>CM073455.1:1825000-2540000 GCA_037074485.1 Delonix regia | reverse complement strand
CATTCTATATTGAAAATCTCCTTCAATTTCCTTTCACTTTTCTTTTTCTTTTTTACTTTCCAACATTCCTCTAAATATTTTAAATTTATACCAGTTGTAAGTGCACATCCTTCATTTCTCCTACTCATATATTAATTTTAAAAAATATTTCCACCCAAAATAATTTATTGAGCTTAAAAATTTCATAACTATTAGAGATTACTTGGAAATGACATTATTCCATAGGTCTCCTGAAGGAATGAAGATTACCACAATTGAGAGAATCTGGTCTTCTACAGGAAACAAGTGAATTCCTTTCCAGCATACCAAATAAGTCATCCAAAAAGAATCACTTTTCTCATTTCTTATCAAACATTTTCTTGCATACCAATCACATCCTTAATTTATTAAGTATCACCTATCCTGTTAAACTTGGTCCTTAAAGGTATGTAGATCCTTTGCATTTGCATTCAGCTTCTAATGCATTTAGATATATTTAGAGAAGATGAAAGAGAAACAATTTAAAAAAGGTTTTTTCTCCTAATTTCTCACCCTTTCTCAATTTTCTATTTGAAATATATTAGATATTATAAATTGTATAATTCATCATTCGCAATTTCAGTTTAAACCCATGCCTTTATCGATTTTTTTATTTTTCCTCAGCTCTAAAGGATAGCTAGATACGGCCAATTCAACATTAGAGTTGAATTCGATTAGCTTAAATTGTTTTAAAAGTACTTTATTATAAAATGTTTTAATGTTTTATTTTAAATTACTTTCAAACTGAACACGTGCAAAAAATTTGACTGTACATTTTTTTTATTTTTTTAATTTGTAAAGTTCTAATCTAATTTGACAAAATTCAACTAGCTTATTATGATATTCTTAAAAATCTGTGTGGCTATTTGTAAGATTGCCAAACACTAGATTGTGGTTAAATTACATGTTCAACGTGTAGGAAGTATAAATAGGCAAATTAAATAATTCTAAAATAAAGCATGAATATAATATCATAAATAAATGACGATCATCCTATGTTTTAGAGAACAATATATTTATGGCGTTCTTTATTTATGATATAATTAAAAAAATACCTCTTATCAAATATTTTATTAAAAAAATTGTAAGTAGTAATGAATAATTTTGATTATATATTAATAAATATATTTGAAAAAGTAAATTATAGTTTTATAATTAAAAATATTTAATAATTAATTATGTTATAAGTAGGAATCACCAGTTCTTGAGAATTTATAATTATATGAATAAAAATTGAATCATACAAAATAATCTACAAATATTAAATTTAACAAAATAAATTTAAACGAAACAAAACTATTGGATTAACAAATTTCCAATCATAACATAATTCTAATAAAACATTTGAACACAAAAGAAAAAGATTATGAACAGCTGTAAACATTTCTAGATGTAATAGAATAATAGACAAAGAGAAAAGACAAATATTAAATTTAATAAAATAAATTTAAAAAGAAAAAAAATTATTGGATTAACAAAATTCCAATCATAACATAATTCTAATGAAAAAAATTTGAAACCCCAAAAAAAAAACAACGAAGAGAACCTTCAAAAATTTCTTCTAATTATTGTGGCTATCACCTTATGGTGATAGTTCTCATCATCATAACTCTAATATAGTAAAAAATTAAAATCACATCTAAATTTTAAATAAAAATAGTAATTAACTATTAAATAAGATATAAATTGATAAAAAAAATATTTTAAATATTACTTAGTTCAAAAATTTGGCTAAATGAATGTTATCTTTTCTCGTGTTTCTAATTTCTTTGGTTCCAAACTCAAGTTTCGAGTTAACGCTTGTAAGAAAATAGGACGAAAAGAAATACGGGCCTGCAAGTGCAGACCACCTCCTGTATTTTATAAACAGGCACACTGAAACAATCCTCACTATGAGTAGAGACATAGAAGACTTGTTCACGCAAACGCTCGACCCCAAACCGTGTTTCACTGAAAGAGCTCTCTTTTTTTCTCCTTTCCGTTGCAGCCGATTATGGGCGCAAAGATTCTTGCCATTGTGTTAGGACAAAGTCCTATTATTTCTTAAACCTTTCATGTTTCCCTCTTCAAAAATCATCTGAAACGAAAAGGGGTTTTCACTGAGGGATGGTGATAGACCCTATGGATGCACTTCGATCAAATCTATCTCGGGTTCGGATTCCAGAGCCCACCAATCATATCTACAAGCAAAAATGCTGCCTAACTTTCAATACTCCGGTAATTTCTCTGCCCCATTCCTTATTCAGAAATGATCTTGTTCAGGTCAGTGGAACTATTGTTTTGATTCTTTTTGCTTTCTCGTTAAATGATTTTTCTTCTTATTACTCAAAGGCATTTGATAGTTACTCTTTATTATTTAATGGCTTTGTCATCAATTTTCTTGGGTCGTTAAACAATGGCTTTACTATTTGGTTGCTGAGAAAGTGTAAGAACATTCAAGAAAACGCAATCGTTTTCTTGTTATCAGTTCAAACTGAATTATTTATATGCGATACTAGTTAGGCCAATGCTATATTCTGTGCAAATATTTATTTTATACACATTAATTGTGTACAACAACCGTGATATATTAAACTATCTCTCCTATCTTTTCTTTTGGTTCTTTGGTCATTCTTTTATGATCATAGCCAGCAAAATTTTAATCTAACCTGACTCTGATACCATTCGAAGAAAAAAAAATGGAATACAAATCCTTGTATAAAAATGGGAGATATTAAAATACCAAGATCTGACCTGGTGTAGAAGTAGACATAATGTTGTTGGCAAAGAAATGATGTCAACCCACAATACCTAAGAGAAATTCCTCAGATAGGCAAGCATTGGAGAGAGTTACCGTTAAATCAATATTAGAGCTTGTGTCAAAGTAACTAATAGCCTCTAATCATAACTACTAGGGTTTTTTTTTATAACAATAATTAATTATAATATTAAAATAAAAATAACCCTTAAATATATATATATATATATATATATGAACCCATAAATATGAACCCTTAAATGAATATGAACCCAATTCATTCTTAGTATATAATTATAATATTAATTTTTTAATTAGTCATCACAAGAAATTAATTTAACAACATAATTAATGTTAATCCATATAATATAAAAAAATATTCTAACAATGGATAGTTCTTATCCTTGAACAAAGATCCTAAACATGAAGTAGGCGTCAGTGGTACTTTATCAATTTTGTGGAACAAAATTTAAGAAGATAGCTCCAAGTGATTGGATTCGGTTTAAGGTATTCCACACACTTCTCATAATAATGCCATGTATTCATAGTCACAATTATTCTAAACAAACATGAATTGCTTTATTTCTCTGGCATTAATTGTTGAAATAACTATTACTTGACAACTTCACTTATGAGTTATATATAAGGATTGAATTTAATTCCAAAAAAAGCCTCTTAAACACCTTTAGCACATTGAGGCTAGACTTCTTTGTGGATAAGGCTAATCTAGGACCAAACATGGCCCAACTTAATATTAGCCTATATCTGACATACGTATGCACATTGGTCAGGTGTGCAAATCATCTCCAATAACTAGGGATGGGAAAAAAATTATTATTTTTAATCTAATATTAATAAAAAAAAATTTTATTATTTTCTATTACTTGAGATTCTCCAGTAACAAGAGATCATCTAGATTTATTGGTTAGGTATAAAGTTGGCTTCATACAACAAAGTACCATCAATATTTGACTGTATTAACTTTTTGTTATATTATTAGGATATGTTTTTTTTGGAGAGATGTGTAAATTATAGATATTTTTTCTATTTTCAATATTAATAATCTTCAACTTCAAAGTAAAAATATGTATTATACTAACTTCTCTTATAGTAAATAATTAACTACATATAATTTATTTTGATTGAAATACTTTTAGAGGATTTATATAATATAACAAGTATCAAATATATATTTGACTAATAATACAAAAATAGTTAAATTTAAAATTTAAAATATATTGAATCTACAATTTTTAACATAAAAAATATTGAATTAAAAGTCAATTTTCTAAAATAAATTGTAGTTTAATGAAAATTAATATTATTTTTTTAGTCCTAATCAATTGACTTAATTTGCAGCATCAATTGACAAATTCATAACTACTTATGTGATCGATAGACTAATTGAATCCAATGACGATGGATTGCTTTGGCACTCTTTTAAAATTTTTCTTGATTTTTGCTCTAGTTTGGTGATGCTTGATGTAAAACTTTGGTTTTTTTTAGCCTTTTTCCTATTCTTAATCTTCTTTAGCTATAAAAAAGAATGCCAGAAATTGTTAAATACAATAAAAAAAAAAAAGAACAAAATTGGACAAAGATTGAGGACTTAGAGAAAGACAAAACATACCAAAGTTGTCTTGTTCAATGCCTTCTTAGGAACTTGCATTTAAAAACAATGACTGTCATTCACTTTCTTTTTCTAGCAGTGCCAATCGCCACATACTTCATTGCTCATACTTCGTTGAAACAAGGAAACAACTTGGTCATGAAACTTGATCTTTTCTTGGACCTTGTCCTGGTCATCCTAGAAGACTCCGGTCATCCTAGAAGACTCCATGAGAAAGATGAAAGCGATCAACGACTTAAGAGAGAGAAAGAAGTAGTTGGTTATGGGATTCAGGGTAAGGAAAACATGAAGGGTGTGATTTGCGTTGAATGTGGAGTGATACAGGGAGATAATGGCATTGTTGTTAGAATGCTCCTAATACTCTTATGTTAATGTGTATTGTAATCCAAAATAACTAACGCAAAAGTGTTCTTTTATATATATATATATATAGGATTATAAATAATCCAACTTGGATCACTCCTATATTTCCTACTTGTCAAGGCTCTTTTAAAATTGATTGTTTCTACCCATGTTTCAATTTGTTTATTTCATAATTGTTAATTATGCAATTAAAATAAATTCATTAATTAACACATTCTTTTTTTTTTAACACAATTTTTGTTGCTCTTGACATGAAATCTAAACTAAAACTTAAATCATTTTTACCTTTAAAATTTCATCACACTAACTATTAAATAACAATCAAATAAGTATTCTCAATACAATCATTGTCCAAACTAATTAAAATTAGAATTTTACAAAAAACAATGATCAATTAACAATTGACATTAGAATTTCACAGTTCTCAATACAAGAGACACATATATCATATTGCTGAAGCATATTTTAAACTTATCTCAGTGTCATAGCCAACAAGTAAAAAACATATAATGTTTTTATTATGATATCTCTTATGTTTTAGAGTAGCATAGTTCAACTTCAACCACTCATAATCAAAATCTCATATGAATTAAGTAAACCTTTTTTGAAAATAAATATAAAGATAAAAAGATAACTCAAGCCTTCTATAAACCAACTTAAATATTCATATGAACGTAATAGCTCAAAGGCATTGCCAAAGATACAGTGCATTTGCATTGATATAATTAACATACAAAAGTAAACAAACACAGAACACACAGCAATCAGAAATTACTAAAGCACACCTAACATCAACGTTAAGATATATATTTTCTTTTCCTTACAATATCAAAGCAAGATGCTATCAAAATCAAAACAATAAAAGTTGCAATAACACTAATAGATAGATTAGCAGACGAAGTATTTCCATCTTGAATTCAAAAATAATAGAGTTGTAATTTTTAATGAAAAACCATTAAAAAAAAAAAAAGTAAATTGCATACTCATTTGAATTAATTTTTCCTTCAATTTTTTAAAATCGGAAAATTATGAGCAGAAGTAATAATACTCATTGTATTACAAACTAAAACTCAATAGATATAAATATCAAATTTAGAAGTAGAAAAATTCTTTTTTTTCTTAAAATAATAACGTGTATCCTAGGTGGGCTAATTTACGTACTAACAAGCAATCAAAACAATAGAAGGGAAAGAAATAAAGTAGTGTACCTTGACAAGTTTTGCTTGAGCTCAGCTATTATTTAAGATTGTTAGGAATAGGGAGTAAAATAATAAAAAAATTTAGTCTGGGTCACATTAGACAACGTAACAGACTCTTTCAAGCAAAAACCTCGTGATCAAAATTTGCAGAAGTACATAATGTGTTACAACACATATGGAGAGTGATATTTATAGAGCTTTGAAAACAAGTGGATAGTTATTTTAAGCAATGTGGGACTAATTATTTTGCAATATAACTCATACATCCAATAAGAAGCTGAATCGGTACAACTTTTTCTATTTTGAAATTACTTTGTTCAAAAGATTCACAATACTAAGGAATTGGAGGAGCAGTTAAATTAACCGTATGTCATTGCTTTAGTGCAAGTTGTGAAGGACCAACCCATTCGTACAAAATTGCAAAAGGATCCGCACTCACACTGGATGGTACCCCTCTATTCTCTATTCCGCCATTAAACATATACATACGCGTACTAGTAAGACAGTCAAAGCGGGGCAGGGACCACCGCCCCCCGAGATCATTATTTAGAGTATTCTCTTTTTATATTTTTATGATCTGTCAATTTAAGAAATTTTAAAATAGAAGGAAAATTATCCCTTAATTATTCCTTAAATAAAGTTTTATCTATCAGATTTTTAAAGTCCAGCGGTCAACATTACATTATTAGTTTTCTCTAAGAAAAATGTGTCCATGGACTATGATTCTTACAGAAAACTTAGTCTCATGTATTTAAAAATTTTACTTAAATATTTCTTAAACTTAATATTACAAATATATCAATTTATTACTTTTTAGTATATTAATATATATAATATAATCGCTTTTAAAAAGTTTAATATATGAATGACTGAGTTATGTTATAAAAGTATATATTCTTTTTTTGAAAAGCCTCTCTTTTTAAAATTTTTAAAATTAATTTGAATAAAACAGATAATTTTATCCAATTTTGGTCGAATTGGGTTTCGGATTAAGTTTAGCCTAAAAATTCTTTTAAAAAACACTCAATTAACCTTTACACTTCTCAAAATTTATCCGAAGAAGATTAACTTTGACCAAATGAAATTATTAGTCAATAGAATACGTAATAATACAAAGATTTATTTCAAATCATTTTAAACATCTAAATAGACTCACATTAACAAACAAACTTTTATTGACGATTTAAGTTTTAAAGTTTCGCAAATGAATAATGCGAAAATATATTATGAAGCTGCTAGATTAGGAGGCTCGGCATTACCAGTATAGGTTTGCAAGTTTAAGAGTAGATTTCAAAGTATCTTTCCATTTTTAAAATTTTTCTAAATTTTTACATACTTTCTCTTTTTTTCATTTTTCAAATGTATAATAAAATTATATATAAAAGTCTACACAAATGATTACATTGGTGCAATCATCATACATGTTGCATGTATAAACAGTCCAAGAATTGGGGTTTCTTCAATTCTAAGTAAATTAGACTAAATTTATCAATGTAAATGAGGGATAAAGGTGCAAAATCACTTCAGAAAGTGAAGCCTTATGTTTAATTGGATTAAAAATGCACGAATTTTGTGAATCAGAATTCGGTTTCGCATTCTACTACTCGCCAAAAAATTGCATCATTTTCCAATGATTGGTGGCCGGCGGGGCTCGTGGTGTGCCAGTCAACCACTAGCAGTCCTTCAACGGTGGTGACAACAACTAAACATGGAGGATTCCAGCAAGCACACTAACTTGGACAAGGGTGGTTCTTGTTGTGCAATAAGATGGGTGTTCAACAAAGTTTATGATGTTTTAAGATGCAATTGTTATTAAAATATTGTTAGGGGAGTTAGTAGTTATGATTAGATTAATAAATTAGTGTTAATGGAGTATAATTGGAGTATTAGTTTAATTAAAATGGGATAGTGGGTATGAGTAGGTGTTTAAAATAATTATGTGGGGATAAAAAATATAATTATTATGATAAAATATTTTTAGTGGGAATATTAGGAATGATTTGGGGCGATAAAATATTTAAGGTGGAAATAAATAAATAAATATATATATATATATATTTGTTATCATTTAAAAAAAATAGGGTATTACAATTTAAGTTTAAAGTATTCAAAGAATAAGCATATTCATCAAATTTCTAAAATTAATAGCCATCATTTTAAATTCAAATAGATAGAAGATAACTCAAATTTTGATATAAATCTTAACCCAATGACTAATACTAGATTTTGAATTAACAGTATTTATATAACATCCATATAGTGAATTATAAATTTTTTTTACATATACATGTTGTATGTACTGTGTGTCTATACAATAAATTAATAAACAAATTATAAAAATAAATGTGTATATGTTCCGACAATAAATTCACAGAAATTTTCTTCGAGGGGCTCTATTCAGATCAAATGATAAAACTATTCAATCATATGTATATATGTACCCAAAATCTAGCTGCTTATACAACTCAAATACAGACACCTAAAAAAGAAGTGTACTTCTGTTAGTATTCATACTTGTTAAAGAATCTCCTTAATGACAAACAAGTAATTGATTAAGCAGTTCTCAAAGTCATTATTTAAGAATTCTTTATAAGTTTCTTACATTTGTCTTTTGTTCGTGGTAATTTTACAATCCTATAAATTATTAATATATCAGTAGTTTGTTAAGTGTATAATTTTTTTAATTGTATCACTATGTATATACATAATTGTTATAAATGAAATTATAATTTTTAAATTAAACAATACACTTTTCATATTATTATTAGTTAATTATATACATTCATTATATATTGAATAAAAAATTGATAGAAAAAATATTTAAAAACTTGTATTATATAAAAATATACTAATTAGATGTTAAATAAAAAGTGACGTGAGAGTTAACCGCACAGTATTAACAAAGTTGTCATAATGTATTCTGCATAAATATTCTTTAAACATATAAACTTATTTGAAACCAAAAATATTTTGATAATTAATATAAAATATAAAACATTTTAAAACTAAAATAGCTTTAACTAAAATAAATATTTGAACTTTAAATTTTGATGTCCAAATTAAATTTTGGCATTTTTAAAAATGGGTTTATGTTTAGATTGACTTGAATATGTAATAGTATACTTTTTTATCTAAAAAATTATGATATACCAATTTAATACTTTTTAGTATATTATAATATATAATATGATCACTTTTTAAAATTCTAATATCTAAACGACTGAATTGTGTTATAAAAGTATATTTTCTTTATTAACAAAGTCTCTCTTTTTTAAATTTCCAAAATTTCTTTGAATAAAACAAATAATTTTATCTAGTTTCCGTCGAATTAGGTTTCTCATTACCTGTAATTCTCATTACCTGAGATTGTGAGAAAATTAATTAAAATAAAAGACAAATCATGAATTTCTTTTTCTTTGAGTGACTTTCAAAAGCTTCTTGTTCTTTTAGGATTTAAATTTTATTGAGTTTAATGAATAAATATTTGAAATGGCATGATAAAGGTAAAGGTAAGGAATTTTTAACTGAGAAGAGAAATTTAAATAAAACAAAAAACAAAATAAGAGAGAACTCCTATATGGAGGACCAGCGTGGTACAGCAAGGATCTGAATTGATTGTAATCTTAATAAATTGTAGAGATACCAAACTTTGATCTTCATATCATTACTATGTTACTTAATGGTTAATAATCCTCATGAAATTTATTTTGATTAAAATACTTTCATCCTTTCATTTAGAAAATAAATAAATACACGATGCTGTCATGAGTTAAATACTTTTATATTATCTGAAAAAATAAAGACATCACTCAATATAAGAATAAAAGTTTTACATCTTCATAATATTAAAAATATGTTACTAATAAATATTCAAATAGTGGTGTTTTCTAATAGAAGGTAAATAAAAAATGGGGACAAGCCACTTGGAAGGGGATGTAGTGTGATTTAAAGGTTAAGTCAAAAAATAAAAGAACTAGTTTATTTGCCCCTGAGCTTTTGAAAAAATTAATTTATTTTACTATATGTTAATATATTTAAAATTAAAAGTATTTATAAATATTTGTAAAAATTTCAATGTAGTGATATACAGTTATATAAAGAAAGTATAATAAATTAAAAATGTTCATAAAATTAGTTATTTGAGATTAAGAACAAAAAAGTGACAATAATGAGCTCATTAAGAAAGCAATATCATAAATTACTCAATCATATATTTTTTTTCTTGCTTTAATTTTAAAGTTATATTTATTTTCCTTTATTAGAAATTTTAAAATGCAATTAATGAATGTATTCATTAATTTCTCATTGACTCCAAAAAAATGTCTCCACTTTAAAGAAACCTTATTTAAGATGCAGTTTATTAATTTATTAATTTTCTCCTTCACCAAAAAGAATTCTCAAATTTTGAAAATTAATTAATTAATTTTTTCATTCATTTTAAAAAATTCTCAAACATTGAAAAATATTTTATTTAAAAGGAGATTAATTAATTCATTATTTTCACATTGATTATCAAGAATTTATGCACTTCAAAGAATCCTTAATACATATATGAGAAAGATATAAAATTATTGTATAAGAAACTAAGAGTTTGATCAACTAAATTTTTATATCAATCAAACTGAGCTCCCACAACAAGGGAGTCTACTTTACTCATATATAATAGATAATAGATGTCAATGTACGCAAGTGATGTTCAAAAATTTTGTTGTTTTCAGGGTTATATATAATGCCTTATTTATTGTCCATTTAAATTCATACTTTAAAATGAAAAGAAAAATGAGAGACTCCTTGTCATTAATTAGTCAGCATTTTTAAATAATAATTGAGGTACAACTAGATATTTGTTCATTTTTTATAAATAAGATAATAATGATTATAATATGTTACTCTAAGATACTAGTTAGCATGCCAGAGATATACCAAAAATTTTAGAGAAACATATAAAGATTTAATTAAAACAATTACCTATAATAATAAAGTTTTTGAACAAAATATCCAATTAATCTCTACATTTCTCAAAATTTCTTCGAAGAAGATGAACTTTGACCAAATGAGATCATTAGCAAAAAAAAAAAATGTAATAATAGAAAGATTTAATTCAAATTATTTTAAAAACTAAACCGACTCACATTAACTGACAGACATTCATTCACGATTTAAGTTTTAAAGTTTTGCAAATGAATAATGTGAAACTATATTATGAAGTTGCTAAATTAGGAGGCATAGCATTATGAGTATGGGTTTGCAAGAGTAAGAGTAGATGTCAAATTATCTCTTAGATTTGTTTAATTTTTATAAATTATTTACTTGCTTTCTCTTATTTTCATAAATTGTATAACAAAATTATATAAAAAAAAAAAAAGTGAGATATTAGGTGCAACAATACAATTGATTGCATTGTGCAATCACTATATATGTGGCATAATAAGAAGATGCAGTAATAGTATATTAAAATATGCTCACTATATGCCAACATAAACTAATTTATTATATTTATATTTTGGCCCTAATAACTTTTAAAATTGATTTATGAACCCAATATTTTTTTGAAATTTTCAATCTACCACTTATACTTTTTTATTTCCCAACAACCCTAACAAAAAACATTAGTTTATAAATTAGATAGAAGAATAAATTAGAGATACAAGGAGCTATTAGAAAAAATAAAGAGAATACAAGGGTAAGTTAAAAGATTTATAAACTATTATTTTTGTAGGAATTACTAAGAAATAAAAAATAGAGGGTGTAATACTAGAAAAAAAATGTAGAGGAGTTAAATTTAAAATTAAGAAAGGTTCAAATATATAATTTAAAAGGTTGATATGAAATCAACATATATTAATTAGTTACTGACGTGTCTTTTCTCTTTAACATATCACATATAAATTATATCCATGTAATCATTTTTATAATTGCACCAAATTTTTTACAATAAAAAAATGCAAGAGATTTTAATTCATGAGTGGATCTTAGTATCCTTGAACAAAGATCCAAAACAAGAAGTAGGCATCACTGGTACTTTATCAATTTTGTGGAACAAATTTAAGAAGATATCTCCAAGTGATTGGATTCATTATAAGATATTTTACACACTTCTCAGAATGAATAATGCGATGTATTCATAGTCACACATTTATTCTAAACAAACATGAATCACTTTATTTCTATGGCAATGATTGGTGAAATATTTATTAATTGACAACTTGGCTTATGAGTTATATATAAGGATTGGATTTAATTCCAAACAAGGCCTCTTGAACACCTTCAGCACATTGAGGCTAGACTTCTTCATGGATTAGGCTAATCTATGACCAACCATGGCCCAACTAAATATTAGCCTAGTTCTGACCTTAGTATGGACATTGGTCTGGTCTAGAGTTGGCTTTGCATAGCAAAGTATGCCATAAATATTTTATTGTGTTACTTTTTGTTATATTTTCAAGATTTTTTTTTGGAGAGATGTCTAAATTACGCAATTAATTTCTCTATTTTGAATATTAATAATCTTTGACTCTCAAAAGAAGCATGCATTATACTAACTTATAGTAAATAATTAACTACATATTTATTTAATTTGATTGAAATACTTTAATATAATTTATATAGTATTAAAAGTATCAAATATATATTTTGACTAATATAAAAATAGTCAAATTTAAAATTTAGTATAAATTGCATCTACAATTTTTAACACAAAAAATAGTGAACTAAAAGTTTTTTCCCCTTAAAATGAATTATAGTTTAATCAAAATTACTTTTACTTTCAAAATATTTTGATCATATTTTAACATTAAGGAGTTTGTGTATTTTTTTCATAATAAAAAAAGGGCAATGCATGACCTAACCTTTGAGAAATTCATAACCACTTGTGTGATCGATAGACTAAGATTAGATCTAATTATAATTTAAAAAGTTTGTTAGCTCAACAAGTCTAGCCTAAAAAAATAAAGCATGAACAAAAAAAAAACTTATTTTTTAAAGAAAAACTTAGTGTAACATGATATCTTGGAAAAGAAATAAAAACTTATACCCTTGTTCAATGAATTTATACCAATACAATGACTCATTTCCATTTATAACTTATATGTATATAATATTATAATTAATAGTACCAATTAGTTATATTATTTATTTTAAGTAGCAAATAGACTTGATCATCACTTAATGAAGTTGACTTCATAGGTCTAACCCATAAATATGGATAAAAAGACCAATTAAAAAATGGGTTAGAGTTTTTTTTTACGCCGAATTCAAATCTAATTTATAAAAACTTAGTCCGATGATCAGGTTTGACTATGATATATTAATTTCAGCATATGATAATTGGTTTTCCATTCTACTATTAAATTAATGAAACATTTTAATAACTTAAAACCAATATTAACATATACACATATTTTCATTTTATGTATACACGCACACAAAATTTTATCCCATAAATATTTTACCATTGAAAGTTATATTAATCGTGTAAGTATAGCTGGGCTACTTATGCCTGATCAAGAATCCAATCAAATCATCTTGAGCAATGGTTTGTCATAAATGTAACGGTTGACAATTTTGATTCGCCTTTTCTATGTTTCAATAGTTCAACTTCAACTATATCCCAAAGAAAAGTAATAATAAACTTCAACCTCATTGCCAAAATAAAAAATCACAATCTGTTCAGATGATAGAGAAAATAACAATTCTTCTTTTGTGGAGAAAAATACGTTGAAATTAACCAAGAGAATGAGTGAAAGAATCCATCTTGTCTTGAATCGGAAGAAAGTCAATACCTAACTATCTTGTCATACGTCTTAAGTGTATTATATTTGAGGCTAAAATATATTTCTAATTTCTTAACTTTATTTAAAATTTTACTTGTTATTGATCCTTATATTTTATTTTATTCTAATTTAATTTTCGCTTTGTTTTTTATTTTATTTGTTTCAATTTAATTTCTTAATTTGATATGAGATCTTAGTTTTGTTTTTTAATCTTATTTTGTTTTAATTTACTCCCCCGTTTTTTTCTAAACAATTATTTGTTGATATATATAGAAAAGTTGTATGTGGCTGAACATCTTAACAGTTTTATTAGAGTTAAGCCATCAAAGTGATAATTTAATTTGATGATAATAAAGGGCAGGGAATATCTTCAAGTAGTTTTGAAAGTTAAATAATTATAATAAAATGAAGTTATAGATGAAAATAAAATTTGAGATACAGTTAAAATTATCAAAAGGGAATCAACTGAAACTAAAGAATACAATTAAATTCGAAAGAAAGTTAGGAGTCCTGACTCCAATTTGAAAATAAGGCATAAAAGGAAAATTTAAAATAAACTTCAGGAACTAAATTAAAACTAAACAAAGTTAAGAATAAAAGACTAAAGTAGGTGTAACAATATTGCCCTCTTACTTTTATAAACAAATCATATTTTTAATGACATTTTCACCTAAACTCTTACAATAATTTAACAGTCTACTATTATTGAACATCAAATCTAAAGAGCTCTAAAAGAAAAGTAAATAATCATTCGTATGCCGTTAAACGTGATAAATTTATAATATGTAAATATAACTTTACATTTAAATGAAATTCGTCTGTTTCATTGAGAAAATGTGCCCATCCACGTTTCAAGGATTGTTATTTATTTATAGTAAAATTCTTAAATAAAATTTTTCAAGCATTGACTGCTCATTTATGTAATTACAAATTAAAATATTATTTTGATAACATAATAAAATAAAAAAATTGTTGGTATTGTCATGAATAAAAAAAATAAAAATTCTTAAAAATAATGTTGACAAATTTTTATAGAAAAAATTATTTTAATTATTTATTTTTAAATTCAGTCTCATTATAGTCTTACATAAATTAAAAGTTTCAAAATGATCTTTCATTTTAAGGTTTAGTCTCATATTGGTCATTCACGAATTGGAAGTTTCAAAATAATTTTTTATTTCTGAACTTAGTCTCATTTAAGAATGGACTAGTTTGACTAAATATTTTTAAAATTAGAGAATTATTTTAAAATTTTTAATTCATGCAAGACTATAATGACATTATTTAAAAGTGAAAATTTTTTTTAAGACTTTTAATTCATGAAAGATTATATTATAAGTAAGTTCAGAAGTGGAGAATTAAAATGATTTTCCTCAATTTTTTAATTCCATAAAATTATTAAAATAATAATTTATTTTGTAAATAACAAAATCTTTAGTGTACTAACAATCTTAAGTGTATGAAATATAATTATAATATTATTATTTTTTAGGTTAATATTATTACAATTATATTCCTATATTATATATGTATGTATTGGTGTACTTATAATTTTAAGTGCACATATTTGTAAATGCATAAATTAACATTTAGTACTTGCAAAATCATATTACTCTAGATGATTTTATTATTTCCATAATTAATAGTTTTTATAATTATATGATTATTTATTTTAATTTGCAAAAATGATTGTTTAATGAGAGTGGGAAACGTCTCGGGAACATCACGAAATAAATGTATCGGAGAACGTTTGATCACCTCTCAAGGTTTAAAGAGAAGATCTAACCTATGGTTGGTTAATCTGAACATCTATTTATTTACAGAAATACATGTTAATTATATAGTCAAATTAAATTTAAATAGACAAAGTTTATGTCATTATACTACCAAAAAATTCAAGAATTTTCTCTCTTTAATGAATTTATAGTCTTTTTAGTGAGGGATTTTTTTTTTCTTAATGGGAGACACTTTTTTTTTGTTGGTCTCATTACTAATTGGTCTCAAAATTAGATGCCAATACTCGCACTTTTTTTTTTTTTTCTATGCAAAGGATTAACAATATTTAGCGAATTAACAGAACAAATTGTCTATCACTGATTTTCATCGCTATTGTGCATTTTTTTTTTTAGTGTTATTTGATTAATGTGATTTGATTTAACTCGGATAATATGTTGAGACGATCCTAAAATATAGTGCTATAAGTTATATTCTTCAAATAATGTAAGATTTAAGTGCTCAAGTAATATTGGTTAAATATATTATAAATTAGTTAAATAAATAATTATTAAATAGAATAATTTCTTATTGGTTAATTAAGGTAGTTTCTTATATTTATCAGTTTGATGGGAATGGTTAATAAATAGTTATTTATTAATTTAAAATTTAAAATTATTAGATAGTAAATAATTATCAGATAATAATGTTAATTATCAGATAATAAATGTTTATCTAAAAATTGATTCTTAACTCTTTCTATAAAAGGGGTTAGATGTTCTCACCTTATTTATTGCTAATGTAAATATAAATTAAGAGAGATTAATAGATAAAAATATAGATCTCCTTCTATTTTTCTTATGAGATTTAGAAGTTAAAGATTCAGGTCAGACTATATAATTAAGCAATGTATTTTGGTATAAATTTTATCATAAATTGATCGCAATGAATAGACATGTGAAAATTTATGACTTTTCAAAATTTGGTCATTAATTGATAATTTCTATCATAAAAATTAGATAGAAATTAAAAAAATTTTTTATAGACAATCCTTTAATGAGAATTCTCTTTTTTTAAACTACTAATGCATATTATTGAACATAATTATTTGAGTCCATATATCAATTATTTTGGATGAAAGTGAAACACTATTAGCATTAGGAACCCGAAGATCATTTGGTTTAAATATGTCTATTACTAAGGTTGAACGTTTAAATTCAGGCCTACTCATAAACTTGAGTAAACTGATTCGTTTATTTTAAAATCCTATTACTTTTTCTTAAGAATTTTGGTTTCAAAATAGTTGGATCTAAACATAAACTTGTAAGAAATAATTAGAAAAAAAAATAAAATAAAAGCTAAGATAATGCAAGATTAACCAAATAGACTAGACAAGTTTGAACTTTTAAAAAGAAGCCAATGAATTAAGGAGGCAACATCTTAAAGAAATCAATACAAAATCTAAATCTAAAACCCTGGGCCACATTCGGTATGTATGAATCTTTTTTTATGAAACGAAAAAGAGAATGAGGAATAAAATGAAATGATAAAGGCAAAAAGTATATTTGGTATATAATGGAATAGAATATGTTCTAGAAAAAAAAAGTTTGTATTTGATTTGAAGGAAATTTGTAAGGAAAAGAAGAATAATGTCTAAAACACCCTTGAACAAAACAATGTTGCTTGGATCAAGGATAGTTTGGTTATCCTTTGACGGTTCTGTCATACCCCTAACCAATGGATATCTATCTGGACTCTATGTAACAGACGAAATTCTAGGGTTAATATTAATATCTAAAAAACAGATAAAGGGAAGTGAGTGACAACAATAAGTGAGTAAATATCACTAACTATACGAAGAAGAAAACATATGAAAATGGTAGAGCTTTTCATGACCTTGACTTTGATCTAATCAACTCACGGAGACATTCTTCATAATTATAACCAACCCAAATTAGGAAAACAAGAATTTCCATTATAGAAAACATAATCTGTATGCTAAATAAGAGATTTCATCGTAAAACGTAGTGTGCTAAAAAGCATTTATTTTCATGACTTAAAAATGCAGGAGTGGAAACACATCCCATAGAACCAATAGTAATAGTAAATAGTTATTAGCTCTGGGCTAGTGATAACAGTATAACACAGTAATATGTAGTTAGTAAGATGGCTTACTATCAGTTAGTGGCATGGCTTAAAGTCTCAATATAGTAATATAGTTCATGATGCACCATAACTAATGCCTACTGTCATTAACTACAAGGTTCTGCATTAGACATATTCCCAGTAAAACATATTCTTTTTCTAACCGTGAAAATCATTACTAATATACTCATACAATAAAACTCCAAATTTCTATAAATCTAAAAATAGATAACATCATTCAATATAACCAGTTTATTCATAATATTCTTATAATGAACACAATGCACCTTCATCAAGAGGTTCAAAAAATTAGACAATATTTAAATTATTATACAAACATCAATACAATTGTAAATGAAACTTTATAATAAAATCCAATAGAATTTCCCAAAAAGTCAAAATAATTCTCCAGAAGAAACAATTTATATATGTTCCCAAGATACTATAGTATATAAAAACACTGATTTACAAAGGAAAGTTTTGAAATATAAAAAACAATTATAGTTAGTAATATCTACTTTCCTAAAGAAATGCATAAACCTCTTCCTAATAAACCTCCCAATTCAATTACCACAACCTGATGTCTTACAAACCTAAATGAACAAGTAACACATTCCTAATATCTTATGTAAAGGAATAAATATATATAATCCCAATAAACTTCCTAGTGCCTAACCCACACTTATTCAATAAAATACTAACCCATTAATCATATCCTAACTAACTCATTCCTCCTTTTATCAATTTATTTAATCACCATTAATAAGCTTATTAACCTTGATAGTAACCTCAATGTTAATAACCATTTGGGTTTCTAAACAAAATTGCCTGTAAGCGTGCGTCAACTTGTTTACAATCTCTTGCCTCAAATTTTAAGGTTCAATGTTATCTCTTTCTTTACTTCTAACTTCCCATAAATACAACCTCCTTAATTATTTCCCCATACTTTCTAAGTTAATGTCATGAGGGATTCACAAGAGGTTACTATTAGAACCATATATCATTTATGTTATTAATTCCAATAGTAAGGCCTCACATCTTTAGTTTATTCTATTGATTACTAATTCCTCCTTTTTCTAACCAATCATTAAATTTTAGATTTATTGACATCAGTAGATTCTTCTCCATAATTATAAATTATGCTCAACCTCACCAATATG
Organism: Delonix regia; assembly: GCA_037074485.1. NCBI lineage: Eukaryota > Viridiplantae > Streptophyta > Magnoliopsida > Fabales > Fabaceae > Delonix > Delonix regia. Next base: position 2,521,263 of record CM073455.1, on the reverse strand, counting down.
GCTTGGAAATGATACTCCTTAGTCCAAAATTTACTCATAATATTATGAAATGTTTGATGCCTTAAATATTTTCCAATATGCTATATTATACTCTCATTCCATATGAAAAAAATTAATCAATTTCAATAGTGTGGCATTAGAGATCAACCAACCATGTTCCAAAATTGCTCATTAAATTGTAATAATCATCTAAGGCCACTTAATCATCTCTAACAAGATTTTCCCATTCATTTCCCCTTTTAATCAATGGAAAATTCAAGAAAAATTGAGAAAAATTATCAAATGAACTTAAAACTACAAAAGAAAGCTTTCGATAGCCTTAATCCTTCCTCTATATGCTCAAAGAGTCAAAAAACTTCGGATTTCATCACCTTACAAGTATGAACACATATAACCAATTTGGGTTAAATTGACCACTCATTTTAGGGGAGCAGGGTTTAAAATTCATCTTACATATGAAACCCCAACTCAATTTGGCGATGTTGTGCAAGAATCAAGCCAAATTTCAAAATTTTTCATTGTTCCTAGCTGTTGAAAAGGGGTTTTTTATGTCAGAGCCAAATGATGAAATTGAATGCAAGAATCAAGGGAGAAGGGGCTAAAATTCATCTGACAATCAAAGTCTTATGTAGATTTTGGAAGAAAAGCATGAAATCACATTCAAATCTTAGAATTCGTAAAGAACACATTATAGTAAAGGGATTTCGCAATTCAGAACTTGTTAAATGAAATTAATCGGTGTAAATTACAAAGAGACGTTTGAAAATCACTTTAAAACTGAAGCTTTAAGAAAATTCAAAGAAAAACACTCCAAATTTAGCCTAATTACTCAAAAGTCACAAAGCACCTTGTTAGAACCCTAACGTGATTTTTTCTCTGGGGTGGCAGAATATGACTGCAACTGGGTGGTGATAAGGGAAAAAATTTGATCATGCACTTCTGACGTCAAATTGAAGGGGAAGAAAATTTGCAGCTCGTACACATGAAAGAGTGAGAGTGCAAATGGAAGAAAGATAGCTAGAGATAGTTTAGTAATTACCTAAGTGAAGGACATTAGGGTTGAAAAAAACATTAGTTATACAAATGGTGTCACATTTAAAAAAGAACATTAGAGTGTTCCCTAGTTGTATGAAGGGGATTTAAACCTGAATATTGAAAGTTTATATAATGAGACTTAACCACTTGTACCAATCTCAAGCTTAGTTAAAATGCTACTTCATTCTATATTGAAAATCTCCTTCAATTTCCTTTCACTTTTCTTTTTCTTTTTTACTTTTCAACATTCCTCTAAGTATTTTAAATTTATACTAGTTTTAAGTGCACATCCTTTATTTCTCCTACTCATATATCAATTTTTAAAAATATTTTCATCCAAAATAATTTATTGAGCTTAAAAATTTCATAACTGTTGGAGATTACTTGGAAATGACCTTATTTCATAGGTCTCCTGAATGAATGAAAATTATCACAATTGAGGGAATCTAGTCTTCTAAAGGAAACGAGTGATTGCATTTCCAGCATACCAAATAAGTCATCCAAAAGGAATTGCTTTTCTTATTTCTTATCAAACATTTTCCTGCATACCAAACATATCCTTGATTTATTAATTATTACCTATCCTGTTAAACTTGATCCTTAAAGGTGTGTAGATCCTTTGCATTCAGCTTCTAATGCATTTAGATATATTTAGAGAAGATGAAAGAGAAACAATTTTAGAAAGTTTTTTTTTTTTTCTAATTTCTCTCCCTTTCTCTATTTTCTATTTGAATTTTTTTAGATATTATAAATTGTACAATTCAATATTGGCAATTTTAGTTTTCAATATTGGCAATTTTAGTTTAGACCCACGCCTTTATCGATTTTCTATTTTTCTTCAGCTCTAAAGGATAGCTATGCCTGGATAAGGCCAATTCAACATTAGAGTTGAATTCGATCAGCTTAAATTACTTACACACGTACAAAAAATTTGAATGTACATTTTTTATTTTTTTTGTTTTTAAAGTTCTAATACAAAATTCGACTAGCTTATTATTATATCAAATATGAAATTGTTAAAAAGCTATGTGGCTATTTGCGAGATTGCCGAACACTAGATTGTGGTTAAATTACATGTTCAACGTGTAGGAAGTATAAATAGGCAAATTAAATAATTCTAAAAAAGCATTAACATAATATCATAAATAAATGAGCGATCATCCTACGTTTTAGCGAACAATATATTTATGGCGTTCTTTATTTATGATATAATTAAAAAATTACCTATTATCAAATATTTTATTAAAAAATTTGTAAGCAGTAATTAATAATTTTGATTATATATTAATAAATATATTTGAAAAAGTAAATTATTGTTTTATAATTAAAAATATTTAATAATTAATCATGTTATAAGTAGGAATGACCATGTTCTTGAGAATTTATAATTATATGAATAAAAATTGAATCATACAAAATAATCTACAAATATTAAATTTAATAAAATAAATTTAAATGAAACAAAACTATTGGATTAACAAATTTCCAATCATAACATAATTCTAATAAAAAATTTGAACACAAAAAGAAGTTATGAAGAGCCGTAAACATTTCTGAATGTAATAGAATAATAGACAAAGAGAAAAAAGACAAATATTAAATTTAATAAAATAAATTTAAATAGAAACAAAATTATTGGATTAACAAAATTCCAATCATAACATAATTCTAATAAAAAAATTTGAATACAAAAAAAAAAATCGAAGAGAACCTTCAAAAATTTCTTCTAATTATTGTGGCTATCAACTTATGGTGATAGTTCTCATCATCATAACTCTAATATAGTACAAAATTAAAATCACATCTAAATTTTAAATAAAAAAATAATTAACTATTAAATAAGATATAAATTGATAAAAAATATTTTAAATATTAAATTTGCCTAAACGAATGTTATCTTTTCTCGTGTTTCCAACTTATTTGGTTCCAAACTTACGTTTCAAGCTAAGGCTTGTAAGAAAATAGGACGAAAACAAATACGGGGCCAGCAAGTGCAGGCCACCTCCATGATTGTGTTATATAAACAGGCACACTGAAACAATCCTCACTATGAGTTGAGACAAAGAAGACTTGTTCACGCAAACGCTCTAACCCAAAACTTGTTTCACTGAAAGAGCTCTCTTTTTTTCTCCTTTCCGTCGCAGCCGATTCTGGGCGCAAAGATTCTTGGCATTGTGTTAGGGCAAAGTCCTATTACTTCTTAAACCTTTCTCGTTTCCCTCTTCGAAAATCATCCGAAACGAAAAGGGGTTTTCGCTGAGGGATGGTGATAGACCCTATGGACGCACTTCGATCAAATCTGTCTCGAGTTCGGATTCCAGAGCCCACCAATCGTATCTACAAGCAAGAATGCTGCCTAACTTTCGATACTCCGGTAATTTCTCTGCCCCATTCCTTATTCAGAAATGATCATGTTCAGGTCGGAGCAACTATTGTTTTGATTCCTTTTGTTTTCTCGTTGAATGATTTTTCTTCTCTTACTCAAAGGCATTTGATTGTTACTCTTTATTATTTAATGGCTTTGTCATCAATTTTCTTGGGCCGTTAAACAGTGGCTTTACTGTTTGGTTGCTGAGAAAGTGTAAGACTATTCAAGAATACACAATCGTTATCTTGTTATCAGTTCGAACTGAATTATTTATATGCGATACTAGTTAGGCCAATGTTATATTCTGTGCAAATATTTATTTTATACACATTAATTGTGTACAACAACCGTGATATATTGAACTATCGGTCTCCTATCTTTTCTTTTGGTTCTTTGGTCATTCTTTGATACTTATGGAGTTTTCTGTTTGTCTCTTTTGTAGTTTTGATTCTTCATTTTATATGTATTGGTTGTTCTATTACATTTTATCGACTCTCCTGAGGTTGGCAACTAGGAAGCATTATAAGTTGAACATAATAAGCCAAATCGTTTAGGGTTCCCTACTGTTTTCCCTTATCCTAGTTGGAAGTTGAATTGGTATGACTTTTTTTTTTTGAAATTACATTTTGTCTAAAGATTCACAATACATTTAACTGATGCATTCTGGTGGTGGTTTTCTTCATGAATTTCAGAGGTCAGATGGTGGACTATTCATCGACATGTGCACTTTTCTTGCTTTTGGGAAGGATTGTGTGGGTTGGAATTATGAGAAGACTGGAGATCCTGTTTATCTACATATAAAGCAGACAAAGAAGATAGTTCCTGAAGACAGGCCTTCCAAAAAACCAACTCTCTTGGCTATAGGTACATGAACAAGGGTTGCATTTGACCATGTTATGATCATATATTCTAACTTCTATTCCTTATGCTTTGGACATATGTTGAGCTTCGGACATATGTTGAGTCATTGTTTTATGTCTCACATCTCAAAATAGTTCAATATATTATTATACGGATGAAGGGTAATGGTTCCATCCTAAGAATCAAGTGGAGTTATTCCCCCAACCAATTTGCTGGTTTTAATTTTCTACTAGGATTCTGAATTGTGGTTTTGAGGCCATCACTTGTTCAGTATTCTTCTACTTTTCATGATCCAAGATGCAGAATCCTATGATAAATCCACTGAAATTATTATGTTTTAATTCTTCTTGTTTAAGTTGACACATAATTTCAGAGTGTGTTTGTTACTTATATTTCTTCTTAGTAAGAATGAGATATAGCACTCCTTTTCTAGGTACTAGAAAATATGGGGTTCATTTTTGCTGTTTTCAGAAGGCTGAGTTGTTCTTTCCAATGTTATAAATAATTGACTATTCATTTCTAGATAACATAGTTTTATCCCTCTTGTTAATGTGTAGGTGTTGATGGGGGATTTGATAACAATGAACCTGAATATGAAGAAACACACAGTATAGTTATATTGCCTGACTATGTATCTCTTCCATTCCCTTCAGTGGAATTACCAGAGAAGGTGCTTGTTACCCTCTTTTTATGGTTCTTTTGTTATTTATTCTCTCTTTTTGTTATTTGAAAGAGAAGCTGTATGGCAAACGGGCATTTGATGTAAGAAAATTTTGTTATGAAAAATGAAAAGCAAGGGGAAAATGCTAAAAGTCATGAAACATTGAAAAATAAAAGAGCTGAACTATATGTGGCATTGCATGGGCTGTTGCCAATATTACTGGCTCCACTACTTTTGCTTCCTCTCTCTATTTGGTGCCCTTTTCTGCTTGATTTTCCTTGTTGTATGGAATAACTCTTAGATTAGTTACTATACTTGCTAAAAATATTGCAGGTAAGGTTGGCTGCTGATGCCATCTTACTGGCCGAGGGTGCTGAAAGGAAAGAGCAAGTTGCAGCTTGGACTGCAGATAAGAAACAAGTTAGTGCATATGCGATGAATTTACAGCAGATTGACAATGGTGTTATTATTCCTCCATCCAGGTGGAAATGTGCTAAGTGTGAAAAGACAGACAACCTTTGGTTAAATTTGACTGATGGATTGATACTTTGTGGGCGGAGAAACTGGGATGGAACTGGTGGCAACAACCATGCTGTTGAACGCTACAAAGAGACAGGCTACCCTCTTGCTGTAAAGCTTGGGACTATCACTGCTGATCTGGAAGCAGCAGGTAATGACCGCTTGCTGTTAAGTTATGACATTATGTCCTTAGTTCTTACTACTAATACGTTATTAATAAATTTCTTGCATGACTTAATCAAATTCGTAAGCATGAAGGGTGATACCCTTTTTTGAAGGACAACACTTAAAAGCCTTTTCTATCAGCTTTATTTCAGGCTCTCCCAGCATGAAGGGCTAATTCTTGATATCATGATCATGTGATTTATTTCAGGGTGACAATTTTCATTAGGCATATATTTGTCTTAATTTAATTATACTTTTGACCCTATCTTTTCTTCAGTATAGCAATTTGATCTATAGTTTCAATTAGAGCTATCTTATTCCTCTAATTTGCTTATTGGACCAATTTAGTCCCTCAAGTTTCTATTATGGAAAGTTTGTCCCTATAGTTATATATGAGAGAAAAGTAACTAAATACAATAACTATTTTTCTGACTTCTTAATGGAAGTAAGCTATGTTCTCCTTAATTATTGTTTTAATTGCTGTAATCTAATAATTAAGGGGACAACATTGCTTTAGTTGAAACTTAAGGGACTAAATTTCACTAAGAGTAAATTAGAGGGATATCATAGCTCAACTTGAACTTAAATGGACTGAATTGTTTTGATGAGTACTAGGGGACCGATATATATTTTTATATGGTTTTGCCGCTTGATTATTCAGTTTATGCAATATTGGTTTTGCCGTACTGTGGCAAGCTGCCAACTAGGTTCAAATACTAGTACTCTCAATTTGAATATTATCGTGCTTATATCAATATATTTCCTTATGAAATACATGAACAGATTAAAAAATATTAGAAAATGTAAAACCTGTGAAGATTTCCTTACATTTCTTTCCGGAGAGAGAGGAGGAGGTAGTTTGCCTAAATGATAACTTGACCATCTTGACATCATTACCTAGACTCATTGTTGTGACACTGGGATGTGCTGTTTACTTTGAGCCTAAATTAAATAAATCAGTTAAATTAAACTATGTTCTAAAATATGTACTGATGAATAGATGTTGAATATTATTTTCATTACTGAATGATTCTTCTGTTCTACATGAAGTGTTAATCGTGGGTAATGTATTGTGGCAGCTCAGACGTTTTCTCCTATCCAGAGGATGACACTGTCTTGGATCCTCTTTTAGCACAGCATCTGGCATTTTTTGGCATTGACTTTTCTTCACTTCAAAAGGTTGTTTCTTTATCTTGGGGTGGTTTTTCTGCTGGTACTTGTTACTCATTGATTCTCTACTCTGACCAGATAACATAATATGGTTATCAAATTGTCTTTGTTACAGCATATCCACATATTGTCAACTACCACATTTATTAGTCTCACTCTTGTATTTATTAGTCCAACTAGTAGTTAGTAATTCAACTATTGTATTTATTAGCCTCATTTCTAGGTGTAGATTTTGTATATAAATATCCATGTTGTCAAAGTGATTTAATAAGGCGAAATACAAGTTCTTTCTCTTCACTGCATGGTATCAGAGTTCTTGGCTTGTTTTTGGGTATCTCACTGTCAATTTTTTCTTGGTTCATCCTTCTGGAGAAATTAGTGTGATACTTTTGGTGGCTATTTTTATCTCACTGTCGGCACAGAGGAACACAAAAGGTTCCGGTCGGCCTGTCTCATTCTTCCAGTGGCCGGAAACACCTCGCATGAGCTTCACACACCGACGAAGCATTCTGCCTACTGTATCATGCGTCGGTGCGTGGAGAACCTGTTCCATCTCGTCCCAACTTTTTGGTGCTCGAAATCCTCTTTTCGGCACTTTCCCAGCCAGCCATTGATGCATACTCGTTTTTGAGTCCTTCTGCCAAAATCCTTCCTAAGTCCAAGCTCCCTATTAAAGCACTCCACCCTTAGCAACTTCATCATTCTGACTTGGGTTTGTATAATCTGAGTTTGTTGTTAGAATACTCTCATTTTTTGTGTACGATTGTCTGGTAGTTAACTTAGCCTTATTGACTTCGTTTGTTGAAAAGGCAGTATTTTCATGACTGACTTCCTTATTCAATTTATCTCTTAAATTTTCATTCTGCATGAAGAAGAGTATCAGTCATCCTTTAGTCAATTAAAGCCAGCCTTCAATAAGCTAAAGACTTTCTCAATTGTTTTTTAACCATAACCTTTAGGTTTGACACCATAAAACAACTTATCCTAATTGTAACCTAAGCCCTATTTTGCAAGTTGAAATTTTCTTTCAGGTGTCCTTAAGCAACCTTTCCCTTTTCTACTATTTTTTTTTTTTGTGACTTATTATATCCCTAGAAATGTCTGAGGTCACTGTATCTTCCAAAACCAATATGACTGAAAATTCCAATGTTGTTGGGGATTTATAGAACCTACATCCCAATTATTGATTGAATGGTAGAAACTATCTCAAATAGTCACAACTTGTCCAGACCATATTGAAGGGAAAGTGAAAGTAAGCCATATTTTGGGAACCAGTCCCTTGAAAAGTGAGAAGCACTATGCGGCATGGGATGAGGAGGATTCCATTATAATGGCGTGGCTTTGGAATTCCATGAATCCAGAGATAAGTGATACATGCATGTTTCTTACCACTGTTAAGGTAATATGGGAGACTGTTAAGCAGACTTATTCCAAGGCTAAGAATGCTGCTTTGGTGTATGAGCTCAAAATTAAAGCTATAGGGATTCGACAAAGAAATAAATCTGTAACAGAATATGCTAACATGCTGAGAAACATTTGGCAAGAAATGGACCATTATAGGTGTATTGAAATGAAGTGCAGCGAAGATGCAACCATGTTGAAAAGTTTTATTGGAAAGGATCGTGTTTATGATTTCCTTGCAGGACTCAATGCTGAATTTGATCAAGTCAGAATCCAACTTCTTGGAAAGGATGAACTACCATCTCTTAACCACACTATTTCAATTATTTAAGCTGAGGAGAATTGGAGAGGTGTAATGCTTAGTTGCCCACTTATTGAAGGGTCTGCCATGATCCTTAATGGTGGCATACATCAAAGTCTGACACTCGAACAACCCAGAGAAGACAAGAGAGGTAAGACACAGGATTGTGATAATCTATGGTGTACCTATTGCAAAAAACCGTGACATACCAAGGAGTATTGTTGGAAATTACATGGAAAAAATATGAAAAGTGGATCGACAAGAGTTCAAGGGCAAGCCCATTTGATGCAACCTCATCAAGACCAACCTCTAGGCCTTGAAGGATTCAGCAAAAATGAAATTGAAAGACTATGCAACTTGTTGGAGACCTTAGAAAAACCTCCTGGTAATGCCAGTACTTACTCTCTAGCTTATTCAAGTAATTTCTATCACTCCTATGGGTTAAATGTCTCAGATAAATCAATCCAGGACTCTTGGATCCTTGATTCAGGAGCAACAGATCACATGACCTATTCTTCTTATCATTTTAAAACTTACACCCCATGCCCTAGCAATAGGAAAATATCGGTTGCAAATGGTTCACTTGTTATCGTAGCAGGCTTAGGGAATATCCAAATATTTCCCTCCTTTGTTCTTAGAAATGTTCTTCATGTTCCTAAGCTATCCACAAATCTTATATCCATAAAAAAACTCACACAAGATTTGAATTGTCAAGTAACATTCTTTTCTACTTCATGTATTTTTCAAGACCAGTATCCGAGAAAGAGGATTGGGCTTGCTAAGGAACAAGATGGACTTTACTATCTAGTGCCACCTACAAATGCTAATGATATCAAAATTCCCATGTCCTTGTCTTCCTTTACTAGACTGTTATCTACTGAGAATAAAATTTGGTTTGACCACTGTCGTTTTAGTCACCCCTCTTTTGGAACTTTGAAAATTATCTTTCCTTCTTTGTTTAATAAAATTAATTTTGCCAATTTCCATTGTGAGACTTGTGAAACAACAAAATACAACCGAGTTTCCTCTTCCATCAATCATACAAGAAGCTCTTCCCCCTTCACTCCTATTCACAGCGATATTTGGGGACCATCTCCTATTCCTAATATCTCTGGTACTAAATGGTTTGTTTCTTTCATCGATGATAGCACTAGGGTTTCTTGGATCTTTCTTCTAAAAAAATAAGTCAGATGTGAGTACATAGTTTCCTAATTTCCATAGCATGATTCAAAATCAGTTTGGGGTTAAAATTAAAAGGATTAGGTCTGATAATGCAAAAGATTACTTCAATCACACATTGTCTACCTACCTCCAAAAGGAAGGAATAATCCATGAATCATCATGTGTATATACTCCACAACAAAATGGAATAGCTGAGCGAAAAAATGGGCATATCTTATCTATGACTCGCGCCTATCTATTTCACACAAACATGCCTAAATCCTTTTGGGGAGAAGCTGTCCTTACTGCTAGATACACTATAAACAGATTATCCTCTCGTGTTCTAGACAATAAAACTCCTATGGAGGTTCTCTCTCAATTTTATCCAGATCTCAGAATTACCAATGGCCTTACACCTCATATATTTGGGTGCACTGCATTTGTCCATATTCATAACACAAGGAAGTTAGATCCAAGAGCCCTTAAATGCATCTTCTTGGGATATTCCTCTACTAAAAAAGGTTACAAATGTTATCATCCTACTACGAAGAAGTTCTTTGTTTCTGTTAATGTCACATTTGCAGAACATCTTCCTTATTTTCCGAGCCCTTATCTTCAGGGGGAGCACAATAGTACGGAAGATAAGGAAGCATCTTTTCTTGATATTTCATCTTTTCTTGACCTTCCCAAGTCCAACCCTACCACTTTTGAAAATCCACCTGATCCTGAATCCAGTCCTGACATTTCTAATGATCCTACACCCACTTTGGTTAGTCCCCACACTGAATCGGTCATCAAGGATAACACCAATCTTGATAATGTGAGGTATTTGCAGGTGTACACAAGAAGGGAAGCTCCAGCTCCTGAACTTGTGCAAGCCCAAATCTTTGCACCTATGTCTGGTGAGGTAAGCACAAATTTTAACTTTAGCTCCCTAAACATTGATCTTGATGTTCCCATTGCCATTAGGAAAGGAACTAGAGAATGCACAGAGCACCCATTATATCCTCTTTCCCACTTTGTATCATTTAGTAAGTTTTATCCAACTCACAAAAACTTTCTTGCAAACTTAAATTTCATTGTCATTCCAAATAATTTATTTAAGGCACTGGCCGTGGAGGAATGGAGGCAAGCCATGAAAATTGAGGTGGAAACATTAAAGAAAAACAAGACGTGGGAGTTGGTCTAATTACCCAAAGGAAAGAAACCCGTAAGGTGTAAGTGGGTCTTCTCAGGTAAGTATAAAGCTGATGGATCACTGGAGCGGTATAAAGCATGGTTGGTTGCTAAAGGGTACACTCAAACTTATGGCATAGACTATCAAGAAACCTTTGCTACAGTTGCCAAAATGAATACCGTGAGAATCCTGTTATCATTAGCATCTATTTAAAATTGGACACTTCAACAATATGATGTGAAGAATGCTTTCCTCCATGGGGACCTAGATGAGGAAATCTACATGAATATTCCACCAGGATTTGGATATAGCAAGACTGCAAACAAAGTGTGTAAACTGAAGAAAGTGTTATATGGTTTGAAACAATTTGCGAGAGATTGGTTTGGAAGATTCACCAGAGTAATGTTAGCCTCTGGCTATAAGCAAAGTCAGGGAGACCATACTTTGTTTATTAAACACAGGGATTTAGGGGAGTCACAGTCTTGTTGGTATATGTTGATGATATCATTGTCACCAGAAATGACAAGATAGAACAAGAGGAGCTCAGGAGACATCTATCAAATGAATTTGAGATAAAAGAGTTGGGAAAATTAAAGTACTTCTTGGGAATTGGAGTAACATATTCAAAACAAGGTATCTTTATTTCTCAACAAAAATATGTGACAATCTCCTAAAAGATACAGGCAAACTAGCATGCAAACCAGCTGATACGCCGATTGATTCAAATCATAAACTTGGAGAAGTCAGGGATGACATTGCTATTGACAAGGAAATGTACCAAAGGTTGGTGGGAAGACTTATCTATCTTTTACATATCAGACTTGACATAGTATATGCAGTGTGGTAAGTCAATTTATGCATAATCCCAAACAAGTACACTTACATGCTTTTCACAGGATTATATACTATTTGAAGGGCACTCTAGGGAATGAGATATTATTCAAAAGGAATACAGAATTAACTTTAAAGGTCTATACACATGCTGACTATGCAGGATCAGTAATAGACAGACGGTCTACTACAGGTTATTATACTCTCCTAGGTGGTAATTTAGTAACTTAGAGGAGTAAAAAACAGAACGTGGTAGCTAGTTCTAGTACTGAGGTAGAATTTAGAGCTATGGAACTTGGAATTTGTGAATTATTGTGGTTAAATATCATCTTAGATGACTTAAAAATAAAGTGGGTTGGACCTATGAGACTATACTGTAACAATAAATCCGCTATCAACATTGCTCATAATCTAGTGCAACGTGACAGAACAAAGCATGTTGAAGTTGACAAACATTTCATAAAAGAAAAGCTAGAAAGTGGTCTTATTTGTACTCCTTATGTGTCAACAAAAGGCCAGCTAGTAGACATCTTCACCAAAGGGCTCAACAGTACAACATTTCAAACCATTATATCCAAGTTGAGAATGCAGAACATCTATTCACCAGCTTTTGGGGGGGGGGGAGTGTTGCAGCATATCCACATACTGTCAACTACCACATTTATTAGTCTCACTCTTGTATTTATTAGTCCAACTAGTAGTTAGTAGTTCAACTATTGTATTTATTAGTCTCATTTTTAGGTGTAGATTTTGTATATAAATATCCATGTTGTCAAAGTGATTTAATAAGGTGAAATACAAGTTCTTTCCCTTCACTACAGTCTTCCTATTTGTGATAGTAGAATATTTCTTGATGTTCCTTAATCATTGGTTTTGAAGTGCAAATATATCCTTTTTGAGCTTAAGGGAAGTCATGCATTTAAAATGACGCATCTCTCTTTCTGCCCGTCCATATTTGTTTTCTTTATCGGGTTGCCATGGTGTCCATGAAGGCATCTAGTTTAAATAAAGTCCTTCATTGGACCCCTTGTACTTGTGCAGGACTACATTTTTTTCACTTCCTTTTCTTCGCAATGGGGAGATTAGGTAGGCTGCGTATTTCATAGAATTAGGTCTTGCGCTTTAAAATGGTGCATTTGGTTGGTTGAGAGGATACCCCTATGAAATTGGGGGCATAGGTAGTTGGTTCCCATGGTTCACCTTACATTGATTTATGGTAAATCATATCCAAAAGATGAAATTCGAAGTGGTAGTATCTCTTCTGAGCTTGGGACAACAAACTTAAGCGGATGACAGGTAAGCGCTTGTTGTTTTTGTCAAAACCAGCCCTTGGTACTGTGTTCGGCCTTCTTTTTGTTTGGGTGGGGGTTGATTGATTTTGAGGAGACAGCTGGAATTGAAATGTAGTATTGTTCAATAATTTCAATTATGTGCTTTTGTCTGAATCAACATAATAGCTTCAAGGTTTAAATTGATTCAAATAGATGTTCAAGCATTCAGCTTTGGCTCATGACTGATTATTTTCTAACACTACCCACATTCTTATGTTCAGACAGAAATGACAACTGCTGAAAGAGAACTTGACCAAAATACCAATTTTGATTGGAATAGAATCCAAGAAAGTGGACAGGAAGTGGAGCCAATTTATGGACCTGGATATACAGGATTGGTCAATCTTGGAAACACGTAGGGTGGTAGAGCTGTTCTTTGTTGATTGCTGCTTTTACTGATGTATTTGACTTCCGCATTCTTGTAATCTCATTTTTCTCATTTTTCTTTGTTTTTATTTTCCTTTTCTACAGCTGTTACTTGGCTGCAACTATACAAGTTGTGCTTTCAACACGTTCGTTCTCTTCATGGTCAGTACATGTTTATTTTTTATTTTTTTCCCCTTAAGCTTTATTTTGGTCTTGCTTCCAGTTACTTCAATATATTGTATGATTTCTCTTAGGTATTATTTGAATCAAAGTCTAAAGAAGGCATTTGAGGTGGCACCTGCTGATCCAACTGTAGACCTGAATATGCAGTTGTGAGTAATTAGCTTGTACTAAGTTCTACACTGCTGTAGGCCTGTAGCTGTCTATAATCTTTTCATGCTGTTTTGCTTCACATTGTTAGCTAATGCAACTAGCTTTTTTTCCCCTTCAATCTCTGGATTTTTCATTATAAAATATTGTGTGGCAAAGATGGATTTGGTTGGTCATACCTGTAAATAGTTCATATCTATATTAGTGATTGTATATCCTGGCAGACCATTCTGTTTCCATTATGAAGGAAAATGTTAAAAATAAAGAGGAGGTGCTTCAAGGGAATATATAATTATGATTTCCCATTGGATTTCAGGACCAAATTGGCACATGGTTTACTATCTGGAAAGTATTCTGTTCCGGCAATTGAGGTATGTCACCCATTACTCAAGTACATATCTTTGGATGATTTGTTTATAGTTATTGTTTATTCATAAGTTGCTTTTTGCCATACAGAATGATGAAAATGCAAATGCGGCTACCTCAACTACGACTGCTGTAAGCTTTCTGGCTATTTTGTGCTTTTATTTTTACTCACATGAATGTTTTAAATTTGTAAATTTGGTCAAGTTCTTCTGCAAGCAAATGGGTTTTCCTTTTTTTTCTTTTGTGGGATTATATGCTGTGCTAGTTTCTGCAATGAAAACATTTTTACTTCTTCATTTTCCAAGCTATATGATATTTTGGGCTTAAATGAATGGAGGCTTTAGCTTTTGGTTGAAATCCAATTAAAAAAGAGTAGATTCATGTTATTGAATTTTCCCTTGTCTTGACGATTTTTCTTTTCTTGTTATCTCTCTATGTTCCCTCCCTATTTTTCAAACATCAGAAACAGGAAGGGATACCCCCGCGCATGTTCAAAGCTGTAATTGCTGCCAGTCATCCTGAATTTTCATCTGTGAGGCAACAGGTATCTTTAGAAATTTTTTCTTGCTGAACAAAAATTGTTGGCATGAGAAGTGTGTAATATGAGTTCATTTCTTGTCAATGGTCATTTGGGAATTCACTTGGAAAGGTAAGTTTTATTATAAGCTTGTACAAAGAGATATATGTTTACTTCTACTGTAGTATGATGCTCTGAATTATGACAAATGTTATTGTCTTTTCGGTAATTATTGAGGAAAGCTAAGAAGCATCAATACAAGTACGCATATCGGATACGATATTAGGATACGGGTACGGCAATATAAATAAATAAATATATATATATTTATATATACACACATTAACACATAGAAAATGAACAATACAAAATAATGAAACAAGTCATAAGCAAGTAAAAACCATTGCAACCAATCCTATTAATTGTACCTCTACCATCACACACTATATCTCAGAGAATGTTCTTTCCATGTCTAGATTAAGACGAAAACCCATGATGAAAAATAGTTAGACCAAAATTTGTGTTGAGTCAGCAACAATGTATAAAGTATGCTTCTCATAAGTTCGAGTTTTTCTTCTCTATATTATTTTCCCCAGTTGTATTACTCTCCACATTAATAAGAATGCAAAAAATCTTTGGATAACTTGGAACCAATATAAGAAATGAAGCTTTCTACTTGCAAAGGTTGGAAAAAAATGTAGATTAAAGACTATAATATCAGCACAGTTCTTCACACCTCCCATGGAGAATGAATAGAGATTTTTATCTCCAGCTTAGTCAAAAGGGTGCTGATTTAGAATTGAAGCACAGACAGAAACGAAAAATTAGATGAAGTAGAACTGATCGAAATGACGCACCAGGTGAAGCACCAGAACACCACAATAGCACTGCCGGAACACTGTGACTAAACAGCCAGAATGAGGCACCACATCGACGCAACAGAAACGATGCACCAAAATAGAGCTCAGACCAGCGTAGCAATGGGAAGATCGAACAGGAAAAGAAATAGCCAAATAGGGTATAAATCTAAAGACCTGCGTTTCAGATGCTAATGGACATTTCTGGCCGTTGTGAAGATGCGGACTAGAAATGTTTCGAAACGTTTCAATGCATTTCGTACGGATTGACACTCATGCGATACGTGTATTCATATTGGATACATATCTGATAAGGATACGTTGGGCTGCCAGGAGTATCCGTGCTTCATTGTTGGAAAGTGAACCCATATAAGCCATTTGAGTAACAATATGTATTGAAGATAGAGGAATTGTAGGAAAGTTCTTTTATAGTTAATCACAGGCATATGTTGATACCTGAAAACAATTTTGATGGAAAGTTCAAAATCAAAGAAATATATGCAGAACTAGCAACAAAATATACTAATGAGGAATTTAGTTAGTTTGTAGGAGGTGTTGCATTTAGAACTCCATGCTGCCATGTACGAAGACAATGTAAAAAGTTAACTACATGATAAATCAGCAATAATACTGTTTTGGGCATGAGTCAGAAAGATATGCGTAAGATATGCTGTTAATGCTAGTATTACATACAGAATCCTTTACCTATCAAAAATGGCAAATGGACTGAGGTATGGTACTATGTGACTACAGTATTTGCACTTTAGTCAACATTATGTGGTATAAGTATGCAATATTTGGTTTTACTGGAAAGATTATTAATGTTTTATTGTTGTTCAATAGATGTTTCGAAGTGGGTTATTGGTATTAATCATAAAAATGACTATGACTATGGGGTCCTAATGCAGAGTCCTTTATCTCTTCTTGCTTAAAGTAGCTATTAAAGAAGATGCATTCTAAACTGTATAATGATTTTATTCTTGTCTCCTCTTTATAGGAAAAATCCTTTCTATTCTTTTCCCAACATTTGGTGTATGGTAGATTCTGGGTAATTTGTAAGAGGAATTTTTATCACAAATTCACAATCTTTGGCTGATAACTTAAGGGCTTGTTTGGTTGCTAGAATCAGAGAGTGGGAATGGAAATGAGTTAGACTTCTATTCCCACGTTTGGTTGGAAGAAAGTATCAGCATTCTCATTCCCTAGGAAACTTTTTCTCCCTCAATTGTGGGAATGTTTTTTCCCTAATGGAAGCTATGGAATCTAAACTGTTTCTTGGGAATGATATTTTAACTTACACAACTGCCCCCTATAACAATAATTTATGACCAAATTCCCCCTCCACATCAAAACCTAATTAACATTTTCACTTCACTTTATCGTGCTCCATCCCTTGCACTATGTCTTCCCACACGTCTTTCTTCCAGTGCGATTGATAAAATGCAGCACTTGAACAAAATTATGATTCATTGCTGAGAAGATTCCTATTTCGGCACTTGTGCTGCAGCTGAACATAATTTAGGTGCATCCTAAATATTTTTGGACCTTGAACATATTCACATGTGTTCATATAATTGTTCAGTCCAGTTCTTCTTTTGGACGAAAATTGTTCAGTTCAGTTTAATGTTCCTTACTATTGCACAAAGTAATATATTATTTTAAATATATTAATTGCTGCAAATATTTCAAAATTTAAAACATATATATTATTTTAAATATATTAAATGCCTGCAACAATTTCAGTTTAAAAATAGTAGTTGTGAATTTTCAATATATTTTTTTCAAAATTTTAAACACATACATATCAGTTTAAAAATATTAACTTTTAAAATAATATGCATTATGTAAACTAGAATGGAATTTTGATTTAAACATTTAAGGGTAGTATGGTAAATTTTAAACATTCCCTCTTTGATGCCCACTGATATCTACCTACCAAACATGAATGTGGGAATAGATACCCATTCCTTTCCTGTGGCAACCAAACATTCCATTATACCATAATTCCTTTTCCCATTCCTATTTCCACTCTTATTCTCATTCTCACTCCCATTCCCTCATTTTGTATTCCAATAACCAAACGGGCCTTAAGACTATTGAAAGTATTGGATGTTTAACTTAGTTCCCTTTCTAGTGGAATGAGTGGGTATTTTATTATATAAATTAAAGCAATAGTTATACTATTACTAATTACTCATAAAGTGGACTTGTAATCTAGCTGAAAAGCTAAGAATTCATAAACATTATATCTTTTCCATTTTAAGATAGCCTAGTTGTGTTTATTTATGATTGTCTGTGTAAAAGTTTAGGCATTCAACTATTTATTTGTTTGTTTTTTTTTTTTTTTTTGAATCTTAGAGTTAGAAAGTGAATTTTTTTGTCCAAGAATTTCTCCCAGCCTTTAGTGTTGTTACTTTGGTATCTTCTGACTGCATAATTTCAACTTATGACAGGATGCTTTGGAATTTTTCCTACATTTTCTTGATCAAGTTGAACGAGCTAATATTGGGAAATCTGAACTGGATCCTGCAAGGAGTTTCAAGTTTGGTATTGAAGATAGAATCTTGTGTTCGTCTGGAAAAGTTGCATATAACAGAAGGCATGACTATATTCTTTCTCTTAATATCCCATTGCATGAAGCAACCAATAAAGGTGAGTTTCATAGTCATCTATACTTGGCTGTGATGTCTTGTGAGTGTTGTATCTAATACTTGTATTGTTTGTGAAATTGCAGAAGAATTAGAAGCCTTTCACAAGCTGAAAGCAGAGAAACTTGCCGAAGGAAAGGAAGTGTAAGTTCAGACGTTTAGATGTCTTATTGATACCTTAATTTGCTTTTCTAGATTCTGCTGAGCCTATCTATACTGACAGGTCTGGTGATGAGATTGTACGCCCTAGGGTTCCTTTAGAAGCTTGCCTTGCAAGCTTCTCAGCTCCCGAGGAGATAAATGATTTTTACAGTACTGCCTTGAAGGCAAAGACAACAGCAGTGAAGTAAGCAGTTTGATTTTCTTAATCATGTTGAATCTAATGTCATACTTGTTAGTTCATATTGGATAGAGGTTATACCAGACTATAACATGGATATGGTCTTTGTCTTATGTGAAATAAAGCCCAATAAATAAGTTGTTTTTGTTGAGTAGATGACAACTGCATGTGCTTAGAAAGTGTTACTTTCTTGCTCTAACGTAATAATAATATTATCTTCAATGTTGCAAAATTCATCTTGATACTTAAAAAATTATTCATTCTGTAGGACGGCAGGTCTAACCTCATTCCCAGATTACCTGGTGTTACACATGCGGAAATTTGTTATGGAAGCAGGCTGGGTACCCAAAAAGCTTGGTACATTTTATATTGATATGTCTATATTATATTGCCAAGTCTTTTCTTAAAATCTTTGTCATCCATGTATTTTGCTAAGCATTATTCTTTTCCAGATGTATATATAGACGTACCTGATATCATAGATATTAGTCATATGCGCAGCAGAGGTCATCAGGCTGGAGAAGAGTTATTACCTGATGGAGGTATGTGAGTAATTTTTGTGTTCAGCATCTATCTCATGCATGGAGATTAAAAGAGAGGAAAAATAAATTATTTTGTTGAAATAAATAGAAGGAAGAAAAGTTATGTCAAAACTAAATTGTTTGTGTTATTGTGTCTGCACACAATAACTTATAGGTGTCAAAACTTGATAATTAACTAGATATTGAGGATATTTGCCCTCTGGCTAGCCGTGAGGGGGAAAGAAAAATGAACGACAAACATATTTGTCTTCTTGTTGGTATTCTGACTCTCATGATCATATATATATATTCTATATATTTAATATTTAATAAATATTTATATTATTTATTATATATTAATTATATAATATTATAATATTAATTAAATATTCTAAATTATTAGAAATAAATTATTAATACTAAATTATGGCCTCTGGCCTCTTTTGGCTTCATAACCTAATTATTACTCTAGCTGGGGTGATACTGAAATTATATGCACAATATTTATTGGCATTTGTTTTTTGTGTTGCACAGTACCTGGTGAGGAGGATTCAAACAAGCCTTCGGCAAATGAAGAAATTGTCGCACAGCTTGTCTCTATGGGCTTTAATCATCTTCATTGTCAGAAAGCTGCAATAAATACATCAAATGTTGGAGTAGAAGAGGCAATGAATTGGTTACTGTCTCACATGGATGATCCAGGTACAAGATTGGTTTTCTTCATAATTACAAAACGAAAATCTTCAGCTTGCAATGTGCCTTGAAATGCAGGAAATTATTCTAATATATTTAATTCTATTTCCAGATATTGACAATCCTATAATCAACGAAGGGCAGAACTCTACCACTTTGTCAACTGTTGACCAATCAATGGTTGATACTTTAATTTCATTTGGATTTCAAGAAGAAATAGCCCGGAAGGCACTAAAGGCATCGGTAATTTTCTCTTTAACATTTTCCCATCCTATACTTATGATGACTGCAGGGGAGGTTAAGTTATTGAAAAGGAATGTTAATGACTGCGTGGGTGGAAATAATTGCTCTGCAGGGTGGTGACATTGAGAAAGCAACAGATTGGATATTTAGCAATCCTGATGCATCTGTTTCCAGTATGGATGCAACCTCGTCAGACACTCAGTCTGTTCCCAACGACACTGGCCTACCTGATGGAGGAGGGAGTAAGTTTCCAGTATTTTTTGTCTATTAATATATTTTTATTTATTTATTTTGACTAATACTGACACTTGTTATGCTTGTAATGATTGCATTAATTCCACTTCCCCGTCACACCCATGAGTATGCATTAGATGTCTGTATTAGTCTTAATATTCTCTTAATCTTGTTTCTGCAACCAGCGTTGCCTGAATAGTTTAATCATGCTGATTGGATATCTTCTGTGTTGCTAAATTGGGTGTTTTTGTGTAATTGTTGAGAGACATATATTTTCTACTATAAATTCTACCAAAATCTCTACTCATGACCTTCAAATTCCTTGAAGATTCATGTTTTTTTAATTCCCTGGGTTGTATAAAAAGAGCAAAGTAGCTTTACTGACACCCTCAGATAATGCTAAATAAAACTCTAGTGTTACTGAAAACTTGATAATAAATGTCTATCTGTTGTTGTACTTATGGGAATGTGTATGCTTGTAATATATTATATGTTCTGCTTTGTTTTTGTGAGTAGCAGGATGATGAGGAAGTGTGTTAAATTGTTTGATCTGATAATTTAACTTGGTTCTGATGATTATATCTCACATTTGGCTTTCTTCAGAATATCGACTCATGGGAATTGTTAGCCACATCGGAACCTCAACGCAGTGTGGACACTATGTTGCTCACATTTTCAAAGATGGTAGATGGGTTATCTTTAACGACAACAAGGTTGGGGCTTCCATCAATCCTCCTAAAGACATGGGTTATCTTTATTTCTTCGAGAGGCTTGATAATTGAACAAGGTGAAGCTTCCAACTATAAAGGCCCTGAGCGTTTTGGAATGATGCTCGAGGTCTAAAACATATCTTTAGTTTGGCTGTACCATTTTTTCTAGGTTCACTACTAGTGCAGCATTCGCTGATCATGCAGAACTTCTTATTTTGATTTTTCTGGTCCAATGTTACTTTTATATGAATTAAGAAATTCTGACGATATAGAGCAGCCAACGAGGAGTTTCAGTGAGAATATGTTCTTGCAGTCTACTATTTCTGTTATTTGATACTTGTTTGATGAAGACTTCTTTGGAGATAAGCAAATATTGATCAAGATAGCTGGTTAAAAAAAATGTCACATTTACATGAAACTTGTATCACATTTTTATGTTTTTTAACAGACATTTAATACTGAAACCCTAAAATATTAATTAATATTTAGTTATCTATGAGTGACTTTTTCACCTGTTTATCATTAATTTTTAGGTGTTTTAAAGTCAATTTTTGTTTTCCTCTATTTGCCTTGTATGCGCCACAATTTTATGAAGCCAGTATTTCGAATAGTAAAATTTGTTGCTTATTCGGGCAGATTATGACGCAGCATAAATTTATGAAGAGAGAGTTATTACACGAATAGGTCTAGGAAAAAATATGAAAAAAAAAATAATAATACACTATTGAAGATAAAAAGAAAATATTAACGTGTTATTTAAATATATAATTATATATATTAATACGAAGATATATAATAATGATGTGTTGAAATATATTGATAATATATTAATTTAAAATAATATATTTTATTCATATTTAATTTAAACATTCTTTATGATATATAGTTAATATATTTTATAACATTAAATCATGTATTGTTTTGTTTTTTTTTAATACTAAGACTATCTTAAAATAAATTTGATTCGTTAATGTTAGGAGTGTACAAATTTTGAGTCGGGTCAGGTTAGAATTCAACTTATGGCTCGACTCGAAATATATATTGGGTTAATTTTTTTGGCTCAGGTTGAGTTATTGAGTTTGCCTTTTTTTTTAATATTTTTTAAATTTAAATATAGAATTTTTTTTTAAAAAAATGTTTATTAATATATAATAAATTAGATATCTTATGTTGATTAAAATTATTTTTATATATAGCACAAATAAAAAAGTAGTTATTTTTTAAAAAAAGATTATTAATTTCATTAAAAAAATAAAAAAAAAAGTAAAAAATAATATATTATATACAAGTCGGGTCGAAAATGGCTAAAGTGTTAGACTGGGACTTGGCCTTGCTTAAGACCGAGTTCTGCACTTAGAACTTGGACCCATTTTTATGGTGTGCATTGACCCGACCTGAAGCAATTGAATTGGGTCAGATTAATTAAATTAACTAAGTTAATACACACTTATAATCGATATTTCAAAATCTGACTTTAATGAGCTTTTGAAATCGTATCTTCGACAACCAATGCTTTTGAAATTTGTAATATGCCCTTTGCCATTTCCTAATCACTTTTCCTGTACTTGATTATTATTATTATTTCTTTTGCATTTCACATCGTATCATTCTTTTATTTTAATTTTCTTACACATTCAAATTTGGTCAACTTAGATTTCCTGACTATTAGTCGGCAAAAAATTTCATAGATTAATTTTCAATTAAAAAAATAAAGACTTAATCCATCATTTTTCGGCAAAAAATTTCATAGATTAATTTTCAATTAAAAAAATAAAGACTTAATCCATCATTTCGATCAATTTTTAAATAGGTATACTCAAATATTGGAAATCGGATATAATTTCAAAATTTTTAAATAAAGTTCCCTCCCATCTTCTACCCTGTTGGTCCTTCCTATTTTCCACTTTTGGTTACCATTTCGGTAGGAAAATTTCAGTTTTCCAGCACTTAAAAATTTGTTTATAAAGCATATCTGGATTCAGTGTTGTAATACCTTAAATAATATATAAGAATAACGTACGTATATTATACTAAAAAATTATTTATGAACTTTCAAATACATGAACAGTCTAATATTTTGGGACACAATTTTGAAATGCAAAATCATCACCAACTTAATGTCGTAGACAATTAGAGTACTGCATGTTACAGAATGTCGCAACAAGGGTTAAGCCTATTAGTTACAGTGGGTTGCGTTATCGTATCCTCTGCAGATGCTTCAATGGCAGAAGGCACTCTCTCAATCTCCAAAGTCGCAGTCCGAGATTGTCTGATCCTTCGCGATTCCTCAAATACCTTACGTAGTGTTACAATTGCTTCGTCTTCATCTGCAGCTTTCGCCGCAGCTTCAAGAGCAGCAGTCAGTAATGCTCTTGCATCTACCTCTCCTATTTCAGAAGAAGTGGATTCCTCCTCCTTCCCAGTTCTCCTCCGTACAGCTGCTTCATCTTCCCCAGGATGAATCTCTAAACTGGCTGCCACCACCTTGCTTCGTCTCCTCCGTACCACTACTTCATCTTCTACAGGATGAATCTCTAAACTGGCTGCCATCTCCTTGCCTGGTCTCCTCCGTACCACTGCTTCATCTTCTAGAGGATGAATCTCTAAACTGGCTGCCACCTCCTTGCCTGGTCTCCTTCGGACTGCCTGCTCATCTTCTTCTAGAGGATGAATCTCTAAACTGGCTGCCACCTCCTTGCCTGGTCTCCTTCGGACTGCCTGCTCATCTTCTTCTAGAGGATGAATCTCTAAACTGGCTGCCACCTCCTTGCCTGGTCTCCTTCGGACTGCCTGCTCATCTTCTTCTAGAGGATGAATCTCTAAACTAGCTGCCACCTCCTTGTCTGGTCTCCTTCGGACTGCCTGCTCATCTTCTTGAAGAGGATGAATCTCTGAACTGGCTTCCACCTCCTTGCCTGGTCTCCTTCGGACTGCTTTGTTGTCTTCTGCTGAAACAGGATGAATCTGTGAAGTGGATGCCTCCTCCTTGCCTGGTCTCCTTGGGATTGCCTCCTCACTTGCTTCTCCAGCCTCCTGTGTACTTGAAGTTGCAAAAGTCCTCGCAGGGGCACCTTCTACTTTGATTCTCTTGTCAATGCACAAATGTATTAGCTCGCACAAGCCGGGGGCTCTTTCCACCTGGAATCACAGAGCTTTTCGTTCATAACCAACTCAGTCATGACGATGAATGTTGCATCGATCTGCCATTTTGATTCTTCCTTACCTCGTGTACGAAATACGTGAGAAATTCCTTGGGATACCGTAGGCTGGCCGCAGCCATCAGACTGGACGATGCGATTTCAGAAGGCTTAAATCGAGTGAAATAGATATCTTCAGAAAGAAGCAAATATATATATGAATGTCAGCCTAAGGAGAATAGATAGATACGTTTGGATTTGCTCAAGGAAGTTTCGAACTATGACTTGAAGTGAAGCTGTTCCTTTACCTTTCTGGGATTCGATGATGATCGTATTGATAGAGCGACGTCTGAAACCTCCAAGAGCTTCGTATAAGGGATGATAGTACTCTACAAAGGAGAAAGGTGTTACGGAACACATTCGCCATCGAAGTCCTTTAAGAATCGAAAGCTCGCCTTTCGCCATAGTCTTGACTGTGATGTTGAGATTTACGTCTTCCTGTTCAACAAATTAATATATTATTGAGAACCAGACTTTGCAGCTGTTAACGTTGAAGATAAGACAATGTCATGCAGAATTACCAGAAATCGTCTGGCACGAAAGTTAGAATCCACCATTTTTGCGGCAATGGTGAGGCAACAGATAGAAGTCACCAATTGTTTTGTCTTCTTGTCCCCTTCAATATTCTTAGTATGGGAAATCAAAACAGAAAAAAAGGTTAGGACAAGAATGTCATTGAAGAAAAACCAGTCTCTGGAAAATGGAAGTGGAAAGAGATATACTGGCAATGGGTTCCTTGAAACGAAGCGATCGAAGTAATTCACGGCCAGGTAGGGAATGAATATATTTAAATTTCTACCCTCCGAGTACTGTAGAACAATATGCACAGGATTATGCAAAAGTAACATTATTTGTCATGGATTAATAAATACGATAAGCAACGATATTTGTTCATGTTAATCACAGCTTTAAGTGGAAGAATGTAAAATCTTGAATGATTGGGAAAGAACATAGAGCACGAAAAACTACGAGAGAAGCAGAAATTATACCTTTCAGAAGATTTAGGAAATAAATCAAGCATCGATTATTATGCAGACACAGATATTACATCAAAAACTAGAATTGAAGTCAATGACTCCATTCTTGTTTTTCAAGAAAACAAAAGTTCCAGGAAAGAAAAGAGCTGCATCATCGTAAACTTGGTTTCCCTTGTATTTCTCTGTTTCCTCAGTAGCCAAACAGGGACATCAATTTTGGCCAAGAAATCACAGTGCAATTAAGCTTTGACGCAATTTTACACTATCATGAAAGATTATCTTGAAAAGAAATAGCGAAAGGCATTGAAAATGAACTTCATCTGAAATTGGACATGCCTGGGTGATGGTGCGAATTGCATTGCTTCTCAATTCAGGGGCTTCTGGTTGCTGGAAGAAATTTGGAGCGGGCATGAGCTCTGATTCCTGATCAAAGTAATACTTCTCTATCACTTCTGTTCTTCCAGTAGTTTGCAATGGAAATTCAGGATCATCATCCATTTCTGGAATTTGCCAAGAAAGAGAAAACAAGAATGGCGTTCGTTATACGTTAGAAGAGAGGAAGGTGGGAAAATTTTGTTTTCAAGTCTATCCGAGTATAATTTATATTTAAAGGCTTAAATGTTAACGGACACATGAAGAACTGTTATACTCGTAAACTAAATGAATATCTGGAGTAGTATTGATTAATTTTTTATGAAAGAAAGGGTTTTTTAAATCTATTTTGATAAAGAAAATGAAATCATGTTGTAGAAGCGAAACATTTAATATGATTTATTAAAAGATTTATTACGACCGGAAAAAGGTAAATTTTAGTAAATTCTTCTATATCTTGGGTTCTTTCAAATTAAGAATGTCTTTCATGTGAATCAATCATAAGACAATATTTTAATGCCACATAAATAAGCATATTGACTGTTCAACAAGTTTGTAAAATAATATAAGAAATATACTAAAATCAGAATCAAATAGAAGTGTTTACATTTTAACCCCTGCCAATAACTCAAATACCTTTGGTTCTTCAAATTTGCAAGTCAACCTAAATAATTTGATATATTTTGTTAAGACCTAAAGCCATTGCCATAATCCCATATTTGATATCTATTTCCCTGACGAGCTGTATATATCTTTACGATAATTACTTACGTATCTTATAATTTCTATTTTAAGTCTATTAAAATATTTTAATTAAATCTAATCAATGGTATAGATGATTGTTCTATGCAAGAAAGGGTTATTTATCAGTTTTGATAAAGAAAGTTCAGTTTTATTATTGATTTTTTGAACAATAATAACTTATACTCAAATATATAGCCTACATGATTTTAAAAAACAGTGTGTTTTTATTATTTAAAAAAAAAAAATCAGTGTTCTTAAATGCATGGATTGATGTGAGGGAATGTATTTTCAAAATTATGGGAGTGGGGGGTTTAGAGCCTAGTGAAGTTCAAAAACAATTATAAGAGTGATAATAAAATGGATAAATTTATAGATTTATTTAATTCAGCAGCTTATTCCATATCTATCTTCAATTTGCAAGTGGCATGGTTCAAATCATAAACCAACCATTTTTTTTATTTAAATGTCAATGAAAATACTTCAATGACACTATTCACCTCATGGGTCACTATTTTAAAATGCCGATATTTCATGAAACAATTTTTTTTATGTATTTTATTTTCAGTGGACAAAGTCAACAAGTGTAAATATAGCGTAGAAAATATCCACTCCGACTTCAATTAAAATAGGCCATCCTATTTGTTTTTTAAATAGGTAGATTTGGCGCAAAAATGAGAGTTATTTTATTTTATTTTATTTTACTTTTGATGAAAAAAATGGCATTAAAAATTAATTAAAATAACACTTAATTAGAAGAAATTTTTTAATAACTTTGGTTTGTCATGGTAAACAAAAAATAGATAAATTATATTTTAAATATAAAATTTCACACATATTTTTAATTTTAAAAACTGGATTGGAAACTTTTTAAAAATCATCTAAAATTTAAAGAGACTTTTGCATTTTTCCCTTTTAAAATAGTGATATTTAATAAGATACCAAAAAATAATTTCCTTTTGTATATATATCTATTTTTCAATAGAAAAATCTACACATATATTGAAGAAAAAAAAAATCCACTCCCACATTAATTAGAGATATATGGCATAGCTTTCACTACAGTTTGTACCCTCAAGTTCCCTACTCACAGTTGATCTCCAACATGTGGCTCTGTACCTCTCTCCTTATCTTCATACCTTCTCCTCAGAAACAAATTGCTTAAATTCTCTCTCTCTCTTCCATATCTCATTTCTCACCTTAGGCATCTTCCACTTCCATGGCTTCCTTTACTATCTCTTCGGCATCTGCCTGTAAGGTAAGTGTCCTCCTTCTCCATTTCATCATCATCGTCATCATCAAGGGCCTCCTAATCCACAGTGTCTTATGCTTCTGAATTTCAGTTGAGTTCAAGCAAGAATGGGATGTGCTGTTCATCACAAGCTTTAATGGCGAAGCCCAGAAGAATGGATGTGGGGAAGAAGGAGAAGAAGGGTGGGAGGATCACGTGCCAGGCCACGAGCATACCTGCAGATGATAGGGTTCCAGACATGGGGAAGAGGCAGCTCATGAATCTGCTTCTTCTTGGCGCCATTTCGCTTCCCACTGGTTTCATGCTCGTTCCTTATGCTGCCTTCTTTGCTCCACCAGGGTCAGCCACCACTCCAAATTTTTTTTTTTTCCTTTAATTTTAGTCATTTATATGGACAATGTTTTCTTTTTCTATTTTTTAATATTAAAAGTAATAAATATACCAATAAATTTTTTAATTTTGTTAATTGACAAAAAATATAATTTGTTTTGTTCTTGTTTTTCAAATAGTTAGTGGTGAAGCATTAATTTAGGCGAAACTATTATAATACATCAATGAGCCATTTACAGAGAGAATAAATAAGTTCCTAAAGCAATATTGTCCTATTGGTTACTTATTAGAGTAATTTAATTATTTATTATTAATTAAAAATAATATTTATTTTTCAATATTAAATGAATGTAATTCGGAATGATAATTAGAAGAGGAAAAATTACATATACCTCTCTAGATTAACTAAAATTACACGATCTTCTTTTTTATTTTAAAAATTTATACAAATCTCCCATGGAACAAAAAGTTACATATTACTTTATTCAAATTTTAATTTTTTTTTACTAATATTTTATTAACTTAAATATATATATTTTTTCAACTAAAATACTCTTCCATTTTTTGTGGAGGGTATTTTATTTAATTCAATTAAAGGTATATATTTTTTTTTAAAAAAGATGGTTGTGTAATTTTAGCAAGACACATAGGAAGTTTATGTAATTTACTTTTAGATAAATTAATAGTTTAATTTTGTTAAGTAAAAAAACTATTCAAGTTCTATTTGTTCCATTATTTTGTTTTTCAAATAATTAGAGGTGAAAAATGGAGGATTAAACTATTTCAAATAAATAAATTAGAGGGATCGGATTGCTTCCTTAAATAGACCAAAAAGATGAAGAGAGCCTTAAGCCTAATTAAAAAACTTCATCATCCATGTCTGCAAAATTATATTTGCTGTTAAGTTCTGAACTGATCCACCATTTCTGTGGTTCTTAAATATTTTAGAATCTGAATCTTATTAGGAATTGGCAAAATTTGGAGCAGGTCAGGAGGTGGCAGTGGTGGTACCATAGCGAAGGACGCCATTGGAAATGATGTCATTGCCGCGGAATGGCTAAAAACCCATGGACCTGGTGACAGAACCTTAACTCAAGGTTTGAAGGTACGTACTGCATTTTCTCACATATTTCATCATTATGGAAATCTGGGAAATTATGATTCATGATCTTGCCAGTGAACTACATCAATTTACTTCATGTTTAGTCTTTCTATCCGAACTCCAAAATTTCCATTGAATCAGAACATGCTTCTGAGCTGTATATGGAGGGTTTTATTGTAATATAACACTGATTGTCAACTTAAAATATGAGAATCTAAAAGCTGCATGTTTGAAGGGCTGTATTTGCATTTGGAATATTTAAGATCAGGAAAAAGCTGTATGCCAGTAATAGCAGTCGTCCTTTATACTTAGTACCATATTACTGTAAACTATTTGGTATGATTTACTAAAAAGAGAAACATCAACCTTAAGTTATGGAAATGAAATTGAGGAAGCAATTTGAATGCAGGGAGACCCAACCTACCTTGTGGTGGAGAGTGATAGGACTCTGGCAACATACGGCATCAATGCTGTTTGCACACATTTAGGTTGTGTGGTGCCATGGAATACTGCTGAGAACAAGTTCATCTGTCCATGCCATGGTTCTCAATACAACAACCAAGGCAGGGTTGTCAGAGGCCCTGCTCCTCTGGTAAGCAACAACTACAACAATCCCAGTTAAATTGTTAGACTCGATTCATGAAGTATCTGAGAACATTTAAGTATGTCAGAGACAAGTCTAATTGTCTGCTTGCAATTTTTCTTCTGCAACAGTCACTGGCATTGGCACATGCAGATGTTGATGAAGGGAAAGTGGTGTTTGTTCCTTGGGTTGAAACAGATTTCAGAACCGGCGATGCTCCATGGTGGGCTTGAAGCACATTCCATTAAACATTCATATGTTTTCAACTGACTCTTTTCTTGATCGTGTTGAGAGCCAACAAGAAAAAAAAAACCTCTCGTTGATGATTAAGATAAGTGTCCAAAACAGAAAATTACAGTATTCCGTGCATAAAAGTTGTGTTTTTCACTCTTATTTGTGACTGTACTTAATTAATTGGTCAAAACAAGTATATTTTTATCTCTTTTCTGAATTTTAAAGATTTTATACTTGGATTCTTTTTATCAGTGGTTCAGCCTCCACTTAGATATGGTTATATACAGGAAATCATCGCTGTTCTAAGTAAGAAAAATCTATTGATATAATCCACAGTTTTATATCACGTCACATTACTAGAATTAAAGCCTTGTAGGAGACGTGTTTCTCATCGCTAAGCAGATACTTCATATCAACATCGTTTAAGTGTACTACTGCCTTTCAGTAGATAAAAAATTAGGATAAGTAAGAGGAAATTCACATGTAAAAAATTCCAATAAGGGGCTAACAAACATTATTTGCACATTCTTACAATTTTCTGCAATAAATGATCAAATAAGATTAACTGCATGTGTGAGATTTAGTAAAACAGATAAGAAAATAAACAAATCCAAGATTTGAATATTTTTCTTGATTTATATGTAAATCAATACTTTTCATTCCCTCAGTTTCAAAAAAATATTTTTCATTCCCTCTTCTTTCTTTTTCTTTTTTTTCCTTTTTCTTTCCTATCTCTCCAACCTCAACATATTCCTAGAGATAAATTAAGAGAGGAACATATTGAAGCATACAACACCAAATAAGACTATCAAGGACGAGGAGGCATAAGATGCTATTCTATCATTCACCTCGTCATGGAAGGTCTTGTAATTCGTTGGAGGCTGGGAGCTCGAAAGCTAAATGGCCATCGAATACGACATAAGGGAATTCATTATAAGATAATACGTAACTTATTGCTGAACAACCTCTCTTCCCCATGTACGCACAAAGAAAGGTGAAGGAGAAAAAGGATCATTGCAAAGATATGCATATGTAATGGAGAATTTTATTGCCATTTCCCTTTTCTGGGATTATGCCAATTTTATTTTACATCATGATTACTATAAAAAATTAGAAAAGACTAAGAAAGGCTCCGAATTGCTATGCCAAGTTGCCAGCATATTATTAGAAACTAATTAAGAACGGCAAAAAATGGCATAAAAAAAAAAATTTGAAGACAATCAGCTTAAACCAAGTACTTCACCATTTACACTCTATTTAACTAGCATGCACAAAATTTTGGACCAGAAAATTGGCATCAAATGACCACCTTCATGGGGCCATCAGTCCTTCAATGGTATAAGACAGAGACTCTGCCCAATCAGCTTTAAAAAGCAGTGTCTGCAAAGTGTGCATCACATCATATTCTGGATCAAGTCTCCGCTGCCAGCCCTACAATGGAGAGTAGAGCAAAATTAATTCATGAAAAATTTCAGACAAAAACAATTCAGAGCTCTAAACCATAGTTATTAATAATACACTATAGCTCACGCTATAGCTAACAGCTCAAAGCAACAGCAGCTAGTGCTACGCTATGTGTGTAGCATTGCAACTCCTGTATATAGCTCTACTATTGCTGCGCTATAGGAGCTACTTATCTGTGGCTGTAACTTGCATACATATAAATAAAGCAACAACAGCCCTGGTGTAATTTTTCAAAGGCTGTCGAGGGAGATTCAATTGACCCACTTTTGCACAATCAATATTGAATGTTTTAGTGCTTGATTTCATAAACCATATCAAGAGCACGAGAAGAGGGCAATTCCCTCCCCCTTTTCCTTCTCTTGAAAAGGTTGATGAACAAATGGAAGCCTCAAAAGATAAAGAGGAAATTGAAATTGTTTAATGATCATTGTGATGATTTTGCATTTGAAGAGGAATTGGTTTATATACCTTAGGATGAAGCTTAGACTCAAACTTTATTATGCATTGATGTATCTTATGATTCAAATACTTGACGTTGAGATTTATCTATGATTATAATGTTTTATGAGGCATTTTTTTTTAGGAGTTTGGTTTTCTATACATATGTTAGTCATTATCACTCAGATTTTGATTTTTTTTTTTTTTTAAATTATGTGCTACATTCATATTGCTTGCTCAATGGTAAGTGCTACACGCTACTAATGACTATGCTCTAAACCATTAAGATAGCAAATTGAATTCAGAAATGCAGGAACATGCCTCCCTGATCATTCTTCACATTACAATTAGAAGTTTTCATATTTTCCAAAAATATGAATAATAGAATGTAATGAGTTTCACTACAATTGGCATGTGCTTGAGTAAGCTTCTTTTACCTCATCAAAAGGAGAATATGGAGTATAGATTGTTCTAGTTCTAGTACATTTTCTTGTAACTCCTATTACCAGTTCCTTATTCATTTTCCTAATAGAGAAAGGTTTCTTCTTGATGAGCCCATTTGAAATGCTATAGCTCCTTCTGACTTTTAAGGTTAAAGCTTCATTTTGGACAGCGGCACTCAATCAATTAACACATATGGCAAGCTCGATATGCAGGATTCATACAGCTCTTCGTATTTTGCTATATGTGTTATGCTTAATTCAGCTAAGAAACTGTCATTAATTCTTACACTGTGGAGTGGAATTGATTGCTTGAGGTTCTTGGAGAGCACAGGGTTTATCCTAATACCTTGGAGAAGTTTCTCTTGATCCAATTTATAGGTTTTGGCAAGAAAAAGAATAGTAACATCTTATGGCAATGTGTGATTTACGTAATTCTGTGGCAAATATGGTTGGAGAGAAATGCTAACATCATGAAGGGCACCTTTTTGCCTTTACGTTTTGCATGGGATAGGGTCAAGGATTGCTTACTATCCCCCTACGTTGAACTCTGCCTCCTTTCTCTCTAACAATACTACTTTTATTAAAAACATATACATACATACATATATGATAAAATTATTATCATCTTATTTTTCTTGCCATGTACGTCTAGAATTAACAAATGAACAACTGCATTTGTTCTCAGATGCAAAAACAAAGAAAGAGGATTGGAATAGAAGTTTGATTTCAGAGTAATTTTCATACAGATATGCTTCTAATAAACCTGAAGTCATTCTAAAACTTGCAAAGTCAGATGGTGGGAAACTGTTTCTCAAGCTTCATATAGATTCTTATGAACCTTTAACAGACAACTGCATTCCTCAAAGTCATAGCACAAGGAACACTGACATGAGGCACCAGAATGGTTTTCACTAATCTGTCACTTTAAATTTGAAGAGTTCATCCAGATTTGCCATATATATACAACGAAAGTAACTTAAGTTGAACTTTCAACCATTCAACAATTTCTGGGCGCAAGGGTAAACAAATCACATGGTGCATGCATTCATCTCCTATAAAGGGGTGAGAGGATCGTATTAACAAAGTAAAGGGATTTTTCAGCGGCAGAACTTACCTCCAAAACCAACATGGTCATCACAACAGTGCATATATTACCATCTAAATTGACTTTATGCCGCCTTACATGCTCAAGCAATTGCTGCATACAGTCAGCTGGGTGGAAGGTTTCTGAATTCCAGAGCTCAAATGATTTCTCCACGTCCTGTTAAAGGGGAAATTCTTAAAAAGGGGATAAGATAATGTAACTAGTATATGACATGATAATCTACATCAATAAAAATAACGAAAGATATATTGACCCTAACCAATTAAAGAAACGGAGCATGATGGGGTCCCCATATTTGAGATATGGGTAAACAGGAAGATGGGCACATTTGGGTGGCAAAGCATAACAGATTCAGGAATATCTTGGACATATGGATGGTATTTAGAAGAAATTCTAGGAGTTTGTAAGGAAAAATAGAAATAGCAAGGGGAAACAGTGAGGGAGTGAAAGAGGCAAAAAGTTGGGGAAAATATTGTGTGAGGAGTAGCTAAGGTTTATCCATGTTTCCTTTCATTTTTTCCTGTGTCTTACTGGTAATTTCAGAAGGGACCCTTGGGTTTCTACCATAGCATAACTAGTATACTTATCAACATATTAAAAAACAATCAGATTCTTTTAGCCATTTTGTCTAAAAGATGATGCATAAAATATTTGATGGTGCTTAGACTTACAACTCACTGACATTGACTGGAAGCATCCAATTAATATGAATTTTTGTTTTAGAAGTCAAATTGGTATGCAAGCTCTACGAAAAAGAAAACAATTAGGGTTAAACATTGATGAATCTAAAACTCAAGCCTAACTACTTATCATCAGAGCTTTGACACCTATGCAAGTGTCTATGTTAAAAATGTCAAAGTATCTCAATGTTCAATTCACAACTGGAGAACTCATAGGCTGAATGAATGGCAGCATTGGATTGTAGTATATGAATATTATGTCATCCATGTAAATGCAGTACCGTATCTAGTAGTGACTTTAATTAGTAGGCAGGTAAGTTGTTAATGCAAAATAAATAAGAAATTCAAAACAGCATTTCAATACCTCAATGAAAGATTTGGGGTTTGGGCAATTTTGTTGTTTAGACAATCTAAGAGTGCACTCTGCAGCAGTGCGACCATCTTGAAGTGCAACAGCCTTGAGGAATTCAAGTAAGTTTCGTTGGTCCCTCTTAGAAAGTTCAGTAGTCATGCCTACGTCAAGGAAAATGACATGAGGCTTTGATTTAAAAAGCGGTATCTGTGATGATCTACTTTGTGAAACACGGACAAGAATATTTCCAGGATGCATGTCTGCATGGATAAAATTATCCACCTGGAAGAAGACGAATATATAAGTTGAAGCAATCAATTCACTCTGATGTTTAATAATAAATAAAATTAATAACTGAGTATTGCAACTTGTAACCATACATGGAAAAGGCAGAAATACGCTGAACTCTATGATGCCTTATCATATTAATTTAGGATTTAGAACATTAAGATAACATTCAACATGTATGTCATGATTCTTCTCTCACAAATGCCTTGAAAGGTTGGCCATTTTCTACTGGTACAACTTCATCCTCTTGTCCTAAAACATTAACAAGATATATTCATTTAAATATCACTCTCTTTAAATCACCACCTGTACACGCAATCTAAAGAAACTGGATTAAGAATATATTAACATTCTGTGATAAGTGATAACTAAAGAATGCTTTACTTAAGAAGAATGTGGCAAATAAAACCAAGACAGGATTCTAATATTTTTACCAGAAGCATCTTTAAAAGAGCATGTGTTCCAATATGAGCAAGCATAGTTTTGATCTGTTTGTGTCCTTCAAGCTCATCAACATAGTACAAAACACTTTCACCATGTTCATAGGTTTCCACTAAAACCGATGGGTGCACTAGAGGGTACAGAGGCTTTGGGAATGAAACATCCTTCCATCTCCGGAAATTATAGATAAAGCGACTTAGATGTGCTGCTTCCCTTGAAAGATCAACTTGAGACATCATAAAAACAGCAAACTGCTGTAAGCTTTCATCTAATCTCAACCACTTCAAATTAGGCAAGAACGTTGATATCTTGGCAACAAAATTGATGATCATAAAGTCCCTTCTAATTGCTTCACTAACCCCTGGATGCCGAACTTTGACTGCAACAACAACAGGTTTGGTTTGCTGACCAGGGTATCCGTATTTAAGTGTAGCACGATGAACTTGAGCAATGCTACCTGATGCTACAGGTTCCTCATCAAAGTTTTCAAAAATTTCATGCAATTTGCGTCCAAACGCATTTTCAATACTTTTTCTGCTATAGGAAAAATTATGTGCTGGTGCTTTCGTGTGAAGTTTTGCAAGTTCAAAACAAAGATCCTTAGGGAAGAGATCTGGTCTTGTAGCAGCCCATTGACCCCATTTAATGAATGCTGAGCCGGCTTTTTCAAGTGTAAGGCGGACAACATGAAGCCATCTTTTCCTAAAATGAACACCAAAAAAGTCCACAAAAGGAGACATAGCTATGCACGGCGAGAACAAAATTGCTAAATAGAGAGCCCTGAAAAACAAGATAAAAACTTCAAGCACACTAAACAAAGCTGTGGTTAAGTATAAATGTACATCTTGTACATGCATATAGAGAGAATCCCCTGGTAAGAAGTATTCAGCTTCTGCCCATGTCTGTGGTGTCCAAGAAAGCTCTCCCACTATGAAAGCAACAATGCCAGGCACAATGAGATTTGATCGGGACAAAGCCAGACTTACTGCACAGGCAATTGGACCTATTCGGGGTAGAGCTGGCACAGTATGGAAACATATTTGAGAAATCCTGTTCCAAACAACTTGAGCACACTGATTCTCCACTTTATTACCCTGAAGAGCATAGAAGTTCCTTGCATTGTTACTTGTCAAAAAGTTCTTTTTGAGTATAAGTCTATAATACAAATAAAATCTGCACGTTGAGAAAGGGGATCCCCCAGTATATTGGGGCTCAATGTTAACCACTTCCAAGCAGCTAGTCTTCTGTTTTTTGATAAGGTAATGAGCAAACCTTTTAACAGTTCTACAAGCAAGAATTCTGCACATTAAATTGTGAAAAGCTTCAGTCATGTGGTCCAACAGAGATAGTACACAAAAAAAATGAAGGTAAAAGATTACAGTAGTAAGCTGCAAATAGATCAATTCAAATAGATATAAAATGTATGAAGAGTTCCATTCAGAACTCTGAAAACCTTCAGGTTTAAAAGCATTAAAATGAACTAAGCTAGGTGTTTGAAAATTTTAATAACAATGTCAGCTTTCAATCTAGATAAGTTCCAGCAAAATGAGAACTTTTAACTGCAAAGTTTATTTGCTGCTGAAGAACCTTTTTATCTAGTCCTCCTGCCAATTCTAAAGAGTTAAGTACTATAATACAAGGAAAAAAGATGATCCAGTTAAATTCATGACGCAAGAAACCCTAGCTATTCTGCCTTCTCTTCCATGGTCCAACCATCAGTGTCCTTATTCAAAGTAGCATAAATTCATCTACTCTAATTGCAACAGGTGCCAAATACGTGAATTTATCTCATTCAACAAGGATTAAAAATTATGTACAAAAAGGAAAAGGAAATATGCACATGACTTCATTTTTCATTTAGTCCATGAGCTATCAAGGTACTTTATAAGTAAAGGTTTCTAACTTATCACCTGTAAGTTTGTACATATTAGTCAACAAGCACATGCATGCATGATTAACGACAACTCATATACCAACAATAGAACATCTCAATTGATTCATAACCTTTCAGACACTGCTAATATCTATCCGAACCCCCCATACTTGTAGGAGTAAGTCTTCCATCTGCCTATAGTGTAGTGGCCGGAGTCCAATTTTTTTGGTAAACGAAAGCATACTCAATTAGCATATAACTAATGTGGACATAAAAAGTAAAAGTAGGGAAGAAACACCAGAAAGCGGCTAAAGCTACAAATTAAATGAATTCTAAACAAAAATTTCTTCTCAACTAAACTATCGAAGATTAAACCAAGAAGAAAAAATCAAAAGAACTCTGCCACAAGCAGTTGGCAAAAAGCAGCATGAGCATGACACATTACCTATAATCTACTGCCCCATAGCGATTACAAAAATACTAGTTGAACTAAAAGAAAATGTCCTCTAAATTAAGATAATAAGAATGCGGACCAAAAAGAACATGAAGGAAAAAAAAAAAAAAAAAGGCTGAGAAGGATAAAAGTCAACTAGTAACCAGAACCAATAATCACATGCATATTTGATAGACTTGTCATTAATCAATGGCCACATAAGCTAAATGGGTGACATTACTGAGGGTCATTGCTATTTGCTAAAGATTAATAGATTCAAACGACAAGAAATGAAAACTATAGCTCAGAGACAGAGGATTCTTGAAGACAAGAACCTAGACATGGCGGTGTGGATCTTGAGACAGTGAGTTCCAAACCGTGATGATGGCGGAGAACAATCGCCGACATTTTACCAAGAAACCGGTGCACGGAGCTCATCTTGCCCGGCGGCAACCGTGTTCGAGTCCTTGCCGCCGCGAATAGAGTCTCGTGCTGGCGGAGACATGCCGGAGCCACCGGAATCCCTTGGAGAGCGCGAAGTTAGGCTTTTTTCTGCGCCAGAGGGGTACTTGAGACCAGTGGCAGTGACTGATGTAGCCCTGCGCGATCGCTTCCTAGCCATTCGGTTTTAGGCCAATATGGTTATAATTAGTCTCTTTTTGGGTCATGTAATGAATTTGCGTTAAGTGTTACAGATCTTGGCTGTGTGGTCCATTGGTCCGTTTTATGGCTTGTTATTATGTGCACTGTGTAGGGTTCCAAAAGAACATGTGTGCTTTTAATAAAGTCATATTTTGAGTCATTTGTAAGTTATTTTCTTACTTTAACCGTTCGGTTATTAACATACTTGAAATATTGCACTCTTCCCTCTTATCTAAAAGGTTTTTTTGTTGATTTGGACGTTAAACTTGATGTGTGAATTAATGGTATCAAATGAGCAAAAATAACCTCAACAAACTAATAGTTTTGACGATGTTTATAAACTTCAATAATGATTATTTACCATCATATATCTTATAATATTTATATTATATTATTATGTAAATTAATTTATATTTATTAAATATGTACATTGCATTTTTTTTTTTTATAATAAAAGGCTCTTTAAATAGGACTATATATAAGAAATGAATGACTTGAACAAATGAAAATACTTCTTTTTCTCAATTTTTTTTCTTATTCTTTCTATTAGTTTTATAAGAGGCTTTAATTTTTGAATAAATTATCCTTCACCTTTTTAAAATATGATTGAATTACATAGGCCTTCTATTTTACTTTAAAAATTTATAGCCTTTTATTATACCAACAGATAAAATATAGTTTAACATAATTCAAAAACAAAACATCACTAAATGAATAAATAAAATATATTCATAAAACATTTTTAAAAAAAATAATCAATTGATTGATAATATTCAATTTGAATAATAAAATATTATAAATATGTTTTTAAATAATTAACCAAGAGACATAACTATTCTTGGCATATATATATATATATATATACACACACACATACATATGATTCAAAATTTTTATAAATATATTTTTAAATTATACATATAAAAAGGATCAATCAATAACATATTTGATTGATAAAATCAAAGTAAGGGAATAAGAATGAAAATATTTAGTTGATAAATTAAGTTTTCATTTCTATTTTATAAAAAAACTTCCTTTTCGTCATATTTTTTAGTTAAAATTATGGAATGAAATTAATTTTTTTAAAATAAAAATATATTTGACAAAAGTATCTCCATTTATAATAAGTTTTTGATAAAAATACTCTTATAATACATCAAAATTATAATTTATTATTATTTATTATTATTATTATTTTATTACATATGTATTAATATATAATTATATTATTAATTAATAATTCAAAAAAATGTTTATCTTTTTTTTTGTTTTATGATAAAAAATAATATAATAAAATATACAAATGATCTAATTAATTTTTATATGTAATTTAATGATCAAACGAAATAAAAAATATATATTAATTCTCATTTTTTTAACCAAATAATATTTTTATTTTTATTATATTACTCCTAACAACCAAAAGAGTTGATTATCGTACCAACGACCGAGCAGAGGAAATAAACTGTGGTTCGATGGTTGGATATCATACAATTGGGCCGCCCCTTTCTGTTCTAGAAATTCGAATATCCTTTCGGTGGTTGGATATATAGAGTTCATATAAATACCAAATAAGCACAATGTTTCAGTCAGCATCGGAAAAATACTCTCATAAATTCCGTAGTCAGAAGCACCGTAAACCATGAACCGTCATCTCCAAAACCACACGCAAAAGGCCGAAACCTATTGGCTTCATTTATTATGTGAGGCCGGGCTGTACTGTTGACCACTTGACCTGATGCTACCATCCAAAGACCGTGGAACTTCCCGCGTGTTACTGCCCCATGGTTTTGATTCCTTTTCCTCTCTTTCAGCCTAAACCGCCTCTGGTTTTTCTTTTTGGATTCAACTACCACCTCCGTATATAACGGATCCTAACCCCATACCCATTTTACGATCAAATCAAATCATCTTATCAAACCCACTATTCCTTCGTATTCCTAATTTTTATCTCATCACTCGCTTGAGTTCTCACTTTCCATCCATAGTCAGATAACTAAACGAAGATGAGCTCAGCAAGGAGGGCTTGGATTGTGGCATCGAGCATCGGAGCAGTGGAGGCGTTGAAAGATCAATTGGGGGTTTGCAGGTGGAACTATGCTCTGAGGTCTCTGCATCAACATGCCAAGAATAATCTCAGATCTTACAGTCAGGCCATGAAATTGTCTGCAACCTCTTCTGCTGCTGGTTCCAACAAGGTGAAGAGGAGCAAGGAGGAGTGCATGACCAAAGTTATGGACTTGAGCTGCTGGGGTCCTAGTACTACCAGATTCTGATTAGTTAAAAGATTTCTTGAGTAGTGGTTTAACATCCTGTTGAATTGAATCAAATCTCAGTTTCGTTTCTATGTTATTTAGAAACCTAAGTTGGAGACAATAAATATAACACTGACTTGATGGTGAAAATACACCTAAAAAATTTTTAATACGCAAGACCCAATTCCTTCAAAAGGAGTTTATATAGAAATTTTGCAAACGGAATTTTTTCACTTTTTGTTAGATGCTTTATATAAAATATAATAATGATAGATATTA
Organism: Delonix regia; assembly: GCA_037074485.1. Classification (NCBI taxonomy): domain Eukaryota; kingdom Viridiplantae; phylum Streptophyta; class Magnoliopsida; order Fabales; family Fabaceae; genus Delonix; species Delonix regia. Next base: position 2,480,976 of record CM073455.1, on the reverse strand, counting down.
GACGGAGTAAAAGACAATTATAGTGTTTTAACATGGTAAAAAAATTAATTATGATTATTTTAAAATTATTGCCTCGATTGTGTAGATATTTTTTAATATTTTTTTTTCTCTTCAATGACTTTTCATCTTTATTTAAGTAGGATAATTATCAATTAATATTAGATTGTAGGTTAAAGTTTTTATTCAAAGTACTTGTGGTTAATTTAATTTATCATTAATTAGCCACATTATCAACAAAGACCCGATATATTCTTGGTTTAAATTAATTTTGGTTGTCTAATTATTAATTATGTTCTAATAATTAGATTAATGTTAATTCATTATTAATTTAAAATATTTCAACAATCTATTATTTGGATAGCATTAATCAAATTATTAGGTCAACAATCAGATTTAGCAATCAATATTCAAATAGTTACATGAATGTCTATACATATTTATTAAACCATGCAAAGTTCATAAATAAAACTATACAAAAATTGCTGAATCCGATAAGGAAATAAGTGATATTATTATTACAAATTATTTTCAATATTTGAACAAAATAAAATACAAAATGATATTTCATATGTCATATTATATTACAGTCTCAGTAGAACTCAATTCAAATTCATACTAAACTAAGGTTACATCAAAATTTTTAACAACAACTATATGAGTAACATGATTTTTAAATACTTATTCGGATCAGCCTTTAGTCAATAGATCTACCTACATACATTCACTTGGTATTTGAATCAAATGAGTATGAGATTCATTAATCTTTTCTCTAACAAACAGGAATTTTACATTAAAATGTTTAGTACAACTAGAGTTCCTGTAATTATGAGAAAAACTAACAGCAGATGAACTATTGCAATATATAGTTAAAGGTCGTAATATAGAATCAACAAGATTTATGCCAGATATTAAATTCTTTAACCATATGACTTATCATATGGCCTCATAACAAGCAATATACTCTGCTTCCATAATTGAGGTATCTATTATTGATTACTTACAGCTTTTCCATGAAACAGCTGCTCTAAACATCATAAAGATGCAACCATAAGTGGACTTACGATCATCAACGCATAATGCATAGTATAAATCAAAATATCCTATTAATTAAATGATTCAAACATTTTGAAAGTCAACATGTAATATCTTATACCCTGAATGTGCCTTATGACTTTTTTATAGCCTTCCAATGATCAAGTCTAAGATTACTCAAATATCTACCAAGCACACCAATAGCATACGCAATGTCAAGATGTGTGCACATCTTGGCATACATCAAGTTACCAACAACAGAGACATAAGGAACTTTATCCATTAAGGTCTTCTTATTATCATTCTTAGGACATTATTTCTTCGACAATCTATCACTTTTCTGCACTAATGTAGCACAATGAGAGCAAGAATGCATATTAAATTTCTGCAGCACTTGATCAATATAAATTGCCTAAGATAAACTAAAAATGTCACGAGATCTATCACGATGAATCTGAATTCTTAGAATAAATGAAGTCTCACATAGATCTTTCAGGTTAAAGTGGCATGACGAAATATGTTTTATCTCATTCAATAAGCTCACTGAGTTAGTGGCTAACAAGATGTCATCCACATATAGCATAAGAATCACAAAATTATTTCTTTCAAACCTTTGATAAATACATTGGTCAGAAACATTCTCCATGAAACCAAATGACGTAATTACCTCATCAAATTTCAAATATCATTACCTTGAAATTTGTTTTAACCCATAGAAGGATCTTTTCAATTTGCACACTAAGTGTTCTTTCCCAGATTCGATAATCCATCCGGTTGTTTCATGTACACATCCTTGTGCAAAATTCCATTTAAAAATGTTATTTTGACATTTATCTGGTAAAGTTCAAGATTCAAATGTGCAACAAGAGTCATCATAACTCTAAAGGCATCTTTAGTAGATACTAACAAGAAGTTTTCAGTATAATCAATTCTTTTTCTCTGATTGTAGCCTTTGGCTACAAGTCTAGCTTTATACCTTTCAACTTCACCATTGGCTTCTCTTTTGGTCTTGAAGACCCATTTACAACCAGCAACCTTGTATCCATCTGGTAACTTAACAAGTTCCCACACATTGTTACGATGCATGGAGGCAATTTCATCATTCATAGCTTCCAACCACTTAGATAAATTATGACTTAATACGACTTCATCAAATGAGATAGGATCTGTGTCAATGATGTCCGACTTAAATTCCTACAAATATACAATATAGTCATATGGAATCGCAGGTATATGTATCCTCTATGATCATCTTAACTCATCAACTGAATCCTCCATAGTAATTACAGGAGGTGACGAAATCGACAAAGGTAACATTACATCCTCATAATGCAGATTGATAGCCCTATAAACATAATTCCCATTATTTGAGTCATTTTCAAAATAGAATGCTTTATCAGACTCAATAACTTTGGCAATATGAGTAAGGCAAAAGAATCTGCATCCTCTAGATCCAGAACAATACCCAATAAAGAATCCAGTGACGGTCCTTGAATCAAGTTTCTTGAGCTGTGGATTATAAGGTCTCACCTTTGCCCTGCAACCTCAGACACAAAGATGCCTCAAACTAGGCTTCTTTCTTGTGAAAAGTTCATACGAAGTCTGTTTAACTGATTTACTTGGAACTTAGTTCAAGATATAAGCCACTATTTTAAGGGCATCACCCCATAGAAATTTTGGCAAGGAGGAGTGACTAATCATGCTTTTGACCATATCCATCAAGGTTTGATTCCTTCTTTTAGTAACTTCATTTTGTTGAGGAGTTCTAAACATGGTATATTGGGCTTTAATCTCATGTTCTTATAAAAAGAGGGAAAATGGTTAGGATTTTGACCTGTCTCCGTATACCTACTATAATATTCACCACCTCTATCCAATCAGACACATTTGATGCCTTCCCATATGTCAACTCGACAGTAGCTTTAAATGCCTTAAAGGTATCTAGTGATTCGAACTTATCATGCAAAAGATCCACCCATCCGTATCTTGAATAATATTAATAAATGTGATGAAATATTTATAATTACTTATGGCAACAGATGTTATAAGGCCACTAATATTAGTGTGGATTAGATCTAAGATATTGTTGGATCTGTTAGCCCATTTATTTCTAGCTTTAGCAAGAAGTTTTCCCTTTATTCAAGCAACGCATGATTCGAAATATGAGAAATCCAAGTCATGCAGTATTCCTTGTTTGACTATTCTTTCTAATCTTACTCTGAAAATATAACCTAAATGTCTATGCCATAACATGGAAAATTTTTTATCAATTCTTCAATATTTGTATCCTACTATTGCATTAACATTCGCACTAAGTGAAGAATTTAGATCAACATTCATATTTAATTGATATAATCCATTAATTAATGAAGCAAACCCAACAATGACAGAAACAAGATAAATGTCAAGTCTTCCATTTCCTTGCTAAAAGGAATAACCTTATTTATCTAGTATAGAACTGAAAATCAAATTTCTTCTTAATGAGGGTACATAAACCACATTAAGTTAAACAATGTCCAAAATGTAAGGTTAAGATTACAATTCCCATACAACTAACTGCAATTGAACTTCCTTCCACTCCAAGGATGGTTCTTTTTCTTTCACTTGGGGCTCCTCTTGTCTTTAAGCCCTTACAAGGAATTAATCATATGAACAGTTGCTCCAGAATCTAACCACCAAGAATCTAAAGAGATTTCAAAACTATTGGGTTCAAAACAAAGTAGTACTAAATAAGCAATACAGAAGGAAATACCTTCTTTCTCACGCTTGTTCTTCAACTTAAACCAATCAGAGATCTTATGGCTAGGCCTTTTACAGTAATGACATTCTCCTTTGAATGATTTTTGTTCTAACTTTTATTGCTCTTACCGTTCTTTTTTTGGGTCTAAATGGTTTCTTCCCATAGGTCTTGCTATTATTTTTCTTTCCTTTTGTTTTCTCATTTCCAGTCTTACTAGATAAACCATATGAAATATAGTTCACTGATCATACATGAGAATTTACTTTCTTTATTGATTCCTCCTCTTGAGTCACTATAGAGATCATTTGATTAATGATCCACTCTGCCTATTGAGAATTATAGGTGGTTTTGAGAACTCCATATTCAATAGGAAGCGATTGGAGCACCCGATAAACCAGGTAGCTTTCACCCAAATCCATATTGTATGATTTCAACTTGTTGTAGTAGTTAATGAGCTTCATCATGTGCTCATATACTCCAGACACTCCATCATAATGTGTGTTATCTAGCAGAGAAAGGTAATAGGCTTTTTTAGTTTTACCATACTTCTTAAATTTCTCACTGATCACTTTTAGATACTCAATTGTAGTGTCCTTTTTAGGAATGTTTTGTCTAATGGTCTTCTCAATTATGTATTTTATGACAGTTAGACAAATTCTATTAGACTTACACCATTGTTTATAGTATGCCTTATCAGCAGGGCTAGACCTAGTGGAGAGATCCACTAGCTCTCTTATAGCCAAATCTTCCATGGTGATTGTCAAATATATATCAAAGGACTCAATCCAATCATTATAATTTGTCCCATTTAAAGTTTTTACTACAAACAATTGTTAGAACAGAGAAGTTGAGGATGAAAAACAAATAGGAAACATTAGTTATATCCCAGTCACATAATTATAGAACAAAATTTCCATAACAAGACTCAACTTTCATAATTATGTAATAAAATGTTCATCATAATTCTACCTAATGGTTAGGACTATAACCAACTAAGAAAACTCATTTCAAGGAAGTATGTTATTGAAAGAAACAATATAAAATGTATCCACAGTCTCCATATTGATAGAATACGAGAAACCACGAATACATCAATTAATGATTTGCTACTAATAGGTCACTAACAGGCCTTATTCACAAATTATATTAACAATATCATACCAATAGAGCATGTCTATTGATCATATAACATACTCTTTTCTACCAGGTGTCTTAATAATAACTTATCCTTAATGACTATTAACTATATATTATAAGAGTAAACAGATGATAACCACGACAATAGTGGTTCAGAAACTCGACACCATCATGATTGGGCTCACAATGGGTGTATACACAATTACTAGGTGTAGATGGCCCAATATGACTTAATAGAATCTGTTTACTCATTTTGTCATTTTGAGCTAAATTAGGAATAAAATATTAACTAATTACACAAATAAATTTGTTTTAATTCCTCTAAATATTTTTAGGAAGAGTGAGCTACATATATTGTTCCTTATCTTATATAATTATCTCAAAAAAAAAAATTAGGTCAAAATAGTGTCATTACACTACATTTTAGGGCCCTAAATCTTTAATAAATTTCAAAACTTATACTTTCAGGTCTCAAAAAATTCTAAAAGAAAAAATCCTCAAAATTAAGAAATGGCGAGTGGAGATAAACTGTCAAGGTTTGGAGTCAACAAGGTGAGTGCGTGAGACACACGCACGTCAAATATGGGTGGGCTTTGCCTTGCCCAAGTGCCAGCCCTTTTTCTGTTTTTGGTGGGTCAGCAATTCAGGTCATTTGACTCGATTTGTGACCTGTCACTCAACCTAACATATTTTTACCTTTTGGGAAGTGTTTTGGGCATCAAAATTTTCAGAATTTCATAATCTACAAGTTACCTATCTGATATTGGCAAAAAAACACAAATAAACATGGAGAAAAAGGGCTCGAAAATTTTCAGTTCTTCAAGCATCTCCAAGCTCCAATGGCAGTTTTTGATATAGCAAGTGTTAAGGGTTGAAATAAGCATCAAATTGACCATTGTGTAATGGTCTACAAATCCCTTAAGCTGCTTTTGGCCAAACACGAAGCATTTGAGAGAATATTTTTGTTCGAAATTTTTAAGGGTTTCGAGCTTCAATAGTGGATTATGATTTTGTGAATTTTGAGCTTCAATATGGGTCTCATTTTGTTCATAATTCTTCAAAGATTAAAACCCTTAGGCTCTTCGCAAAATATTTTTATCTATATTTCGAGTAATTTCACTTAAAATTTTTCAAGTTTCATGGGCCATACTTGCTCAACTGATTTCTGGGCATTTATTGTTCATCAAACTGTTTGAAATTCTCCGATCTATAAAAGTCTCAAGTTTGTTTCGAAAGAAACTTTAAGATCGGTGATAAAATTTCATCTAAAACTTAGGGTTTTATAGTTCATGCAATAATTTAGTTCCATACTACTAGGTTCAACAAGTGTTTTACAGTCATAATTTAGCTCTGATACCATATGAATCATTTGAATTAATAGGTCTGAATTGAATCATTTGAATTAACATCCTGTTGTATTGAATCAATCTCAGTTTCGTGTCTATGTTATTTTAGAAAACTAAGAGGTGTATTTAGTTACGTAAACTGTTCTGTAGTGATTGAGTCACTATAATGTTCATAGGTTCGCAGAACAGTAGAGTTTTTCTGGTAGGATTATGATTTAGTGATGAATATATATAGTGAAAGGAAGAAGATAGTTATATTTGGTGGACAATGGACTCTCTGATCACGAAATGTTCAAGGAGGTGATTTTATACCAGGAAAGGTGTTGACTATATGGGGAGATAATGGCTTGGTCCAAGTTTTCATATTCTGAAGATCTCAGGACGAGTTTCTAAACAATATTTGATTGGACTTCTAGCTCACATCACCTTTAGAACCTCCATTAGATGAGTCAACAACTTATGGTATGCCAAAATAGAATATAGAAAAATGTTCATTTTGACTTGGAGTTTTTGTTTTTTTAGTAAAAAGACAGGATGAAAATTAGATAGATAGATACATAATTATAAGAATTAAAATAAATATAAATAATGTTGTCCATCGAAGATCTTTTCTTTGCCGGCAAATTCCATTTACGCTAAAATTCTTATTGATTTGAATGTGGAATATAATTTTGAAAGTGTAAATCTTTTCTTCTTTGGCTAGCCCAACTTTTTATTGGCCAGCCATTTCACGTAGAACTAGTGTTACGTGATATTTTCCAACACTAATGACTTTGGTTCATGCTGAACCCATCAATTCTCTGATAGAATATTTTGAATTGGAGTTTTTGTTCAGAGGAGGGGGAATTTCTATTCACTTTTACAATTTACTTGACAAAACTGTATATAAGTGAAAATGAGAACAACTTTTGTCTAATTCAATGGAGGTCAAGTCAGAGCGGAAAATCAAGTTCTTGCAAGAAAAATTACCATAGTGGTAGAAATAAACTGAGACATTGGACATGAAGTGATGTCACAGCCTAACATAAAAATAAAATTAACTAAAAAACTAAAAAAAAAAAAATGAGTGGTGGGAATTGTATAACATGAATGATGTACAGTAGGAGTCAAATCTTAAGTTAAAGTTGAGAGATAAACTTTTTGTTAATTTTCGTTTAAAAATTTTTTTTAAACATGTGTCACTTTTTTTAAGATAATTACTTTTTAAAATATGAGACATTTTTATTAATATGAAATGCTTCAGTTGCTAAATAAGAACCATTATTTTTTTTCTTTCCAAAACCTTAAATTCAAATTTATAAAAAGTAATTTTTGTAAAAAAAAAAAATTGACACGATGTAACTTAACTCAGGATAGTCACAAACAGGCGTAACTAAGCCCAGGAAAAAAATATGGGCCCATTCCCGACTGTTCTAGACATTAGAATATTCTTTGGTTCGTTGGATACATGGTCGATATATATTAATATTTAATACGAAGAGTTAATATGAATACAAAAGCCCAGTGTTTCTGTCGGCATAGGAATGAAAAGAAAATTTGAATTGAGCTATCAGAAATACCACATGCCATGAACCATCCTATTAATCCAGCCTGGTTTACAAAACCACACGCAAAAGGCCTAAACTATTGGCTTATTCCCAAGACCGCGGAAATTCGCGCGTGTTTTGAGCTGGAAAATGATACAAAAATACCAAGATTCTCTTCCAAACCGTTGGAGCTTCTGCCCCTGGTTTTCCTTCCTTTTCTCCACTTTCTGCTCAAACCGCTTCTTGTTTCTTCACTCAATTTCCTCCATATATAACAACCCCCACTCCCGTCTCAACCATCTTACTATCAAGTCAAACCAAATTCACGATTACTTCATACTTCAATATCATCCCTCACTTGAATTTTCACTCACTTATCTCAATTTCGTTCATAATCAACAGCGAAGCAAAGATGAGTTCGGCACGGAGGGCTTGGATTGTGGCGTCGAGCATCGGAGCAGTGGAGGCGTTGAAAGATCAATTGGGGGTTTGCAGGTGGAACTATGCTCTGAGATCTCTGCATCAGCATGCCAAGAACAATCTCAGATCATATAGTCAGGCCATGAAATTGTCTGCGACCTCTTCTGCTGCTGTTTCCAACAAGATCAAGAGGAGCAAGGAGGAGCGCATGACCAAAGTCATGGACTTGAGTTGCTGGGGTCCTAATACTACCAGATTCTGATTGGTTCAAACGTTTGAATAGTGATTTTACATATAGTTGTGTTGAATCAATCTTTCGTTCCTCCCAGTTCTGTGTATGCCGATATGATTTATAAGAAGAGACAGATAACAAAGAGGTGTATTTACTTCATAAACTGTGTCTGTTCTGATGTGATTCGGACACTAGAATATTAATAGGTTCGCAGAACAATGCACTTTTTTGGCAGGACAATGATTCAGCATGATATGTAATCAATGTACGTATAGTGAAATGAACAAGATATGGATTGTTTTGTGAACTCTCTGATTTATAAAGGTTCAAGGAGCTGATTTCATATCAGGAAACGGTGTGACTCGATCTGTGAGATAACCTGTGGCTTGGTCCAAATTTTGATTCAATACAAGAAGAAATCATGCTGCTTAGTTTTCGTATTCTGAAGATCTCAAGATTAGAATCATAAAATACGAAGTTTGATTGGATTTTCAGCTCAAATCAGCATTAGAACCCCTAAAAGATGACTCAACTTATAGCAATGGAAGAATCTGCAAATAAATTTGACATGATGGAGTATGATCTTCTCAATTTCTCCTCACTCTTATGGTAGAGAAAAAGAGAATTAGAATGTGAAACATTAGTGTTGAGTCTCATTTTAACAATATGAGGATGAGAAACTTTACACATGCATCTTTGCATATATAGCTGAACTAATAATGCTTGAATCTTTAATCTCATTTTTTCTTTCTTTTCTTGGCTCAAATAATGCTGGGATTAGCAGCAGCTGTACACCATTGCTTTCATGGACTTAGTGCATCTACTTTCATCATACAAATAAATAGTGTTTTTGTTATTTGTGCATCTTTGTCTCTGTTTTCACAATAAAATAAAATAAAACAAATGAGTGGGATTATTTTACCCTTTATATGAAGGATTGCAATTTCTGTTATTTTTGGGTTTTACTTCCTACTTTCAAATTTAATCCATTCTTCATATAATTCACTCCCATCCCTCACATCCATGATTAGCAAATTAAGTAAATTTGCACCCTATTTCAAAGAAAGTAAAATTAAATAGTGAAAGGGAAAAAAATAATGTCATATCTGCAATTGAAAACATCGATCATGGAATTGAATTTATACAAGAAAGGGTATAATTGTGTGGGAGTTCGGGGTTTTCCATGTGCTTTCTGGTTTGATCCAACAATTTGTCTCCAAGTAATTAGTTAGATTAATAGTGTGCTTGATTTAGTATTTAAAATAATAAAGTTAATTTATATATTTAAATAAGAGGTTTTTTTTTATATAATTTAGTTTGATTTTTCATTAATTTTGTAAAAAATTGTTTTGTTATATAAATTCTATTTGTATAAAAGTAAAAACAAACATTATGAAATTATTTCACAAATAAAAAATGTTTAAATGTAGATTATCATCATACAAACTCTATTTTAACTGAAATCAAATTTATATAATCATATTTATTTAAAATAAAATTTATATAACTCCAATATAAACAAAATAGTAGTCTCTACTCTCTAAAATTCTTTTGGGTGGAAAGGTCTGTTTCATTTATTATATTTATCGTATATATATTATTAATTCTGGAGGAACTTACAAAGTTGCAATTGTATGATACAAGCAATTATATTCATTTAGAAGTCATAACTCATAAATGATCTCATTCAAGAAATTATTACTAAGTCTAATTGAAATAAGGCGAAAAATAAATGAGGGATTATATTTAAATGCAGTTTATTATATTTTTGTTATTAAATTTATAATCAATGTATAATAAGTGTACTGGTTTATTAATAATAAAAATATAATATAATTTAAAATTGTACAATTGTTTAAAATAATTCTATATGCGTTGGATATAATTAAAAGTATATATTTCTTATAACAAATATATACATATATATACACGGAGTAAAGGAGCGTGAGCCGAATATTAAACGAGGGCGCGTGCGTTAGATGGCAAGTGCAGCAAACTGGCGCATTTATACTTGATTTATTGTTAATTTGTTATTTCTCCAATTTTAAAGAAAATGAATTAATAAAATACTCTAGAAGCTACTGTCCCATGGTTTTTCTTCCTTCTCCAGTTTCAGCCCATACCGCCTCTGGTTTTTTCACTCTACTTCATCCATATATAACAACTCAAATCAAATCAAAGTCATCGTTCCTCGCTTGAATTTTCACTAATTCATTTCAATCTCATTCATAATCATAAAACTGAGCAAAGATGAGTTCAGCATGGAGGACTTGGACTGTGGCGTCGAGCATTGGAACAGTGGAGGCGTTGAAAGATCAATTGGGGGTTTGCAGGTGGAACTATGCTCTGAGATCTCTTCATCAACATGCCAAGAACAATCTCAGATCATATAGTCAGGCCATGAAATTGTCTGCGACCTCTTCTGCTGCTGTTTCCAACAAGATCAAGAGGAGCAAGGAGGAGCGCATGACCAAAGTCATGGACTTGAGCTGCTGGGGTCCTAATACTACCAGATTCTGATTAGTTTAAAGATTTCCTCATCAGTGATTTCAATTTCACTTATCGGTGTGTTGAATTACTCTCTCATTCATCCAATTTTGTCCATGCTTAATATGATTTAAGAACAACGAAGGAAGAGGTGTATTTATTTTATATTGTGTCTGGTCTGTTGGGATTCAGTCACTAAAGTGATAATAAGTTCGCAGAACAATGCAGTTTTTTTTGCTAGGATGATGATTAAGCATGGTATGCAATCAATGTATTTATGTTGAAATGACGAAGATCGGAATTACTTTGTGGACTCCCTCATTTGCAAATATTCAAGTCAAGGAACTGATTTTATACCCAGAAAGCGTGTGACTGAATCTGGGAGATAGGTGGTGGCTTGGTCTAAATTTTGATTCAATACAGGATGAAATTTTGCTGCTTAGTTTTCATCTTCTGAAGATATCATTATCAGGATTACAAAATGCAAGGTTTGATTGTGTTTCCAGCTCACATCAGCTTTAGAACCTCTAAAACTTGGGTTGTAATTATGTTATTGATTTTTAAGTATAGGGTATTAGTTTTGTTCGTTTACTTGCATTTTTATCCTGCTTTTCTGATGACGAGGAATGATCATTTAAAATTGAAGAGAAAGTAAATTCAAATTACAAATAACATAAGAATTTTAAAATTAAATGCAATTCTAAGCAAATAATAATTTAATATCTTGAGAACAGAAAATTTCATAAATATAATGTTGGATTGGATTATAGAAAGAGAGGACATAATATTAACATTGAAACCAAAAAGTAAGAAATATATAAAGAACTTTATCAATATAATAAATAAAGGACAATAATAATGTTAAGATCTAGGACAATATGGTTCATTATTATGGATGAACGATTAGACATGAGGGTAAAATTGTCAATCTTGTCGAGGGATAGGAGACAAGAGACGGACCAATTCTCTACTGAAAATTACCGCATTAAGCTAGTATTAATATAAACATGGCGATGCGGACAAGATTTAAATGAGAACAGATTACTTATGGTTATCTTCGTGCCTCTTATAATTTAAATAAAAAATGATAAATTTAAAATGAAAAAAAATTTAATGGAATGAATTATTACGGAAGTACATTGAAATAAAGAGGGAAATAATGAATGAAGTCGAGAGGAAAGGAGGTAGAGCCGAATATGAAGGAAGGGGCACATGCGTTGGGTGACGGGCACGTAACACGAAAGTTCCCGTTAATCCACGCTACTTTCCTAAACCACACCCCTTCAAAACGCCAAAATAAATGGCCTTGTTTTCTTAATCCCTCTGTCGACCCAGACCCTCTCTCTCTCTCTCTCTCTCTCTCTCTCTCTCTCTACATATATATATATATATATATATATATCAAAATGTTATGCGTTGCATCCTAGATTCAATTTCTATCCAACTTGATTATATATATATTTTTTAAATATTATTTTTTATATTTTTATTTGTAAAAAAATTTAAATACATTAATTCATTTCAAATATTAACTATTTTTCATTTTCAAATCTTAATTTTTTTGTTATTATATTTTTTTCACCTTCAATCTTATTTTTTCAATTTTTATTTTTAAAAATTGTTTTTATTAATTAAAAATAATTTTTAAAATAAAAATAAATATAAACTTAACTAAACCTGAGTACTTTTCAAGTTAAACCAAGTCTCTAAGGTAAATTTTTTTTCTTTGGTCTTTAATGGAATTAGGTCCCAAGTTATATTCAAACTTTGACTTGACCTAATATTTGAACACTCATAATTTCTCTATTAACGTAAGATATATATATATATACATATATAGGGTAGTTGAGTTGAAAAAGAAATTTGATTATTTGTTTATCATAAAATTATTATTTTAGTCTTTCAATAATTATAATGTCTAAAATAATTTTTTATTTATTGAAAAATGTGACACTTATTTTAAAAGTATGAGACTAAGTGTGATATTTTTCAATTAGTAGATAATTATTTTAAACATTATAATAAGTAAAAGAAAAAAGGATAAAAAAAAGTATTTCATTTGAAAAAGAAATTTGAATTCTTTAAAGTGTAAAATATCTTTAAAGTAAAAGAGAAAAGATAAAGTTGGTGAAAAAAGATGAAATAGACATACAAAATGTTATTATATATATATATATATATATATATATATAAAATATACACATCATGTATTTAAAAGAATAAAATAAAAAAATTGAACGAAAAATACGTTTTTATGCTTATTGTGTCATTTACCACTACATATTCAACTGTAGAGTGTAACTCAAACTAATTTTCTGGACATGATTCTTTCGGTTGACAATATTTGGATACGAATAACATATATATTTTTTTTATTTGTAAGAAGATTATTAATTTATATAATATGCAAAAATTATGCGTTTCTTTCAAGTATATTATAGTCATAAACTTTGCAATTTATTAATTTACAACAATGGTCCGAAATCAAAGTTAACCAAAAATATGATTGAATTGACATTATTATTTCAATGAGTAATAATTTCCTTTGAATTCTCAACTTTACATGGTTTGAGCGTATTAGAAGTTTTAAAAACTATTTTTTAACTTTGTTTATCATTTCATAATGATCTTTTAAATTTGAAGTATTTTAAAAATCTTTTTAAATAAAAATTATTACTAATTTAACAGTATTACTTTTTTCAATTATATAAATGTCACATGCATAATTTTTTAATGTTAGAATATCGTATAATATTTAGGGTATTAATCTTTTAAGATATCATACCGAGTCGACCCATAAGGGGTGCTCATTAAATAAAGATAAAATAGTAATTATAAGAATTACTACTAAACCTTAACTCTAGTTAGCCTTCTATAAATAGGGCTAAACTACTATACGATAAATAACTAACAAAAAGAGAGAGACTTAAGATGCTTTGAGTAAAATACCTGCGAGCATTCTGTAGTCACATTCGAGTGGAAATTTAGGCTGTGAAAACCTGAGATACATCCAATAAACTGTGGGTATTTCATTCGATCAGTGATCTTAACCAAAGACGAATAAGCTTCCGTAATTAGGAGATCAATATAAGTCTCATACTCTGAATATATTTATATTCTTTTATTCCTTTCATTTGTATCAAAGCCCTTAGGCTGGTTTTCTGATCATTAGTATATTTTATTGGGATCAGCTTTTTTTTTAGGGGCTATTTTGATTAGGGTTAAAAAAATAAAATAAAATTGAATTGTTTTTTTTTAAAAAAAAAATCAATTTCACCGTTTCGAACTCTGCCTTCTTCTTTCTTCTTTGTCAAAGCTCTCCTTGAAGGTTACACAACCCCTCATTGTGGTTACCGGCACCCTCTAGTTTAAAAAAAAAAATTTTTTTGATCCAATCTATTTACACTGTTGCATCTCTGTCTTTGAAAGCAACACCCCAAAAAGTGAGAAGCATGTTAGCGACTACATCGCTAGCAACCATGACCAGAAAACTTGGATTCTTTTCGTTTAGACCTCTGCCTTTCCTCTCTACGTTACGGATCGTGGGAAAGAGTGGTTTGCCTCCTCCTGCCGCTGACGCAATTCCACCCCCAGCTCACCCTCTGTAGTCGATGATGTGATCGTTGGCACACACCGAGAGATATGTCTCTCTGTCAACGTGAGCCTGTGACTCTGTCAAGGCATTAAGGTGGTGAAATCTGTGGCATTTTTTTGAAATTTAAACAAAAATAAATTCAAAATTTCAAAAAAAAAATTTTAGAAACCTAAAATTTTTTTCAGATCTAAAACCTTAAATTTTTTAATAGGCTTATAAGGTTTGATCTAGGTTTATTTTTAATTTTTTTTGGGCCTTTAAAATATTTTGAAGAAAATTTGGGCCTTTAAAAAAAATTTTTGGGCTAATTTTTCTTTAAGAGTTGGGCCTTTTTTTTTTAATTGGGCATGTGGCCCATCCAAGAAAAAATAATTACAGGCCTAATTGTTAAATCCCTAATTAATGAACATCTAAATATGTTCAACAATATAAATTATGTATTTATATTTTAGCCCCAAATAAATGTAATTAATTTTGTTTTGTGAAAGATTAATATATCCCAATAATTTTCAGTCAAATAATATGTGATTACTTGTCATTATGTTAATTAATTTAACATTTTTTTTAATTTTCTTCCAATAGAAAATTTAGACATATAATGTTAATTAGCTTAACATTATGCATTTAAATATATTAATTAGTTTAACATGCTTATTTAATAAATGTTAATTACTTTAGCATTATATAATTAATTTATTAATGTGTTGATTAGTCTAACACGTTAGTTAATAAATGTTAATTTTTTTAGCATTTGAATAATCATGATTTACAATTTGTTTGTAGTATGATTAGGACACTTAGTTGTGTTTTGATTTCATTGATTTACACCTTGCATACGACCTTAGGATGATGATTAGCACTTTGTGCTCTTTTGACTTTGAGTTATGCATGGATTAATTAGCTTAATCATACGATACTTAGTGTCATAATTTGTAAGTATGGTGAATATTAAATCTTGCATGTTTTTAATTATTTGATCTTGATTTAAGTCTTTCTTTCTTTTTATGTAAAGAATGACTACGGTTTCCAAAAGTATTGTCGCTAAGCTCAACAAAGGGTTGAAGCTAAATGGCGACAATTATGATATATGAAGTACGAAAGTCCAATATTTCCTGGATGAGCAAGAGGCTCTTGAGACTCTCAATAATGTCATGGAAGAGCCAGAAGTTAGAAACACGACCCAGCATGGGCAGGACCGTGAAACTTATGACGCTTGGAAGAAAAAAAAACTCTACTACTCGCATTACGTTACTAAGCACTATGGATGATGACATCCTAAGGGATTTCAAGGACCACCAAAGCGCTATAGGGCTTTGGAACGCTCTGAGAACAAGGTTTGGAACAACGTCTGTTTCCAGATTGTGTTCTCTAACAATCAAATTTGACTCATATAAGAAACACCCAGAACATTTAATGAAGAAACATCTGAGGCTGATATCAAATATGATCGCCAAGCTAAAAGATGTTAGAAATGTCTTAACAAACAAGCAACAGATTCAAGTTGTCATTCGCTCTTTACCCAGTTTGTGGGAGCATATGAAGATGCATTTCACTCACAATGACATAACCACGACTCTGGAAGATGTCTGGAGATACCTCAAACTCGAGGAAGAAAGGCTTGAATCAACCAAGCTGATACCTAAGTTGCACATGATAACTTTAGGTGAAAGACGTGGTTCAAAGAGAAAGAGTTGGGGAAAGAACAAAGAACCAGCTCAACCTAAGAAAAAGCCAAAGACTAATCAGTAAGGCAAAAAGAAGCAATGAAAGGTGAATACGACAAAAGTTAAGTGCTTCAATTGCTGAAGGGATATTATGTGAGTGATTGCCCTGAGCCTTTCAAAAAGGTAACCTACACTATTTATGCTAATGAACTTTGTGTTTCTAGCTCAATTATGCTTACTGAATCTTGTCCTGTGTGGATTGTAGACTCAGGAGCCACGGATCACATAGCGCATAACTGTGATGCCTTTGTTGACTTCTGACGAGTTCCTTATAGAGCATTTTGGATATTTGTGGACAACAACACTAAGGTTACTATCAAAGGGATCAGAACATGCAAGTTAGTCCTACGTAGTGGTCGAGACCTGATCCTACATGATGTCTTTTATACACCTCAAATTCATCGGAACGTTATTTTAGTTTTGGTTTTACTTAAGCTAGGCTATGATTTGTATTTCCATGACAATTGTATTGAGTTGAGTAATGACTCAGTTTTTTTTTTTGTTTTGGTTATGTAACTGGAGGTTTTATTTCTATGGATTTGAATGATGAATCTTACATTAATACTAATGTTAGTTTTTCCATGTTTGCCTCTACATTTGATTATGATCACGATGTAAATATATGGCATGCTAGACTTGGTCATATTGGCTATCAAAGAATGCAACGGTTAGCAAAAGAAGGTTTACTTCCCGATATTGAACGAGTAGATTTTTCCACTTGTGAATCTTGTCTAGCAGGAAAATCTGCAAGAAAACCCTTCGATAAAGCAACCAAAGCCAATTTTCCACTACAATTAGTTCATTCTAATATTTGTGGGCCTTTGAATGTCAAGGCCCAGCACGAAACGAATTATTTCATCACATTCATTGATGATTATACTCGTTTCGATTATGTCTATTTGATTTCTCATAAGTCAGAAGCATTTAGCTGCTTCAAAAATTATATGAACTTAGTTGAGAATCAATTAGACAAGAAGATTAAGGCTCTTCGAACCAATCGAGACCGAGAATATTTGTCGGTTCAATTTAATGAATTATATGATGAAGAAGGGATAGTTCATCAGTTGACTATTCCAAGTACTTTAAAACAAAATGGTGTTGCAGAAAGAAAGAATAGAACACTCCTTAAGGTGGTTAGGTTCATGATGGCATAGGCTAATTTGTTAATCACCTATTGGGGTGATGCATTGATGTCTACAGCCTACGTACTTAACCGTGTGCCTACGAAATCAATTGCAACCACTCCATATGAGTTATAAACTGGGTGAAAGCCAGACCTAAGTGTTTTGAAACCTTGGGGATGTGGTGCCTATACACATAATTCCTTTCACAAGTATGAGAACTTGGGCCCGAGACGAAAGAAATATATCTTTATTAGATATTCTAAAACCTCAAAAGTTATGTGTTTATAAGACAACAAAATAGCAGAAGCATGACTGAATTCGAATCTAGAGATGTCACATGCTTAGAGAATGAATATCCTAAGAAGGGTGAAGTAGGTTAAAACCTATCCTTATTTGAGATAGAGGATCGGAATGCACTAGGACCACTTCATTCGAGTGGGAGGATTATAGCAAATGATGAATTAGTTTCTCATCAGCAACCTTCTTCATCATTTAATGCAAATGAAAGTGTTCCTGAGCCAGTTGCTTCAAGTGGGAGTGACCAAATGGATATCATTCCAAGTGGGAGTGAGACCAACATTCTAGATCTGAGTGAGAGCAATATTAATCCAAATGGGAACAATGAAACAAGATTCAATGAATCACAACTGAGACGTGGTTCACATAAAAAGACTCTTCGCCGACGATATGAGATTGAAAGTGGTGAACTTTTTACAATGCTCCTACAAATGAAGATGAGCCAAAAATTTTGAAAGAGACTCTCTTATCCTCTTCTAAGGATAAATGGACTAAAGTTATAGGAGAGGAAATAGAGTCTATAAGAGTCAACAATGTCTGGGAACTTATTGATCTTCCGGGGGGACGCAAGGCTATCAGGAACAAGTAGGTTCTCAAAATCATGAAAAGAGCTGATGGCACAATTGAAAAATTTAAGGCTTGACTAGTAGTAAAGGGGTATACACAGCAGGAAGGAATTGACTATGAGGAGACTTTTTTTCCTGCTGTACGATTTACCTGTATTCACTTACTTCTAGTTATAATGGCTTGTCTAGATCTTAAATTACATTAGATGGATGTAAAGACTGCCTTTCACAAGAAAGAATTAAATGAAGAGATTTATATGGAACAACCTGAGGGTTTCATTAAAGAGGGCCAAGAAGAAAAAATATGTAGACTTTTAAAGTTTATCTATGGCCTTAAACAATCTTCAAGGCAGCGGTATATTTGTTTTCACAAAGCAGCCATCTTTAGTGGTTTCACTATAATGAGTAAAGATAACTGTGTATATACCAAAAGATCTAAGGACAAGTATGTAATTATGATATTATATGTTGATAACATACTCATAGTTGGAAATGATATGAAGCTGATCAACAAGGTAAAGACTTGGTTGTCATCTTGCTTTAAGATGAAAGATATAGGTGAAGCTACATACATTATTGGAGTTAAGATTTCAAGAAATCGTTCTAAGAAACACTTGTATCTCTCACAAGATAATTATATAAAAAAGTTATTGGAACATTTTAGTATAGAAAGTTGTAACCCTGCTAACATTCCTATCAGTACAAGTCGAACCTTGAGTGCCAAAATGCATCCTAAGACTATTATGGAAAGAGAGTGCATGAGCCGAACTCCATATAGGAATGTGATCGGTTGTCTAATGTACGCTAATATGTGTACTAGACTTGATATCTGTCAAACAGTTGGCTTGGTGAGTAGATATCAAACTGACCCAGGTCCTAAATATTGGGAAGTTGTAACAAGGATTATGCGCTTTGCTATCAAGGCAGCAGATATCTACGATTGGAAGGATACATTGATGTTGATCATGGAGGGGACTTAGATAAGCAAAAGTCTACCTCAGGATACGTTTTCATACTCAGTGATGGCACCATATCATGGAGTAGTAAGAAACAATCTTGTGTATCTTTGTCTATGGTGGAGGCAAAGTTCGTGGCCTTATCTTCAATAGCCCAAGAGGATTTTTAGTTGAAAAGGTTCTTGGATCATCTGTTGTGCAAAGCAGAAAACATTGAACTAGTGTTAGTATACTACGACAGTAAGGCTATGATTGCATACACCAAGGATCCAAAGTACCATTGCAATGCTAAATACATAGATATCAAATATCACTATGTGAAGGACATGGTTGCACACAAGACTGTGATCGTGAAGTATGTGTTTACGCATGA
The DNA here is from genome assembly GCA_037074485.1 of Delonix regia. Taxonomy (NCBI): domain Eukaryota; kingdom Viridiplantae; phylum Streptophyta; class Magnoliopsida; order Fabales; family Fabaceae; genus Delonix; species Delonix regia. The sequence goes on along the minus strand of CM073455.1, from coordinate 2,461,421 downwards.
GATACTGGTAGATCTGCTGACCAAGTCTATTTCTAGAGATGTGTTTGTGAGACACGTTAGGTCTTTAAGATTGCGTAGAATTTAGCATACTTCATTTGTACTTTTATTTTTCCCATTATTCACAAACAGAGATGTTTTGATGTTCTTTGGTAATCAATAAAGTTTGATTTCCATGCTTACATATCTCTATTTGAATGTTGTGTACATTCTTATTTATTATTGTGTAAGTCGGGTAGACAAAAAGGTTAGCCTTCTCACACAAATAACAAACTCAGTGTCTTTGTGACATTAAAGATGAGACAAGATTTTAAGAGAAATTATTAGGAGGATAATTTGAGAGCAACTATACTTAAAAGTAATTAAGTCACTTGATTGATGACATAAGGTCATTAAAATTGATTTGATGAAATAAGTTCATCATTTCTAGTCTACCTTAGTTACCAGATGTGAGTTCAAGACATTGTGTAGATCTAGGAACTCAAATTTAGACTTGTGGTGTCTAAAATATCATCTGTACAACATTATTTGTGAAATAGACATACACTCCATAAGAAAAAGAAGGAATGTTATAGCACATGTTTCATACCATGTATGCAAATGCCGACCATATAGGTTAACATGAGTGCAATCTCAACTTATGATTGTGTGAGACCCTTGAGCCTTTACGTTGGCTTTATATTTGTACCCTTGGACTCTAATCAGGTATTTGAGATACAGCTTAATGCTTGCTATCTTAGCGTGTTGCCTAACGACTATGAGTAATGATTCAATTTGGTAGGACATGTCTAGAAAAGTGAACTAAGTTTATGTTGATAGGATCGTGAGAAGAGGAAGATCATAAAGAGAATATCATTATTCTGTATTTACTGGTATACCAGTTATGACTTGTGTGTCATGATCGTGATACAAGATATTATGATAGATGAGATCATTGAGAGATATCTGAATGTGATTCTTATGATCTGGGGTGCATGCATACTTTATGATCTACATGCAGGTGCATTTTCAACGAAAGGCTATATATTCGTAACTAATATATAACATTAATGCTCTCATAGTATGTTGGTCACACGACCTACTTTCCCTATATGAATGACTACAAATTATAAAGAGAAAGTGTTTTCTTGATTTACCAAGAATATGTTTCTTGGGTTTAGGGCATATGAGCACTCCCATTATATGTAAGTGGGAGATGTTAGAATATCATATAATATCTAAGGTATTAATTTGTTAAGATATCATACCAAGTCCACCCATAAGGGGTGTTCATTAAATAATGGTAAAATAGTAATTATAAGAATTACTACTATACCCTAACCCTAACTAGCCTTTTATAAATAGAGCTAGACTACTATACAATAAATAACTAACCAAAAGAGAGAGACTTGAGACACTCTAAGTAGAAAACCTGCGAATATTTTGCAGTTGCATTCGAGAGGGGATTTAGACTGTGGAAACCTGAGATACACCCAATAAACTATGGGTATCTCATTTGATCAGTGATCCTAACCATTGACAAATAAGTTTCTGCAATTAGGAAATCAATGTACGTCTCCTACTCTGAATATATTTATATTCTTTTATTCCCTTCATTTACATTTTAAATAATGAAATGATATCCAATCATCATTAAAAGAAAAGTAAAAAACACAAAATTTGTAAATGAGAAGAGTGAAGAGAAGCTGAGATGAAGTTTGTAGACGACTAAGCAAAGAGAATGAGGTGAACAAAAGAAAATAAATAAGAGAGAAGAAAATGGCTTGCTCTATTATTGTGCACAAGGAATAGGGATCCACAATGCTAGAATAGAGGAGATTTATGACACAATGTGATTGGGGATCAATTGTGATAAATAGCAAAGCATAACACAAAACCAATCCATAGTCCCAAATTGTCATATGTCAAGCAATGGAACTAGAACGTGATAGTCTAACAATAAAAGATATAACATCATATGTACATATAAATAGCGATACTCCACATTTTCTTGCCTTGATCCTTCTTACTGAAAAATTTACATTTTAAGGTTACTATATCTGTGTTCTTAAGAGTAATGTCCTTGACATTGCAAAACTTTTCAAACCTTCAAACGGTCTAGTGATTAGATAAAACTCACCCTTGGTTCTTTAAACCATCAATAAGCAAACGTTCAATGCTAGTTTTAGATAAATTAAGTACTCTGAGAGAAGTCATGAATTACCTTCTCAAATCAATGCTAGATGACTTTTTTATCCACATGACTTCTCTCAGAGTACTTAGTTTATCTAACACTAGCATTGAATGTTTGTCGAAATTTGTTTATGAATTGGAGTGCCTTGTTGCTTTATGGCTTCATAAATGTATGTCACTGAAATACGTTCCTTTGCTGTCAAACGCTGATTATTATTCATCATGATATTATTAGTCCCTTTTACAATCCTAACAGCCATGATATTAATGTTAAAAGAAAATGTTAGAATGAATATCCAAAAGAGATATATTTGTGGCATTGTTTGACCATTATTATTTATTATCTCAAAATTAGGGGGAATAAAATAAGCAGCTGAAGAAAAATATTATGTAGCATGTATTAGTATTTTGTTTTGTGACCCTCACATACCACAAGTGAATATTAAAATGTTTATTGAAATGATCTGCTAGAGGCATTTGTTAACCTAAATGCTGTGATGGAAGAGCTTATCAGTTGTAAATGCTTCAATTATATTAATGACCAGTTCCATGAAAATTTTGGAAAATGAAAAGGAGCAAATAATTAAGATGATCAAATCAAGGTGACTGGTACTCCTAAAGAGACATTGACATAACTAAATCTCTAGAAGAGATTTAGGTACTTGAAAGTAGTAAGTGAAGATATCTCAATAAATTATGTCCTTACAAGAAAATATGGAACTTGGAAAGAAATAGTTGTCGACAACATGATAATATAATGCATAATATTATGGAATTAAGTGAGGATTATGAATTATTGAGAAGTACTAATGTAAAAGTACTTGGCCAAAGTAGAAGGATGCAATAATATTAATATGTGAAAGTTAATTGACCTGCAGTCTAAACACTTGAAGCTGTAAAGTTAGTGGGGTACAAATGATATCATGAGAAAATAAATGAGAATGATATATCATGAATTATTACACGAAATTTTAGAAAACTAGGCTTTTAATTATGGGAATATATTATTTTGTTGTGGATATGATTACTTAGTCTGACAGTACATGAATTATATATTATGCGTCGAACAAATGTTATCACAAGTTATTTATAAAAATTATTATATGAAATTATGCAAATGAAAAACTCTAAAGGATTTGAGATGCCTAAAGCAAGAAATTCAAGCTCTTGATATACTCATGAAAGGCATTTGTAGATATAAGAAGTACAATTTTAGGAAAAAAATTATAAATGATTGCATTTGTCCATGCTTTCTAAAAGGAACTTGAAAACCGGTTATTTATCATTGTAAATTAATTGATGAAATTTTGGAAAAATTTTCAAGGGTAATAGATTATTTGAAAATAAAATTTATAGAAAACAAAGTTATGTGTTAACTTATAGATTGAGCACTTAACAGATGAAATTTGCTTTCATTAATTGAAAAGAGACTTTACATAGATGAAGCACATCCATTGAGCACCTAATGGTTGTGAGATTTTTTTTCAATATAAATAAAGATTCATTCCAATCTCAAGAAAATGATAAAGAATTTCTTGATCCTTAAATATTATATTTTGTACTATTGATATAAATTTGTTTTGTTCAAATTTTCTAGATTTCTACTAACTGATTATGTGGATGCATATATTTGTTTTATATATATAAAGCTTAATCCCAAACAAGATTTTTTTTTTTTTTTATATATGTGAGAATACAGTTATGTCATGAAGCTTTAAAAAATAAATTTTAGCAACTATTTCATCATATCATGCTAAATTGGTACATGAGGCAGTTCAAATATATGAATGGCTTAGGTCAGTGACCCAACATATCTAGAAGATGTGTGGTTTTTCTTAAAGAATAGTTTTCAACAATATTATACAAAGATAATGCAACATGTAAAGATTAATTAAAAGGAGGGTACATTAAAGGAAATAGGACAAAAAATTTCAACAAAATTCTTGTTTACTAATGATCTTCAGAAGAATGACAATGTGTAACAGATTCATGCATTCGACAATCTAGCATATTTGTTCACTAAGGCATCATTAACAACCACATTTGAGAAGTTGGTCAATAGTATTAGGAAGTGCCGATTCAAAGACATTAAATGATGTTGTTATTAGGGGGAGTAAAAGATATGTTGTATTCTTTTTCTTTAATCAAGGTTTTATCCCATAGGGTTTTCTTGAAAAAGTTTTTTAATGAAGTAGCTTACAATAAGTGTCACAAATATTGTGTACACTTTTTTCTTCACTAGGTTTTTATCTCATTGGGTTTTTCCTAGTAAGGTTTTGATGATGCACATAATTTGTTAATGGACATCCAACGGGGAGTGTTATGAATAATTTGATTGTGTGGATGTCCATAAACCCTGAACGACCTATAAATAGGATTATATACTAAGGATGATATACCAAGAAGTGAATGAGAATAATCCTCTCATTTTTCATCTCAATTTTCTCTCTGATTCTCTCTTTTATTTTTTATTAATTTTATAACATTATTATTATTATTATTATTATATTAATTATTATTCCCTAATTTTGTGAAACAAATTTTCATTTTCTCTTCCCTTATTTCATTCTTTCTTCTTTCCTAGCCGCCACAGAGGAGAACAAAACTTATTAGCATAGAAAATAAGCCACGATCCATAAGCCACTAATGTTAGAATATTTTATATTATATGGATTAGCATTAATTATGCTATTAGATTAATACCTTGTTATAACTAATTAGACAATTGATATTTTAATTTATAAACTAAGAATGGACTGAGTTTATATTCATTGTGGGTAATCAGTGATGGGTTGGATTATTCACAAGCCCACTGGGTAGAGACCCAACCCATAGCCCAAGAGCATTAGTAATTATCCCATTAGCTTACTAATTATGAGTTTGTTACTCAAAGAGATTTAATGAGCTTCCTTTTCTCTGAATAATGAAATAGGAAATTATTTTAAAGGATTTCTGAGGATTTTATTTAAATAATAATATTAATTAATATTATTAAAATAAAACCCTATAAATTATATTGTGATGCCCTAATTTTAGAGATAACAAAGACGATAACTCTCTCTAGCCGTTTACTACTCTAAGCACTTTTTTGCATATTATGGGTTGAAGTTATTTTCATCTGGCATAACACATCTAATACTATGTCATCTTCATTTGGTTAGATCTTAATAAACTAAATTCTCTCTATTTTGTATTCATGTATTATCCATAATAATTACATGATCTGTTTCAAATAGTATCAAAGCTTCCATAAGTTATGAAATTTTTTTTCAAACTTTTTTTTTATTCAAAAATTCTTCATCAACATCTATAAGCCATCAAAATATTTTTTTTTCCTTTATCTTGTTTCATTATTTCCCTTCCTAGCCACAGCCACCAACGAGTACCATCATCGATGGCTCACCATCGATTGATAGCCACTGATGTCTCACGTCACTGGTGTCGAAAACTTCTTCCTCAAGTTTGAACTGAACTCACTGGCGAAACCAAAATTTTGAATTAAAAAAAACACTTAACCAGAAGGGAATCATTCGAAATTACCACAGGGGATTTATAGATCATGAAATGATGATCAATTTGATCCAAGTTTTGAAGCCTGAATCGCTGAAAAAAGTTTGGGTCGAGAATCCAGGTTGTCAAGTCATCTTTGACCCGCTAAAGGCGTCTCATGCACTGGTCATATGAGCCTTTAAATTTCACAGTTCACCTCCACTCGCCCTATTCTAAATTATGGTATTTTTTTCAGAATGTTTAAAGCCCTGTAAGGATTTTTAAAAATTTATTGAAGATTTAAAGCCTTAAAATAGTATGTAGCTGAGATATTTTAATCTAAAAATTTTTTTGTACAGACTAGACATAGTGAGGAACAATATATTTAGTTCACTCTCCCTTATTATGTGTGTATAAATTACAATTAATTTCTTTGTATTATTTGTTAAATCTTATTCCTAATTTAAGCACGTATCTTAAAGAATAAGTTGTGTATAGAATTTGTTGTGGATTTAGGTCACATGCACCTATTGATTATATGTTTGCCTATCGTGGGCCCAATCATGATGGTGTATCTTTTATAAACAACATATACTATGTTTGCTATTTCATTCCTTACATTTAAGAACAATTAAATTGCCATCATTAGGGATGAGTCTGAATATTATAATAAGTCTATTGGAGATAGTGTATATATATATTATGTTGACAATGGACATACCCTATCGGTGTAACATTGTTAATATATTTTATGAAATAGATATATTTATGACTGGTTAGCAAAATTTTTTTTAACGGATGCTTTCATAATTACTTATATCCTATCGATATGGAAACCATGGATGCATTTTTTGTGTTATTTCTCTTTGTGGTTAAATCTGTGGTACATATGAGTTTTTCTTTCTTAATTTGTTATAGTCCATAACTTTTAAGTGGGATTATAATGAATATCTTGTGATACAGTTGCATAAGTTGAATTTTGTTAAGGAAACCTTGTTTTATAATTATGTTTCCAGGACATAATTAATGTTTCTTAATTTTGTTGCATTAGCTTCTGTTTCCAGCAACTATCTATGGTGAAAACTCTGAATGGGACTAACTTTGATGATTGGCATGAGTCCCTTGACATGTACCTAATTATCTCTAAAGGGATTTGGCCATGAAAGAACCCAAGGCGGCAAATCTTACTACTAAGTTTAGTGCTACTGATAAAGCTTATCACAAGCAATGGCATGAGTCCAATAGAATCTGTCTGATAGTTATGAAGTACACTATTAAGAAGACCATCAGACAGAGTATTCCTAAGAAAGACACTGCTGTTGAATACCTTAAAGCTATAAGTGAGAAGTTCAAGAAGTTTGATAAGACATAGAAGGCGTAGTATCTTTCTTTACTGGATAACACTCTTTATGACAGAGTGTCTGGTGTATGTGAATATGATGAAACTGGTAAATTACTTCAACAAGCTGAAGTCTCTAAATGTAAACTTGGGTGTCTATAGAGTTTTACAATCACTTCCAGCTAAATATGGGGTTCTCAAAACCACCTATAACTCTTAAGAAGTTGAATGGACAGTTGATCAGATAATGTCCATCGTGACTTAGGAGGATGAGTCATTAAAGAAAACAAGTTCACATGGTCATTCAATGAACTACATCTCACATGGTTCATCAAGCGAGGCTGGAAATGAGAAGTTTAAAGGAAAGAAGCATGAGGGCAAGATTGATGGTAAAAGGTTCTTTGAACTCAAAAAGAATAATAAGAAGAATAAAAGTCAAAAGAAGAAGACATTTAAGGGTGCATGTCATTACTATAAGGAACCTGGCCATAAGATTTCAGACTGCCTCAAGCTAAAGCACAAGCATGAGAAAGAATGTATCTTTCTTGAAATTTCCCCCTTAGCTCTAGTTTGTCTTGAATCCAATAGTTTAAAAACCTTTATGGACACTTGGTGGTTGGATTATAAAGCAACTGTTCATGTAACTAATTCCTTGTAGGGGCTCAAGACAGGAGGAGCCCAAATGAGAGGGAAAAGACCATTTTGGGAATGGAAAGAAGTTCAGCTATAGTGGATTGCATGGGAACTATAGTTTTGAACTTGTATTTTGGCAACAGTTTAACTTTATATGATGTTGTCTATGTACCTTCTTCAAGGAGGAATTTGGTTTCTAGTTCTATATTAGACAAACATGGATATTCCTTTTGGCAAGGAAATGGTAGAATTAATGTTTTCTTTAATTTAGTCATTGTTGGAACTGTTAGCTTAATTAATGGTTTATATTATTTGAATGCAAATGTTAGTTCAGATTCTACCTCTGTGGCATCTATTAATGCTATTATTGGACACAAACACCGTAGAATTGATGTGAATTCTTCCATGTTATGGCACCGGCGTTTGGGTATCTCTAAAGAGATATTAGAAAGGATGGTGAGACAAGGAATATTACATAACTTAAATTTTACTGATTTTGAGTCATGTGTTGATTGCATTAAGGGAAAACTTCCTGTTAAAGTTAGAAGGAAATGGGCAAATAGATCTGAGACTATTTTGGAATTGATCCACACAGATATTAGTGGACTAATTACTTCAACTGCTATGGGTAATTACAAATACTTTATAACCTTTATATATGACTATTCCATATTCAGATGGATTGATCTGTTGTATGAAAAATCTGACTCATTCGATGCCTTTAAGGCATTTAAGACTGTTGTTGAATTAAAGTCTGGGAAGGTAATCAAAAGTGTTAAATTAGACAGAGGTGGTGAATATTATAGGAGGTATACTGAAATAGGTAGAAACCCTAGATCTTTTACTCTATTCTTATAAGAGCAAAGAGTTGAAGCCCAGTATACTATGCTTGGCACTCCACAACAAAATGGAGTTGCTGAGAGACATAATCACACCTTGATAGACATGGTTAAAAGCATGATCAGTCATTCTTCATTACCTGAGTTTCTATGAGGTGATGCCTTTAAGACAGTAGCTTATATCCTGAATCAAGTTCCAAGTAAGTCAGTTAAAAAGACACCATATGAACTTTTCATTGGTAAGAAGCCTAGTCTGAGGCACTTTTGCATATGGGGTTGTAGAGCAGAGGTAAAACCTTATAATTCGCAGCTCAAGAAACTTGATTCTAGGACTATTAGTAGATTCTTCATTGGGTATTGTTTAGGATCCAAATGATGTAGATTTTATTGTCCTAGTCATACTACTAGGGTCATTGAATTTGATAGAGCATTCTATTTTGAAGATGACTTGAACAGTAGGAGTGGTGTTCCTAGAGTAATCAACCTGCATTGTGTGGATACCATCTTACCCATACCATCTTTATCATCTCTACATGTGGATCATGATATTAGATATGACACTCATATTGAGAATCCAATTAATCCTGTTGTAGTAACTCCTACAGCCAATGTAGGAGAACTAGCCATTAATCACAGAGGACTTGTACACCTGTAATTTTAGATGATTACATAATGTACTTGCAAGAATTTGAGTCAGACATAGTTGATGGCATAGATCCAATTTCTTATGATGAGGCTATGTCAAGTTCTCATTCATTTGAGTGGTCGGAGGCTATGAATAACGAGATGTCCTCCATGTCTTGTAATTATGTATTAGAATTGACTGAGTTACCAGATGGTTGCAAACTTGTTGGTTGCAAATGGGTCTTTAAGACCAAGAGAGGGGCCAATGGTGAAGTTAAAATATTCAAAGCTAGAATTGTAGTTAAAGGCTATAATAAGAAGGAAGGGATCGATTATATGGAAACTTTCTCATCGGTGTCTACTAAAGATGCCTTCAAAGTTATAATGGCTCTTGTTGCACAGTTGGGTCTTGTACTTCATCATATAGATGTCAAAACAACATTCTTAAACTGTGATTTACTTGAGGATATTTATATGACACAAACTGATGGATTTACTGAAGCAAGGAAAGAGCACTTTGTGTGCAAATTAAATAGATCCATATATGGGCTTAAACAAGCCTCAAGATAGTGGTATTTCAAGTTTGATAAGATAATCACTTCACTTGGTTTCACAGACATAGAGAATATTGCTTATCAATGTATCTATCAGAAATTTGACAGAGACAACTTCATGATACTCGTACTGTATGTTGATGACATACTATTGGCTAATAACTCAGTGACTATGTTTAATGAGATCAAACATGTTTTTGTCATGCCACTTTGACATGAATGATCTTGGTGAAGCCTTTTTTGTCTTGGGAATTCAGATTCACCGTGATAGATCTCGTGGCACTCTTGGTTTATCTCAGGTAACCTATTTAGATCGAGTGCTGAAGAAATTTAACATGCATGCTTGCACTCCTTGTGCTGCACCTATACATAAGGGTAAGAGATTCTCTAGATCATCTTGCCTCAAAGATGATGATTCGAAGATTGCAATGAATAAGATTCCATATGCATCTCCTGTTGGTAGCCTTATGTATGCTCAAGTATGCATATGACCTGATATTGCTTTTGCTATCAGTGTACCTAGTAGATACTTGAGTAATCCTGGTCTTGATCATTGGAGGGCTGAAAAGAAAGTTATGAGATACCTATAAGGTACAAAAGATCATATGCTTACTTTTAGGAGATCTGAGCCACTTAAAATTGTAGGTTATTCAGATTTAGACTATGCATCATATATGGATGATCGTAGATCCACTTCTAAATACATCCTGATGATGTTAGGAGGAATTGTCTCATGGAGCAGTTGTAAGCAATCAGTAACAGCTACCTCAACTATAGAGGCAGAGTATATTGCTTGTTATAAGGCTACACGCTAGGGCATATGGTTGAGGAAACTGATATTTGGCTACATTTGGTTGATTCTATATCATGACCTCTAACCATATACCGTGATAGTTCGTCTGCTGTTACGTTCTCTCAGAATCATAGGAACTCTAGTCGCACTAAACATTTTGATGTTAAGTTCCTATTTGTCTGAAAAAAGGTTACTGAATCTCATACTCGTTTGCTTCACATTCTTGGTGAACATATGTTGCAGATCCGTTAACCAAAGGCTTACCCGTAGGAGTCTTCAAAAATCATGTGACTCATATGGGTGTTGTTGAAATTTTTTTTAATGTACCCTTGGTTTAGTGGGATTCTAAGTTAAGTTCTTAAGGGACTTTTGCATTGTAATATGACATCTTAAATGTCACTTTGTATTCCATTCTATTCAAATATTGAAACTTATTTATGGAAATGTTAATATTACTTGATTCCCTATCAGTTTTAGTAATCTATGGTTTCATTTCTGAACTTTATATTGTTTATAAATATGCACACATCCATGTGTTTATGTGAATGTTAATTGCCTAATTATGTATTTGTTGATTGACCTAATAATTTAATTAATGCTATCCAAGTGGGAGATTATTAAAATATTTTATATTATATGGATTAGCATTAATTATGCTATTAGATTAATACCTTGTTATAACTAATTAGACAATTGATATTATAATTTATAAACTAAGAATAGACTGAGTTTATATTCATTGTGAGTAATAAGTAATGGGTTAGATTATTCACAAGCCCACTGAGCAGAGACCTAACCCATAGCCCAAGAGTATTAGTAATTATTCCATCTGATTACTAATTATGAGTTTGTTACCCACGGAGATTTAATGGGCTTCCTTTTCTCTGAATAATGAAATAAGAAATTATTTTAAAGGATTTCTGAGGATTTTATTTTAATAATAATATTAATTATTATTATTATTAAAATAAAACCCTATAAATTATATTGTGATGTCCTAATTTTAAAGATAACAAAGACGATAACCCTTTCTGGCCATTTTCAACTTTGAGCTCTCTCTTGGGTATTATGGGTTAAAGTTATTTTCATCTTACAGAACGCATCTAATACTATGTCGTCTTCATCAAGTTAAATATTTATAAATTAAATCCTCCCTATTTTGTATTCATATATTATCCATAATAATTACATTATCTGTCTCATCCAAGCCTCATTCAAACGAAGTATTCACTGTCTTTCTTTCAATAGTAAGTGAAGCACGAGATTACTACAATGGTTTAAATCACATAAACTAAACTTTCCCATAAGTTATCTTCCTTCTCACGATAGGGATGAGAGAGAGAGACGGTGGTTACACGTTTGAGCCTCCCTTTCGATTTGTCATCTAGCTGGTCACTAGCTTCCCTCTATCTCTATCGTTAATATGCTCTATCATACATGTTCCCTCTCTTTTTTGTTGATCTACACGATCAATGCCGTCTTTGTTACCTTCAACAACGAGGATGTTTAGGGAACAATCAACGATAATGATGGAAGCAAAAGGAGCAGAGTAAGATAATGAGGTCGTGGGAGGGGAGAGGTCAGGACATTTTGGTCAATTTGCCTTCAGTTCCCTAGAATGCTGAACAATCCCTTCATTCAAGGAGGGTTTGGTAATTCCCTCATTCAAGGGGCAACCACTTTCATGGGAATGAGATTCCTTTATTTAAAATCATACCAAATATGGATGGGTCATCTGTTCTCCCTTCTTTTATTTCCACCCAGCAAACAGGGCCTAAGTATTAGTACATCTTTAAATAATGGGCACCTAAAAAATATTGTACATATGAATAAAATTAGTTTTTACTCATAATTGCATTTTTAAATATCTTTACAAATTAAATTTTTTTTGCACTGGAATTACAAGTAAAATGCAATTATGAGTTAAATATTACAAAACATTCTTATCAAATCGATTTTAAAACTACAAGTGATGAACCAAAATATTTTACTCATAATATTAATACAAATAAAAATATATATATATATATATATTAAATGATCATTTTTATTTTACTCTGTTGAAAATATTTTTAAAATACTTTTAAATTAAAACCCTTACCTTGAATTGAGAAGGTTAGCCACATTTCATATTTGGAGTCCACACACTTCTAATATGAACAATATCATTTTATTTTAAGTTAATGTTATTTGAGAAAAATTGAACTATTTTATTATTAATTATATAAAACAATTTAGAGAAAATTCATCTTTTAGTCCTTAGACTTTACACCTATCTTTAAATCAATCCTTATAATTTTTTTTTATTTTTGTAAATCTCTCCTTACATTTTGCTATCTTTGCAAGTTGCTATTTGTCATCCGATTCTATGTTAGCACTATCGACCATACGATGACATGACAAACGAAGCTAGCCATCTTGTGTCAACTAGGAACTGCTTTTAGCCTCTTATGGTGCCACTACATGTAGAGTGTAAATTCTTTCTCAGGTACTGTTGCATCAGTTTGACCCTGTCGTTGTCGTCCCTTTTGTTAAGCATGTTTTGGTTTGACTTCAATGCCTTCAAGGATAAGACCTCTTTTCAATTGATAGCCCGCTTGCCTCGCACTCTTCTTGTCCTCTGTGTCTTCTTCACCAATAAAAAGGTCCCCAAACTCAATCTTCGTCCACCTATTTTCTCATTTTGGCAGAAATATCTTATCTTCTTCCCTCTCTGTTTTCTCTCATCATTGTTATTTAGTTCCCATAAAATGGATTGTCTATCTTATGCTTGCACATGTTTCTTTAGCATATATATGCCTTCTCACTCTTCATTCTATTTCCCACATCAACTTATTTGCATGATCAGATATGCTTTGGTGTTATAATCGCAATTAAGATCTTTCATTTAATTTTTAACTAGTGCTTTGTTCCTAGATAAGCCACCACTCCCATAATGGCATAATCTCTCATTGAATTATTTTAAATTTTTTACTTGTTTAGATTTTCGGCACGTGAAGGCTTTGAGTATTGCTTCACATCATCTGAAAAATCCACATTGAATTGGATTATGGGAACATTGGGATGAAATGCATTTTCTTCCAAGATTTGAATTAGAGAGCCTGAGAAACTTACATGGAAGAACTGTGGTTTGGAGTTAGAAACAAAGGAAGGAAATTGAGAAGTGGGTATGAATGTGTGAAGGTGGGTTTCTTCTTCTGCTACAGTTAGTAGTGGAAACCAAATAACAGTGTAGAATTGATGATGGCCATTATTATCAGAGATAAGGTTTAAAGGTGTTAAATGTTGGTTTAGGAAACTTGTACTTGTTTTTTATTTTATTTAAATCTTTTTTTATTACTTTAGTTAGTGGTCCTAATATTTAGGAAGGTGTTATTCTATTTTGAAGTGTTTCAGATCATAGCTTGATACATAGGTCCATGATTTGTTTTTTTGTTATGTTTATTTAGCTATTTAAGTGTCAGTTTCTTGATGGAATAAAGTTGAAGTCCCTTTGCTGCATTACTCTTGTTACTTCTTCTCAGCAGAATCAACCTTTCTTTTTTAAAAACCAACAATCTAGTATCAATGCTCTTCTTCTTAAGAGATTTACGGTTGGACTTTATATAAATCCTAGAGAATCAAGGGCAATTAAACCACAGGCATTAACACCAAAATGTTAAAATCAAAAGAAGACTCAAACTGCTCAGCAATGGTGTCAATGGGAGGCCTTTGAGGAAGACTATGAAATTTTCCACTACCCGAAAATTCGACAATGGCTCAGGTCAAAACTTACGAGGAAAGGAGAACAAGAAAAGAAAAGGCAAAGGCATGCCTATTTGTAGTAGTTTCGCCATCAATTTTCACTCGTGTTATGTCTTTAAATTCAGCCAAAGCCATTTGGGATTATCCCAAGACAGAATATGAAGGAAATGAACAGATCAAAGGCATGCAAGTGTTGAATCTCATTAGAGATTTCGAACTGCAGAAGATAAAAAAAGTCAAAAACCATTAAGGAGTACCCTGATAAGCTTCTAGACATAGCAAACAGAGTAAGATTACTTGGTTATAAGTTTACTGACTCTCGTGTTGTTGAAAAAATTCTAGTTACTGTGCCTGAAAGATTTGAAACCACCATAACCACTTTGGAAAATACTAAGAATCGGTCCAAGATCACCATGGCAGAGTTATCACATTTTTTGCAAGCACAAGAACAAAGAAGGGTTATGAGGGAAGAAGGAACTAAAGAGGGAGCCTTGCAAGCCAAACATAAAGATGGTAAAAGATACAAAACAAAAAACAAAATAAGAAGAACTAGCTAACAAATGAAGAAGATGTTGCACCAACGTCAACAAAGGTAAAGTTGGAAGCTCCCAAGGGAACTATCTTCTTTATAAACATTATGGCAAGCAAGGACATCCACCATTCAAGTGTTGGAAAAGGCCTGATGCCAAGTGCAATAAATGCAACCAATTTGGGCACGAAGAAATCATCTGCAAGAACAAAAGTTAGTAAGATGTGAATACTCAAGTTGTAATAAAAAGGAGGAGGATTAACTTTTTCTTGAAATGTGTTATTTAAGTAATGTTTCAAGTGAGTGTTGGTTGATTGATAGCGGATACACCAATCACATGACTAATGACAAACAACTATTCAAAGAACTTAAGCTTACCGAAGTTGCAAGGGTCAGAATTGGTCATGGTGGTCATATACTTGTAAAAAGAGTAGGATTTGTTGCAATTGAAATGCATTCAGGTACTAAAGCAATCTCTAATATACTTTATGTTCCTAATTTAAACAATTGATAGAAAAAAGCTATAAAGTACATTTTAAAGATAAACATTGCTTGATCAAGGACACCACTGGTTAAGAGCTATTTAAAGTCAAAATGAAAGGCAAAAGCTTCTCATTAGATCCATTTGAGGAGGAACAAACAGTCTTTTCAGCAAAAGAAAATGTTGCTGAGTTATGACATAAGAGACTTAGGCATTATCACTACCAAAGGCTTTTTAACATGAAAAAAATTAAAAAAGGTAAAGAACTTACCTGACTTGGAGGTAAATTCTATAGACTGTCATGCTTGTCAACATGTGAAACAAAGTTGACTTCCATTCCCAAACTCAACTTTAAGAGCCATAAAAAAATTGTAGCTGATTCACACTATAGGAGGATCTTATAGCTGATTCAACTTTAAGAGCCATAAAAAAATTGTAACAGTCTCTATAAGAGGATCTTAAAGGACCCCTTCACTTAAAGGTAGTCTTTACTACATTATTTTCAATGATGATTTGACATGCATGTGCTAGATTCATTTTTTAAAGTACATATTAGAATTCCATAGCAATTTTTGGAATTTTAAGGCAAAAGTAGAAAATGAATGTGGCATTGAAATTCATATTTTAACTTCTGATAATGGCAAGAGTATGTCTCCCGTTAATTCAATCTATTTTGTGAAGAAGCAAGGATTGGGCATCAACTTCCAGCTCCTTACACTCTAGAACAAAGTGGAGTTAGTGAAAGGAGAAATAGATTTATTATGGAAATGGTGAGATGCATATTGTACGACAAGAATTTGCCTAAGAAATTTTAGGTAGAAGTAGCAAGCACAATAGTGTTCTTATAGAGTAGGCTTCTTACAAAGGCAATAAAGAATCAAACCCCTTTTGAAGCATAGTATGGTTACAAACCTCCACTGTATTTTCTTAAAGTGTTTTGTTGTATTTGTTTTACCTATGATCCACAGGTTAAACGAGATAAATTAGATAACTGTGAACACCTCATCTCTATCTAAATTTATCATGGATTCATTAATCAATTTTAAATTAAGCAAATGAGGAAAATAAAAAGGACAGAGGTTCAAATGATATTTTTAAGCAAAAAACAAATTAAAATTCAAAACAAATAATGAGGGAATTTAAGAAAAAGAAAAAAACAAAATTGGAAAATAAGAATTAATAATAATAATAACAAATCAAAATAAAAAAAATATCATAAAAAAATAATAATAATACAAAATAGGAAAAATCCAAAAATAAATGTTTATGGTGATGATCACAAAAAATAAATGAATAACAATAAATAAATAAAATATAATAATAATAATAATAATAATAATAACAAGGGTTAAATCAGAAAAAATAATAATAAAATAAAAAATAATAATAAATTAAAACAAAAAAACTACCTAGGCATGTAAGAGAGCACAGCTTCCTCTGATGCAATGGTTTTGGCGATGGTTTTTCGGCTGCAAGTGGGCAACTTGTTCGTAGCTGTGGTGGCAGTTCGTAGCTCGGTTGAGGAGATGACAGGAGCAGGGGATAATGATGGAAGCTTCAGTTAATAAGAAGGGGGGCTACTGTTGACAAGGGGGAGGCCGAAAGTGTTGCTGCAGTGGCAAGGAAAAAGAGCGAAGAAGACTTGAGGGGGAAAGGGAGAGTTGCTGTGAGAAAACAAAGGAAGAAGTCTAGAACCATGGAGGAAACCGAGAACCAAGGAGGAGGCTGAGAGCTGCTGGTGACACCGAGAACTAAGGAGGAAGTTTACAGCAACGAAGCAAACTGAGAACCAAGGAGAGGCTGAGAACTGAGGGAGGAGAGCTGTTATAGAAACTGAGCTGCAACATAGTCATCTAAACCAAGCTGGAACCGAGAAAGTGGCATGCTGAGGCTAAGATTCCATCTGCCCTGTTTTGGACGCTGTGAGCAGGGGTAAACAGAGGTAAGCTTGGCCGAAAAAAACTGAGGATGCTGGTGTGTTTTTCTGTTTCCTACTTGCTTGTTTTTTCTGGCTGAGAGGTGTACATATGCACATAGGCATGTGTGTATGAGTTCATTGCTTTCTTATGTGTGTTTCTTCACCTTCCCTTCACTACATATATATACAGCTGTGTGCGTATGGAGCATATATATATATACATATGTGTGTGTGTATATATATATAGTTGTATGAAGATGCATATATACTGAAAATCATTGCAAACTTCTCTCTGGTGCCGTGGGGAAGTGAGAGTTTCTCCATCCATCCTTATATATATATATATATATATAGCTATGTGTACGTAGATATATATATATATATATAAATATGTGTGGGGATATATAGATACATGCTTCATGTTTCTCTATGGTGCCGTGGGGGGGGAGTGAAAGTTTCTTCATCCTTCCTTATATATATACATAGCTACGTGTATGTAGATATATAAAAATATGTGTGGGGATATATAGATACATGCTTCCTGTTTCTCTCTGGTGCCGTGGGGGTGAAATGTTTTTGTTTTTTTTCTTCCTTATATATATATACATAGCCATGTGTATATGGGAGTATATATATGTATGTATATATGTGTGTATATATATAGGTAGCTACATGCATGTGTGCATGTGGGAGTATATATATGTATGTACGTATGTGCATATATATATAGGTAGCTATGTGCATGTATGCATGTGGGAGTATATATGTATATGTACATGTGTGTGTATATATATAGGTATATGCTTCCCTTGTCTTCCTTGAGTTTTGCTCTCATCTTACACATATATTATGCATGTGTTTATATATATATATATATGTGTGTGTGTGTGTGTGTGTGTGTAAGTGGATGAATATAATACATATATATGGGTGGGTATGAGTTCATGCTTCCTGATCACATATGAGTTTATATATATATATATATATATAGACACATATGTGTGTGTGTGTGTATGTAGATGTATATATAAATATGTGTGGTGATATATAGATATATGCTTCCTGTTTTTCCCCAAAAGCTTGCTCTTCTTTTTCTATCATGCTCATATGTATTATTATATGTGTCTATATGTATGTATGTATATATATATATATATATATATATGTGTGTGTGTGTACGTATAGATGTGTATAAATATATGTATCATTGTTATCCTTATGTCAATAGGAGATTAATTTTGGCTTTATAAATAAAGTTCTAAGAAAGTCATCGAGTGAGAATATTATTCTCTTCAAGTGTCTTGGGATCGTGTGAGATTCGAATCTCCTTAGATCCCAGAAAAAAATTATTAATTAAAAATTAATACATACTTACTATAAATAATAACAATACAATAATAATAATAATAATACAATAATAATAATAATAATAATAATAATAATTAAATATTAATCTTAATTAAATATTTTTATTATCTGCAAAATTATCGTGTGAGAATATTATTCTCCTCGATTTGTATGGGATTATGTGAGATTTTAGTCTCTTTAGATCCTTAAAATTAGTATACATTTGCTTAAAAAAATAAATAATAATTAAATATTGATCTTAATTAAATATTTTTATTATTTACAAAATTATCGTGTGAGAATATTATTCTCCTCGATTGTATGGGATTATGTGAGATTTTTAGTCTCCTTAGATCCCTAAAATTAGTATACATTTGTTTACAAAAAAATAAATAATAATTAAATATTGATCTTAATTAAATATTTTTATTATCTGCAAAATTATTACGTGAGAATTTTGTTCTCCTCGATTGTATGGGATCATGTGAGATTTTAATCTCCTTGGATTCCCAAGATTAGCACATATTTGTTATAAAATAATGATAACAATAATAACAATATTACAAAAATAAACGTCTTAATTAAATAATTTCTTTTCTTTACGCGATCAAATTCTTTCTGTATAATCATTTCATTTCATTTAAATTTCAAAATAAGGATTAAAACTCCAAAAATGAACAAAAATTTTAAAAAGAAAAAATAAAGAGGTCAAGAGAGCTAGATTAATCAGATTGTCGTAAATGAAGACACACAGATCAAACCTCAATTTCGTTTTGTTTATAGAAATCTGTTCAATTTAAACTCTCCTGTTCTCGTCATAAAATTTACAAATAATCAACTTATAGATACACCTTTGTGATCGAACTACGTGGACTTTGATCCCTATCGTAGGGTACGTATGCCCTAGGCTCATATCCTAGGTCAAGTCCGCCTGTTTGTAAATATCTATCTGTCTGTTTTCATTCTTGTTATTTTGCTTCCTCTGTTCAATGGGCGTGTATGCCGATATTAAGGGTAATCGAGATAAGTTTAAAAGCCGTATTCTATTTCAACTAATTGGTTTAAGGTAACTGTCCGTATGGACGGGTGTTGTGGGGTGCCTAACACCTTCCCTACACTCAAATGGACTCCCGAACTCATCTCTGATTTCGCAGACCATGTTGCCTTTTTCTTTTTGTTTTAAATTGGTTTCCTAAAATTTTCCATTAAAAATTTTGGTGGCGACTCCAAATAAATTGGTTTTCAAGATTCGTTTTTAGGAATCAATTCAAATGCTTTTTATTTTATTCCGCCGAAAGGTCGGTTACGACAGTTTGGCAACTCCACTGGGGATATGTTCGAGAGTCAAGCCTGTTTAATTAGTCAGCTGAAATAATATGGCTTTTTGTTGTCTTGATTGCCCTTGTCATATTTTAGCTTAATCATTTATTCTTCTTCATTGTTTTAGTGTTTATTTATTCCTTTTGGTTACATGTTATGCTTGTATGTTCTTATGTATTCGCCATTTATTTTTGTTATATGTATATATCCTCTATGTTTAGTCATATAACATGCTTAAAGTTCCTCTTTTACCATATAATTTTGTTAGCTTATTTGTGATACATATGCTATGATAGATAACATGCGGAATGAAACCTTAGGGTAGACGACTTTTATCTGTATTGTAAGTTCTCAGTTTTTCTTGTAGTTTATTTGTTTGACAGATGAGGGTTGGGTAAACTACAGGTTCAGAGGTTTGTATGTTCCCTTCATACACTTAGCACATTCACGTTGTACCTCACACACCTTTTAGGCTCTATACCTGAGTCCTCGCTCGCTTTAGGTTAATGGAGGTTTATATTGGTTTCCCTGTGGAACTTCTCGTTTCCAGAGGTTACCGTGAAGACCTCACTCAAGCTGTACCTCGTTACATGAATATGACTGGAGTAGGATTTTGTCCTCTTTTTAGTCCAATTCATGTCGCGAGATCCTTACTCTTATGAGTGGGGGCAATCTGGGAACTAGTAATTCTCTAAGGTATTAGACCTATCCTCAGAACTATGCACGTTAGTTGACCGAACTTAATAGATAACCTTCCTAGAACTTGTCATCTTTAGGGTAACTTTTCCTTATTTAGGGTTGACCCAGTTAGGACACCAAGGGAGCATATTTCACTCTCATTTTGCATGTTATCATAGCATTCATAGCATAGTTACATGTTTTTAAAAATAAATTTGTTTTTATTATTATTATTTGGTTTTAGCCATCAGAATATCTCCATTTGATGCATTATTAACCTAAGAAATGAGTTAAAATTGAAAATATGTTCTATGTGAAAGTTTGGCCAGGCGATGCATCAATGGAGTTGGGAACGTTTCTTAAAAATCAATAACCTTGGCAAAAACAATATATCAATGGATTATCTGGTTCACTTATCTGAGCCTCACCCATATGAAGACTTACTTTTCCTTGGGTTGAGAGTCTTTTTATTTATTACTCACAATGAATCAATAAGGTCCTTGGTGATTAATAGTGAATAAAGTGCTAAATAATCTATTGATTAAAGAAATTTACGTGCCCATCCCATTTTATTTCTAACCAATAGACTTGTTACAACTTGAGTCGTGATTTCTCTTGATTGGCATAAAGACATGATGGAATCATTGGACACCACACAACCTCAAAACACAAGCCCAACAGGAATAATCCCAACTGGGAAGAGAGTTAAAGTGAAAGTGGAAGCTGAATCAGTTGAAAGCATAATTACTATGAGTGGGAAACTCAGGGAGGAGCAACTCTGCCATTTTCAAAGGGATTATGGAGACATCTTGGATTTATTATCGGTCCCAATCCAACCTGAGGCACTTGTAGTCCTAGCCCAACATTGGGACAATTCATTAAGATGCTTCACATTTCCAACTTTCCAGCTTGTACCCACAGCAGAGGAATACGGAGGCTTGATGAAAATGCCTGTTAACCGAGACACTCCTGTCTATTTGTACCCTAGATATCTCCCTTCCAAGCGTGTAGTGGCTCAAATTCTGGGAGAGGAACCTACACAAGTACAGTTATGCCGCTCTGGGGCAATAGAAGGTTTATCCAGGAAATATTTAGAGAAAAGGTTAGAGGCATTAGCTAAGAAAGAGAATTGGGTTGTCTTCAAAAGAGTCCTTGCCTTGGCGATATACGGGTTAGTATTATTCCCATCGGCAGTAGGGGTGATTGACCTGGCAGCGGTAAGTGTCCTGTGGATGGTAGAAAATCACCAGGTGAACCCAGTGCTAGTGCTTCTAGTAGAAACATTTCTAACATTGAGCTTCTACCATAGAGAGAAGAAAGGAAAATTGAAATGCTGCTTGTCGTTGTTGAACATATGGTGGGTTAATCATGTCTATGGCAGGGAATACCAACTCGGTATAAGATTTGATGCCATCCATCACCTAATCCGAGATTACCCACGCCGTGAAGGGTCAATTCCACTACAAGCGAGAATGAACCACGATAAATGGATCAAAAAGGTAGAAGAGCTTAAAGATACCACCATTTGGTGGAAACTCTCTTGGTGGGAAAATGAGGATGTCATTTACTGCTGTGGGAACTTCCCTAACGTCCCCCTTATGGATGCCCGAGGATGCATTAACTATAACCCCACGATCGCGCATTGCCAATTTGCATACAAACAGGACATCCCGTCTGAAGAGGCTATGCAAAGAGTCAATTTTTATTATGGTGATCCATTGAAGGTAGAAATGACTCATAAGATATGGGATGCATGGAGTCATGTGATGTGTAAAGGAAGGTTCGAGCTAGGAAAGCGTGTCGTGGCAACTACGAAAGGATATGAGACTTGGCTTAAGGAAAGGACTTGTAGGGTCCATCCACCCCTAGGGCCTCACAATCCTTTGTTAAGCAACAACCTACAGGAGGTTAATGAGTGTCTGGCCAACCAATTAGAATGTAAAAAGGTTGAGCAGCAAAGTTTGGAAGAATTAAGCAAGAGGCACTTGGAAAGCTTAGCCAAGTCACATGAAGACGAGAGAGTAAAAAAAAGAAAAGAGTCAGAAATGAATGCCGAGCTGAAGAGATTAAAGGAGGAAAATGATAAATTAAAAGACACAGTAAGGAGGGTTCAAAGACGAGCTGAAGAAAGCAACAAGAAGGCCCTCAATTATCAAACTTGATTGTTAAAAGTTGTTAAAGAAAAGGATGCCATGATGAGGGAGGTGGAGGAACTTAAGTCTCCTAATGACCTCCAACGAGAAATCAAAATCCTTGCCAAACGGTTGGAAGAAAAAACGAGAGAGGTGGCTAATATCAAAAGTGACAATGCGATAGCAATACAAAATTTAATCGAACAGCTCAACCATCAAGCTGAAAAGGCTCGGTTGTGGGAGTCTCGCCATGAAGAGCAAGTGATTGAGAAGGAAATGTGGCTAGAGCGCTTCAGAAGGATGATTCTATTTGCCAATGATGTCATTCCTGAATTCACGTATGCGTATAGACAAGCTGAAGGGCACACCATCCCCGCAAAGACTCCTGCAGCTATAACTGAATTTCTTACTTTGTGTCATAACCTTATGGAGGATCTGAAGATGTTGATGAGATCTTAAAGGAATGAGAAAGGGAGATGACTTCAATGTTTTGTAATATGAATTTGTAGGCTGGGTTACTCTTTGATGTATAACCTCAAATCAAGTAATGTAATCAAACATTTTATTCTTAGTAAAATGCAAGGCTTCTTCTTTGAGTTATCAGATATGTTCATTATTCATATGTGGGATGTCAAAAATCATGCAAAGAATGAATAGGTTGTGTGGTGTAAAACAAACTTACACCTGTGGACATTAAAACATCCCTTGCGTTAGCCGTTAACTTTGATTCATTAAGTGATACAATATGTACCTTCAAGGATTCAAAGGTCCGAGATTCCTATGCCCTTTATGCTAGGTCAATGTATTAATAAATAATAAAAAAAAAAAAACATAAGATAAAAACCTAAGTAACTGCTTTATTAAGGATTGTCATTTCTTATTTTCAAAACATAGGTAAGAAGCCAACATTGCCTGAGGGGGAAAGAACCCGTCTAACCAAGCTTAGCCCTCGAGCCGAACATATCTGACCCAGGCACGTGTCAGAGCTATGTCTGCCGAAAATAATCAATCAGAGTCTGAGCAATGGTTAGAAGCCGAAGTGGGAGCATTGAAAGATTAAATGGGGACCATGCAGGCTCAAATGCTAGAAATGATGAAGTTGTTGCAGAATATGAACTCAAGTGTGGCTGCAAATAATATTTTGCCAAATGCCACTAACGCCATGAATGCAGATCATGGGGTTCCTAATTCAAGTATTGAGATACCAGGAGTAACTTCAGGGAGTCCTTCAGCCACAGGAGTGCCAGAACCAACACAAAGGCCTGCAGTGGTAAGTCGACCCCCAAATCCCCCGACTTTGGGAATGGAAGGACAGGGATACCAAGAATGGAATCAGGGGGGTGCTTTCACCTGTAATATCCCAGGAGGAGAACCGGCTATTACATTTGCCGGTCCTACCCAGCCCATTACTAATACATGCCTCAAGGTAAAAGAGGACAATGAAAAGAAAGATTGGGAAGAAGATATAACGGAGGTGAAGGACAGGCTGCGAGCTTTACAGAGGCCGACTAACTGGAAGTCTGTGAAATTGGAGGAGTTATACTTAGCCCCGGAAGTACCAATCCCTACAGCTCCCACACGAGAGCATTTAAAGGGTTTAAAGAAGAAGGGAATGGAGACCTTTAAGGAATACGCCCAAAGGTGGAGAGCCACAACAGCTGAGGTCCAGCCACCACTCATGGACTCAGAATTGTGTTCCTATTTCATTTGTACCTTGGGGGACCCGTATCGTAAAATCATGTTAGGGACCCATGTGAATGAGTTTGCTGACCTTATCCAAGTTGGGGAAAGAATAGATGCTGATGTGCACGGTGGGTTGTTCGAAAATACATCCATGGAAGCCAAAAGGCCTACAAGTAATCGAAAGAAGGAAGGGGATGTCAGTAATGTCCACGCTGCATACCAACACCCTTGCCCCAAGCGTAATCAATATCCCTAGGCACCGTTTCATGGTCAGAACCCAGTCATGGCCTACCAGCCATGAGGCCCAGCAATGAGCGGTCATATGAGTTACCCAACACTGCCACAACCCCATCTTGGACCACAACCAATAATGGCCCAAAGTAAAGAGTTTAGGCCTACTCAACAGCCTCGCGATGATAGGTCGTTGCCTAACTTCAATGTCAGTCGATCTGAGCTGTTTCACGACCTGGTAGCGAAAAAGCTTATGGGCCCTAGGCCTGTTAAGCCACTTTAACCACCATTCCC
The DNA here is from genome assembly GCA_037074485.1 of Delonix regia. Taxonomy (NCBI): domain Eukaryota; kingdom Viridiplantae; phylum Streptophyta; class Magnoliopsida; order Fabales; family Fabaceae; genus Delonix; species Delonix regia. The sequence goes on along the minus strand of CM073455.1, from coordinate 2,436,624 downwards.
TGGGTGGTATGACTCCAACGCTACTTGTGAGTATCACATGGGGCTACCGGGCATGATATTGACAAGTGTGATGCCTTCAGGAGGCACGTTTTAGTGTTATTAGACAATAATCATATTGGCATAAAGGCAAGTGATGACCCCAACATTGTCACCAACCCCTTGCCAAATCATGATAGAGGGAAACAAGTGTCTATGATAGATGCAGAAGAGCCCAACTCGAAAAACTTGACAGATGTATCATGTACCATGCAACGGTTATATGAAAACCTGAAAGACGCTAACTATATTTCCACTCAAGATAAAGAGCAGAATATACCCAGAAGGTTACAAAATAAATACTGTGAGTTTCATGAAGAAGAAGTGGGGCACAACATTGAAGACTGTGGGAAATTTAAGGAGTTAGCACAAAGAATGATGACATTAGGAATTCTAACCATCGAAAAGATTTAAGAACCCACTGAAGGGAATGTGTGTGTCACAGAGGGGGATGGTACCAAGACCAAGGGATTGTCTGGCCCTACAAAACCCAGGAGCTCTTTCCTCGTGGTTAATAAGCCAATCTATGAAGTTAAGGAGGCCCTTCGTGCCCAAAATAATTGCAAATTGCAAACTATAATGAAAGGATCTTTGCTTGTTATACCTACGCCGGTGCCCAGCAAAAATCCGACTGCTATCATCCATGTGCCGGCTCCATTCTTGTATCAGAGCCATCACGATGTACCATGGAATTATGGATTAAAGATAGAATGCCCACATGATAAAAAGGCATCAGGAGAAAGGACGATCACAGAAGGAGTGCATGCAGAAATCATAGGAGGAATTACCCATAGCAGTCGGGTGTACTCAAAGGATGTAGAAGGAACACCAAACCCGAATCGGGAAGTGGGTGAAAGTTCAAACCTAAGGGAGGGCCCTAAGAAAGGAGAACGAGAGGAAACAGAGGAGTTCTTGAAAATTATGAAGCAAAATGAGTACGACGTGGTTGATCAACTACGAAAAACATCGGCCTGAACTTCAATCTTGACCCTTATAATGAACTCAGAGGCCCACCGAAAGGCCTTGTAGAGCGTGTTAGATGATGCTTATGTACGTCCTGACATTACCCCGGAAAAGGTGGTAAACATGATAAACGCAGTGAAAAACTCCACCCTGATCGCTTTTTCTGAGGATGAGATACACCCCGCGCTGGCTGGAAAACCTAAAGCCCTCCACATTACTTTGAAGTGCTATGGGTATGTAATTGCTAAAGTACTTATTGACGGAGGGTCGGCTCTAAATGTTCTACCCTTATCCACTTTAGGGCAGTTACCGGTCGAAAGGTCATGTATTGAGTATAATGACATGGTGATGAGGGCCTTCGATGGGACAAGGAGAGAAGTAATTGGAAAGATTGAGCTCCCAATGGAAATTGGTCTAAACTTATTTACAGTCAAGTTTCATGTCATGGATATTGACGCGGCATATATGATGCTCCTAGGGAGACCTTGGATACATGCGGTGGGTGCAGTCCCATAAACTGTGCATCAAAGGATCAAATACATTAACGAAGGGAAACTCATCACGGTAAAAGGTGAGGAAGAAATGATCATCAGCAAACTGAGTACAGTGCCCTACATTGAGAATGCCGAATAAGTTATGGACAGCTCTTACCAAAGTCTGGAGGTGTTAGAGGCTAGAAAATCTACAAAAGGTGCCAGCCATAACCCATTAGGAGTTGAGGAATCTACTAAGGATGTCAACCAAGTGGTGGCTAAAATCATGAGAAATAATGGGTATCAAAAAGGAAAAGGATTGGGTGCTAATCTACAAGGCATAGGAGAATTGGTTGAGTTGCCAGAAATTCTGGGACGGCAAGGGTTAGGATATGAGATGTCTATAGAGACTCACGGAGCGCGATGGAAAGAGTGTAAGTTGAAAGGAAAAATGGAAATACCCCACATACGAGAAACTTTTCCTGTTGCTGCTGAGATAATACACCCGAGCGACCCAATTGCAATGGCGAGCGAAGAAGAAAGAGATCACACAAAGGCCGTGTGGATCCGACTAGATGAACTAGGAGAAGTACTTAACAATTGGGAATCTAAAGTGTTATCGGATGTCATGTCATTAGAGTAATATTTTGAATATCATTTTCAAGAGTTTGTAATAGCTAACAATTTGAATTTTATTTTTGAATATCAAATGGATCAGTAATTTCAATCTTTTACCAAAATCTTGTTTATATCTTGTCTTTTCATATTTATTCTTACCTTCTTTCCAAGGAGTTTGAATCCTTGGAACTCTTGTCTGAAGCAGAAGCACCCGGGCACTGTTTGAATGAGCCACATGTTGTTTTGAATACGAATGATTTAGAAACTGGTAATAATGATGAGTTATCTTGAACCTTCGCTAAAATAATAGAATCTTTGGAAAAGGGAATCATTCCGCATAAAGAAATCACCGAAGTAATTAATATGGGGACCGAGAATGACAAAAAGGAGTTAAAAATAGTGGATAATCCAAAAAGGGAAGAAATGATCAATTTGTTTAAGGAATATATGGATGTGTTTGCGTGGTCATACCAAGATATGCAGGGAATAGATCTTGAAATTGCTGCCCACAAAATACCTTTGTACACTAATGTGGTGCCTAAGAAACAAAAATTAAGAAGGATGAGCCCAGAAATGTCTCTCAAAATCAAGGAGGAAGTAATAAAGCAATGGGAAGTTGGTTTTCTAGAAGTTGCTAAATACCCTCAATGGGTCGCGAACATAGTCCCTGTACTAAAGAAAGATGAGTGAGTGAGAATGTGCGTCGATTATAGAGACTTAAACCAGGCTAGCCCAAAAGATGACTTTCCTTTACCTCACATCGATGTTCTAGTTGACAATACAGCAAAAAGCTTCAGATATTCCTTCATGGATGGATATTCTGGCTACAATCAAATTCCCATTCATAAAGAGAAAACCACTTTCATCACTCAATGAGGAACCTTCTGCTACAAAGTAATGCCTTTTGGGCTTAAAAATGTAGGAGCCACATATCAACGCGCAAGGGTAGTCCTATTTCATGACTTGATACATAAAGAAATAGAGGTATATGTGGATGACATGGTCGCTAAATCAACAGAAAGGGAAAGTCATGTGGCTGTGTTACGAAAGCTCTTTAAAAGACTACGAAAGTACAAACTTCGTTTGAATCCTAGTAAGTGCATATTTGGGGCTACATCAGGGAAACTTTTAGGGTTCATTATCAGCAAGCAGGGAATAGAAGTAGACCCCGATAAAATTAAGGCCATTCGTGATATGCCACCACCAAGTACAGAAACAGAAGTTAAAAGTTTCTTGGGGCGTTTGAATGATATAACTAGGTTCATTGCGAACCTAACTGCCACTTACGAACCAATATTCAAATTATTGCGCAAGAATCAACCAAGGAAATGGGATGAGACTTGTCAGCAGGTGTTTGATAGGATAAAAGAATACCTCTTGAATCCCCCTGTCTTGGTACCACCTTCACTAGGGCGACCCCTTATTCTTTATCTGACGATCCAACTAGGGTCCATGGGCGCGGTGTTAGGACAACACGATGCGTCGGGGAAAAAAGAGCAAGCGATTTATTACTTAAGTAAGAAGTTTAATGAATGTGAGACATGGTATCCGTCAATTGAGAAGACCTATTGCAGCCTCGTGTGGACCACAAAGAGACTAAGGTAGTACATGCTATATCATGTTACATGGCTAATCTCCAGGGTGGATCCAATCAAATACATCTTCGAGAGTCCTCATGTATCAGGAAGAGTCTCAAAATGGCAAGTGATACTCTCAGAATATAACATAAAGTATATGACCAGCAAATTAGTTAAAGGGAGCATTATAGCCGAGCATTTGGCAGCTAGTCCTTTGGATGAATACCAACCGCTGGATTTTCAGTTCCCGGACGAAGATATCCTAACAGTAGAAGAAGATGAACTAAAGTAGGTCAAGTGGACAATGTATTTTGATGGAGCTGCCAACATACATGGTAGTGGACTAGGGGCTATGGTAACATCGCCCGAAGGTAAACAGTATCCAGTGGCAATCAAGCTCAACTTCGACTACACAAATAATGTGGCAGAGTATGAGGCTTGTGTCAATGGCCTACGAGCTGCTTTGGAGTTAGGTGTTAGGTATCTTGATGTGTTTGGAGATTCAGCCCTCGTCATTTATCAGGTAAATGAAGAATGGCAAACCAAAGACCCCAAACTGATACCGTACCAAAGGTACCTAACGGAATTAATGTCAAAGTTTGAGGAAATAAACTTCACACATTTGACTCGGGACAAAAATCAATTTGCTGATGCATTGGCTACCCTCGTCATAATGATCAAGATAGATTGTGGGGTTAACGTGTTACCAGTGCAGATTGAGACCCGGGACACCCCAGCTCACTGCCTAAATGTGAAGGAAGAAAGCGATGGGCAACCCTAGTTCCATGACATAAAAAACTATGTCCAAAGTCGGCAATATCTGGCTGGGGCATCTGAGAATGACCAAAAGACCATTCGTCGATTGGCTATGGGTTTCTTCCTTAGGGGAGAAGTGTTGTATAAAAGATCATGGGATAACACTTTGCTCAGATGTATGGATACATCAGAGGCATGCAGGATACTGACAGAGATTCATGAAGGGGTGTGTGGAACTCATACTAACGGTCACACCATGACTAGGCAAATTCAGAGATGTGGGTACTTTTGGTTAACCATGGAGAAAGATTGCATTGACTACGTGAAGAGATGCCATAAATATCATATATACGCCAATAAGATCAATGGTCTGCCGTAACCCCTGCACAACTTAGTGGCATCTTGGCCATTCTCGATGTGGGGAATCGATGTGATTGGCCCCATCAATCCAAAGGCGTCTAATGGACATCGATTCATTTTAGTAGCCATCGACTACTTCACAAAATGGATAGAGGCGTGCTCCTTCTCCAATATTACCCAAAGGGTCTTCCTTTGATTTTTGAAGTCAAACATTATATGTCGATATGGTATACCAGAAAGGATCATCACTAACAACGCCCCCAACCTAAATGGGGCTGACATTAAGAAGTTATGTGAGCAATTTAAGATTAAGCATCACAATTCTGCACCCTATCGGCCACAGATGAATGGGGCAGTCAAGGCAGCGAATAAGAACATAAAAAAGATCATCAGTAAGATGACTATTACTTATAAAGACTGGCATGAGAAGCTTTCGTATGCTCTCCATGGGTATCGTACAATAATAAGTACATCCACAAGGGCAACTCCTTACTCTTTAGTATATGGTATGGAGGCGGTCACTCCAATTGAGGTTGAAATCCCCTCTTTCTGAGTGTTGATAGAATCCAACCTAGAGGAGAGTGAGTGGGTTAGGACACGATACGAGCAGTTGAACATGATCAAAGAAAAGTGGCTAGTAGCTATGTGTCATGGGCAATTATACCAGAAAAGGATGGCAAGGGCCTTCAATCAAAAGATTCATCCTAGAGAATTTGAGCCAGGGGAGTTAGTTCTAAAAAAAGTCCTCCCAAATCTAGAGGATAATAGAGGCAAATGGGCACCCTCATATGAAGGACCTTATGTGGTAATGCAAGCATTCTCTGGAGGTGCGTTGGTCCTCGCCGATATGGATGGGAGAGAGATCAGAAGACTGGTTAACTCAGACGCAGTAAAGAAATACTTTGCTTAAAATAGGGACAATGAAAAAAGAAGAAGAAGATTTTACAATCGGGCCCCGTTAAGTCGAAAACCTGAAAAGGCGGCTTAAGCAAAAGTTAGGGCAATAGGTGGTGAATGAAGTGAAGTTGCACAGGATTAAATCCCCCACTTAGGAAGATCCTTAGAGATTGCCTTCATTAACCAGTTTTGAAATATGTATATCCAAGGCAACAGTAGGTTTAAGCAATCAGTGTCACCTAGAGCTGCAAGTCAAAGTCATCCTAGTTGCCACCTCGGCTCTCCTTTGCACTTGTATCCAATCTATCACCTATTTTTCTTTGGACCATGTGATCTATTTATAAAAGTCCCTTACTTATTTAAGAGACTTGCTTCCCATTATTGTTCTTCTTTCTTCAAAATCGTATTGCCTTTATAATTGCTCCATTCATTCCACATGCAAAATAAATATTCAAACAAATGAAATCATTCAAAATATGGTCTAATGATGTGTATTTCGGAAACACCTATGATTTAAAAAAAAAAAAAAGAAAAAAAAAAGTTTTTTCACGCAATTACTGGGTTGAAACTTAAAGTATAAAACATATACACATCCAAGCATTTCTATTTTTGTCACCGGATTACTTTGTAAAAAGCGATTGAAGCATTTTTCAATGTCCCCTGGTTTGCCATAAGGAAAGGAAATTAAGTTCACCAGATGTTGACCCGAGAGGATAAAGTTATAGGAACCATCGGCTGTTGAAACGACGAGTTAAAAGCCACGACGAGAGAAGTTGGGTTAGACAATTCTTTCACTCTGGGCAATACAGTTCTCTTTCCAACTAGCATAAACTATGACTTAATATGTTACCCCTCCAGTTTCCAAAGTAAGGTAGAAAGTCTACGCTCACGTAGCGTTCTCTTATTTCTAACACCTAGGGTATAAGCATCATTTTGGAAAATGTATCAAAGTAAACAAAATTTTCATTATCATTCAAAAACCCGCATGTCTCATGCATACATGATTATCCATGTTTATCATGTATCTAGCTTGCGCATCCACCGCCTGTGCAGAATTGATGTTTCAAAGAAAAGGAAAACATATGTACCATGCATTTGGCACCCAAACACGTGTTATATCACATTCCATGAATGTCCAAGAGTGATGGTGTCGTAACCGACCTTTCGGCGGAATAGAATAAAAAGTCTAAAACCGATTCCCAAAAACGGAATTTTGAAAATCAAATTATTTGGAGTCGCAACCAAAATTTTTAATGGAAAACCAATTTAAAAGAAAAAGAAAAGGCAAGATGGTCTGCAAAATCAAAGATGGGTTCGGGAGTCTATTTGAGTGTGGGGAAGGTGTTAGACACCCCACAACACCCGCCCATAAGGACAGTTACCTTAAACTAGTTAGTTGAAATAGAATATGGCCTTTAATTAATTTCAATTACCCTTTTATTGACATGGATGCATGTTAGACATAGGAGACAAAAAAGCGAGAATGCATACAAACAGATAGATATTTACAAATGGCGGACTTGACCTAGGATGAGAGCCTAGGGCCTACGTACCCTGCAATAGGGATCAAAGTCCACATAGTTCGACCAAGAGGCATTTTTGTGGGTTGGTGGTTTTTTGATTTGTGATGAGAATAGGAGGATTTTAATTAAAATAGATCATTGTAAACAAAACTGGATTGGAATTTGGTTTGTATGTTTTAATTTACTACAATCTGATTAACCTCGTTCTCTTGACCTCTTCACCTTTTCTCTTTTAAATTTTTTTGTCGATTTTATTATTATTATTATTTTTTGAGTTTTGGGAGTTTATATTTTGGGAGTTAATGCATAATTTATAATGAAAGGAATATTTTTTTTTAATGAATTTTTGAATTTATTGTTGGTAAATATTGATTATTATTATTATTGATTATTGGTAAATAATTTAATTCAAGTGCTATTATTTATTTGTGTATCTGTTTATTTTTGAACGAATATATGCTACTTTTTGGGTTCTATGGAGATTTAAAAATCCCACACAAGCCCGGGAAGTCGAGGAGAGAAAAGTATTCTCACACGATTCATTTTGTATAAATATTTAATCAAAGTTAATATTTAGTTATTGTCCATTTATTTATTTTTTGTATTGTTATTATTATCATTAATATTATTATTATTTCTGAATTAATTATAGGGATTTAAGGAGATTAGAACCTCATATAATCCCACGCAATCGAGAAGAACGATATTCTCACACGATAATTTCGTAAATAATGGGAAATGTTTAATTAAAGCGAATCTTTTAATTATTTGTTATTTATTATTCCCCTTTTTTTTAAAAAAAAAACAAAGGTATGCTAACTTCAGGGATCTAAGGAGATTAAAAATCTCACACGATCCCAGGTAACCGGGGAGAACAATATTCTCACACGATAATTTTGCAAATAATGGGGAACAGTTCATTAAAGCAAACATTTTAATTATGATCATTATTATAATTTAATCAAAATTAACATTTAATTATCATTCATTTATTTTTCACCATTCATTCATTAATATTCATTATTATTGTTGCTTTTCAATTATTTAATTAGTTGTAAGGATTTAAGGAGATTAACATCTCACATAACCCCCAGTAATCGAGGAGAATAAAATTCTCACACGATAATTTTTATGCATCATGACAATATTTATTAATTATCATTCACTCATTTTTCACCATTCATCCATTAATATTTCATTAATATTATTGTTGCCTTCCAATTATTTAATTAATTGCAAGGATTTAAGGAGATTAACATCTCATATAATCCCCGGTAATCGAGGAGAACAAAATTCGCACATAATAATTTTATACGTAATAGCAATATTTAATCAAAGTTAATGTTTAAACAATGGTAATAAACAAAATTAAAACAAGTTTAGGCAAATGAACAGTAGCACCTCAGATTAAAATGCATGAACAGTGCAGAATGCATGATATTATCTTGAAGCAACTCGTATGAACAGTAACATGCATGCAGAAATCTCGGCCAAGCAGCCCATGCAACCATACCTGTGCATTTTCAGCCTCTCCCTTGTGCTCCAATGAAGAATGACCTTCTCCTCCTCACTCACCTATGGTGGATGGACCTCCAACAACCCCAAAGTAGCTGGTCTCGGCTAGAAGCAAGTAGAAATGGCGGACAGCACTTCGTTGGGTAGCGTTGGAAATTCTGGTTGGCTTCAGCACTGGAAATTCTGCTCACACGTCTCTGCTCCTCTGCTGGAAGGTAAAGGCTAAAAGCTTCCCTCATTCTCTACACTTTCTCTTCTTCCTTGTGCTCCCTAAACTCTCCTCTGTTTGCCTCTGTTTTCTGGGCTCAAAACAGAGTTTTTTCTCTTCCATGGTTCAGCCTCTATCAATCCTTTTGCTGCCACTTTGTTTTGCATTCAGGCCTCCTTGTTTCTGCTCATCATTTTAGCATCCAACTCTCCATTTTCTGCTCCTCGGATGGTCTGAACTTCAGCTTCTCTTCTCTCCACGGTTTGCACGTTGCTTCAGCTTCTCTCCCTCTTGGTTTCTGGTTTCGTTTTCTCTTCGATTTTCTGCACCACGACTCCCTCTCTTTTCCTCTCAGTTTCTGCCTCTCGTTCAGCTTCTCTCCCTCTCGGTTTCTGCTTCATTTTCTCTTCTGTTTTCTCCCTCACATTGTTGTCTCACTTTCTGGTTTCGTTTAGCTCTCGATTTCTCTCTTATCCTCTCGGTTTCTGCTCATCCTCTCGGTTTTTGCTTCTCCCCTTCAGCTCTCATTTTTCTCTCGGTTTCTCTCTTATTCTCTCCCTCTTCTCTTCAGCTCTTTTTTCCTTCTCGGTCACGTGGTTCCCTCTTCTCTTCAGTGTTGCTTCTGCCTTCTTTCTCCCTCTTCCCTTCTCTTCTCTTCAGCTCCCATTTTCCCAGCTGAGGCCTCCTCTCTTTATGCTCCAGTCCACCTCCCTTTTTCTGCCATGTTGCTCCCTTTTCTCCTTACTTTTTCTGCAACTTCCAGCCACTCCACTTACTGCTCACGGTCCCCTCCTTTTTCTGCCATTTTCAGCCACGCCACTCTCTCCTTTCTCTGCACCAGCCGCTCCACTTTCTGCCTCCTCTGAAGAACCAACTCCCTCTTGCTTTTTTGTCCCCCTTGTCCTCTTGTACATGTGTGTGCATGAGTGTATGCATGTGGGAGTAGGTGAGTGTGTGTGTCCGTGGGTGAGAGTGTGTGAGAGTGTGAGTATGAGTGTGTGAGGATGTGTGTCCATAAGTGAGAGTGTGAGTGTGTGAGAGTGATGTGTGTCATGTGTGTGAGGGCAAGTGAGCATATGGGAGCAAATGAGCATGTGAGAGTGTGTGAGTGTGAGCAAGTGAGAGTGTTTTGCAATTTCATTTTAATTAGGTGGCCTTATTCATTTTATTTCTTTACAAAATGATTGCCATGTCTCTTCTTCAAACATATATTTTGAATTTTCCTTTCTATTATTTTTGGTTCTTATATTTGGTTTTTTCCCATATTACTTCTATATTTTTTTTTTTTTGCCTTTTGCAATTTTGTTTTAATTAATTATTTATTTATTTTTGAAACTTTTTGAATTTTTGAATTCTATTTATTATTATTACTATGATAATTATTATTGTTAATTCGTGTGGGGTGTTCACAAATGGCATATCCCATACAAGGTGAATGCCTCTCTTCAAAACAACGCAAAAGTCCTGCATCGTGTCCAAGGCAATTTACATTTCTATCCAAAGACCCTGCATCGTGTCCAGGGCAATTCACATTTCTGTCAAAAGTCCTGCATTGTGTCCAGGCAATTTACATTTTTTTCAAAAGTCCTGCATCGTGTCCAGGACAATTTACATTTCTGTCCAAAGTCCTGCATTGTGTCCAGGGCAATTTACATTTTTGTCAAAAGTCCTGCATTGTGTCTAAGCAATTTACATTTTTTTCAAAAGTCCTGCATCGTGTTCAGGACAATTTACATTTCTATCCAAAGACCCTGCATCGTGTCCAAGGCAATTCACATTTTTGTCAAAAGTCCTACATTGTGTCCAGGCAATTTACATTTTTTTCAAAAGTCCTGCATCGTGTCCAGGGCAATTTACATTTCTGTCCAAAGTCCTGCATTGTGTCCAGGGCAATTTACATTTTTGTCAGAAGTCCTGCATTGTGTCTAGGCAATTTACATTTTTTTCAAAAGTCCTGCATCGTGTCCAAGACAATTTACATTTCTATCAAAAGTCCCTGCATCGTGTCCAAGGCAATTTACATTTCTGGCAAAAGACCCTGCATCATGTCCACGGCAATTCATATGTCTGTCAAAAGTTCTGCATCGTGTCTAGGCAATTTACATTTTTTTCAAAAGTCCTACATCGTGTCCAGGGCAATTTACATTTCTGTCAAAAGACCCTGCATCGTGTCCAGGGCGATCCACATTTTTGTCAAAAGTCCTACATTGTATCCAGGCAATTTTCTTTCAAAAATCTTACATCAAGTGGAGATAAATTACTATCTCATTTGAGCTCGAATTTACATAAGGCCCTTTTATTGGTTTTCCCTCAGCATGAGGAATGGTGTGTTCACATCTTTACTTGCTCTTAAGTTGGGTCATCTCTTCACAATTTTTGCTTCCCTAACTTAAGAGACAAGCAAATAAGGGCAACTGTGAATACCTCATTTCTATCTAAATTTATCATGGATTCGTTAATCAATTTTAAATTAAGCAAATGAGGAAAATAAAAAAGGACAGAGGTTCAAATGATATTTTTAAGCAAAAAAACAAATTAAAATTCAAAATGAATAATGAGGGAATTTAAGAAAAAGAAAAAAAAACAAAATTGGAAAATAAGAATTAATAATAATAATAACAAATCAAAATAAAAAATAATAATAATAATACAAAATAGGAAAAATCCAAAAATAAATGTTAATGGTGATGATCACAAAAAATAAATGAATAACAATAAATAAATAAAATATAATAATAATAATAATAATAATAACAAGGGTTAAATCAGAAAAAAAAAAAATTAAAACAAAAAAACTACCTAGGCATGTAAGAGAGCACAACTTCCTCTGATGCAATGGTTTTGGCGGTGGTTTTTCAACTGCAAGTGGGCAACTTGTTCATAGCTGTGGTGGCAGTCCGTAGCTCGGTTGAGGAGATGACAGGAGCAGGGGATAATGATGGAAGCTTCAGTTAATAAGAAAGGGGGGTTGCTGTTGACAAGGGGGAGGCCGAAAGTGTTACTGCAGTGGCAAGGAAAAAGAGCGAAGAAGACTTGAGGGGGAAAGGGAAGTTGCTGTGAGAAAACAAAGGAAGAAGTCTGGAATCGTGGAGGAAACCGAGAACCAAGGAGAAGGCTGAGAGCTGCTGGTGACACCGAGAACCAAGGAGGAAGTTTACAGCAATGAAGCAAACCGAGAACCAAGGAGAAGCTGAGAACTGCTCGAGAAAACTGAGAACTAAGGGAGGAGAGCTGCTATAGAAACCGAGCTGCAGCACAGTTATCTAAACCAAGCTAGAACCGAGAAAGTGGCGTGCTGAGGCTGAGATTCCATCTGCCCTATTTTGGACGCTGTGAGCAGGGGTAAACAGAGGTAAGCTTGGCCGAAAAAAACTAAGGATGCTGGTGTGTTTTTCTGTTTCCTGCTTGCTTGTTTTTTCTGGCTGAGAGGTGTACATATGCACATAGGCATGTGTGTATGAGTTCGTTGCTTTTTGATGTGTGTTTCTTCACCTTCCCTTCATTATATATATATACAGTTGTGTGCATATGGAGCATATATATATATACATATGTGTGTGTGTATATATGTAGTTGTATAAAGATGCATATATACTGAAAATCGCTGCAAACTTCTCCCTGGTGCCGTGGGGAAGCGAGAGTTTCTCCATCCATCCTTATATATATATATATATATATAGCTATGTGTACGTAGATATATATATATATATGTGTGTGTGTGTGTGTGTGTGTGTGTGTGTGTGTGTGTGTGTGTGTGTGTGTGTGTGTAGGGATATATAGATACATGCTTCCTATTTCTCTATGGTGCCGTGGGGGGGAAGTGAAAGTTTCTTCATCCTTCCTTATATATATACATAGCTACGTGTACGTAGATATATATAAATATGTGTGGGGATACATAGATATATGCTTCCTGTTTCTCTCTGGTGCCGTGGGGGTGAAATTTTTTTGTTTTTTTTTTTCTTCCTTATATATATATACATAGCCAAATGTATGTGGGAGTATATATATATATATGTACGTATGTGTGTATATATATAGGTAGCTATGTGCATGTGTGCATGTGGGAGTATATATGTATGTACATATGTGTGTATATATATAGGTAGCTATGTGCATGTGTGCATGTGGGAGTATATATGTATATGTACATGTGTGTGTATATATATAGGTATATGCTTCCCTTGTCTTCCTTGAGTTTTGCTCTCGTCTTACACATATATTATGCATGTGTTTATATATATATATATGTGTGTGTGTGTGTGTGTGTGTAAGTGGATGAATATAATACATATATATGGGTGGGTATGAGTTCATGCTTCCTGATCACATATGAGTTTATATATATATATATATATATACACATATGTGTGTGTGTGTATGTAGATGTATATATAAATATGTGTGGTGATATATAGATATATGCTTCCTGTTTTTCCCCAAAAGCTTGCTCTTCTTTTTCTATCATGCTCATATGTATTATTATATGTGTCTATATGTATGTATGTATATATATCTATGTGTGTGTGTACGTATAGATGTGTATAAATATATGTATCATTGTTATCCTTGTGTCAATAGGAGATTAATTTTGGCTTTATAAATAAAGTTCTAAGAAAGTCATCGAGTGAGATTATTATTCTCTTCAGGTTTCTTAGGATCGTGTGAGATTCGGATCTCCTTAGATCCCAAAAAAAAATTATTAATTAAAAATTAATACATACTTGCTATAAATAATAACAATACAAAAGTAATAATAATAAAAATACAATAATAATAATAATAATAATTAAATATTGAACTTAATTAAATATTTTTATTATCTGCAAAATTATCGTGTGAGAATATTATTCTCCTCGATTTGTATGGGATTATGTGAGATTTTAGTCTCCTTAGATCCTTAAAATTAGTATACATTTGCTTAAAAAAATAAATAATAATTAAATATTGATCTTAATTAAATATTTTTATTATTTACAAAATTATCGTATGAGAATATTATTCTCCTCGATTGTATGGGCTTATATGAGATTTTTAGTCTCCTTAGATCCCTAAAATTAGTATAAATTTGTTTAAAAATAAATAATAATTAAATATTGATCTTAATTAAATATTTTTATTATCTACAAAATTATCGCGTGAGAATTTTGTTTTCCTCGATTGTATGGGATCATGTGAGATTTTAATCTCCTTGGATTCCCAAGATCAGCACATATTAGTTATAAAATAATGATAACAATAATAACAATATTACAAAAATAAACGTCTTAATTAAATAATTTCTTTTCTTTACGCGATCAAATTCTTTCTGTATAATCATTTCATTTCATTTAAATTTCAAAATAAGGATTAAAACTCCAAAAATGAACAAAAATTTTAAAAAGAAAAAATGAAGAGGTCAAGAGAGCTAGATTAATCAGATTGTCATAAATTAAGACACACAGATCAAACCTCAATTTCGTTTTGTTTATGGAAATCTGTTCAATTTAAACTCTCATGTTCTTATCATAAAATTTACAAATAATCAACCTATAAACACACCTTTGTGGTCGAACTACGTGGACTTTGATCCCTATCGTAGGGTACGTAAGCCCTAGGCTCATATCCTAGGTCAAGTTCGTCTGTTTGTAAATATCTATCTATCTGTTTTCATTATTGCTGTTTTTGTCTCCTCTGTTCAAAGGGCGTGTATGCCGATATTAAGGGTAATTGAGATAAGTTTAAAAGCTGTATTCTATTTCAGCTGACTGGTTTAAGGTAACCATTCGTATGGACGGGTGTTGTGGGGTGCCTAACACCTTCCCTACACTTAAATGGACTCCCGAACTCATCTCTGATTTCGCAGACCATGTTGCCTTTTTCTTTTTGTTTTAAATTGGTTTCCCAAAATTTTCCATTAAAAATTTTGGTGGCGACTTCAAATAAATTGGTTTTCAAGATTCATTTTTGGGAATCAATTCAAATGCTTTTTATTTTATTCTGCCGAAAGGTCGGTTACGACAATAACTCTGGGCATTTTCATTGGATATAGTACTGTCTCAAAGGTGTATAAAGTCTTTCAACCAGAAACTGAAACCATAGTTATCAGTAGAGACGTGCACTTCATGGAAAATGAAGAGTAGGGTCAGGAAGACTTAACAATTTCTACTCAGGAAATGGGCTCATAGTTATATGAAAGAGGGGATAAACCATCAATTAGGGGTACCCAATTGCTTTCTGACATATATCAAAGATGCAGTGCAGTAATATATGAGTCTATTGGACCTGAAGAAGCCTTAAAAGACCCAAAGTGGAAGAAAGCAATGGAGGAAGGGATGTCAATAATTCAGAAAAATAAAACTTGGAAACTAGTTAACAAACTAAAGGCAAAAAAGCATCATTGGAGTGAAGTAGGTGTATAGAACAATGCTCAATGCTGACAACTCCATTAATAAATACATGGCCAAGCTTGTTGTAAAGGGGTATGTTCAAATCTTTGGTGTTGATTACTCAGACACCTGTGCTCCTGTTGCAAGATTAAACACAACAAAATTGTTGCTTGCTATAGCAGTATAAAAACAATGGAAAGTATTCCAGTTAGATGTTAAATCTGCATTCTTACATGGTGTTTTATAGGAAGAAATATATGTAGAGTAATCATATGGATTTAAAGTGCAAGGTGAAGTGGTATGAACCAGTGAATTGCTTTTTTAGATAAGGATTAGATTGAAAAATAAGAAAAAAAAGTGAAAGCCAGAATCTGAAAACTCTCAAGTCCTATATGGAGGGGACAAATCTCCAAAAAAATTTACTGAAATTTCTCTCTGTCCAAATGAAAGCATAGATACATGTATATATACTCCTTAGACAGAAACTAACCTTAGAAACTGACAATATAACTGCCTCACTACTACTGCCATTAACATATTAACTGACACCACTACTGCTGACACCACTACTACCACTATTACCATAATATCATAACTGACAGAAATAAAAAACTGGCATTGATAGAAAATAACTGACAGAATTACAATGGTTATTCCCCTTCAGCTTTTCCTCTCAGTTCCTGTATTTTCTTCGAAAATAAGTCCTTAATGGAGGTGCTGTATCATTACTCCCCCCCTGGAAAGCCGACTTGTCCTAAAGGCAGAAAGAGGGAAATTGGGTAGCAATGAGATCATATTGCTCCCAACTGACTTCTTCCAAAGGACAGTCCTGCCACTGTATCAAGAGCTCTAGTTGTTTTTTATTGTAGGAATCAAGCCAGCGATGAGTAAGCATTTTCACTGGTTGCAAAAGAAGTTCCCAATCTTCATTGATTGGCAGTGGTGCGGGAGGAGTAGGAACTTCCTAGCCAAGGGCTAGGCGGAGCATAGAAACATGAAATACTAGATGAATCCGAGGTGTAGGAGGAAGTTATAGTTCATAAGCCACTAGTCCTGCTCGCCAAAGTACTTTATAAGATCCAAAGAAATGTGGGGAGAGTTTCTCAAATTTCCTTCGGGCAAGAGATTGCTGCCAATAAGGTTGGACTCGAAGGAAAACAGAATCACCAACTTGAAAAGTGATATCATGGCGATGTGCATCGGCTTGCTGTTTCATTCTAGTTTGGGCTTTTAATAAATGTCCTTGAAGGAGCTTCAACATTTCATCTCTAGCAACCAATTGATCTTCAAGATCTACCAATCTGGTTTCACCACGGACAAAAGGGGTGATGGTAGGTGGATCTCTACCATAAACCGCCTTAAAAGGAGTAGTACCTGTAGAAGAATGAAACCCAGTATTAAAGGAGTATTCAGCCCAAGATAAACAATGGCTCCACTTCTTAGGTTGTTCTTGGGCAAAACACCGCAAGTAAGTTTCAAGGCAATGGTTGACCACTTCAGTTTGGCCATCCGTTTGAGGATGATATGCCGTGCTCATCTTTAATTTAGTGTTATTGAGGTGAAAAAGTTCCTGCCAAAAAGCACTTAGGAAAACCACATCCCTATCTGAAATTATGGATCTAGGAATGCCATGTAGACGTACTATGTCTCTGCAAAACACTTTAGTAACAATTTTGACAGTATAAGGATGATAAAGGGGAAGAAAATGGATATACTTACTCAATCAATCCACCACCACAAGAATAGTGTCATATTTTTCGGATTTAGGCAGCCCTGTAATAAAATCCATTGAGATATCTTCCCATATTCTTTTAGGAATTGGTAATGGTTGCAAGAGTCCAGTAGGAGCCAATGCTTTGTATTTGGCTTTTTGACAAATAAGGCAGTTATGAACATAGTACTTTACATCATGCTTCATTTTAGGCCAGAAAAAGAAAGATGATAAATGTTTTAAAGTCTTTAAATACCCGCCATGTCCAGCTGTTATAGAATCATGCGATTTTGAAAAAAGAGTTTGGCGAAGGGTGTGATTATTAGGCACCACCAATCTATCCTTGTAATACAGCTTTTGATCCACTAATTGAAAGTTAGAAGCACTAAAAGGATTTTTCTGTATTTGTGCCATCAGATCAAATGTGTAAGGATCTTTGAGCAATGCCTCATACCAATTAGAAAAATCCAAAGACACTGGAATGGCTAAAGCCACAAAGTCAGCATGTTGTGGGTGCCTTGATAAGGCATCAACTCCTATATTTTCTTTACCCGCCTATAAATGATAGTAAAATCATAAGGTAGTAACTTCAAGAGGAGTCGCTGCTGCTCATTGGTAGTAAGGCGCTGTTCTAATAGGTATTTGAGGCTATGGTGATCTGTCTGAACAAAGAAATGGTGGCCAATGAGGTAATGACGTCATTTCTATAATGAAAGAACCAATGCAAGCAATTCCTGTTCATAGGTAGACTTAAATCTATTTGAAAAAGAGAACGCATTACTAAAATATGCAATAGAATGTTTGTCCTAAAGAAGAATTCCTCCAACTCCCTTAGAGGAAGCATTACATTCCACTGTGAAAGGCTTTGAGAAATCTGGGAGCCTAAGGACAGGGACTGATGTGAGTGCCCTTTTAAGTTGAACAAAAGCTTATTCTGCAGCGAAAGACCAGTGAAATGCATTCTTTTTTGTGAGTGTAGTGAAGGGTCTTGCCAACAATCCGTAATCCTTCACAAATCTGCGATAGTAACCAATCAAGCTGAGAAATCCCCTTAATTCCTTAACATTGGAAGGGACCTGCCACTTAACTACTGCCTGGATTTTTTCATAATCTACTTCCACACCTTTGGCAGTTACGAAATGTCCTAAAAAAGAGATTTTGGTTTGACCAAAAGAGCACTTAAAGAATTTGGCATAATATTGATCCTCCTTAAGAAGAGTGAGAACAGTTTGTAAATGAGTTAGGTGATTTTCCAAAGAAAAGTTATAAACCAGTATATCATCAAAAAACACCAAAACAAATTTTCTCAAAGGAGGACGAAATAAGTCATTCATGGCTGCCTAAAAAGTAGAGGGAGCATTAGTAAGCCCAAAAGGCATAACAACATAATCATAATGTCCAGAGTGTGTTCTAAATGCAGTCTTATGAATGTCAGATGGATTTACTCTGATTTGATGGTAACCAGAACATAAATCAATTTTAGAAAAAATTACTGCACCATGTAATTCATCCAGTAACTCATCAATGTTGGGGATCGAGTATTTGTTTGGGATAGTGATTTGGTTAAGCTTACGATAGCCAACACACATCCTCCAGGAATTGTCTTTCTTTTTAACCAAAAGGACGGGGCTGGCATAGGGACTAGTACTAGGCTGTATAAAACCAGATTTGAGTAGTTCAGTCACTTGGTTTTCAATTTCCATCTTTTGAGAGTAAGGATATCTATATGGTCAAATATTTGGAGTTTTGGAATTAGCAAGGAGAGGAATGGAGTGGTAATGATGGCGGTATGGAGGTAGGGCGGTGGGTTCCTCAAATATGACCACAAATTGGTAAAGCAATGATTGTATATCAAAAGGAACAGAGTTACTTGGAAATATGATTTCTCTGGACATAAAATGGAAGCTAGCCGCTGCCTCAGATTTAAGAGGGACGCCTTGGAGCTTATATTTTCTGCCATTTAGCTGGAATATTAAGAACATCTCACTCCAATTTGCTTGTACTGTGTTCAACGAGGCTAACCATTTAATCCCCAGAACTAAATCTGCTGCTGCCAATGAAAAGGGATAATAATCTTGGATAATTGTGAGATTTAGGAGCTGGATTGATAAGTTAAGGCAAATGCCATTACAGCAAATAATTTCGCCATTCCCTATCTGGACTCCAAATGCGGGAGTCTTCTGAATAGGCAACTTTAACTGTTCCACAAGTTGAGTAGACACAAAATTATGTGTTAAGCCACTATCTACTAATATTAAGACCTGTCTCCCACCTAGGACACCTTGTAACTTCGTAGTGGTGCTGTTTAGATTGCCTAAGATGGCATGAAAGGAGATTTCAGTCATCTCATCACTTGGTTCATCCTCAACAATTTCGCCAACAACATCATTTTGTGATTCATCTTCTGCCATTTCCATCAATGTTAAGGTAGCAGATTTACATTGATGACCTGGGGAAAATTTTTCATTGCTCCTAAAACAAAGTCCTTTAGCAATACGTTGCTATCTCTCTTGGTCCCAAGGTTTAGAGGTTAAATTTTGGTTAGAAGAATTAGGCTGAGATAGACGTTGGGTGAACTGGTTATTGGGTTGGGTGTTTTCACATGAGGAATTGGCTGAAAATGCAATAGGTTTAGAGGTATTGGACTAGGTAGTAGATCTGGAGCAACGATTTAAAGAAACTTTTTGTTCATACTCTAATGCTAGGCTCATAGCCTTGTACACAGTCCTGGGCTTATGGATTCGTACATCAGCTTTTAAATCCTCTCGAAGCCCATTCAGAAAGACCCCCAATAGACAATGCTCTAGCCAATTCTTAACCCTGACTACACGTTTAGCAAAATTCTGACGATATTCAAGGACAGTTCCGGTCTATTTAACTGCACAGGGGTACTCATCAGGATTTGAAAATTCTGCTAGACCATAATTCTCCTGTAATGCCTTAACCAGCTCCTCCCAATATAGAAGAGTATGTTCACTATTCATCCATGCAAACAAATCCAAGGCATCACCCTCCAAATACATGGCAGCAATATCAACTTTGAGTTCCTCCGGAGTCTGATAATACCGAAAATATTTTTCGGCCTTAAGAATCCAACCTCAAGGATCTCCTCCTTAAAAACGAGGAAATTCCATTTTAGTGTGGGGTCTCCGAGAAGGATTCTTGAGCCACCAAGGTAATTCAGTATCATTATTAATGTCCTCTGCCCATGAAGGCTGAGTCGTAGCCTGCAATCCAACTAGAAATTCAGGAGTCTTGCGATTCTAGTCAATAGCTATTGCTGGTGTTGTTGTTTGGTTTTTTAGGATAGCATCCATGGCTTCCATTCGTGAGGTTAGATATGACAGTTGTTGGAGGATGGCATTCTCAGTAGAGGCGGGGTTAGTGGTAAGCGTGGTGATGGGTAGATGACTGGTCTGAGGGGAAGGCAGCGTGGGTTGAGAGGGATCAGTAGAGGAAGAGGAGCGGGTAGTGACCATGGTTGGATCAAAATGGCTCTAATACCAAAATGGTATGAACCAGTGAATTGCTTTTTTGGATAAGGATTAGATTGAAAAATGAGAAAAAAAGTGAGAGCCAGAATCTGATAACTCTCAAGTCCTATATAGAGAGGACAAATCTCTAGAACAATTTACTGAAATTTCTCTCTGCCCAAATGAAAGCATAGATACATGTATATATACACCTTAGATAGAAACTAACCTTAGAAACTGACAATATAACTGCCCCACTACTACTGCCATTAACATATTAACTAACACCATTACTGATGACACCACTACTACCATAATATCATAACTGACAAAAATAAAAAACTAACACTGACATAAAATAACTAAGAGAATTACAGTGGCTATTCCCCTTCAGCTTTTCCTCTCATGTTCCTATATTTTCTTCAAAAATAAGTCTTAATGGAGGTGTTGTATCATGAAGAGGATAAGGTCTATTGGCTTAAAGAGGCTCTTTATGGCGTAAACAAGTGCCTAGGGCCTGTTAGAGCAAGATAGATGACTTGTCAAGCTTGAAATTTAAAAAAAAAAAAAAAAAGGCTTATCTGAGGCCACTCTTTATGTAAAATTTAAGGGCACTGACATTCTTATTGTGTCTCTTCATGTTGATGATCTTTTGGTGATAGGAAATAGTGCACAACTAGTTAAGGAGTTCAAACAAGAAATGATACAGATTTTTAAAATGACAGATCTTGGTCTTACGGCATACTTTCTTGGGATGGAGGTCAAACAAAGCCAAAACAAGTTATTTATCTATCTGAAGAAGTATGCAAGGGAAATACTAAAAAAATTTCATATGAAAGAGTGCAAAGAAATTAGCACACCAATGAATCAAAAGGAGAAGCTAAGTAAATAAGATGGTACTGATAAAGTTCAAGAAGGACACTTTAGAAGTCTAACTAAGTACTTGATGTATCTCACTGCAACAAGGTCAAATATTCAATATGTTGTAAGTCTCATATATAGATTTATGCATTGTGCTAGTGAGATGCATTTACAAGCAATAAAAAAAATTTTGAGATATATCAAAAGTACCATTGATTTTGGTGTCAAGTTTAACAAGTGTCAAAGCTTCAAGTTTTCTGGATTTTCATATAGTGACTGTGGTGGAGCTATGGATGATATGAAAAGCACCTCTAGGTACTATTTCAACCTTGGCTCAGGAATTTTCTCATGGTGTTCCAAAAAATAAGACTTTCTAACTCAATCTACAACTGAGGTGGAATTTGTAGCTGCAGCAGCAATAGTAAATCAAGCATTATGGGTAAGGAAAATATAAATGGATTTGCATATGGAACAGGTTGAAGCCACTGAAGTATATATGGATAACCAAGCTACAATATCAATTTCAAGGATTCTTGTATTTTGTGGGAAAACCGAACATTTCAATATCAAGCATTTTTTCGTGGGAGAAGTGTAACAAAATGAAGAAGTAACTCTAATTTATTGCAAATCCAAAGAGTAGTTAGCAGACTTGTTCGCAAGGCCACTTCCAGCTAGCAAGTTTAAGCTTTCAAGGAAAATTAATTGGAATTTGCATTTTCTAAAGCAAAGGAGAGTGTTAAATGTTGCTTCAGGAAACATGTACTTGTTTTCATATATTATTTAAATCTTTTTTCATTAGTTAATGGTCCTAATATTTAAGAAGTTGTTATTATGTTTTGATGTGTTTTAGATCATGGCTTGATACATAGGTCAAAGAATTATTTTTCTATTATGTTTCTTTAGCTATTTTCAGTGCAAGTTTGTTGATGGAATAAAGTTGAATTCCCTTTGCTGCATTACTCCTGTAACTTTTTCTCAATAAAATCAACCTTTCTTTTTTGCAAAACCCAACAAAGAGTGGTAGCACAGCAAGAAAAGGAAGATAATACAAAAGGGGGGGAATTGGTTTTTTGGAAGAGTGAAATTAGCAGTGTATAAAGACAGAAAGAAATGAAGAGTGCAAAGATATTTAGCGGGAGAGAGGCAATGGCCATAAGAGGCCATAAGTTTCCCAGTTGTTGACTAAATGCATAAAAGGCTACTTCTGTCTGCCACATATTGGACAATGTTAACTCAAGATTGATGGTAAGGAGTAACTTGCAAAGACATAAAAGTGTAGAGGGTGATTCGCAAATATATATATATATATATGGATGATTTGAAAATAGATGTAAAGTTTAGGGACCACAATGTTAATTTTCACAAGAATTATTTTAAAATAATCCATTCATCTTAAAAGTTAATCCACCATTTTTGCTGACTTATACATTTTTTTCGTAAAATATTACAGATTTGCAAATTTTGTTTATAGATATACAATAAAATAAAATATTAAGAATTTACAACATTTTTAACAAAAAAAAATTACATAAAAAATTAAGATTTACTATGCACGGACTTTTGGAAAAAAATTAGTTTGTATTATTACATACCAATACATTTTAAATTATTGAGTTCATTGAGAGGGCATCATCATAAAATATCTTTTTTTACATACGAAGCAGTTCTCATTATTACTCTTTGTGAATAACTTAAAATATCATAAATGGATGAAATCATATTTGACTCTACTTCTTACTTTAACCAATTTAAATCGTTGAATAAACTATTTAATAATATATCATTTTCTCATGCTTTAATTTTGGACTTTACCAAGTTATATTTATATTCCCTTATTATAAAGTTTAAGAAACAACTAATTAATTTATTTATTATTTTTCATTCACTTTAAAAGTTGTTCAAACATTAAAAAATTTCCAATTTAAAAAGCAGTTAATTAGTTCATTAATTTTTTGTGTCATTTTCAGTGCACTCACAATTTTAAGTACACCAATACACCCATTATAATGTAGGGACATAATTGTAATATTATTATTTTTTAGATTGATATCATTACAATTGTGAGTGCACCAAAGATTTTACTTAAATTTTTTTGTTTACTTTAAAAAAATTTCAAACTTCAAAAAATTCTTGATTTAAATTAATTACTTCATAATTTTTTTCGTTAACAACAAAAAATTTATTAATTTTCTCATTAGTTTTAAAAAATTCTCACATTTCAAAAATGTTACGATCCAAATTTATTGGCTATGACTAGCCAATAGGCTAAACCAACCTAGCCTAGCCAACCTAAGATAACACTCTTTCTATTTCCATTAAATATCGATAAAACATATGAGACACACTTTGAAATATAATTCAATGAATTACTTAGAGGTTGCTGGAAATCCAACAGTACTTCTCTCAAAATTTGATATTTTCTAAATCTGTACAACCAGCCTAATTCCAACAATTTCACAATGATATCAAAAAAACTAACTTAATAAGGTCTCAAAATATATATTTAGTATGATAAGGAAATAATCTACACAAGACTTACAATACTTCACAATATTTAGAAAACCCAAACAACCTAACATCTAATAGTCATCAGCTTGGATTCAAACATATATTGTAATTAAACCAAAATGACATCAAAAAGTCTACAATAAGAAAACTCTCAAAGAAACTTTATTTTAACACATACTAATTTGTAAAAATATTTAAAAGAGGGGTAAATCTACCACTAACTTAGTGAATGGATAAATTACAAAGTAAGCAGAAGGGGAAACAATAGAGGCCCTAAAGATTTTAACAAATTTTTATTTAGGTAATGAAACAAATTTCCATTAAGTAAAAACATCATTTCTAAATCTTACAATTTTGTATAAGGTGAGTATCAAGGAAAGAACCAGGATCATTATACACGTATCTCTTTTCCGGATATGACTCAATAATTTATACATATATGTATCATTTTACCGGATATGTCTCAATATCTTATCCCTGTATCCCTTTATCAGACAAGTGTTAATATCTCATACACGTATCCCTTAATTAAATACGTCTTAACATCTCTTACTCGTATTCCTTTACCATGTACGTCTTAATGTCTCATACCCGTATCTTTTTATCAGATATGTTTTAATATCTCATAGTCGTATCCCTTTATCATATATGTCATAATGTCTTATAAGTGTATCCATTTATCGGATACATCTTAATGTCTCAAAACTGTATTCCTTTACTGGATATGTCTCAATACCTCATACCCGTATTCTTTTATTGGATACATCTCAATAATTTAATTTCTACATGGTGCATCAAGGTCATTACCCCCGCTAACGGCTACAAGGTTCTTACTTGAATTCCTATATAACCATAAAATTATTAAAATTATTGAATATAAATAATACCGTGTAAGTAAGTTATGTAAATAAATAATGTAATACTTAACATATTAATTACCACAAGTAAATAAATAGAAAAATAGTTTCAATAATACAACAAAATAAAAAAGTAATTATTAGCAATTTATACGAGAGTAACTATATTATAAATGATTAAAAATGATAAATAAATAATACATTAAAAGAAGATAAACTTAGATAAAATATCATCACAAAATGTAAAAATGATAAAAAAGAAATAATTAAAGTTTAGAGTTCTAACACAACCTTATCTTTAGTACACAATATTGATATTTTCAATACTATTTTTCATAACATATGGTATTCCAATATTTACCTTGCATATTATGCCTTTTCTTTAATATATATATAATATAGCATTTGCTTAACATTTCTCCTATACCAAGTGTCTTTCATAATAGCAATAACTTATATAATTTAGTAATATCATTTATCATCATGTTATTATACATCTGTACATATCATATCATATATACACAATTGAAAAGTTTGAAAATAAAAAATTTGTCCCCACTATAAGACATAAAGTATGGAATAAGAAAAATGAAAGTTGAACAGGGAAATCTAATCTCGAAGTAAAATAAAAGGTGCTACTTTACAATTTATACACTCACCAATAGGGATTGAGAATAGAAATTCCCTATTACTATAGCACAACCTCGATTAAAGAGGTATTCACAAAGCTACTTCTCGCGCTTCTTCCACGACCTCTCTTTCCTCTCTTTCCTTTTTTTTCTCTTAATTTTAAATGAAAAAACTAAGAATTGTTCGTTCTTTATATAAAAGTTTTCTACTTACTATGTAAGTTACTATTTAGTATAACGCAGGTTACTATTTAATATTATGCAAGATGCCTTGCTAACACCTTTTTGCTAACAATTTTCATAGAAAGTTAAAACTAAAATTTTTATATGAGATAATATTTTTTACTTTCATTTTAGTCCTTAATAAAAATGTTAAAACTATAATTTTTACCCCACACATGATATTTTTCTTTTGTTTTAGTCCTTATGCCTTGTCTACACTTACTATGCATTTCTACCAACAATTTCTAAAAGTTAAAATCATAATTTTATCTTAGACAATATTTTTTATTTTCTTTTTAGTCCCTAATAATGTAAAAATTTTAAGTTTTACCTCATACATTATTTTCTATTTTCATTTTAGCCCTTAAAAGCCTATTTTATTTGCTTAATGTTATTCTTAAAATCATTTTGGGTTTAACTAGGGTCATACTATTACTTATACTCCTATAAAGATAATATATCTCTAACTACGTATATTTTTAAAGTGTTACATAATATATATATATATATATATGGGTTATTACAGAAAAATTTCTAATTTATGAGGTGGTTAATTCATTCATTCATTATTTAATTACTTCATAATTTTTTCATTAACTATAAAGAATTTATGTGCTTCAAAAAATTCTCAATACATGTATTAAAAAGGTAAAAGTTATCACATGAAAAGTTTAAGGGTTTGATCAATTGAAGTTTTACAATGATCAACAAAGCTCCCACGTTAAAAGGAACCTACTTTACTTATATATAATAGATTTGAGATTTTAAAAATAAGCAAACATTAGTATTGTAATTAAAAGGATATTTTCAATGACAGTAATTATAATTAGCTGTTAAATTTATATTAAATTATGATAGATCGATCGTGAAAGTTTTAACAGCATTGATGGGGAACGAGGAAGATATAAAAAATGTTGATTTGGGTGGATTTGAGAAGCCTTGGCATTTATTGTGAAGGGCCGTAACTTCTCCTATGTTTCTTATGGCAAGTAAGAGCAAGTATATATACGACCTATCATTTTTTATGGTTTATAATATTCAATGAAATCCACAAATTCTCTTTATACATATATATAATTTATTTTAATTTGCAATAAATACACTAAGGCCTTTTTCTCATCTGTTTGTATCCTTTGGACCCGGACTGACCACCAGGATTTGCTTGTTTATCATTTTTATATGTATCCATATTTTGTGTTTTTGGATTGGTGGTGAGCAAACGTGATTTTGGATCAATGTGAATTCGAAAATTGATTTTGATTAAACATGATTTTAAATTATTATGATTTATGTTTGGGAATTTTTATTTAAAAAGTGATTTTAAAAAGATTGACAATGTTTGGAGAGTGGCTTTTAAAATCACTTTTGGAGGTATAATTACAAAAAAATGATATATAGATTGTATTAATTTACCTAATTTATCCTTATGACTTAATTGCAATTACTTTTAAATTTAATTTGATAAAATATATTAGTATAATTTTATATAGTTTTTATTTGGGTACTAATTTCAAAATAAAAATAAATACTTTACTTTTAAAATGAAGTTTATGTCTTATAAATAAGACGATTTAAATAAAAATAAATTATGATAAAATATTTAAATGTATAAAATTAGGACATTTGAAACTATAAAGTATTTAAGTAAATGTCAAACAAAATATACAAACAAGAAATATCGACTGCACTATGAAACAAGTTTGAAATATAATAATTAATTCTTTTGTAAATGCTTTATAATTTGATTTTGAATAGAGTCTCAAACATGATCCATTTTTTATGATGAAACAATGTTTAGTCTTGGTAATAGATCTGAAGGGGCATGAGCATCATAATCTCCTTCAAGTATGTTTTCATCTTCATAACAACTAAAATCCAAATCTATCTTTGTATTCCTTCTAATAAAATTATGTATAGCCATTGTTGCACAGAACATTTGAACTTGTGTGTCAAATTTGAATTTAGGCATATGGCACAAAATTGCAAATCTATTCTTCCATACCCCAAAACTTCTTTCTATGGTATACCTCAAACTTGAGTGATAATAATTAAATACCTTATTGTCATTGTATAATTTGGATGAACACCTAAATTCAGATCGGTGATAACGTTTACATTGATACTGGCCAATATATCCAGTTGGTGTTAGATAGCTAACATCCACTAAATAATATTTACCTAATAAATAAAAAAAATTATTACTACGTATATCATAAGAAGAATTAAAGTATGATCATTTGTACCTATGAGAAAAAACAAACCTAGAAGTGGATGTAGGAAGTTCATGTCTGGAGTTGTTAGGGCATTATAAAAAACTCATGTGTCATGAGCAATTTCTTCCCATCCAAACAAAATAGAAGTGAAACACATGTCCCAATCACATGCTACCGTTATAATTTGAGTTAGATATCCTTTTCCTTCCAATAAATTTGGGTTGTTCATTAAGGCTAATCATACATTAGACATGTGTTCCATCAATTGTTCCAATGGCATTCTTGAAAAATGGCCTGTGTCATCGATCATTTTGAACTTTTGATTGGTTTAAACAAAAGGTAGGATCTTTGGCTTAATATATTTGGAAGACAACCTCAAGCAAGCAATTAATATTAATGAAATGTCTATTTATAGTCTCTCCGCAAAGCATATGCACTAGCCATAGAGTATAAGCTGTAATATTTTTGCTAGTTCCTATCATGCTTAAAACTCTTCCTGCCATTTTCAGGCACCCACATTTTTGCATACATATCGACAAGCGTATTAATCAGTAAAATGTTGGAATCTGCAGAACCCAAAACTATATATGTTTAACAATGTATCTACTTCCTAGCAATAGGATCAACCAATGATGAACAAGCGAACAACAAAGCAATAAAGGTATATTCATCAAGACATATGTAAGGTTCACGCATATTTTTAAAAAGGAGAAGAGAAGAATGAGCTAGACTAGGTTGTACATACCCACTAATCATAGTTTTATAAGAAACGTAGTCTCTAACAAGACTTTCCTCAAATACATAGCAGTCATTCTTTATATCTCTGAAAGCACGATACAAATGCAACAAAGCATTCACAATATAGATATCTGACTCAAACCCATTTTTTATAGTATGGCATTGAATCTTACAACCTATTTGCACATACCACAGCCTGACACAGGACTTTAGCGAGAAAAGGGAAGGGGAATTCATCAGACGATTCAACCCATTCAACAAGCATTGACTTGTAGAGAAATATGGCATCTTCAGGGTTATCACTAAGAGAATAGCCCATGATCATGGCATTCCATATAAATACGTTTGGAAAACAAATTTAGTTGAAAAAATTTGAGAATGGTGAAGACCATACCTAGATTTTGGATAAAGCAAAGAATGAGATTAGCCCACTCAAGACGAAAAAATCATTATAACGGCCATTAAAGATAACCTGTGATGAATTTAAAATGCTTCTTTGATGGTTTTACATGATCTTAACAAGGCGTTGAGCGATTGATTTCCATAGCCAAATAGACACAACATACTCGAGAAGGAAACTCAAGATTATTGTGCGATGTGTCGCTAACAATTGATAGAGAGAGAAATGTGTGTCCTCTTCTTTGCTCAACGCCTTCTATTACTAAAATCTCATCCC
Source organism: Delonix regia (assembly GCA_037074485.1). Classification (NCBI taxonomy): domain Eukaryota; kingdom Viridiplantae; phylum Streptophyta; class Magnoliopsida; order Fabales; family Fabaceae; genus Delonix; species Delonix regia. The sequence continues at coordinate 2,407,442 of CM073455.1, read as the reverse complement.
AAAAGATCATTAATTGTCGAATACCGTCTTCCTCTGTTCAGGCTCGGATACCTATGAGTTGCCACCGCTACTAACATTGCTCTTGATCCAAGAGACAATGGCATCTTCCGTCGTTTCCTCCACAAGCGGATTGAGTTTCAACCGGCCTTCTCCCCAAATCTTGTACAAGCTGAAAAAGATGGGCATTGCTAGAAATCGCATTTGGTTGGATGGATTGACTCCGCTGGCTAAGAAGTCTAATTCGACAGAAGCTGTGACCACTGAGGATACCAAAAAATTGCTTAAGGTAGCGCAGCTGGAATTGATAATATCAAGTCTAAGGATGATCGCGAATAGTTGTATACCCTATCCAAAGTTTCTTCAGATCTGCCAAGAATATTGTTCCGATCGGGATCAAGCTACGCGGATGGCCAAGATGCTTGATGATTCTAATACTGTAGTTTTGTCCCTCTGACTTATCAACAACCCCAACTTTTGCTCTCTAAAAATCGGAAGACGAAGCTCATTCTGACTTTCAAGGACAAAGCAATGCCAGTGACTCATGAGCAAAGGAGTACGGGGTAGAAATGGAAGTGATAGAAGGTAGGGTGAAAGCTTTTAACACCAACGCAGAAGCGTAAAATTTTCATTTATGAGCCAACGCGAGTTTGGGACAAAAACATGCGTTGGAGAAAATTTCAAACACAAACAAACACTGTTTCAAGATACAAACGTGATTATAGGGTTTAAACATGATTTTCTCCTGTTTGAATGCCTATCCAAACACCCTCAACTTAAAATTCGAATGTGGAGGTTTGCTTCCCCGTCATAATTTAATTCAAATTTAACAGCAAATTATAATTACTCTCATCAATTTTTCTTTTGATTACTATTATATTTATTCAAGCAGTGCGCAGGCTTTAAAAAAATATTAGTTTGTTTTACTATTTGTCAATATATGTTACATTAATAATATTTGTAAATGTTAATAAAAAAGTGAATTTAGTAATTAAAAAATATAATAAATTAAAAAAATTTTATAAAATTGATTATAAGTGATTGATGATAGAAAAGTGATGATAATGGGCTAATATTATTATAAACTATTCAACTATATATATAATTTTTAATTTTTAATCATATTAAGTTATATTTATAGTTTATTATTAAAAAATTTAAAAAAAAATAATTAATTAATTATTTTTTTATTGAATAAAAAAATCCAAACTTTAAAGAATTCTCGATGCAATTAATTAATTCATTAAACTTCTTGTACTTTACTTCAAAAAATTTTTAAATTTTGAAAAATAATTCATTAATTTTCTCATTTACTCTAAATTATTCTCAGACTTAAAAAAATTCTCAATTTAAAAGGTAATTAATTAATTTATTAATTATTCACTTCATTATTTTTTAATTGCCTACAAAAAAATATACACACTTCAAAAATATCGGTCAAATGGAGCTATCATATTAAAGAGAGTTTACTTCACTTTTATATAATAGATCATAGATATTTTCTTATTTTTAAATCTTAAATTTAATATAATTTTTTAAAAAAAATGTTGTAAATCTGTAATATTTTATAAAAAGATATTTATAAATCTATGAAAAAAAGGTGGATTAACTCTTAATATCAGTGGATTATTTTAAAATATGTGCATATTGTGAAAATTTTTATATAATTAATTATTCAATTTCTTTCATATGTTTATTAGTAGTAGGCTAAAATAAAATGGTATTGTTCTGATTAGAAGTGTGCACACTCGAAAAAGAAACTGTGGCACACAATAAACTGCAGCTAGTTCCTTAGGAATCTCACTTTTTAAAAAACTGTTGAGCTGTCTTATAATCAAAGTATTTTTATTTAAGTTTTTATTTATATTATTTAGGTCATATTTATCAAATTAAGTGAATTTTTAAATTATAATTAAGTTTATTTGTTTCTTCAAACTTTAGATAAATAATATAATTAATTGTTATTATTATTTATAAAATTATATATAAAAAATTTGTTAACAAAAATAAGTTTGTATTGACACAAATTCTTGAGATAAAGAGTATTAATTTTTATTTGTTTTGTCAAATTATTATGTTACACTAAGTTTTTAATAAATAATAAATTTTTTATTTAAAAAATAATTAATTCAGACTTTTTAAATTTAGGTTGAGCTTTAAAATAATTTAAGTTTGATTAATTTTATAAAATAAGTTTTTTTAAATTGAGATTTTTTGTAAGGTTTTTTTTTTTTGTCAACCTTATCAAATTGGACAATGAATATTAATCTATATCTTAAAAAAAGAAGACAAAAAAAAAAAACAGACAGAGAGTTTGTTAAAGATACAGAAGAAATAAAGATGACGGACAGAGGATGGAATAGCATGCTTTAGGATTCAGGACACTTATATTAATTTGGTGGACGAGAAGAACGACTTTTGCTTTCTTTCAATTTATTTTACAAAAGGTAATTGAGCGCTTACCCAGAAGGAAGACCTCAAGAAGGTTAGAAATTTTGTTTCTTTTAAATAAAATATAAGCTAAAAGTTAAAGATCTCTCCTGACTCCAAAAAAAAAAAAAAACGTTAAAGATCTCTCGTTTTGTGTCTGGATTCCACACATCGTAAAGAGATTTTATTTCAATATGGCATCTTTATAATGAATTTGGATTATATATTGTCCAGCTATTTTATTTTTTAAATTATTTTTAATTTTTTTAATTAGACTTGCTACCCAGTACGTAATCCAGAAACTTTTTCTTTTCTAAATTATCAATTTTAAATTACACAAATTTAGTGTCGTGTATTAAATTCCCGTGCTTGGTAGACATATATTAAGTCAACATTTCCCCTCTGTTGGATTTCCCCATACCCATTAATATAGTTATGAGACTTTCTTTAGGAAAATCAAGTCTCTTATATACTAGTGTTATATATGATCAATTCTGGTGGATCTAACATGATTGCCATTCTATGATATCTGGTGTCTGGAATTATTTCAATCCAATCTACGTGCAAAGGTGAAACTCTTGAGGAATAAGGAGATTCTATTACAATATTAAAAATCAGAGTACATTATACAAATTTTTCTTCAGTTTTGTTGAAATTCTGCAAACCTCTATTCTATTTTCAAAATATATACAGAACTCCTTAACAAAAACAAAAATGTACTCTACAGTTTAGTCTAATTTAAAATTTGGTTAAATTTCCCTTCATTAACCTAAATAAATATGTTTCTCAACTTTAAAAATTTAGCATGGAAGATAACTGAGTAAAAAAAAAAATTTAAATTAAATTAAATTAAAGTACAAAGTAATTCTTTTATTTCAGGAGACATGTCCGTATATTTTAGAGATAAAAAAAACTATATAATTTCAACAAAATGTAATGAAAATTCATGTAAGTTAATCTAAAGACAGCCGTAATTCGAAATTGGAATTTAGATTAAGATTCAGCTATTAAACTAACTCGGTTGACCCGACGAAGGATCCAACATTCCCATTGTTAAAACCCCATGAATCAATCAGTTTGCGCATAAATATATAGACGACAAGATATAGGACTATGCCATGTTTCTCACAGAAAGAAAAGAATTCAACAGAGTTAAATTCTGAGTCCAACGAAAATGAGCACGCCCCTAGGTTAAAACGTATCCATCTGCGAATTATAGATTCTAAAATCAATAGTAAGAAAGAGCGAAGAAGAAAAAGTAGAAAAGAAAAGGAAGAGATATCTGAAATCAGAGCACATGCTGTACATATATTATAGCAGACCATAACACTTCAAACTATTATATGTCATCCGGCAGCCGAAAGCTCTGTGAACCAAATATTTGATGAGAGCTGTTTTGAACAAAGAGTGCTATCCCACTTCTGCTGGCATTGAATCCTTCCCACAAGGAAAAATTTACTGTTCCTGAAACTGTCTTCTTGGCACTAATGTCTTTGACATTGCACAGCTTTTCCAGCCTTCGAACCACATAGTCATTGGACAGAACACGCCCTTTGTTCTCCCCTTTCTCGCAGTCGTTCACCAAACCACTTTCGTATAATGCCACCATCACATTTACACCATTACTGTCTACCTTCATTCTCAATGCTCCTGTAAGAGACACTTGCAGGGAATCCACTGCAGGCCTTTGGAAAGTCGCCTGTTCACAGATATATTTTACCTAACTGTTAAACTTCTGCTTAAAAAATCTTCCACCATCTTCCAAAAAAGAAAAAAAACTTCACAAACCATGACAGTAAGAGATATTGTTTGACTGTCCACACTTCAAGCTCAATAGGTTTTCTCGTGAAGGAACATGATAAAAATCTACGATGTTTGGTTAGCATGGTACCACTCAGTGATGTATAGAAACAAGGAAATATATGGGTAACGGAATTTCAATTTTGCAGTGTAAGAAAAATATTAGCAATGAGGTTGGCATTAATAGACGCCTTTAATCTAATTTTATTTAACGAAGACGAAGAAGAGAATAAAGGAACTTCCTTAAAAAAAAAAAAGGTATGGCATTAGGTAAGAAAGTGACTTCCCACTTGATGTTGGGTGAGATGTTAACATTGAGATTGAAGGTCACATATAAGATATTTCAAAGTCTCTTTCAGATCTACCAGAAGGTGTTTTAAAGTAGCTGGGAATTCATTGTCCTACTACTCTCTCCGTTTGATTCTTTGGTTTGGCTTTCAAGTAATAAAGATTGGTTTTACTTTCTGCTTTAATAAAAGCATCATCAACACCATAAATAGAAAATAGAGTGAACCATACACAGATGACTAAAACATGAGGTTAACAGAGAGACAGAAACATTCTTCTTTTCTCCCCTTTTTTCTTGTTTCCAATAATATGTCAACTATAATTAACCTGTTTTTTAAAAACTTTCTGCCATATTAATAAATCTCTCAGAATGTGTAAACTTCACAAAACAACCCTAAGCACTATCCGTTGCTAAATCTTCAACTTATTTTGTCTATTGCAAATCACATAAAAGGAATAGCTCAATCTTATCTCTGTTTCTCTTTAAGCTTGGAATCTTAACACAAATAAGGTAGTCAAATTATTCAAGTGTCCCTTAGAGAATAAATGCCTAATAACTTCAACCTTTAAGCAGAATTTCAACACCTCATATCATAATTATCTCAAAGAATTTAGTTAATGCTGGGTTCAGCCTTCAATACTTTCAAACGTACATAGGATATGATAAGTAAAAATTTTGAAGTTCAAGTCGTTTGGTGCTTTTTCAATAATGTGGAACTTAAATAATAACTTATAAAAGATTTAACGTCAATCATCAACGCCTCCATATATTGGAAAAATCTCTATCTGAAGGCAGAAGCACCTTTTGCTATATACAATTTGACAAGAAACGAAAGGTGAGGAACAAAGTAATGGGCAATGCTAACCTGGAAGGAAGGTCCAGGGTATCTCGGTGCCTCCGTGATGGCAGTGATGAGCGCATTCTCGTCATTTCCAACACAATGGGCCTTACCTTGGACCACAATCTGGGGAGTGAACAAAGTATCAAGCCCAAGACTTTCAACGTAGGCCTTCTGTCTGACGGTCCACTGACTCGAACCATAAGGATCCTTCCAGCCCATGTAATCCCAGTAGTCCACGTGGAAGGCCAGCACCACCACCGGCATCTCCAGCTGGAAATCTCCCCTCCCTAGCCTCGACACCACCAGCTCCGCCGCCGGCGACGTGGCGCATCCCTGAGATGAGAACAGCTCCACCAGCACCGGGCCCCCGCGCTTCATCTCCTCCGCCGTCAAATCCGCAGTCGCGCTGCTCTCGTGGATTGCCTCGGCCGGACCGCCGCCGCGTTTGCCGAAGCAGGCGAAGATACGGGGCGCCATCGTGTGACCAACGTGTTGTGGCGATGGCGGGGGCAACGGAGGAATCTGAGGGCTGAAAATGTGGCAGGTAGTGATGGAGAGATCAGAGAGAATGAGAAAGAAGAGAATAATACGAGAAAGAGAAATGGAAATAGAGAGAGAAAGTGTCGATATGAATATAGTGGGAGCAGAGATGGAAGGCGGAGAAAGAAAGAAGGCGAAGAAGAAGGAAAGAAGAAGCGTTTGGTTATGGAATGTGTCAGATTTTTTCTGATGGAGTAACGTTGCGTTACCGACACGGTTGTGTCGGTGACAGGTTGGTTGGCAGAATGTTGTAAAAGGTTGGGTTTGATCTCAATGGTTCGAGATTCCGTGAAATTTTTTAAGGGCAAAAACTATTTTTTAATTAAAATATAATAAACATATAATTTTTTAATAATATTATAATAAACAAATATATATATAATAAATGTTTTAATTAAGTTATAATATTTTTTTTTAATGGAGATTTGATTCGTTACATATCAAATTTAAATTATTGTGAAGTGTACATGCATTATATGAGAAAGAAAAAATTAATTTTGGTGGAAGATGAGGTTGGGTTAAGGTGATGTTTTAAATAAAATGAAAATTCGTATATGCAAGTGATAAAAAAAAGTTTAATATTTATTTATCTTAATTTTTTAAATTAAAATTTATAATTTTAACACAAAATACATTAAAGTGATTCTTGATGAGACGGCCATATTATGTTGCAGCGACTGATCAACGACTAAACCAAACCAACACTACCTTGAGAGGATGAAGATAGAAGGCATGACCTTCAAGGAAGCCAGATTTAGAAGTTTCTTCTTTTTATGGTAAAATGTCGCCGTAACATTTTGACTAGTATGAGACTTTTTTTTTTGGTTGAAAAGTAATAATTAATATTTTTATTATTTTTTATTATATTCAATAATGATAATTTTTATTTTATTGTTATGACAACACCATTACTTTTAAAAAAAAATAATTAATTTTTTATTTTTAAATATTTATAATTGATCTCTAACTCTTTTTATATCTCCATACATCTTAATATTTTTATATTATCCTTAATTTTTGTTTTAAAAATGTAGCTTTCTTTTATTTTAAAACTAATCTTTTTAAATAAAATTTTATGAGATACTAAGAAGAATATAAAAATATTACTTAAATTAACGAAGATATAAAAATTTATTAGAGATTAATTATAAATATTTAAAAATAAAATAAATTGATTATGCCTCTTAAAACATGAGGGGTAATGTTATCATAAAAAGTCAACTAAAAAAAATCATTTATTGAATATAATTAAAAGTAGTGAAAAATATAAATTATTACTATTAATAAGTGTAATAAATGTTTCTTAATCAGTGCTTTAAAACACCGGTTTGCAAAATTTCTTTTGTAAAAGAATGTATATTTGTTCTTTTAATTTTTATAAAATTTAAGTTTACTTTCCTTATTCTTTTTCTCAATCTCATTTTTTTCATTTACTTATTTTTGGTGAATTTCTTATTTATATTATGAAATATCTTTAATGTGTTCTATAGTCAAATTTATTTCGTAGGAATAACAGACAAATTTGTGTGTGTGTGATTTTATAAATCTCGGATATTCTATTTGAAATTCTGACATAATCATGTTTAAAGAAAACATACGAGATATTTCAAAAATGATAATAAATAAAAAATTAAAGAACACAACTGAACCATCTAACCAAAAAAAATTTGTTTGAACCTTTTTTTCTTTTGAAAAAATTATTGACCAAATCGATTTCGGTATATGATAAACTTGCAGCAGTTTAGTGAGGAAGACGATCAATATATATCTGCATCAGAAAATCATCTTCATAATTTAATTAATATTCAATATATTTGAAAAGTAAAAATCATCATTAAAATTACTTTGACATTGACAATAATTTTAATTAAGAAAAACTATCTTATTCAGAATTTAATAAAATTTTGGCATAATTTTTTTTTTGGGTGAGACGTCATTTCTAGTTTTATTACATTGTAAGTGAAAATTATCCTTGAAGATAATTAATTAGCACTAGAAAATGTATAAAAGAAGTAGAGATTGGACGGAGGGATAGCTGACATATCAAGAGAACTCAGCGGCCGGCCATAGAAACAATTGTCATCAACAAAAAAAATTATAAAAATAATGGACATGTTTGATCTTTTTTTCATGTATTTAAAAAAATTTCATTAAATTTTTAACATGTTTTAAAAATAAAAAATTTTAAAAATTATGTTTATGAAAGTTGTTCTTTCAAGGTGTTATCTGATATTTTCCTCAAAAATTATCATACAATCATTAGTGAAAGCTATTCTTTTAAAGTGTTTTCTAGACCAGAACAACTTAAAAAAATTATTTTAAAATTTTTTATAAAAAATTATTTTCCAGAACAAGATTTAAATTATTATGTTTCTTTCAATCAGAATTTCCGCTTAGGAGTTTGGAACAGTTCTTACCGGTACTCCTATATGTACAATGCAGGATAATATTAAACTTGGATGTACAAGGACCAAAAAAAGAATCCCAATGTTTGACCCAAAGCCACTGTTTGGAGAAATAGATTTTTTACATTTAGTCTCACATGAATTTGATAAAAATTTAATAATTTAAATCTCTTTAAACATAAAAAATTTTAAATTTTAAATTAAAAAAATCTAAATATTCTAATTGCTGGGATATACTTGCTACTAGCAAGGAAATGAATTTCTGACATTTAAAAGTTGATGAAATTTAAATTGTTAGATAAAAATTTAATGTTTTAAATTTTATAAATTTGATAAAAATTATTTAATATTTGTTTAAATCTAAAATATTAAATAAATATTTAATAGTTCAAATTTCAAATACAGAAAATTCAAGTCCTACTAGAATTTAGCAATTCCCTATTATTTAAAATTGAAGAGAAGTACTGTTCACATCATCCGTGAATCAAATCAAATATTTCATAACAATTTTGCTAAAAAAATAAAAGAACGAATATTCCTTTGATTTTGGAGATGAATATGCCGACGGAGCTTAGATTCACATGCTCCAATCGCTGGCCATGAAATATTATGTGGTGGTTGTAAGTTATGGGCTTCTTAATATTATTATTATGATTATTATATGTTTTAATTAACACATCAAAGAAAATAAGTCCCTCATTAAATGATTTTAGAAACACACCTTTACATAATTTAGTGTATTTGACAAAAATAATTTATTATAAATTTTGCGGGTCCTAAATTTTAGACTAAATAATTTTTTAAGAAAAGGCACTTTTTTAATTACTAGACTAACCCTCCCGAGATTCCTTCTAGCTAGCATTACTTGAAGCAGTATTAAAATTGGATTAAAATTCCGTAGTCCAACGTACGGTGACAAGTATCTTAAATATCCATTATATGTCATGAGAAATCCTGGCAATATTTGTGGTCTAAAGCGTTACAAATGTTCTTATAATTAGTGATTGTGTCCACAACTTTCGGATCCTACCTTCTGTTTTATTGTTTTACATTTTCCCAATATTTTCTAACACAAATATACCATAATTATAATGCAATTATTCAACTGAGGGATCAAGCTCAATGAAAATAGGTATAGGCTTCCAACTCTTGCATATTAGATTATGTTTGGATGAAAGATAAGAGGGAGTGACAAGGAATGGAACAATCAAATTTGATTGAATGCATATTTGAATATTTTTATAAAAAGATAATCAAATGACAAGAGAGGGTCTCCAAAATCCTTTTTAACCATCTAAAATATTATTTTTATTATCCTCCCAAATTAACGGGTCAAGGATAGAAAGAAGTGGCTCATTAATTAAAAATATTATTATATTTTTCCAAATTACTTAAAATTACAAGGTTATTCAATATTTGCATCGTGAATAACAAATTTAATTTTTATCTCCTTCTTTTATTGAATAATTAATTAAAATATCAAATTTATTTATTGAAAAGTTTTTTAAAATAATTCATTTTTACATATTATAAGTTGTTTACATAAAATATATATATATATATATATATATTATTTCATAATTATGTTGCATTTTGTTAATTGAGAAATTAAAAGAATAAACAAGAAAATAAATCACTTTTCTATTTCATGTATTAAACAAAGATAAAATTATTAGTTATATGTTCATATTATAAAGGATAATATTGAACAAAATAATTAATAAGTCATTCTATTTTATTCATTTAATTTTAATTTTCAAACAAAAATTTTAAGAACTCTTTCTTTTCTTCAATAAAACTTTCGAATAACATATATACTCAAACAATTTCTTTTTATTCCATTCTATATCATACCATTATATAAATGACCACATCCTTACATCATCCTTTAAACTTCCAAACATAACTTTAGGATTCAATTTGTAATTGATTTAAACATTTTAAATGAAGCTGATGCTTTACTTTGCTGTTGAAAATTAAATGTATAAAAACCATTAATTGCAATCTGATAAGATAAAATTGCGTCCTTTTTTTCCTCCACTCATTCCTTTTACTTATTTATTCCTTTTTTCTTAGAAGTTAATTTCCACCCATTGTCTGTAATCAGAAATGGTTGAGACATATGGATCAGCAGACTTCATCCTTAAAGTTTGAATCATCTATATTGGTTATCATACTTGTGCAGTAAAAGATTAAAAAAATATATGCTGACATATGTATTACCGGTTTTGATTCTAACATTTTGTATGACAAAGGTGTATTTATGATTACTGTTTAATATAATATCCAAAAAATTTAATAATATCGAATATATATGCATTGGACACCAAGAATATTATTATTTTGATTAATTACTTATACCACTTAAAAGATTAGAACAACTAAATTATATGCGTAAAAATTTATCCTTGACAGATTTTATTATCATTTGAATCCATTCCAAATTCAATCAAATTAATGTGTTTTGCCAGAAGATAGAATGACATGATGACACATTTTCATTAAAAGTTGCAACTAAATCAACCTTTTAAGTTTGTCTCGCATTTTAAAATGTCATGTTATAAAATGCATGTTATATGATTAAAATTGTTAGTAAACTTAGTAGTTTACAAACAGAGAAACCAGTTTAAATGAATTTTTCAATCATTATTAACCAAAATAAATTAAAGTTAAATTAGAATTAATTAGCCCATCTAAAAAATAGAGTTTCAATCTCATTAAAACATTATTAGAATTTTATAATTAACTTTTATAGAATACAATTATTGTATTTTATTTAATTTTTAACTGTTATATCAAACATCTTAATATTGAACAATAAATCTAATGATATTTTAATAATATTATAATATCAAAAAATACTAGAACGACCATACATATTCTACACCACTCATCATGGGTATATACTTTTGCAATTTAGGGGACATATGGATTCTTACTATATTCTGACACCTTGTCTAGATTCCTTAAGCCACTGCCTTCAAATGTCAATTTAGAGGAGTCAAATGGCAATAATTCAACAATTTATTTTTGGATCAAAAAAGTTAAAAAAAATATATTTTTTAATTATTATAAAATTATTATTTTAATCCTTCACTTATTGATATGATTAAAATAGTTCATATTTAATAAAAAAAATATTATATTTGTTCTTTATTTTTAAAACAATTATTAAATTTATTATTTTTACAAAACTTTAAATATTATATTTTTTAAAAAATGAACGATTAAATATGATATTGTTTTAAAAAAATAAAATATTAAAATAATAATTTTATCAAAGAATAAAAATAATACTTTACTTGAAAAAGTTATATCTTTTAGTTTTTTTAATTTAACAATCACATGTGATCCAAAAAAAGGACAAAGCCGTCCATTACGGGCTTGTGGATTGTGGCAATATCTCCAAAGGTTGAGCAGGGAGATGGATTTTCTTCCACACAACACAACTCACCAAAATCTGCCAAATCAAATGGACCATCATCGACTTAGACAAATTACTTCGTTCAAGGTTTAAAAAAAAAAAAAATGGAATTTGATAAATTGATGCCACCCAACATATCTTGCTAGATGACACGTGGCCAAATCCAATAGATGATCCACCAAGTATCAAACACGTGTCCAAAAGTGTCTATGTTCACCAAATGTTTGTAATTTTTCCAGAATCACGACCACCGCCAAGTTGCCAGGACCAACTAACAAAATGACCCACATGGATTCATCGTTTCCAATCCGCTAATAAAATTGGTTTAATATTGTAGCATCAGTTAAAATAACGTTGATGTCTAAACATTTTTATGTATACATAATTTGAATCAATATTCTCTGAAGGACGGTTTGCACTTTAGAAGGTAAAATGGACAAATTTTATTCATATATAAAATATATGGTCGACATAATTTTAATTATATTTCAAAATACAATATCATTCACTCAATTATATAGTTTTTTCTTTTATTTTATCTCCTCATATTCTATATCTGTGTAACCCTATAAAAACCACAACCTATCAGAAGCTCTCTACTCTTTTCTTTCACATCCTTTTGCCAAATACTTTTTCCCCTTTATAGTTCAGCATGCTTGAAGGCAAGGCAGTGATTGGCGAGACCGACATGCTTCAAACTATGCAGCAAGAAGCACTCCATTTAGCCTCAAAAGCTCTGGATTCCTTCGATTTCACTGAAGCCACTGAGATTGCCCGCTTCATAAAGAAGGTAAAAGACCCTAAATCATCCCCATCTGTCACACCCATCTCATTTCATTGTAAAATGATATCAGCAAACTCAGTTTCTTAGATTGAAGAGTTTCGAACAGAAGAATAATTCTGATTATGCAGGAATTTGATAGGAGTCATGGGCCTGGATGGCAATGCATAGTGGGGACTGATTTTGGTTCGTTTGTGACACACTGTTGTGGCTGCTTCATCTATTTCTGCATCGGCAGCTTAGCTATTTTGCTCTTCAGGGGCTCTGCTTCTGCTACTCCTCAGCCTCACCATAATCAGTTTGCTGCACTTGAGGCTGCTAAAGCCTAGCATTCTTTTTCCCCTCTTTTATTGTAGAAAGGAGAGGAAGATGAGAAAGAAAAGAGAATGCAAGGAGGTCCCAAACATTTGTCTTCAGAATTTCTAATACGTGTTTGACTGCTTGGGCATATATATATATATAGACCAAGGAGTCAGCAGTGTAGGGTTTAGTTGTCTACTCTTTTTTCTCCCCCTAATAGAATGATATTCTATTTCGAAAACATTCTGAAGGTTAATGTTGTCTTCCTATTTATGTCTTTTAGTAAAATTATATATTTAGAAAAGAAAATTTTATCATGTTTTAGGTGCACAAAAGAGGGCGCTGTGAAAGGAGGATCTAAACTCTTGTATCTGAAGACTACTGTTGGATATTTAATGGGCGAGTTGTAAATTTCCAATCACATAAAAAATCATAACTCTTTCCATAGAGAGAAGAAAACTTCTAATTAGAGAGTGTTGAATCAAATAAAGAATTTTTAGTTACGACAATCATTTAAATTGAAAGAATTAATTTGGGCTGAAAATTATGTCTTTTGGTTAAGTCACAAATTATTAGCTTCAATACTCAGACTTGGACCAAGGTCCTTCAAACATGCAAAATGAGTATTGGGGCCCATTCAATTTACTCCTATGTTTGCATTCTGAATATTTTAAAACTGCAAGCCCAAACTTTGAAATAAAAGGCATTGAATATGTGGTCCGTGAACTTAAATTCTTGCGACATCAATATCCAGGCCTATATTGTTTTAATGCCTTTAAATAATTTTTATTTTAAATACCCTATTCAACTCCAGTGAGGTTTTTTTAATCGAAAGAATGAAAACGCTCACACAGAGAAGAGAGATAGCACATTAAGTAAAAGATATATATAAGTATTTTGAATATAATAAATATAATTGTTATTTATCATTCACGTGAGAGAGATAAGTGTAACATATCTTTTAGTTTTAGCGAAAGACCTTGCATTAGATTGAACATTAAGTTAACAATTATAATTATTACCGGCTAGTCAAATGACATAATTTTTTTTTTAACTTAATTGCACCAATGCTAAGTTTCCATGAGGACTTAGTTTTATACTCAAATTTTTACTATACAATTATTACCACCACTACAACTTGCCCAACATTATATGATTTGGACTCTCAAGGAGTATATTTTCTATGTTTTGCTAACACTAGAATTTAATTAACGTTAAACCTTGATTACAAAATAAGATGAAGAACTAAATCATAAAAAGCCGAAGATATACATTTTGGTATATTCAGAGATTGAATTACAAACTTTAAAAGTCAAATGCAAAGACTAAATGCTGACAAAGATAATGGGGGAATCTGTGTTATAATGTTGGGATTAAACAACAGAGAAGGAAGTATTATACGTGGGGTTTTATTCTACCAAAGAGAGAGAGATAGAATTCTCTGCTTCTTTGACTAATTAAGGCACATTCATATACCATTTTAAGACTTGTTCGGAAAGAAAACTCACTACTAAATAAAATGTGACTTCTCGTTATAGGTCTGAGACAGAAAAACACAAACTAATTTGTTTTGTTTATATTTTTACTTTCAATTAAATTATGAAAAAAATTATATATATATGTATTTTAATAACTGAATATATAAAAAAATATTATTGATAGCTGTAAAATTACACATGAATAGAATAAAGTTAAGTATTACAAAGATTTATTTACAATCCCGTTCCATTTTTCTACATCGTTGGATTCAACCATCTGATTTGATCTTCAAAAGAATAACTTATTTATCCAAATTGAAATTAATATCTAATTCGTTCGTATAAGTAAACCTAATATAATCATATTTAAATTCATCTAAAAGATGGTGTTCCAGAATAATCAATATAATTTTCATAAAATTATATGGAAGAAGGAAGAGCCCACATGGCTCATTTCGTGGAACGTTCCATTGAGAGCGACAGGGACAATGCAAGTGACCCTTTCATTCATTTCTCATATGCCGCGTTTAAAACTCTTGTAAACGTTTTATACGCTCGTACAATTCTCCGCCACTATGGATCACCTCCAGGGGGTGATTAAAATTTTTTTTTAATTTAATATTATTATAATATTATTTTTTATTTTTTTCATTGATAATCCGGATTGTTTCTCCACTCTACACGACACTTTCTGACACAAATGTTATACTTATTGATAATAATTATTAATTAGATATTATAAAAAATAATGAAAAAGTATTAATTATTATTGTTATTAGAAATAATAAATGCATATTATTAGAAATAATAAATGCTCTATCTTAAGACATTAATTAATAAAACTCAAAATTTATTAGAAATTAATTATAAATGTTTTGAAATAAAAGATATTAATTATGCCTATTAAAGATGATAAAGTGTAATGTTGTCATAAAAATAAATCTTAATAAATTATTAATCATATACCATAAAAAGTAATGAAAATTATTAATCATTATTATCATAGAATATAGTAAATGCTTATGAATACATTATATTATATATTAAAGTATGTTTTCGGATAATCCAACTTCCAGGACTTTTCCAACAACCCATCCTTGAATAGTTGAATCTATAAAAACCCCCCACATCTGCTACGCACTCTTCATTGGGATTCAAAAACATAGAGAGAGAAGAAGGTGCCGCACAACATTACTTGGACAGGATCTGTTCTATAGAAGAAAGTGCCGCAATGAATTTCATTTCCACTTCTTTAGCTTCATGGTCAGTACTCTGTTTTTTATGTACTATCTTGCTCTGTTTTTACTCTTTCTTGCCACTGTTAACGTAGCATTTTCAGTCTATCATTGATGAAAATTAGGCAGTCCATGGTAAGGATGTTCGAAGAGGCAGCCGAGAAATGTTATAGTTGGCTCACCTGGTTGTTTTCCGTCATCACACAGGCGATCATAGGTGCTGGAAAATCTCTCTTAGCTTCAATAATGTAAGTCCTCTGTTTTTCACCTTGAAAGTTGCAGAAAGCCTCTGTAATTCTGTTAACGGAGCATTTTTCTGTTGATCGTTGATGTGACTCAGGATGATAGAGGTTGCTCTCCTCAAAGAAACGCTAGAGATATGTTACAACTTGTTCACTTGGTTGTTTGGCATAATCTTCACCGTGAAAATCACGGATAATGGAAAGGCTTTCTTCGCTAAAAACTCCTCTGTTGTGATGGCTATTGTTGTCATCAAAATTGTTTCTTCCTTGACATTGGTGTTGGGGAAAATGTCTCAGATGCATACCAGGAATTTATATCCACTCATGGTTATGCTTATGTTCGAAAGTGCTGCTTCTCTTTTAAGTCTGAGCTTAATTTCAATGAGTATTGTGTGGGTTGCTTTGAACTTATGGTTATGTATTTTTGCATTGTTCGGGTATTACTGTTATTCAGAGCTCTACGAAATGCTCCCACAAAGAATCAAGAGATGGACAATGAATCATAACCCAGCAGCCCCATCCTTACCAACTGTCGCAGAGCCCAATATTGCAGGAGAGTGACGTGTTTTACAAGCTTATTGTATTTGTTATAGAAGTCAAAGAGATGCTGGATTTGTTGTTTGAGTACCTAATACTTTCCTATATTAGAAGTTGAGAGTCAGAATGTAACAAGATGTGTTTGTTGTTTGTAATTGTATTAAGGGTCTTGTACTTTGTATTAAGGGTGAGAAAATGAGAAATGACTTCTTGGGAGAAATCAAATCGGAGAGAAATGTTAGTGTGTTCTGTTCAAGAATGAAAAAATGGAAAGAATATTTCATAAAATTTATTCTCTCCAAAATTATGAAGAAAGTGAAGAAATAGTTATACCATAATAATCTAAACATAATTCTTCTGTTTATTTATTTTTTTAAAATACGCATTTGAAGAAGCGTATCTTCTTGGCAAATCTCTAGAGCCATCCTTGAGGAGAATTGGAGCCATCGAAGGCATTCTAGGATTACAAATTCGTAATTCTAAATATGCCCACAGCATCCATTGTAGGGATCCTGTGGGGATTTATTTTCGGTCTTTGTCCTCTCTTGCTGAAAAATTGCACAATATTAATGTAAACTTCCGGAAGTCCTAAACCATTCCATTATTATTCGTGAGTTATCATCTGATCTGTTTAAGAGACTTTCATTGACTTTCACCATGTAAGCCAAGTCCAACCAAAAAAAAAATTCAAGTGAATATCAGTTGCAAATCCGTCACAGATTACATACTGATGATTTTGTTAATCTCCTCTCTTTCTAGATTGATTTAATCAAACGAAAATGTTTCAAATTGCTCCAGCTTGAGCAATTCTATATCAAGTCATGTTGAAGAGAACCTCGTCAATTGAGATTCACCAAGTGCCACATCAAGAGATCCACATTAGGGGAATAAAAAATTAAATTAATGAACACATTTATAGATTCAAAGTAGAAGATTTATATAGATCTAATCGTGAAAACTTATCAAACTCTAACTGGGATTACTGATCGAATAAAATACCTATAGTGTATTTTAGGTTTTTACAGCCTAAATTTCCTTTCGAATACAACTACAAAATACTTGCAAATATTCTACTTAGAGCATCTCAAGTCTCTCTTTTTTAATAAGTTATCTATTGTATAATAGTTTAGCCCTATTTATAGAAGGCTAGCTAGGATTAGAGTTTAGTAACAATTCTTATAATTACTATTTTACACTTATTTAATAAGCACCCTTTATGGGTGGACTCAGTATAATATTTTAATATATTTAAATCCTAAATTTTATACGATATTCTAACATCTCCCACTCACACATAATGGGAGTGTTCATATGCTCTAAACCCAAGAAACATATTCCCAGTAAATTAAGAAAATATTTTTTCTTTATAATCTACAATTGTTCATACAAAGAAAGTAGGCCATGCAACCAACATACTATGAAAGCATCAATGCTATACATCAGTTACGAATATATAGCCTCTCATCGAAAATTCACCTGCATGTAAATAATAAAGTATGCATGTACCCTAGATCATAAGAATCACATTAAGATATCTTCTAATGATCTCAGCTATCATAATATCTTGTATTCATAATCATGACACACAAGTCATAATTGGTATACTGGTGAATACAAAATAATGAGATTCTCTTTATGACTTCTTCTTCTCACGATCCTATCAACACAAACTTAGTTAGCTTTTCTAAACATGTCTTGCCAGACTGAATCATTACTCATAGTCCTTAGGCAACACGCTAAGATAGCAAATACCAAACTGTATCTCAAGTATCTGATCAAAGTCTAATGGCACAAATATAGAGCCAACGTAAAGGCTCAAGAGTCTCACACAATCATAAGTTGAGATCGCACTCATATTAACTCATATGGTCAACGTTTGCGCATATGGTATGAAACATGTGTTACAACATTCCTCCTTTTCCCATGGAGTGTATGTCTATTTCATAAATAATGTTGTATAGATGATATTTTAGATACCAAAAGTCTAAAATTGAGTTCCTAGATCTACACAATGTTTTGAACTCACATCTGGCAACTAAGGTAAATTAGAAATGATGAACTTATTTTATCAAATCAATTTTAATGACCCTATGTTATAAGTCAGGCGACTTAAATGATTTTAAGTATAGTTGCTCCCAAATTATCCTCCTGATAATTTCTCTTAAAATATTGTCTTATCTCTAATGTCACAAAGACAATGAGGCAGTTACCTGTGTAAGAAGGCTAAACTTTTTGTCTACTCGACATACTCAATGATAAATAAGGATATACACAACATTAAAATAAAGATATGTAAGCATTGAAATCAAACTTTATTGATTATCAAAGAACATCAAAACATCTCTGTCAGTGAACAATGGGAAAAAATAAAAATATAAATGAAGTATGCTAAATTCTACGCAATCCTAAGGACCTAACGTGTCTCACAAACACATATCTAGAAATAGGCTTGGTCAACAGATCTACTAGCATCTCATGTATAGATATATACTTCACGTTCACAGTCTTGCATGCAACCATGTCCTTCACATAGTGATATTTGATATCTATGTGTTTGGTTTTGCAATGGTACTTTGAATCTTTAATTTATGCAATCGCAGCCTCACTGTCGCAACATACTAACACTAGTTCAATGTTCTCTGCTTTGCACAACAATTGATCTAAGAACCTTTTCAACCAAACAGCCTTTTGGGCTGCTGAAGATAGGGCCACGAACTTTGCCTCCATCGTGGACAAGGATACACATGATTATTTCTTACTACTCCATGATATAGCGCCATCACTGAGTAAGAAAATGTATCTTAAGGTAGACTTTCACTCATGTAAGTCCCCTCCATGATCAACATCAGTGTATGCTACCAATCGTAGATCTCTGCTGCCTTGATAGTAGAGCGCATAATCAGCAATCCCCTTCAAATATCTTAAGATCCTTTTTACAGCTTCCCCATGTTTAGGACCTGGGTTGATTTGGTATCTACTCACTAAGCCAACTACTTGACAGATATCAGGTCTAGTACACATCATAACGTACATTAGACAACCAATTGCATTCTTATATGGAGTTTGGCTTATATGCTCTCTTTCCATGGCTGTTTTAGGACACATTTCGACACTTAAGGTTTGACTTGTGCTGATAGGAGTGTCAGTAGGGTTACAACTTTCCATACTAAAATATTCCAAAACCTTTTTCATGTAATTCTCTTGCAAGAGATACAAGAGTTTCTTATAACGATTTCTTGAAATCTTAACTCTAAGAATGTATGTAACTTCATCCATATCCTTCATCTCAAAGCGAGATGACAACCAGGTCATTACCTCGTTGATAAGCTCCATATCATTTCTAGTTATGAGTATGTCATCAACATATAATGTCATAATCACATACTTGTCCTTAGATCTTTTGGTATATACACAGTTGTTTTCACTCATCATAATGAAACCACTAGAGATGATTGTATTGTGAAAACAAATATACTACTGCCTTGAAGACTATTTAAGGCCATAGATAGGCTTCAAAAATTTACAAACTTTTTCTTCTTGGCCCTTTATAATGAAACCCTCATGTTGTTCCATATAAATTTCTTCATTTAATTCGCCATTGAGAAAGGCAATTTTTACATCCATCTGATGTAATTTAAGATCTAAACAAGCCACTATAACTAGAAGTAAGCAAATAGAGGTTGTCGTAACCGACCTTTCAGCGGAATAAAATAAAAGTGTTTAAATTGATTCCCAAAAACAAATCTTGAAAATTAATTTATTTGGAGTCGCCATCAAAATTTTTAACGGAAAACTTTGGGAAACTAATTTAAAATAAAATGGCAATATAGTCTATGAAATCAGAGATGAGTTCGGGAGTCTATTTAAGTGTAGGGAAAGTGTTAGGCACCCCATAACACCCGTCCATGTGGACGGTTACCTTAAACTAGTCAACTGAAATAGAACATGACTTTTAAATTCATCTCAATTACCCTTTTATTGACATGCATGCCCGTTAAATAAAGGAAACAAAACAACAAGAATGAAAGCAAACATATAGATATTTACAAAAGACAGACTTGACCTAGGATAAGAGCCTAGGGCCTACGTACCCTATAATAGGGATCAAAGTTCACGTAGTTCGACCAAAAAGGCATGTTTATTGGTTGATAATTTATAAATTTTGTGATGAGAATATGAAGGTTTAAATTAAACAGATTTTCATAAACGAGACGGAATTGGGATTTAGTTTATGTATTTTAATTCTAATTCACGACAACCTGATTAATCTAGCCCTCCCGAACTCTTCATGTTTTTAATTTTGTTTGATTTTGGAATCTTAATCTTTATTTTGAAATTTAAACAAAATATTATAAAGAATGAATTTAATCATTTTGTGAAAAAAGAAAATTAATTAAGATATTTATTTTTGCATTATTATTATTATTATTATTTTGAAATGAGTATGTACTAATTTCAGGGATATAAGGAGATTCAAATCTCACACAACCCTAAGCATTCGAGGAGAATAATATTCTAACATGATAATTTCGTAAATGACGGGAAATATT
Organism: Delonix regia; assembly: GCA_037074485.1. Lineage (NCBI taxonomy): Eukaryota > Viridiplantae > Streptophyta > Magnoliopsida > Fabales > Fabaceae > Delonix > Delonix regia. Next base: position 2,386,593 of record CM073455.1, on the reverse strand, counting down.
TAATTAAAGTAAATATTTAATTATTATTATTTTTAAAATAAATGTATACTAATTTTAGGGATCTAAGGAGATTCAAATCTTACACGACCCAAAGCATTCGAGGAAAAAAATACTCTCACATGATAATTTAGTAAATGACAGGAAATATTTAATTAAAGTAAATATTTAATTATTATTATTTTTAAAACAAATGTATACTAGTTTTAGAGATCTAAGGAGATTAAAATCTCACACAATCCCATGCACCCGAGGAGAACAATATTCTCACACGGTGATTTCGTAAATAATGGAAAGTATTGAATTAAAGTATTTTTATTTTTATTTTTTTATCATTATTTTTAAAACAAATATGTACTAACTATAGGGATCTAAGGAGATTAAAATCTCACATGATCCTAAGCATTCGAGGAGACAAATATTCTCATACAATGATTTTCTTGAAACTTTACTTATGGGACTAAGATTAGTCTTATATTCACATTATAACAAGTGAAATAATAATGATTATAATTAAAAAAAAAACCAAGTAATAAAACAAAACAACACAAAAATAACAATAATGACAATAATGAGAATAAAACAACTTCCTACTGGTTCATTTTTCCCTACCTTATATATATTTACCTATGCATGCACCCATATATTCATGTATATATATATATATATATATATGTATATACATATACCTGTAGACATCCCAAGAAGAAAAACAACCTCTTCTTAGTTCACTCTTTCCTTTGTACCTTATATATATATATATACCTAACCACACATATATATGGGCATATATATATATACACACTGATGCATACCAATGCACTCTTTCTTGTCCTTTTTTTTTTTCGTGCCCTTATACACACTAAAACACATGCAGATGTAGGCATATATATATATATATATATACACCGATGCACACTGATGCACTCTTTCTTGTTCCTTTTTTTCTGGCCCTTATAGACACCAAAATACACACAGATACAAGCACATATATATATATATATATATATATATACAGATGTGCATATATTTTTATATTAGTAACATCAGCTTGCAACCAGTGAATCCAACATGATGAAGGAACAAGTTTGCAAATGTTATGCAGCAAGTTTTAATGTTGTTAGACACCCCAAACTGAGACCCTTACTCATCTTCTCTTAAGCACAACCTAACAACAGAAAAAGAAAGATAACAACCAAGTTTCTGCATGCATTCATGGCAGACCAGATAACGAAACTAGGGACAGAAAAACCAGAAAATGGAACAGCAAACTGAGGGAACCTGGTAGACACCTTCAACAATTGTTTTTTCTCTGTTTGCCTCTGTTTTAATGCATTTGAATAGAAGAGTTAGTTCCAGCCATGTTACCTGGTAAGCTGACATAGAGAAAGCTCGGTTTGTGGCTTTGTGGTCTTCAGCTCAGATTCCTTTCTCCATTGTCATTCCTCTGTTCTCGTCACTCTCAGCTATCTGTTCTTTACAGCCTCTCGGTCTCCCTTCCTCAGCGCTCTTCTTCTTCTCTCTTGGTTTCTGTTTTTACCTCCAACAACTCCACTCTTCTCTCTCAGTTTCTCTTCGGTTTCTCTTCCTCACAGCAGTTCAGTTCTTGGTTTCTCTTCCTCACCACCGTTCTCAGACTTTCCTCCTCACAGCAACTCTCCTCCCTCGGTTCTCCCTCACAGCAACTCTCCTCCCTTAGTTCTCGGTTTGCCTCATTCTGCCTGGCTCGTCCTGCCTTCGTTGAATCTCCCCCTTTTCTCTCTTCAGCTCTCTTGTTTTTATCAGCTTAGCCTCCATCATCATTACCTGCTGCCCGTCACCTCCTCAGCCGAGCTATGGATTGTAACAACAGCTACAAGCAACTTGCCAACTTGTAGAGCAGCCAACTTGCCGAAGCCATCGTAAAAAAAAAATCGATCAGAGTAAGCTAGGCTATATTATATGTTTTGGTAATTTTTGATTTAATTTATTATTATTTTTTTTTAATTTAACCATTTTATTATTATTATTATTATTATTATTATTATTATTATTATTATTATTATTATTATTATTATTATTATTATTATTATTATTTATTTTTTGTCATCATCACCATTAATATTTATTTTTGGATTTTCCTATTTTTGTATCTTTTATGATTTTTTATTTTGATTTGTTATTATTATTATTAATTAATTCTTATTTTCCAATTTTGGTTTTTTCTTTTTCTTAAATTCCCTCATTAGTCATTTTGAATTTTAAATTGCTTTTACTTAAAAATGTCATTTGAGCCTTTGTCCTTTTTATTTTCCTCATTTGCTTAATTTATAATTAATTAGTGAATCCATTAATTAAATGATTAATTTTAGATAGAGATGGGGTGTTCACAGTTGCGCCTCTTTGCTTGTCTCTTAAGTTAGGGAAGCAAAAATTGTGAAGAGATGACCTAACTTAAGAGCAAGCAAAGACGTGAACACACCATTCCTCACGCTGAAGGAAAACCAATAAAAGGGGACCTTATGTAAATTCGGGCCCGAATGAGATAGTAATTTGTCTCCTCATGATGCAAGATTTTTGAAAGAAAATCGCCTGGACATGATGCTGGACTTTGGCAGAAAGATAAATCACCTGGATTCGATCTAGGACTTTTAATAGAAATGTAAATTGCCCTGGACACGATGCAGAGACTTTTGACAGAAATGTAAACTACCTTGGACATGATGCAGGACTTTTGAAAGAAATGTAAATTACCTTGGACATGATGCAGGACTTTTGAAAGCAATGTAAATTGCCCTGGATACGATGTAAGACTTTTGAAAGCAATGTAAATTGCCCTGGACACGATGCAGGGCTTTTGAAAGAAATGTAAATTGTCTGGACACAATGCAGGACTTTTGACAGAAATGTAAATTGCCCTGGACACGATGCAGGACTTTTGAAAGCAATGTAAATCGCCCTAGACACGATGTAGGACTTTTGAAAGAAATGTAAATTGCTTGGACACGATGCAGGGCTTTTGAAAGAAATGTAAATTGTCTGGACACGATGCAGGACTTTTGACAGAAATGTAAATTGCCCTGGACACGATGCAGGACTTTTGAAAGCAATGTAAATTGCCCTAGACATGATGCAGGACTTTTGAAAGAAATGTAAATTGTCTGGACACGATGCAAGGCTTTTGAAAGCAATGTATACCGCCCTGGATACGATGCAAGACTTTTGAAAGAAAGGTAAATTGCCTGGACATGATGTAGGACTTTTGACAGAAATGTAAATTGCCTGGACACGATGTAGGACTTTTGCGTTGATTTGAAGAGAGGCATTCACCTTGAATGGAATATGCTATCACGCAGTGCAATGTGTGCACCTATGTGAGATACATACCATCATGCTCAGACTGTAGCATGATTTGGCCGCTTGCTAAGCTTGTCATTTTTATGACCATAGTGTTCTTTAGGAGTGAATAGATCTAAATTCAGCTAAGTTTTTGCCCTTGACATTTAAATCGCTATCTCGTGAAACTCCAGGATGAATTTTCTTGAACAATAAAAATACTTGTGCTAAGGAGGGGTGTGACTCTTTTGGAAACACCTCTTGGACATTTATGAAATGTGATATAACATGTGTTGTGCGCTAAATGCATGGTACATATGTTTTTCCTTTCTTTGAAACATCAATTCTGCATGTGTGGTGGATGCACGAGCTAGATACATGATGAATGTGGAGAACCATGTATGCATGAGACATGCAGGTTTTTGAAAGATAGTGAAAATTTTGTTTACTTTGATACATTTCCAAAATGATGCTTATACCCTAGGTGTTAGAAATAAGAGAACGCTACGTGAGCGTAGACTTTCTACCTTATACTTTGGAAATTTGAGGGGTAACATATTAAGTCATAGTTTGTGCTGGTTAACAAGAAAATCGTATTGCCCAGAGTAAAAGAATTGTCTAACCAAGCTTCTCCTGTCATGCCTTTTAACTCGTCGTTTCAACAGCCAATGGTCCCTATAACTTTATCCTTTCGGGTCAACATCTAGTAAACTTAATTTCCTTTCCTTATAGCAGACCAGGGGACGTTGAAAATGCTTCAATCTCTTTTTACGAAGTAACCCTATGACAAAAATAGAAATGCCTGAATGTGTATATTTTTCATATTTTAAGTTTCATCCCAGTAATTGCGTGAAAGCCCTTATTTTGTAAAAAAAATTGTGGGTGTTCCCAAAATGCGTATCATTAGACAATATTTTGAACGATTTCATTTACTTGAATATTTATTTTGCATGTGGAATGAATGGAGTAATTATAAAGGCGATACAATTTTGTAGAAAGAATAAGCGTAATAGGAAGCAAGTCTCTTAAATGTGTAAGCGACTTTTGTAAATAGATCACGTGGTCTAAAGGAAAATCGGTGATAGATTGGATACAAATGCAAAGGAGAGCCAAGGTGGCAACTGGGATGGCTTTGACTTGCAGCTCCAGGTGACACTGGTCACTTGAACCTAGTGTTGCCTCGGATACACATATTTCAAAACTGGTTAATGAAGGCAATCTCTAAGGATCCTCCCAAGTGGGAGATTTAATCCTGTTCAGCTTCGCTTCATTCACCATCTATTGCCCTAACTTTTTCTTAAGTCGCCTTTTTAGGTTTTCGACTTAATGGGCCCCGATTGTAAAATCTTCTTTCTTTCTTTTTCTTCTTCTTTTTTTTTTTTTTTAACTTTTTTCTTTCGTTGTCCCCATTTTTAAGCAAAGTATTTCTTTACTGCATCTGAGTTAACTGGTCTTCTGAGCTCTCTCCCATCCATATCGGCAAGGATCAACGCACCTCCGGAGAATGCTCATATCACCACATACGGTCCTTCATATAAGGGTGCCCATTTGCCTCTATGATCCTCCAGATTTGGGAGGACCTTTTTCAGGACCAACTCTCTTGGCTCAAATTCTCTAGGACGAATCTTTTAATTAAAGGCCCTTGCCATCCTTTTCTGGTATAATTGCCTATGACACATAGCTACTAGCCGCTTTTCTTCGATCATATTCAACTGCTCGTATCGTGTCCTTACCCACTCACTCTCCTCTAGGTTGGATTCTATCAACACTCGGAGAGAAGGGATTTCAACCTCAATTGGGGTGACCACCTCCATACCATATACTAAAGAGTAAGGAGTTGCCCCTGTGGATGTACGTATTGTTGTACGATACCTATGGAGAGCATACGGAAGCATCTCATGCCAGTCTTTATAAGTGATAGTCATCTTACTGATGATCTTTTTGATGTTCTTATTTATTGCCTCGACTGCCCATTCATCTGTGGCTGATAGGGTGCAGAATTGTGATGCTTAATTTTAAATTGCTCACATAACTTCTTAATGTCAGCTCCATTTAAGTTGGGGGCATTGCCAGTGATAATCCTTTCTGATATACCATATCGACATATAATGTTTAATTTCAGAAATCGAAGGAAGACCCTTTGGGTAATATTGGAGAAGGAGCACGCCTCTATCCATTTTGTGAATTAGTCGATAGCTACTAAAATGAATTGGTGTCCATTAGATGCCTTTGGATTAATGGGGCCAATCACATCAATTCGCCACATCTAGAATGGCCAAAGTGCCACAAGGTTGTGTAGGGGTTACGGCGGAGCATTGATCTTATTGGCGTATATATGACATTTATGACATCTCTTCACATAGTCAATGCAATCTTTCTCCATGGTTAACCAAAAGTACCCACCTCTTTGAATTTGCCTAGTCATGGTGTGGCCGTTAGTATGAGTTCTACACATCCCTTTATGAATCTCTGTCATTATTCTGCGTGTCTCTGATGCATCCACGCACCTAAGCAAAGTGTTATCCCATGATCTTTTATACAACACTTCTCCCCTAAGGAAGAAACCCATTGCCAATCAATGAATGGTCTTTTGGTCATTCTTAGATGCCCCAGTCAGATATTGCTGACTTTGGACATAGTTTTTTAAGTCATGGAACCAGGGTTGCCCATCGCTTTCTTCCTCTACATTTAGGCAATGAGCTGGGGTGTCCCGGGTCTTGATCTACACTGGTAGCACGTTAACTCCACAATCTAGCTTGATCATTACGACGAGGGTAGCCAATGCATCAGCAAATTGATTTTTGTCTAGAGTCAGATGTGTGAAGTTTTTCTCTTCAAACTTTGACATCAATTCCGTAAGGTACCTTTGGTACGGTATCAGTTTGGGATCTTTGGTTTGCTATTCTCCTTTTACCTGATAAATTACAAAGGCTAAATCTCCAAACACATCAAGATATTGGACACCTAACTTTAAAGCAGCTTGTAGGCCATTGACATAAGCCTCATATTCTGCCACATTATTTATGCAGTCGAAGCCGAGCTTGATTGCCACTGGATACTGTTTACCTTCGGGCAATGTTATCACAGCCCCTAATCCACTACCGTGTATGTTGGCAGCCCCATCAAAATACATTGTCCACTTAACCTGTTTTAGTTCATCTTTTTCCACTGTTAGGATATCTTCGTCCAGGAACTGAAAATCCAGCGGTTGGTATTCATCTAAAGGACTAGCAGCCAAATGCTCGGCTATAATGCTCCCTTTGACTGATTTGCTGGTCATATACTTTATGTTATATTCTTAAAGTATCACCTACCATTTTAAGATTCTTCCTGATACATAAGGACTCTCGAAGATGTACTTGATTGGATCCATCTTGGAGATCAGCCATGTAACATGATATAGCATGTACTGCCTCAATCTCTTTGTGGTCCACACGAGGCCACAATAGGTCTTCTCAATTAATGGATACCATGACTTACATTCATTAAACTTCTTGCTTAAGTAATAAATTGCTTGCTCCTTTTTCCCCGATGCATCGTGTTGTCCTAACACAGCATCCATGGACCCCGATTTGATCGTCAGATAAAGGATAAGGGGCCGCCCTGGCGTAGATGGTACCAAGACAAGGGGATTCAAGAGGTATTCTTTTATCCTATCAAATGCCCGCTGACAAGTTTCATCCTATTACCCTGGTTGATTCTTGTGCAATAATTTGAATATTGGTTCGCAAGTGGCAGTTAGGTTTGCAATGAACCTAGCTATGTAATTCAAATGTCCCAAGAAACTTCTAACTTCTGTTTCCATACTTGGAGGTGGCATGTCATGAATGGCCTTAATTTTATCGGGGTCCACTTCTATTCCCTGCTTACTGACAATGAACCTCAAAAGTTTCCCCGATGTGGCCCCAAATACACACTTACTAGGATTCAAACAAAGTTTATACTTTCGCAGTCTTTCAAAGAGCTTTCACAACATAGCTACATGACTTTCCCCTTCAGCTGATTTAGCGACCATGTCATCCACATATACCTCTATTTCTTTATGCATCAAGTCATGAAATAGGACTACCATCGCGTGTTGATATGTGGCTCCGACATTTTTAAGCCCAAAAGGCATTACCTTGTAGCAGAAGATTCCCCATTGAGTGATGAAAGTGGTTTTCTCTTTATCATCAGGGTGCATGGATATTTGATTGTAGCCAGAATATCCATCCATGAAGGAATATTTGAAGCTTTTTGCTATATTGTCAACTAGAACATCTATGTGAGGTAAAAGAAAGTCATCTTTTAGGTTAGCCTGGTTTAAGTCTCTATAATCGACGCATATTCTCACTCGCCCATCTTTCTTTGGTATGGGGACTATGTTTGCAACCCATTGAGGGTATTTAGCAACTTCTAGAAAACCAACCTCCCATTGCTTCATTACTTCCTCCTTGATTTTGAGAGACATTTCTGGGCTCATCCTTCTTAATTTTTCTTTCTTGGGTGCCACATTAAGGCACAAAGGTATTTTGTGGGCAGCAATTTCAAGATCTATTCCCAGCATGTGCTAGTACGACCACGCAAACAAATCCATATATTCCTTAAACAAATTGATCATTTCTTCCCTTTTTGGATTATCCACTATTTTTAACTCCTTTTTGTCATTCTCAGTCCCCATATTAATTACTTCGGTGATTTCTTTATGCGGAATGATTCCCTTTTTCGAAGATTCTATTATTTTAGTGAAGGTTCGAGATAACTCATCATTATTACCAGTTTCTAAATCATTTGTATCCGAAACAACATGTGGCTCATTCAAACGGTGCCCGGATGCTTCTGTTTCAGACAAGAGTTTTGAGGATTCAAACTCCTTGGAAAGTGGGTAGAGAAGGCAAGGATAAATACGAAAAGACAGGATATAAACAAGATTTTGGCAAAAAGATTGAAATTGCTGTATCCATTCGATATTCAAAATAAAATTCAAATTGTTAGCTATTACAAAACTCTTGAAAATGATATTCAAAATATTACTCTAATGACATGACATCCGACAACACTTCAGATTCCCAATTGTTAAGTGCTTCTCGTAGTTCGTCCAGCTGGATCCACATAGCTTTTGTGTGATCTCTTTCTTCTTCACTCGCCATTACAACTAGGTCGCTCGGGTGTATTATCTCAACAGCAACAAGAAATGTTTCTCGAATGTGGGGTATTTCCAATTTTCCTCTCAGCTTACACTTTCTCCATCGCGCCGTGAGTCTCCACAGATAGCTCATATCCTAACCCTTGCCGTCCTGGATTTTCAAGCAACTTAACTGGTTCTCCTATGCCTTGCAGATTAGCGCCCAATCCTTTTCCTTCTGATGCCCATTATTCATTATGATTTTAGCCACCTCTTGGTTGACATCCTTAGTAGATTCCCCAACTCCTAATGGGTTCTGGCTGGCGCCTTTTGTAGATTTGCGAGCCTCTAACACCACCAGACTCTGGTAGGAGTTGTCCATAACCTGTTCAACATTCTCAATGTAGGGCACCGTGCTCGATTTACTAATGATAATCTCTTTTTCACCTTTTACCATGATGAGTTTCCCTTTATTAATGTACTTGATCCTTTGATGCACAGTTGATGGGACTGCACCCGCTGCATGTATCCAAGGTCTTCCTAGGAGCATCGTATATGTCGCGTCGATGTCCATAACCTGAAACTCAACTGTAAATAAGTTTGGACCAATTTCCATAAGGAGCTTAATCTTTCCAATTACTTCTCTCCTTGTCCCGTCAAAGGCCCTCACTTCCATGTCATTATACTCAATACATGACTTTTCGACTGGTAACTGCCCTAAAGTGTGTAAGGGTAGAACATTTAGAGTTAACCCTCCGTCAATGAGTACTTTAGCAATCACATACCCATAGCATTTCAAAGTAATGTGGAGGGCTTTGGGTTTTTCGGCCAACGCAGGGTGTATCTCGTCCTCAGAAAAAGCGATCAGGGTGGAGTTTTTCACTGCATTTATCATGTTCACCACCTTTTTCGAGGTAATGTCAGGACGCACATAGGCTTCATCTAACACACTTTGTAAGGCCTTTCGGTGGGCCTCTGAGTTCATTATAAGGTTCAAGATTGAAATTCGGGCTGGTGTTTTTTGTAGTTGATTAACCACATTGTACTCGCTTTGCTTCATAATTTTCAAGAACTCCTCTGTTTCCTCTCGTTCTCCTTTGCTAGGGGCCTCCCTTAGGTTTGAACTTTCACCTACTTCCAGATTCAGGTTTGGAGTTCCTTTTACATCCTTGGAGTACACCCGACCACTACGGGTAATTCCTCCTATGATTTCTGCATGCACTCTTTCTGTGACCGTCCTTTCTCCTAATGCTTTACTATCATGTGGGCATTCTATCTTTAGACCATAATTCCATGGTATAACGTGATTGCTCTAATACGAAAATGGAGCCGACACATGATGACAACGATCAGATTTTTGCTAGGCATCGGTGTTGGTATAATAAGCAAAGATCCTTTCATTGTAGTTTACAGGTCGCAATTACTTTGGGTAGGAGTGACCTCCTTAACTTCATAAACTAGCTTATTAACCACTAGGAAAGAGCTCCTGGGTTTCGTGGGGCCAGACAATCCTTTGGTCTTAGTACCATCCTCCTCTGTGGCACACACATTCCCTTCAGTGGGTTCTTGAATCTTTTCAATGGTCAGAACTCCCAATGTCATCATTCTCTGTGCTAACTCCTTAAATTGCCCACAGTCTTCAATGTCGTGCCTCACTTCTTCTTCATGAAACTCACAGTATTTATTCTGTAACCTTATAGGTATGTTCTACTCCTTATTCTGAGTGGAAATATAGTTAGCGTCCTTTAAACTTTCATATAATCGTTGCATAGTGCATGATACATCTGTCAAGTTTTTCGAGCCGATCTCTTCTGTGTCTATCATAGACACTTGTTTCCTTTTATCATGATTTGGCAAGGGGTTGGTGACAATGTTGGGGTCATCACCTGCCTTTATGCCAATATGATTATTGTCTAATAAGGCCAAAACATGCCTCATGAAGGCATCACACCTGTCAATATTGTGCCTAGTAGCTCCCATGTGATACTCACAAGTAGCGTTGGAGTCATACCACCTAGGGAATGGTGGGTGAAGTGGCTTAACAGGCCTAGGGCCCATAAGCTTTTTTGCCACCAAGTCGTGAAACAACTCAGATCGACTGACATTGAAGTTAGGTAACGACCTATCATCGCGAGGCTGTTAAGTAGGCCTAAACCCTATACTTTGGACCATTATTGGTTGCGATCCAAGATGGGATTGTGGCGGTGTTAGATAACTCATATGATTGCTCATAGCTGGACCTCGCAGCTGGTAGGCCATGGCAGAGTTCTGGCCATGAAACGGTGCCTGGGGATATTGATTACGCATGAGGCGAGGGTGTTGGTATGTAGCATGGATGTTACTAACATACCCTTCCTTCTTTCGATTGCTTATAGGCCTTCTAGTTTCTGTGGATGTATTTTCAAACAATCCATTGCGCACATCAGTGTCTATTCTTTCCCCAACCTGGATAAGGTCAGCAAACTCATTCACATGGGTCCTCAACATGATTTTACGATACAGGTCCCCCAAGGTACGAATGAAATAGGAACACCATTCTGAGTCCATGAGTGGTGGCTGAACCTCAGCTGCTGTGGCTCTCCACCTTTGGGCGTATTCCTTAAAGGTCTTAATTCCTTTCTTTTTCAACCCCTTTAAGTGCTCCCATGTAGAAGCTATATCCAAATTGAACTTGTATTGCCTCATAAACACATCAGTAAGATCTCTCCACCTCTTTAGTTTTGAGTGATCTAATTTCATAAACCAATGTAATGTCGCACCAGTCAGGTTCTGATGGAAGAAGTTTATAAGGAACCTTTCATCCTTAGACCATACCGACATTTTGGTGCAGTATGACTTTAGATGATAGTATGGATATCCACTACCATCATACTTAGTGAACTTAAGTACCTTAAATTTTTTAGGAATTGGTACTTCTGGGGCTAAGCATAACTCCTCCAATTCCACAAACTTCTAGTTAGTCGGCCCCTATAAAGCTCACAGCTTGTCCTTCACCTCCGCTATATTATCTTCCCAATCTTTCTTTTCATTATCCTCTTTTACCTTGAGCAGGTATTAGCGGCAGGCTGGGTAGGACCGACAAATGCAACAGTCGGTTCTCCTCCTGGGAGATTACAGGTGAAAGCGCCCCCCCTGATTCCATTCCTGGTACCCTTGTCCTTCCATTCCTAAAGTTGGGGGATTTGGGGGTCGACTTAACACCGTAGGCCTCTGTGTTAGTTCTGGCACTCCTGTGGTAGAAGGACTACCTAAAGTTACTCCCGGTATCTTAATACTTGAATTAGGGACCCCATGATCGGTATTCATAGCGTTAATGGCATTTGGCGAAATATTGTTTGCAGCAACACTTGAGTTCATATTCTGCAACAACTTTATCATTTTTAGCATTTGAGCTTGCATGGTCCCCATTTGATCTTTCAATGCTCCCACTTCGGCTTCTAACCGTTGCTCAGACTCTGATTGATTATTTTCGGCAGACATAACTCTGACACGTGCCCGAGTCAGATACATTTGGCTCGACGGCTGAGCTTGGTTAGACGGATTCTTTCCCCCTCAGGCAATGTTGGCTTCTTACCTACATTTTGAAAAAAAAAAAAAGGGATAGACCTTAATAATACAGCAGTCACTTAGTTTTTTATTTTATTTTATTTTTATTTATTAATACGTTGACTTGACATAAAGGGCATAGGCATCTCAGACCTTTGAATCCTTGAGGGTACATATTGTATCACTCAATGAATCAAAGTTAACGACTAACGCAAGGGATATTTAATGTCCACATGCGCTGGTCTGTTTTGCACCACACAACCTATTCATTCTTCACATGATTTCTGACATCCCACAGATGAGTAATGAACATATCTGATAACTCAAAGAAGAAGTCGTGCATTTTACTAAGGACAAAATGTTTGATTACATTACTTGATTTGAGGTTATACATTAAAAAGTAACCCAACCTACAAATTCATATTACAAAATATGGAAGTCATCTCCCTTTCTCATTCCTCTAAGATTTCATCAACATCTTCAGATCCTCCATAGGGTTATGACACAAGGTGAGAAATTCAGTTATAGCTGTAGGAGTCTTTGCAGGGATGGTGTGCCCTTCAACTTGTCTATACGCGTACGTGAATTTAGGAATGGCATAATTGGCAAATAGAATCATCCTTCTGGAGCACTCTAGCCACATTTCCTTCTCAATCACTTGCTCTTCATGGTGAGTCTCCCACAACCGAGCCTTTTTAGCTTGATGGTTGAGTTGTTCAATTAAATTTTGTATTGCTATCACATTATCACTCTTGACACTAGCCACCTCTCTTGTTTTTTCTTCCAACCGTTTGGCGAGGATTTCGATTTCTCGTTGGAGGTCATTAGGAGACTTAAGTTCCTTCACCTCCCTCATCATGGCATTATTTTCTTTAACAGTTTTTAACAATCAAGTTTGATAATTGAGGGCCTTCTTGTTGCTTTCTTCAGCTCATCTTTGAACCCTCCTTACTGTGTCTTTTGATTTATCATTTTCCTCTTTTAATCTCTTCAGCTCGGTATTCATTTCTGACTCTTTTCTTCTTTTTGCTCTTTTGTCTTCTTGTGACTTGGCTAAGCTTTCCAAGTGCCTCTTGCTTAATTCCTCCAAACTTTGCAGCTCAGCCTTTTTACCCTCTAATTGGTTGGCTAGACACTCATTAACCTCCTATAAGTTGTTACTCAACAAGTGATTACGAGGTCCCAGGGGTGGATAGGCCCCACCAATCCTCTTCTTGAGCCAAGCCTCATATCCTTTCATAGTTACCACAGCACGCTTTCCTAGCTCAAACCTTCCTTTACACACCATATGACTCCATGCATCCCTTATCTATGGGTCATTTCTGCCTTCAACGGATCACCGTAATAAAAATTGACATTTTGCATAGCCTCTTCAGATGGGATGTCCTGTTCGTATGTAAATTGGCAATGCGTGATCGCGGGGTTATAGTTAATGCATCCTTAAGCACCCATAAAGGGAACGTTAAGGAGGTTCCCGCAGTAGTAAATGATATCCTTGCTTTCCCACCAAGAGAGTTTCCACCAAACGGTGGTATCTTCAAGCTCTTCTCTCTTTTTGATCCACTTATCGCGGTTCATTCTTGCTTATAGGGGAATTGACCCTTCACGGCGTGGGTGATCTCAGATCGAGTGATAAATGGCGTCAAATCTTGTACCAAGTTGGTATTCCCTGCCATAGACATGATTAACCCACCATATATTCAACAATGGCAAACAGCATTTCAATTTTCCTTTCTTCTCTCTATGGCAGAAGCTCAATGTTAGAAATGTTTCTGCTAAAAGTGTTGGCACTGGGTTCACCTGGTGATTTTCTACCATCCACAGGACACTTACAGTTGCTAGATCAACCACCCCCACTGCCGATGGGAATAATTCTAACCCATATACCGCCAAGGCAAGGACTCTTCTGAAGATGACCCAATTCCCTTTCTCAGCCAATGCCTCTAACCTTTTCTCTAAATATTACCTAGATAAACCTTCTGTTGTCCCAGAGCGGCATAACTATACTCGTGTAGGTTCCTCCCCTAGAATTTGAGCCACTACATGCTTGGAAGGGAGATATCCAGGGTACAAATAGACAGGAGTGTCTCTGTTAACAGGCATTTTCATCAAGCCTCTGTATTCCTCTAACGTGGGTACAAGCTGGAAAGTTGGAAATGTAAAGCATCTTAATGAATCGCCCCAATGTTGGGCTAGGACTACAAGTGCCTCAGGCTGGATAGGGACTGATAATAAATCCAAGATGTCTCCATAATCCTTTTGAAAATGGCGGAGCTACTCCCCTTTGAGTTTCTCACTCATAGTAATTAAGCTTTCAATTAATTCAGCTTCCACCTTCACATTAACTCTCTTTCCAGTTAAGATTATTCCTGCTAGGCTTGTGTTTTGAGGTTGTGTGGTGTCCAATGATTCCATCATATCTTTATGCCAATCAACAGAAATGACGACTCAAGTTGTAACAAGTCTGTTGGTTAGAAATAAAATGGAATGGGCACGTAAATTTCTTTAATCAATAGATTATTTATCACTTTATTCACTATTAATCACCAAGAACCTTATTGATTCATTGTGAGTAATAGATAAAAAAGAAAACTCTCAACCCAAGGAAAAGTAAGTCTTCACATGGGTGAGACTCAGATAAGTGAACCAAATAATCCATTGATATATCGTTTTTGCCAAAGTTATTGATTTTTTTTTTAAAAAAGTTCCTAACTCCATTAATGCATCATCAGGCTAAACTTCCACATAGAGCATATTTTCAATCTTAGCTTATTTCTTAGGTTAATAATGCATCAAATGGAGATATTCTGATAGTTAAAAACCAGCTTAAAATACAAATTTATTTTAAAAACATGTAACTATGTTATGAATGCTATGATAACATGCAAAATGATAGTGAAATATGCTCCCTTGGTGTCCTAACTGGGTCAACCCTAAATGAGGAAAAGTTTCCCTAAACATGACAGGCTCTAGGAAGGTTGTTTATTAAGTTCGGTCAACTAATGTGCATAGTTCTGAGGATAGGTCTAATACTTTAGAGAATTACTGGTTCCCAGATTGCCCCCACTCATAAGAGTAAGGATCTCATGACATGAATTGGACTAAAAGAAGACAGAATCCCACTCCAGTCAAATTCACATAACGAGATACAACCTGAGCGAGATCTTCATGGTAACTTCTGGAAATGAGAAGCTCCACAGGGAAACCAATATAAACCTCTACTATCCTAAAGCGAGCGAGGACTCGGGTATAGAGTCCAAAAGGTATGTGAGGTACAACGTGAATGTGCTAAGTGTGTGAAGGGAGCATACAAACCTCTGAACCTGTAGTTTACCTAACCCTCATCTGTCAAACAGATAAACTGCAAGAGAAACTGAGAACTTACAATACAGATAGGAGTCATCTACCCCAAGGTTTCGTTCCACATGTTATCTATCCTAGCACTTGTATTACAAATAAGCTAACAAAATTATATGGTGAAAGAGGAACTTTAAGCATGTTATATGACTAAACACAGAAGATATATACCTATACAAATAGTAAAAATAAATGGCAAATACATAAGAACATGTAGGCATAACATGTAATCAAAAGAAATAAATAAACACCAAAACAACGAAGAAGAATAAAAAGCCAAAACACGACAAGGGTAATTAAGATAACAGAAAGCCATATTATTTTAGCTGACTAATTAAATAGGCTTGACTGTCGAACGGGTCCCCAGTGGAGTCGCCAAACTGTCGTAATCGACCTTTCGGCGGAATAAAATAAAAGTGTTTAAATTGATTCCCAAAAACAGATCTTGAAAATCAATTTATTTGGAGTTGTCACCAAAATTTTTAACGGAAAACTTTGGGAAACCAACTTAAAATAAAATGGCAATATAGTCTGCAAAATCATAGATGAGTTCAGGAGTCTATTTGAGTGTGGGGAAGGTGTTAGGCACCCCACAACACCCGTCCATGCGGACGGTTACCTTAAACCTGTCAGTTGAAATAGAACATGGCTTTTGAATTTATTTAAATTACCCTTTTATCGACATGCATGCCCGTTAAACAAAAGAGACAAAACAGCAAGAATGAAAGTAAACAGATAGATATTTACAAAGGATAGACTTGACCTAGGATAAAAGCTTAGGGCCTACGTACCCTATAATAGGGATCAAAGTCTACATAGTTCGACCAAAAAGGCATGTTTATTAGCTGATGATTTATAAATTTTGTGATGAGAATAGGAAGGTTTAAATTAAACAGATTTTCATAAACGAGACGGAATTGGGATTTAGTTTATATATTTTAATTCTAATTCACGACAACCTGATTAATCTAGCCTTCCCGAACTCTTCATGTTTTTAATTTTGTTTGATTTTGGAATCTTAATCTTTATTTTGAAATTTAAACAAAATGATTATAAAGAATGAATTTAATCATTTTGTGAAAAAAAGAAAATTAATTAAGATATTTATTTTTGCATTATTATCATTATTGTTATTATTATTTTAAAATAAGAATATACTAATTTCAAGGATCTAAAGAGATTCAAATCTCACACAACCCTAAGCATTCGAGAAAAATAATATTCTCACACGATAATTTAGTAAATGACAGGAAATATTTAATTAAAGTAAATATTTAATTATTATTATTTTTAAAATAAATGTGTACTAATTTTAGGGATCTAAGGAGATTCAAATCTTACACGACCCTAAGCATTCGAGGAGAATAATATTCTCACACGATAATTTAGTAAATGACGGGAAATATTTAATTATTATTATTTTTTAAAACAAATGTATACTAATTTTAGGGATCTAAGGAGATTAAAATCTCACACGATCCCATGCACCCGAGGAGAACAATATTCTCACACGGTGGTTTCGTAAATAATGGAAAGTATTGAATTAAAGTATTTTTATTTTTATTTTTTTATCATTATTTTTAAAACAAATATGTACTAACTTTAGAGATCTAAGGAAATTAAAATTTCACATAATCCCAAGCACTCGAGGAAACAAATATTCTCATACGATGATTTTCTTGAAACTTTACTTATGGGACTAAGATTAGTCTTATATTCACATAAAAACAAGTGAAATAATAATAATGATAATTAGAAAAAAACCAAGTAATAAAAAAAAAACAACTCAAAAATAACAATAATGACAATAATGAGAACAAAACAACTTCCTACTGGTTCATTTTTCCCTACCTTATATATTTACCTATGCATGCACCCATATATTCATGTATATATGTATATATATATATATATATATATATACATATAACTGTAGACATCCCAAGAAGAAAAATAACCTCTTCTTAGTTCACTCTTTCCTTTGTACCTTATATATATATATATATATATATACCTAAGCACACATATATATGGGCATATATAAATATACACACACCGATGCATACCAATGCACTCTTTCTTGTCCTTTTTTTTTCATTGCCCTTATACACACCGAAACATACACAGATGCTGGCATATATATAAGTGGGCATATATATATATATATATATATATATACACCGATGCACATCGATGCACTCTTTCTTGTTCCTTTTTTTCTGGCCCTTATACACACAGATATAGGCACATATATATATATATATATATACATGTGCATATATTTTTATATCGGTAACATCAGCTTGCAACCAGTGAATCCAACACGATGAAGGAACAAGTTTGCAAATGTTATGCAGCAAGTTTTAATGTTGTTGGACACCTCAAACTGAGACCCTTACTCATCTTCTCTTAAGCACAACCCAACAACAGAAAAAGAAAGATAACAGCTAAGTTTCTGCATGCATTCATGGCAAACCAGATAACGAAACTAGGGACAGAAAAACCAAAAAATGGAACAGCGAACTGAGGGAACCTGGTAGACACCTTCAGCAATTTTTTTTCTCTGTTTGCCTCTATTTTAATGCATTTGAACAGAGGAGTTAGTTCCTGCCATGTTACCTGGTGAATTGACACAGAGAAAGCTTAGTTTGTGGCTTTGTGGTCTTCAGCTCAGATTCCTTTCTCCACTGTCATTCCTTTATTCTCGTCACTCTCAGCTCTCTGTTCTCTACAGCCTCTCGGACTCCCTTCCCCAGCGCTCCTTTTCTTCTCTCTCGGTTTCTGTTTTTACCTCCAGTAGCTCCACTCTTCTCTCTCAGTTTCTCTTCCTCATAGCAGTTCAGTTCACGGTTTCTCTTCCTCACCACCGTTCTCAGACTTTCCTCCTCACAGCAACTCTCCTCCCTCGGTTCTCCCTCACAGCAACTCTCCTCCCTCAGTTCTCGGTTTGCCTCATTCTGCCTGGCTCGTCCTGCCTTCGTTGAATCTCCCCATTTTCTCTCTTCTGCTCTCTCCTTCTTATAAGCTTAGCCTCCATCATCATTACCTGCTGCCCATCACCTCCTCAGCCGAGCTATGGACTGCAACAACAACTACAAGCAACTTGCCAACTTACAGAGCAGCCAACTTGTCGAAGCCACCGTAACAAAAAAAAAAAAAAATCAATCAGAGTAAGCTAAGCTATATTATACGTTTTGGTAATTTTTTATTTAATTTGTTATTATTATTTTTATTTTTTTAATTTAACCTTTTTATGATGATGATGATTATTATTATTATTATTATTATTATATTTTATTTATTATTATTATTTATTTATTTTTTTGCCATCATCACCATTAATATTTATTTTTGGATTTTCCTATTTTTGTATCTTTTATGATTTTTTATTCTGATTTGTTATTATTATTATTATTAATTAATTCTTATTTTCCAATTTTGGTTTTTTCTTTTTCTTAAATTCCCTCATTATTCATTTTGAATTTTAAATTGCTTTTACTTTAAAATGTCATTTGAGCCTCTGTCCTTTTTATTTTCCTCATTTGCTTAATTTATAATTAATTAGCAAATCCATTAATTAAATGATTAATTTTAGATAGAGATAGGGTGTTCATAGAGGTAAATTGTACAACAGAAGAAAAATTCTCCTCATAGTCAATTCCTTCCTGCTATGTATACCCCCTTGCTACTAATCAAGCTTTAAATTTTATGATTGTGCAATTAACTCTTTTCTTGATTTTGAGAACTCACTTGTTCCTAATAGCCTCGCATCCCCTGGAAGATCAACAAGTTCGCAAACATTGTTGACTCTTATAGACTCTATTTCCTCTTCCATAGCTTTAATTCATTTATCCTTAGAAGGGGATAAGAAAGCCTCTTTCAAATTTCTTAGCTCATCTTCATTTTGTAAGAGCATTGTAAAAAGTTTACCACCTTCAATCTCATATCGTCGACAATAAGTCTTTTTACGTGAACCACATCTTAGTTGTGATTCATCGAATCTTGTTTCATTGTTCTCATTTGGATCAATATTGCTCCCACTCAAATAAAAAATGTTGTCTCATTCCCACTTGGAGCAACTGGCTTAAGAACACTTTCATTCACATTAAATGATGAAGAAGGTTGCTTATGAGAAACTAATTCATCATCTACTATAATCCTCCCACTTGAATGAAGTGGTTTTAATGCATTCGGATCCTCTATCTCAAATAAGGATAAGTCTTAACCTACCTCACCCTTCTTAAGATATTCATTATCTAAGAATGTGACATCTCTATATTCAAACTCAGTCACGCTCTCACTGTCTTATTAACCTATAAACACATAACCTTTTGAGGTTTCTGAGTATCTAATAAAGATACTTTTCTTTCCTCTTGAGCCTAATTTCCCATACTTGTGAGAGAAATCATGTGTATAGGCAACACATCCCCAAGGTTTCATAACACTTAGGTTAGACTTTCACCCAGTCCATAACTCATATGGAGTGGTTGCAATTGATTTCATAGGCACATAGTTAAGTGCATAGGTTGCAGACATCAATGTATCACTCCAATAGGTAATTGGCAAATTAGCCTATGCCATCATGGACCTAAACATCTCAATGAGCGTTATATTCTTTCTTTCCGCAACACCATTTTGTTATGAAGTGCTTGGAATAGTCAACTAATGAATTATCCCTTTCTCATCACATAATTCATTGAATTGAACCGATAAATATTCTCAACCTCAATCGGTTTGAAGAGCCTTAATCTTCTTATCTAATTGATTCTCAACTAAGTTCATATAGTTTTTTAAGCAGCTCAATGCTTTTGACTTATGATAAATCAAATAGACATAACTGAAACGAATATAATCATCAATAAATATGATGAAATAATTCGCTCCGTGTCGGGCCCTGACATTTATAGGCTCACAGATGTTAGAATGAACTAACTGTAGTGGAAAATTGGCTCTAGTTGCTTTACTAAAGGGTTTTCTTACAGATTTTCTTACTAGACAAGATTCACAAGTAGACAAATCCACTCATTCAATGATGAGAAGCAAACTCTCTTTTACTAACTTTGCATTCTCTATTGGCCAATATGACCAAGTCTAACATGCCATATATTTACATCATGGTCATAATCATGCATAGAGGTAAACATGAAAAAACTAACATTATTATTAATGTAAGATTCATCATCCAAATCTATAAAAATAAAACCTCTGATTACATAACCAAAACCATAAAAAAACTAAGTCATTACTCAATTTAACACAATTGTCATGGAAATAGAAGCCATAACCTAGACTAAGTAAAACCAAAACTGAAATAACATTCCAAAAAATTTGAGGCGCATAAAGGACATCATGTAAGATCAGGTTTCGACCACCATGCAAAACTAACTTGCACGTTCCGATCCCTTTGATAGCAACCTTAGTGTTGTTGCCCTCATATATCCAGAATGCTCTATAAGGAATTCGTCAAAAGTCAACAAAAGTATCACGGTCACTCACTATGTGGTCTGTGGCTCCTGAGTCTATAATCCATATAGGACAAGATTCAATAAGCATAATTGAGCTAGAAATACAAAGTTCACTAGCATAAGCAATGTAGGTTACCCTTTTGAAAGGCTTAGAGCAATCACTCGCATAGTGTCCATTCTTTTGGCAATTGAAGCACTTAACTTTTGCCGTATTCACCTTTTACTGCTTTTTTATGCCATATTTACCTTTCGCTTCATAAGGTTGCCTTGCTAAAGTTGTCATGTGCAACTCAAGTATCGGCTTGGTTGATTCAAGTCTTTCTTCCTCAAGTTCGAGGTGTCTCTAAACATCTTTCAGAGTCGTGATTCTGTCATTATGAGTGAGATGCATCTTTATATGCTCCCATAAAATAGGCAAAGAGCAAATGACAGTTTGGATCTGCTGCACATTTGTTAAGACATTTCCAACATCTTTTAGCTCATCAATCATATTTGACATAAGTCTCATATATTTCCTCATTGAATGTTCTGGGCGTTTCTTATATGACTCAAATTTGATCATCAGAAAACACAATCTGGATATAGATGTAGTTCCGAACCTCATTCTTAGAGCATTTCAAAGCTTCATAGTGCTTTGGTAGTCCTTGAACTCCCTTAGGATGTCATCATCCATAGTGCTTAGTAATGTAATGTGAGCAATGAAGTTCTTTTTCTTCCAAGCATTATAAGCTTCATGGTCCTACCTATGTTGGGTTGTATTTCAAGCTTCTGGCTCTTCCATGACATTATTGAGAGCCTCAAGAGCCTCTACTCTTCCAAGAGATACTGGACCTCTATACTCCAGATCTCATAATTGTCGCCATTTAGCTTCAACCCCTTGTTGAGCTCAGTAATAATACTTTTGGAAACTGTAGTCATTCTTTACATACAAAGAAAGATAGACTTGAATAAGAATCAGATAATTAAAAACACACAAGATTTAATGTTCACCATGCTTACAAATTAAAAACATGCATAACCTGGAGTCAAAAGAATACAAAGTGTCAATCATCGTCCTAAGGTTGTATACAAGGTGTAAATCAATGAAATCAAAACACAACTAAGTATCCTAATCATGCCACAAATAAATTGTAAATCATGATTTTTCAAATGCTAAACAAATTAACATTTTGTTAACTAACTGTTAAACTAATCAACACATTTAAATGCATAATGTTAAGCTAATTAACATTATATGTCTAAATTTTCTATTGGAAGAAAATTGACAAAAAAATGTTAAACTAATTAACATAATGACAAGTAATCACATATTACTTGACTTAAATTTATTGGGATATAAAAAATATTAATTTTTCACAAAAACATTAATTGTATTTATGTAGGACTAAAAGATAAATATACAATTTATATTTTTGAACATATTTAGATGTTCATTAATTAGGGATTAGGCCTCTAATAATTATTTTTGAATTGGCCACATATCCAATTAAAAAACATGGCCCAACTCTTAAAAATAGCAAAAAAAAAACTCTTTTAAAGGCCTAAATTTTCTTTAAAATATTTTAAAGGCACAAAACAAAAAATGTAGGTAATGAGCCCATATCAAACCCTCTAAGCTTATTAAAAAAATGTAGGGTTTCAGATAAGAAAAAAAATTTAGGGTTTCTGAATTTTTTTAATTATATATATATTTTTTTAACTTTCAGAATTTCCAAAAAAAAATTTAAAATTTTCAAAACAAATATCAGAACTACAAAAATAAAACTCTCCTTCCTCTTCCTTCTTCCTTCTTCTTCCCTGCCACCACCGACAGCGACCCTATTACTGCTGGTTGGCCCCCCACTCGTAGGTGCCAGGGACGCAGTGATGGCTCGTCGACTGGTCGTGGGCCTGTAGCATCCATCACCACCGTCGAAGGAGCGCCACGTTTACGGCACATTTGCGGCTTATCCCTCTTGTCTTTGCCGACAACCTTTGGCCAAAAGGAGAGGCGACGTGGTCACTTTTAGCTTCTCGCAGTCAAGGCCTTGTTGGCAGTGGCAACGATGACCTTTAAAACGAAGATGCCGGGTGAGTTTTTTTTTTTTTTTTAACTTTCAACAGTAGAGAAAATGGTCAACTCGGAGGGCGTTGGTGACAAAAGTTTAGCTGATGGGGACTATTGCAGGCAATAGTGAGGAATCTTGAGATGCAGTTCATGGGAGAATTCCTTGAGGAAGAAGAAGATAATGTTCGAAAAAATTCATTCAAAAAAATTTTTTTTGGAATTAAAATAGCCCCAAATAAAAATATGATTCCAATAAAGTATACCCACAGTATATAAGGTGTATCTCAAGTTTTTACACCCTAAATCTCCTCTCGAATACGACTACAGAATACTCGTAAGTATTCTACTTAGAGCATCTCAAGTCTCTATCTTTTAATAAGTTATCTATTGTATAATAGTATAGCCTTATTTATAAAAAGCTAACTAGAGCTATGGTTTAATAATAATTCTTATAATTATTATTTTATTCTTATTTAATGAGCACTCCTTATGGATGAATTCAGTATAATATTTTAATAAATTTAAACTCTAAATATTATACGATATTCTAACACATATAATCACATAATTCACTCATAGTGGCTAGTACTGATGTATTCCATGAAATTGACAACAACTTTGGACGGATTGCAATCCCTCCAAATTGGTAACATGAAAATCAAGCAACATGAATGAAAGCGATCGAGTCATTTCTATTTTGAATATTGCAGACGCAGAGTGACCTTTAGTTAAGAAAATATGTATTTGATGTATCACAGAACAAAGGGTTAGATCTATATATAGCGATACTTTAAATAATTACTTTCATATATTTCAATATTCAGAAAATCATCACCCAAATATAATACCCGTGCATAAGCTTAACACGCATATGGCTAACTCACCCAGAAGTAACATGCATTAATCATTTCATTCAAATTCCGAAAACTCCCGCATGCATTGATCCACCATGCACACTGATTGATCTCAGAAGTCAAGATCATCCTGATTAGGCTTAGGAGAGGTCAACAACGCAGTATACAACCGAAGCCGATCCTCTCCCATGGAGGAGCATCGAGACACAGGCCTCCGAGGCCTTATGAAGGACAAGGACGTGAGAGTGAGGCGATGCTTGTACCTTCTCCAGGCCAACTGGATGGCGACGGCGGCCCAGGTCCTCCACCCCGGCGAGTAGTACCTGGCGCTTCGCTTCACCTTCTCCTTCACGAAGGTGTATCTGAAATGCTGGGTCACGTACTTCACGTCCTCTGCTTCCAGACCAAAGGCCTCCGTGGTTTCGAGCGTCACCAGAGTGCAGGTCGACGGCGGAAGACGCTCGATGAACGGCCGTCTCAGGCACCACGAGAGTAGCTCGTCGCCGCTGAAGTTGCCGGGTCCTAACATGCAGCAGCTTTTCACGCCGTCTCTGAGAAAATGGCTGCTTTGGAGATGACCCCTTACAACAAATAGCATTCTCTGAACTGGGTCTCCCTCCCTCGTTATCTACATACACGCAGTGTTCTTCATACATTATTTAAAATGTTATTATAATTATTAATGTAAATACCAAATTTATAGCTTACAGTCTCTCCCTTTGCGAATATGAGGGACTTGACGCGGTCGCAAATGTTTTCGAGGACCAGATCATCCATGTGCTGAAATAGAGGCACCTGAGTGAGATACAAACGAGTGTGTTAGCATTCAAGCCTTCCTTAGCGTGAATAGATGAGTTGGGCTGGCCCAAAACCTGAGATTTAATGGGCCGGGTTGAAGGGCAAAAGTGAGAAGAAGCTCAGAAGTAAGAGATATAGAGTAAACCTGGCGGACCAAATCCAAACAGAGATGATATTTAATATCCCTTCGGAGACCCTCGGGAAGGTTTTTGATCATTTGGCACTCGTCAACCCCTCGCATTGCGGCCCAGCGTTGGCGTTCGTAGTTGCGCACTCGCTGCCGGAACGATTGCGGTAACTGCCTCTTCCTCATCCACCACTCTATGTTCCTCATCTTCAGATGCATCGCTTGCTTCTTCGACGTCGTTGCATGCAAAAACACCTGCGTTGCATTTTCCCATAACACAATGAATTCCCTTAATTTTCTTTGAACTTTTTACTATGTTAAAAAAAAAAAAAAGAGATATAAAGTGGACAAGACCTATTTAAAATTTGGGTTTCACTTTCACTTAATTAGTAGAATTCTATTTAATCTATGTTTATCTCTTTTTAATATAATAGAAATTTGAGAAAAAAAATTTAATAAATTTATTCTACCAAAACCATCACTTTAACTTCTCATCCATATATTCACACCAAATTTTCTTTTGGCCATTATCTACTTCAATTTGCTTTCTTTATATTCAGTTTAGTTTCTTGATGATTAAATGGTCCTTTTATTCTATGTTCTTTTAAAAATCAATGACAAATTAAACTTATCGTTGACTTGGATATTTATAGCTTACTTAAGATCAATGTCAGTACTTTAGTTTTGTCACTTTATTTTTGAAAAATAAAATAGAGAGACAACTTTAAAAAATAAATTCAATAATTGGAGAAATAATTTGTAGATGACCAAGTTGAATGTGTGTTTATTTGTTAATATATAAATAAAAAAATTTTACTTTTCTCTGCGTATGATTGATTAATACTAGATTAAATTAATTATGAATGCATATATATACAAATCAAATGTTAATCTCATTAGAAGAAATATGTCTGACGTGTTGACACAATTGTATGTAATTGATTGTGCATATATATAATTAATTAATTAATTTTTGGTAAACTCAGACTCTGTAAAAAAAACTTTCGTCTATGTGCAGATCAAAATTTCTCAAAATCAAATCACCAAATGGAGTAACGAAGCGCATGCATGCACGTGGCGTAATAGAATGGACTGATTTACCTTGATATTTCCGATCAACATCGTGACCAAGAGAAGGCCACTGGTCAAGACAACAATGTTGAAAACAACTTCAAGCCATTCAGTCGTGCTCTCAAGGTTCCCAAAGGTGCTGATCATATTGCATCAACAGAGGAAAAGAGTGACTATGAAGCAATAAAAGTAACCTCAAAGTTAAAAATAACAATAATAATATTATTATTAATAACAATGCTTAGCAAATAGATTTGTTGATACAGGCTGATAGAGAAAAGGACTATAGCTGATTGGACTACAAGGGTTTTTACGAGATTCGTTGAACTCACGCGTGTTACACAAAGCTCAGATTATTCACACTTTACAGTCAAAAGAACAAGACACTACAGGTACTGAAACATTAAAATTTTCTAGATATCACAAATTAACAATTATTTCTTAAATTATAATTAACCTATTTAGTTTTCGCCTTAAAAGTTAGTGAATATTGTACTAATTAGTTTTTGACAAATGTAAATAATAGACTGGTCAGTCAAAGTCATCCAAAGTATACTAGATTAATTAATTTTTGTAATGAGTTTTTCGTTCATTAAAATTCACATGTATAGTTATTAATTCAAGAACTAAAGCTAAAAGATTAACAAGATATATAATTAATTAAGAATATAATATATATATATATATATATATAAAGTAAAACATATCAAACACAAATTCAAATTTTCTAATAAAGCTCTTCGTAAAAATTTGCATATTTATTCATGATTTATGTGATTAATCTAGCTTTCGGTGAAGTAAATATATTCCAAAACTCTCAAACTTTCCTCATATTAAGGGTGGATGAGAAATTTCTAGATAAATTAACTTAATCCATTAAAAGATAAGTAAAATCAAATAAATTACTTAAAAAATACATAAGTCAATCATCATGCTGATGATAGATATGATCTATTATCTTATTATATTTTACCAACCCTAATTATTTAAAGGCATTTCAAAAGGAGAAGGGGTCAGAGAAAATTATGAAGGTACCTGAGAGTCATGAGGCCCCAGAATATAGGGAAGAGTATCTTTTCCAGCCGATTATCATTAGCAACGAGCTGAACAGTCCATTTGTAAGCTCCATAGTCGTAGTTCTGAGAGCTATCGTCCAAGCACGTAGACCTGGCTTGCCTATTTTCTGCCCAAGCCAACCTTTCTCTTTCCCTCACCACGCTGCTGCTTCCATAGTAAATGGGGTCCTTACATGCCAGAATTCTCAGGCCACATCCATTGGCCTTCCCACATTGCTCTTTCAGGCACTTGGCTGCCCTCTGGATCCCCAGTAAGTACCAACATGCCCCTGCTGCCTATATATGGAGTCATTGTGCAAACTTATATATACCGCTATCCCTCACAAATAATGTATACTATATATAGTTTGTTTGGGATTCTAAAGTGTAATCGTGTTTTATTTAATGTAGGAAATTGATACAAGGTATAGATTTTTTCTTTTTCGAAATGCATGTAATTCATAAGTGTGAAAACAATTTCATGGAGTTAAAGCTAATTCACCAAGAATCATATATCATAATTTGGTTCTGACTTCTGATTATACCAACCCCTTTAATATGAAAGTTATCTCCAATGATATTGAATATGTTGAAACTATAAAAAAGAAACTTTTTTTTTTATGATACTAAACTCAATTATTGCCTTTGCTTATTATTATCATTATGCAGATCACTTTAAACCCATTTTTCCCTCTTACACTTCCAGGGGTTTTGCTGATATCAGATCGTGTTAACCCCGTGAGAAGTAGAAAATCAATTACCTAAAAACAATGAATAAATTTTCAAGCTAAGTCGTGTAAGAAAAGAGCGATAGATGCCTCCAAATAATATAATATTAAACACATTCCTTTTGTCATCCTTACCAGTTGAAAACTTTTGTGATAAGGTAGGACAAGACAAATCAATGATATAGATCCGGTTAATTATCATTTGGGAAATAATTTAATAAATACGTTAACATATCTAGTAGATCAATAGCATTCTAGTACTCAATCTCATGATTGGCAAATCAGATTTAGAAGAAATTAAATCACAAGCTTTTGCCACTACCACAAGGATCACGATGTTGTTAGAACCGATTAAGTTAATAAACTTTCTCACTTCTTTTGATGTCACATCTGTAAATCCTTTTTCCCTTTGTGTTTCAAACCTTTGTAGTACCAATTACCCCACTGCACAAAGTAAACAAAAAAGACTGGTATCTTTTAACTTATTCACCTTCGATAGCCACCCTCCTTTTGATAAAAAGTTATTAATATGTGATCATAAATATTTAATGTTCAATTAACTAACAATATATTATTTATTTATATATAATTAAGTTGATTAATGTATTTTTTTTATAAATTAAACTAAGACTATTTTTCAAATTTTTCTGTTACTCTATTTGTATTTAAGGTTTTTCAAAGAGAAAATTACATTTTATTTTCATAAATTAAGAACCAGTCACAACTTATTTCATAACTTCTTAAAATATTAAAAAAAAAAGTCTATAACAAAAAGCTCTTTTCCCGTCAATAATTTTCAAGTACCTCTGGCATCGCGATTGGAATGAAAATGCTTATATGAGAAAACACGTGGGAATCACATGACTTTTTACAATTAATTTTAAATAGATTTTTGTGTTAACCCAAAGTTCAAAAAGGTTTTATTAGATTTTAAGTTTATATGCTAATGTTATAATAAAGAAGGCCTTAATATATATTGATGACATAAAATGTAGTGTTTCCTTTTTGAACTAAGATTCGTTTCAAATGGAAAAGGCAAAGTACGTACAAATCAGTCATGGCGATTTCATAAAGCATTTCTAACTTAAATTAAGATCATGTGGTCTTCACACACACATATATATATAGTGCAATGTACAGAATATAAAGAAAGGCGATAGAGAAAGAAAGGAGAGAGAGACTTACATGGGAAGCCACAAAGTAAGCGATCATGTTAAGGGCAATACCCCACCAAACGGTTCCAAAAATGTAGCCAGAGAGGCTTTGCATGCGACGCAAGAGGCATACAGAATGGTAGATCTTGGGAACGTATTGAAAGAAGAACATTATTAAGAACACTGTCATCACCAACGTAACTAACCCTTTCTCCAACAGATACGGAATTGTCACCCATAATACAATCTGTAAACACACAACGACAAACAGAAAAAAAAAAAAAAAAAAAAAAAAAAAAAAAAAAAAAGGTATTTTTAATTAGTTCATCTTGGCTAAAGTTTTTAAGTATACGCAAACCGCAAACTGAAAATTTAGAAATATATTTGTCAAATTTTAATCAGCTGTAAAGTATTAAGGGATTCACGGATTCAGATTTCGTGCATTTTCATTAAAAATATATGGATCTAAAATTATTAAAATTGAAAAAATTATAAAAATCTAATGATCTAAATTATATTTGAATCACCACACGCGGTCAAAATTTTCAATATCAGCCGTATGCGATTTCAAATTTTAAAGAAGTGGAGGAAATCCATTTCCAAAGTATTACAAATTTGTTGTGAAATTTTAGCCATTTTTTTATTAAAGAAAAGATAGAGAATTCAACATGCAGCATGTTTAGTTTCAATAATTTTCAGACCACAAAAGTCGTACTGCTTGAACGAAAGCATGCAATATTTTATAATATATTCTCGGGACCAATAAACTGTAAAGGAACATTAATGAACCAATTTGTCGTCGTCTATGAATTTGTGACACTCATCACAGTAACATAGTTTCCTGTTTTGGTTTTTCTGTACTAAACTACATAAAACGCAGGTTGTCAGTTCTGTCGTACAACACGAGGACCGTATGATTTCTTCTAAAAACATAGCAAGCATATATCTCTCTTCTCTACAAGACTTCAAAACAATTCAAAAGAAAGAAGATAAACAATTATCCATGAGAATTTGTGTATGGTGGATTCCAAAGTGTTTACGCCTAAGTGTTCGAAACACATTTCTATTTTTTGTATCATTTTTTATTTAAAATTTAGAACAAAATTTATAAAGAGAAAACGTAATTTTAAGTTCAGTCCAGTTCATCTTTTCAAATGGGTTGTTTATAGCATATTTTGTGACAAAAGTTTTAGATGATGAACTAAACTTTTAAAATTGTTGGAGAAAAGAAAAATTAATGTCAAGTACAAGTTGAAAATATTAATATCTCTCGAGTGTAATTGGGAGGGGGGGGGGGGGGGGAGTAGATATACAATTTACTCTTTGAAAAATAAAGTCCTTACTTCTTTAGTTCTAGAATTTGTTTTTCCATATAAATTAATCTCTTAAATTTGTAATCTGTTGTATACTAATTAATCTATTAAATTAGAGTAACTATACATTT
Organism: Delonix regia; assembly: GCA_037074485.1. Classification (NCBI taxonomy): domain Eukaryota; kingdom Viridiplantae; phylum Streptophyta; class Magnoliopsida; order Fabales; family Fabaceae; genus Delonix; species Delonix regia. The sequence continues at coordinate 2,356,531 of CM073455.1, read as the reverse complement.
AAGTAATCTGATAGAGAAACTAATTAGCTAATTACAAATTGAGAGATGAACTTGTGCAAAAGAATACATTATAAAAACTAATTAATATTAGGATATAAAGATCTTTCATGGATCAAATTATTTATTTACTTAGTTTGAACAAAGGGTGTAAGTGTGAAAAAAAATAGTTTGGATGTATTATTGGTCTTTATTCGGATTAGATAATTCAGTACCAAAGTGAGAGGACCAAAAGGTTTTACCAGAAAGAGACTGATATGGAATTTACCTGTCCCATGTCTCAACCATCTCCATGATTACTTAAAAAAACTTTAATTTGCAAACAAAGAAACATGAAACATAACATGCAGCTATAATATGCAGATAAGTATCAATCTCTGCATGCTCAGAACTAGTAATCTTATGCAGTACTTGCTGTCATGTCTCCCATCACTACCTAACCTATTATTTGTACCAAAATCAATGGCACCTATAAATAGCTTCATAATTAATGATAGATAATAGATTAAGAAGCTCAAAAATACATAATAATTATCTTAATAGATATATGCGAAAATTAAATGCACACCTGAGGTAGAGGAAGAATAACAAAGAGGTCAAAGAAGAAACCCCTCTTAGCCTTGAGATAGCGAAGAGCAGCAGAGTGAGGGTGAGTGTCTGCATACCCACTTCCCAAACCCACGCCAAACGATCGTTTAACCATCTTCATCTGAAGCCACATGTTCCACACGTGCAACGCGTCCGTCATGCACCGGAGCACCGTTACGGTGACGGCGAACCACCCGTCGACGAAGAGGCACATGCACGTCTCGCTCAAGGAGAGCGCGTAGAAGAAGAGCGGGTCCACGAACAACCCGGCTGCAGACACCAGCAGGAACACCCGGTTTAATTCTTGAACCCATTTCGCTCTCGGGTCAACCACCCAGCCCACCCGCCGAGAACCGCACCCCGAGCCGCCGACGCCGGTTGGCCAACACCCTAGGACCTTGTCATGGTCTTTTTGTTCGTCGACAACGTCGTTTTGTTCTTCCTCGTCCTCGGTGTCACTAACGTAGTGGTTGTCGTCTTCGACGTCGTCGTCTGTGGTGTAGTAGTGCATGCGTGAAGTACGTGAGCTGAGTGGGGATGAATTGGCCATGGAGAAGGGAGGAGGAGGAGGAGGAGGAGGGGGAGTGGTTAGTGAGACTTGATTTTTGTGCACAGATTTTGAGAGGGTAAGGTTGTAGTGAAAATATTGACCATAAAAAGACACAAATAATTGTACAACTCAGAAACTGCGGACGAAGAAGAGAGATGTGGGGGGAGCCGAGGAGGGTTCTAGGAATCGACAATTTCTTATTTGAATATACAAGATTGCCCTTCAATTTTTAACTTTATATCCGATCTAGCTGAGAAATTTTTGGCCTTCATTAGGAAATGACTTATTGCCATTATATTTCTCTTGTACCTATCAATTTGAGTAAACATTTTAGCAATATATATAATTTCAAATATGTCACTGCCTTAACGAGGAAATGGATACTAAACAAATCGAATTAACCTACAAGATAATATTTGAGAGAATATTTTTTTTCACTTTTCAAAATTGAAGAGGGTGCTTTGCAAGTGACATAAAGCTGAAATAAAGTGTGTGTGTGTGTGTATTCCAACAATAACATTAAATGCGCTTAAATATTTGTCTCTTTGTCACGTTGCAGGTATATAAATTCAGAAAATTAGTTTGATAGAGATAGGGAGAGGCCGAATGAGATAATCGGAGAACACTGCAAATTTGAGTAATGCTCTCTCTTTTTTTTCAATTTGTATGTCAAAAATAAAAATAGATTCTTTCTACCTTTAAAAATTATAAATGTAAGTGAAGTTGATAAAATTTGAATCAATAAATAAAAATTTAATTATTCATATTTTATAAAATTAATAGATATTATTTAATATTTATTAAAATTTAAATTATTGAATAAAAAAATTAATAATTCAAGTAAAAAATATAAATACAGATCATCCAAATTTGTGAAAAAGTGGATCTGCATGGGGAAGATAAACAACATGAGCCGTCAGATCATGTTGTTGAGTCTGCGTGTCAAAATCTTAGATGGTTTGGCGTTGATGTGGGATGAAGACCGAAAATTATGGTAGGGTGTTCAAATGATAGCGAGAGATGGGTAACTCACTGGAGGCATTCCCAATCCCCACCTGCGCTTCGATTCCTTTATAAAAAAGCACTTTTCTCTCAATCGGATTCTGATGTGACGAAAAGCAGATTACAGAAAGCAGTGTGGACGTACGTGTTTTCGGTGGGAAGCCACCGTTCTGATAATGTCTTTTCGATGTCTCAACTATCGAGTATTTCGTGCTTCGTTATTCCCAACAGTTTTTACACAATAAATTAAGCACTTATACATTCTGAGTACAAGTTTGAGTTCTCATACTGTTATCGAAGTGGAAAGTTGGGACACAGATCAGACAATACAATTATTTTCTTTCACAGTCAATTCAAAAGCTTTTCTTGCACAGATGATAAAAGAATCGGGATCCTAAGCTCTGATGGAACCCTATATGGCTATATTGTGCAGGAGAGTATAGGAATACATGTGTGGATTCAAATCTCCTGTTAACATATTACAAGTAACTATCTTGTGAAGCATTTTGGATCGTTACATGAAATTTAATGATTTAAATTGTTTGAAAATTTTTTTATTTTAATAAATATTTTTTAAAAAAAATTTATGATAATATATAAATTTCTTTTAATATTTTAGTTCTTTTTATACATAATGATATCTTACCAAAAAAGAAATAAATTATTTCTAATAATTTATAGTATGTTCTTTACATTTTAAATTTATTTTTATTTATACATGATAAAAAAATGTAAATAAGTTCTAACAATTTATAATATATTATTTATATCTTATAATTTATTTTTTATCAATAAAATATCACTACGTATAAAAATGATCTAAAATATTCATAAATTTTTTAACATTATCATATTTTAAAAAAAATTAATTTTTATTGAAATAAAAAAAATTTTGAAACAATTTGGACTATTTTATCTGATGGTCCAAATGCTTTATTGGATATTCTCCTGCTTTTATTTCTTAGTATATCTTCTATATGTGTGTATTTGGAGATTCTTTTACTCAATAAGAATGCATAAAGAGTAAAGACCAATTTTAACTACCAAGTTTGCCCCATGAGTGTGCCAATTATCTCCACATGCTTAATTAGTACTTTGTACTTGTGTATATATAATTAAACTTAATTATAATTTATAAAGTTTGTTTGATCGGGGAAATTTGGTCCAAAAAATTCAAGTTAAAAAAAATTTCAACTAAAAATGTCTAATTTATAAAATGAGTTAGACTCATGTTTTTTTATATTCCACCACGAGCCCAAAAGTCCAATTAAATATTTTTCAAAAAAGAAAATACTTATTATTTAAAGATTTTTTTAGTATAACATGACATCTTAATAAAAAAAATAAATATTAAATACATTTTATTTAAAAATTTTATATCAATACAACAATTTATTTATATTTATAATTTTTTTTATTTATAACCTTACAAATAATAATAATAGTTATGTTAGTTATTTATATCTTAAATAATAAATTGACTTTATTATGATTTTAAAAAATTTGATTGACTTGATAAATTTAATTTAAAAATATAAATAATTTTTTTTAATTAAAATACATGTTAAAATTTTTTTAAACTTAAATTCAAGTTCGATTTATACAACTTAGACTGCGGCACCGGTAATCTTTTGGTTAAAAGCTTCAAAGCAAAATGATAACCGACACTAAAAGTAATTTTTAAATCATGAGTTATTGAAATTAATTATAATACACATTACGTCATGTCAAAATATTCTGCTCCTGGTCAACCACTCATTGATTTCAAAAAGTAAAATAAAGTGAATAATTCAAAAGACTAAAATCTTTTAAAAAATAAATATCTTTTGAATTTCATAAAGCTATTTCAAATTTTCATTTGCTCTCCCAAAAAGAACCCTTAAAAGTTAGCCAAATAATCTACGAGGGTGACCCAATTAGGTGTATTCTAGAGTAATGGCAATGATAACAGGTCACTTGTATTAACGTGGAATTTGTATGAATGGTTTGATTATAATTTAATAGTTTATACCTTTTTATATGTATTAAATTTAAAAAATATAAAAAAAAAATATAAACTGTTGAATCATGATCTAATATTTTATATTTTTAATACAAATTTTTTATTACTTTTAAAAAATCTACTCTCAATTGGCAGCAAAACATCGTGAGGGAAAGAATTCCAGGAAATTATATATTTTATTTCAATTAATTAACATTTGATTAAAACATTAATATAGCAGATAAATTTTTTTCTCTCAAATAAATTTGAATTATATTATCCACCCTTCGATCTATTTTGAAAATATATATTTTCATCTCCTTTATTTTAAAAAAGAATATAGTTTCCTACAACAAAAGATAAGTTACAATTTCTTTTATTTTGACCAAAATACTCACATATCTATTACTTATATAATGTAACAATTATATATTATACATAGATATCATTTGATAACAAAATAAATTATGAGAAACAAAAATATATTCACAAATTAATTTTTCAAATTTAACTAATTCATAGATGATAATTTAATTCAAAAATAGTATTTGTATGGAACATATATCAATAAAATAGTTCTGTGAATTTAATAAAGTTTTAATATGAATTAAACATATGGTTTGCAACGTAGAATAAATCACATTGAAATAACAGTTTTTAAAAACAAGTTTTAACAATATATATTTTTAATAAAATATATCAATATTATTCTTGAAGTTAAGGTCTATATTGGTCTCGGGAAGGTAAGAGTACTTTTAGAATTGAGGAGATGGTGATGTATTTTGGCATCTTTTGAAGAAGAAAGAGTAATTTACCCAAATATAATAAAACATCTACCTAAACATTGGACTAAAATAAAAAGTTAAATCTTAACTAGTTAAAACTAATTCAAAAAGTTCATCTAAAGTCAAAGTATAGCCTCTTAATTGTAATTAAAATTTAATTTTTTATTCCAAAATTTAAGATGATATTTTGTTATTATTAAACTTTGATTCAAAGAGGTAAAATGTAAAATTCTATATAGAAAAGATATAACATTGTATTAAATATCTTGCTTAAGAACCCCTTTAAAATACAAGATCCTTTTGCAATAAAAATGGCAAATCAGTGGACGAACGTGATGAAGGAAAAGAAACATAACATATCTTGAGATTTTGAAATGCAAATGTCTGTGTGTGTTGCAATTTGCCGTTAAGGGAGGACGCTAATTCAGCTAAATATTGAGTTTGAAAAGCAATTGGAATATTTTCTAGGAGATTACAGGAAGGTTATAAAGGGCATCTTAGGAAACAAGACGATTAAGAAAGAAAGAGAAAGAGATAGAGAGAGAAGGGAAGAGAATGTAATATTGGCGCTAAGTATTTAAGATGCATACGAAAAGGTGGTGAGATGAAAAGGACGTGGGACAAAAGCGAGGTTCATTGCAGCTTCCTTCAACTTTTGTTTGTTGCTTCATCAATTTCATCAAATCGTAACCACAGCAAATCATGTCATATTTAAGGTACGAAATGATTATTTCGTTGAATTTTTTTATAAAATAAATAAAATATTGTTGACAAGCATTAATTTATTATTAGGTCGATTTATTAAATTAATCAATTAATTAAACAATTAAATTTTAACATAAATAAAAAATAGATTTGGTTTGAGTTAGTTGTAACTAATAAGTGATATGTTAAATTATTTACAAGTCTATTGAGTTGAAACCTTGACTTGTAGTTCAAATTTTGTCAATAATTATCCTATAATATTACTTAAAGAATAAAAGAAAGATATTTTATAAGTATATTTAATTTTTAAATCTGAATAGTTTAGACGTAAAAATTTACTATTTAAAATAATTCAAATAATTTTATTTATTGAGATATATTACTATGAACTTATGATAACTTCTTAGATTCTAAAGACTCATCAAAAAATTCATTTTGCTTATTTTAAAATCCTCAATGACTCTAATTCTTTTAACGTATGAAAGAAAAAAGCTTTTAGCAAAGCAAATTATTTTTTCTACTTACAAAGTTATGGTTGTTTCATTAGGTAAATGTAATTTTATTATTACTAATTTATTTATTTATTTCCCACTATGATATGAAATTACGTTCTTTCAATATTATTTGGGCCAAATACAACATTATGTAATTTATGGTAGACTTAATTTTAGTACAATAGTTTTTGAATTTATGAAATTATTTTGAAAAGCTTATCTAAACCTTAAAAGGAAGTTTCTTTATGATTAATGATATATGCTCATATAATGAAACTTGCCTGGGGAATTATCACAAAAAATGAAGACTTTTGGGGGTCTGAGTGTTGAGTGGTGAATATTGCAGGGACACAACTACCAAGGAACTAGATATCATAATGGATATATATATCTACAGAAAGCGGAAGATGATTAACCACAACGTGCATGCAAGTGGGAGAGACGTTCTTTTCAAAAGAACGCGTGGATAAAAGGGAAAGGCCTTCACATTCGTCATGTTTTTAGAGAGCGACATTGATCTTGAGGCTAACATTTAAGGTGCCACGGCGAATACTCACTCAAGCTATAAGAAAACGTTGAGGGTTTATGTTGGGGAATGCTCTACAGCTATATTTAGATAGATAGGTCGGAGAGAAGTGGTAAAAAATATAATGATTAAAATAAATCAGACTTATATTTGAATTTCTTTTAAGATAGATTGAGATGATAAGAGAAGTACACCAAGACTCTTTTTTATTATTCAAAACTCTAATTTTTATGTCTTTCTAAATTAGGAGTAAAAATAAAATGAAATAAGTTAAGAAATTAAATTATTAATATACTCATATTTTAGTACTAATATAATCATCATGCACTGAGTACTATTTTAATTGTTATAACTCCTGTCTCTTTTCTTTTCTTTTTAACTTAAAATTTTAAAATAAAAAAGAAAGAATAAAAGAATCTACAATATAAATTAGCTTCATTTATTTTGTTAGGTCAACAATTTTTCTTTTTGGCTTTTTAAATTTTTCATTTAAATCTTTTTGAAGCAATGTAGATATTTTGCAATAAATATATTAGATAAAAAATATAGACATAATAATTAGTAAATAAAATAAAGAAATATAAATAAAAAAATAATGAAATATTATGTATTAAACAATGACAAAATTTTTAGTTATATATTTATGTTATAAGGGTTAATATTAAAAATAATAATAATAAATTATTCTATTCCATTTACTTTATTATAACTTCTTAACAAAATTGATGTGTCTTTTTTTTTTATTAAAATTTTTAATCAATATATCTACTCATATCATTTTATTTCATTACATGTCATTTCGTTAATGACTAATCAATTATATCTTTTCCTTAACTCCCAAACATAATCTAATTGTGGACGAGGGGAAGAAATCATGACCCATGCTTTATGGGATCGGGATTGCAAAGAAGCAAATGCAGTGCGTATTAATCACCTCGTTCTCTCATGCAGGACCACTGTCTCCTATACGTGGGACTTCAAAAGAATCGGTAACAAGGACTACCAGGTCTACTAAGTAATGAGGAGTTTAACTGGCCAATATAGTGTTTGCAATCATTTATTGGTGGATTTGGCATTGGACAAATTTCCAAATTTTCAAAGATGATCATCATGAAATTTCCTTTCATGCTATGGTCAAAATCTATCACATGGTGAAACTAGTTACTGAGACGAGAGGATGATAACTGTTAAGATAAATTATATTTATTTATTTTATTAATTCATTTTTTGCTAATGTCTGATTATGTTGGGCTGATCATTGTTCACATAGCAGCTAAAGTGGGCCAAATGATGATCAAGTCACAACATTGTGGGTCAAAGACAAAAGTATTGATCTAGCCCCAAAAGAAAAAAGAGAAAAGCCTCTCGAGCGAGCATCTAAGGGAGAGAAAGTAGCCATTTTTTAATGTTGATATCTCGGCTATGTACATTCACTATGTCTCCCCGTGGGATCGCAAATTTCAGAGCAAGTACCTCTTACATTTTTCTGTGTATATCATAAATTGACCATTGTTCTTTTCGTCTGTAAAATTTTCTATGTGTGCGTCAATTGTATTTGCGTGTGTTCATTTAGAGTCTAAAGATTTGATCCTCTGTTGTAAGTTTAATTTGGAATTATAGTTAGGTTGACTTGTAAATTTATTAATATTGAATAATAAAAATCTTAATTGAATTATCTAGGTAGTAAATATAGAATAAAAAGTAATATAAACCACTATTAATTTTGTGTGATTTATCTCTTTACTTTATCTCAATTTAATGTATTTTACAATAAATCATTCCTTAGGATAATTATGAAATTCACAACACAAAATAATTTGATTAATTTAGATTTAGATTTTATTTTTGCAATTCACCCCCTCTTGCCATTTACAATAATAACGCGAGCATGCGTAACGAGGAAACGATTGCATTTTCCTAGTTCAAGTTAAATAAAAATTTATGTGGATGTTGCAAGGTGGAGATGAGGGATATACAGGTTTGGCTCGTTGTTGGCGATGATGGGATATAGATTGTTGGCTTTTACTAATAATGTTAGAATGTGTGATATATGATGTGTTCAATATTGCGAAACTATATATGATGCGTTCAATATTATAGAAATATTGGGTGTGCTAAATGGTCTAGAGTTGGCTTACAATTATGGGTATAAGAGAATTGTAGTTCAATTGCATGGATTACCGAAAAAAGGATATCACAGAAGAACATTATTAAGATGGGAGGCAGAGTGGGGAGGGTTTTGGTTTTTGAAAATCTTATTGTCGATGGAGGGTTTTGAAGATGTTTTGTAGGGATTAGGGTCTTCATTGATTTAGAGAAGCCCTTATTAGCGAGCTTCTGGATAAATCGACTTGGTTTGTCTAACTTATGGGTGGATATTAAATATGAAAAACTTCAAAGTTTTTGTTATAAATGTGGAAGGATTGGTCATGATTTAAAATCTTGTTCATTTTCTGTTAATTCTGGTTAGAAGTTTGGTCTGAATTTGGGGGCCATTAAGAGCTGTTGTTGGTATTCTGGTTGTAAAAGATGAGGAGGTCCGAGAGCTGGAAGGGGAATTAGGGAAGAAGGCATGTGAACAGTAGTGGAATAGTAGGTGCCTGGGTGAGGAGGTAGAAGGTGAGAGAGCCTTAGGAAAAAGGGTTTACAGGCTTGTATGGGATTTTCTGGTGAGGTGTCCTTTAATATTGGTGGTTCGGCTAGTAAGTCTCTAAAAGGCAAAAGGAAGAGGGGTGGTCGAAGGAAACTTAACTTGGTGGAAATATCTATCAAAATAAGTTTCATGGTGGATGTGCAGAGTGTGGTAGGGGTTTAGATTTAAAGGAACTACTATTCAATTTGAAAAGGAGGATAGGCTTGGTGGCTTGCTGGGAATAGCCACCGGAGAGCCATGATTCTCATATCCTGAAATTGTTAAGGGTCGGAGGCGCCCTTGACAGGAAAAGCCTTAAGGCTTTTGTGCAAAAAATTTTGGCCCCTCTGGTGTTTCTGATGGAAACCAGGATGAAGAAGGAGAAAATTGAAAAATTGAAAAGGAAATTATCATTTCAAAATGCTGTGTATGTTGATGCTATTGGCTTAAGCAGAGGTTTGGCCCTGTGGTGGAAGGACTCAATAGAGTTTGAGTTGTTAGCTATCTCAAAAAATTTTATTCAGATATACATTTTTAGTGGGTTTTGGAAACCTCAAGAACTTCATTACTTTGCTCTATGGTCCTCCAAGAGAGCAGGGGAAGAAAGATTGGTGGAAAAGTTTATGTCGTTTAAATCTAGGAAGTTTTAAGCCTTGGATTTGTGTAGGTGACTTCAATGAGTTGTTGTTCAATGGCGAAAAGCGAGGTGGTAGAGTCTGATCTGACAGAATCTTCATGAAGTTTCAAAATTTCATGAATAGTGGCAATCTTCAAGATTTGGAATTTAAAAGATGTCATTTTACTTGATATAATGGGAGACTTGCAAATGCGTTTATAAGAGAGAGGTTGGACAGGGCAGTTTGCAATCTTCTGTGGAGAGAAAGCTTTCCCAAAGCTCAAGTTCTTAATCTAGAACCGATTGGTTCAAATCATTCCCCTATTGTTGTCTGTATTAAACTTACTCATGGGAAGACGCATAGAAGCTTTAAATTTGAAGCCATGTGGAATGAGCATGAAAATTTTATTAGGTTGGTGGAAGAAAGCTGGTCAACAAAGGTGAATGCAAATATGGAAAAAAAATAAAAGAAAAGAAAATTTTTCTGTGTAAACTGAAGAAGCTTAAAGAGGCTCTGGTGCAGTGGAGCAAAAGGGACTTTCCCAATAATTTGAATGCCATGAATGGGCTCTTGCTTAAGTTGAAGGATTGCTATGGTGGTGTTGGGAATGATAATATCGCCAGGAAGGTTGGGGAGATTACAAATCAGATTGAAGTTTCATGGGATGGATAGGAAAGTTACTGGGCTTAGAGAACCAGAATCAGTTAGCTCAAATGGAGGGACAAAAATACCAGATTCTTTCACGCTACTACAATTCAGAGGTGTCGAAGAAACAAGGTATGTTTTCTAAAAAAGGATGATGGGGAGATTATTGAAAATGCTTGTGAAATTGCTGACTGCTTTAAAGACTTTTATTCAAATATGTTTGACAAGCTTGGTAATAAGGATCTTTCTGTGGCCTTAAGTTTTGTTCCTGATCTGATGATGATAATAGCTCTCTGCTGAAACCTATCATTGATGTTGAGATAAAGAGGGTTGCCTTTGATTTAGGGGACTAAAAGCCCTTGGACCAGATGGCTTTTTAGGTTTTTTTTATCATAATACGTGGGAGGTAGTTGGTAATCAGGTTTATGAGTTAGTTAAAGGCTTCTTTAATGAGCAGTATAATAATTATGAATTGAATGAAACTAACTTGATTTTAATTCCTAAGTGGATCATCCAGAGATTGTTGGTTAGTTTCGGTCAATCAGGTTATGTAATTTCTCTTATAAAATCATTTCAAAGATTTTGACTTATAGGTTGAAAGGTTTGCTCCCTAGATGTATAACTCAGAACCAAAGGGCCTTTGTGGCTGAAAGGTAGATTCAGGATAACATTCTAGTTGCCCATGAGGCTTTTCAATACTTAAGAATAAGAAAGAAGTCCAGCATAAATTAGCCTTTAAGTTTGATATGAATAAAGCCTATGATAAGGTCCAATGAGACTTTTTGGAACATTTGTTGATAAAAATGGGTTTCAATAAAGTGTGGATGTCTTGGATAATGAAATGTGTAAATCAATACATTTTAATCTTCTTTTATTGCGTAAAAGGGTAGTTATTATTAAGCTGAGAAGGAGTTTAAGATAAGGGGACCCATTATTTCCTCATATTTTCATTTTGGTGGCTGATGTTCTTTCTAGGATGGTGCTTAAGTTTATGGAAGAGGGGTGTTTGAGGGGAGTTAAATTTACTAGAGCTTGTCCAGTTCTTAGCCACTTCCTTTCGCGAATGATTCTCTTTTTTTCATGAAGGCCTTAGTTTCAAACTGTGAAGTTATGAAGGAGATACTAGATATTTAGTTACTGGTCAGAGGGTTAATTTTGAAAAGTCTTGCGATTTTTTCTCTAGTAATACCCCGAGAAGCATTAAGGAAGAGCTCTGTGATGTTTTGGGGGTTTCAGTGGCTGACTCTTTGGGAAAATATTTAGGTCATCCTGTGCTGCGGGGAAGATCTAAGGTAGAGGTGATGCCATTTGTTAAAGACAGGATTAGAAGGAAAATTCAAGGGTATAAAGGTAGCTTGCTTTCCCAATGAGGCAAAGAAATGTTGATTAAGGCAGTGGCAAATGCTATTCCCACTTTTCCATGGCTTATTTCCCATTCCCTAAGCAAGTTTGTATTGGGATGAACAGCCATATTGCAAGGTTTTGGTAGGGGCAGGCAGGTGATGATAGGATGATCCACTGTATTTCGTGGAATAAGTTGGTGAAATCAAATAAGGAAGGATGATTGGGGTTTAAAGACTTCTATAGTTTTAATCTTGCTTTGCTTGCTCAGCAAAGTTGAAGGATCTTGTCTAACTCTGAGGAGTATTGGGTTAAAGTTTTGAAGGGAATTTATTTCTCTAGTTCTGACTTCCTGGAAGCTTAAAAAAGTGGAAGAGCCTCATGGGCTTGGAGTAGTATTTTGCTGGGAAGAGATATCCTTAAGAGAAATTTGTGCTGGCAAGTAGATGATGGCCATAGTATCAAGTTCTAGAATGATCCTTGGGTCCTTGACTTGGATAACTACAAAATTATTACTGGTGTGCCTTATGAGGAGATGAAAAATAGCAAAGTTGCTAAATACATTGTGGATTGTGGATAGGAGTTATCTTGTTTAGAAGAATGGGTATCCAAGGCTGAATTGAATGCTACTAAAAGAATTCCTCTATCCAGTGCTTTGTTGAAAGATAAATTAGTCTGGAGGGTGGGAAGAGATGATGTTTATTTAATTAAAAAGGGTTATCACATAGCTAGATGTTAATGCAGTTGATTTGAATAGGACAATCTCCTTTAGAGTGATCAATGGAAGTTTGCGGAATGGTATTTGGAAGCTTAAATCTCCTTCTAATCCTTATCTGGAAAAACTATATGAGAAAAATATTTTTAGGTAATATCTTTGTGGCCTTTGGTTGAATTGTGCCGAGTCCGCAAAGCATGTTCTTTTTCTGTGTGAGGTAGCTAAGCGAGTTTGGTTTGGTAGCAATTTTTGTTTCTTGATGGATAAGTTTAGATTGTCTTCCTATAGCAGGTGGTTTGAGTGGATGTTTGAATCTGACCATCTTTTTGAGATGGATAGAGCTATCGTTGCTGAGATTTGTTGGATTTTATGCAAAGTTAGGTGCAAGAGATTGTATGAAGATGAATGGGTGGACCTAATGAACATTATCAAATGGGCTTATGATTCAGTCGCTGCGTTTTGGACTGCTAATAGATGGCTGTTGGAGCCTTATATTGATGTGGAGTTGGTCTACTACGGTTACTATATGAAAGCCCCCTAAACCTAGGCAACTTAAAATTAATTTAGATGGGGCTTTCAAAGCTTTATCTGGCGATGGGGCAATTGGAATCATTATCAGAAATAACTTGGGGGATGCAATCAGGATGTATAGCTATCTAGTTTTGGTTTCTTCTACTCTTCTGGTTGAGATCTTGGCTTTGAGGGAAGCTCTTCTGATGGCAAAGGATATGAAGCTGCAAGAGGTAGTTCTTGAATCAGATTATAAAGAGCTGGTCAATGCTCTTTAGGAGAATATATGGTGTCTAGATTGGAGGTGTAGCTATCTTTTTGTGGAAGTGCTGAGGCTATGCAAGGATAACCCTTCTTTCTCTGTCTCGTGGGTTCCTATAGCTTCTAATATTGCTGCTAATTGATTAGCCAGGTTTGTTGAAAAGGGGATGAGGCATGTTGGTTTGGATTTCATTCCCCCATCCCCCTTAATCTCTATTCTTAATTCTGATGCATGCTATGGTCGAACTAGTGTAGGCTAGCGCCTTTTGTGTTTGTTGAGGTGTTGCATTGGACTGTGTTTTCATTTTTTTCATTTTCGTGCTTTCTTTGATTGTACTCTCACTAGTTTGTTTTGCTTTGACTTCTATGAATCGTTTTCTTTGGCCAAAAAAGAAAAGATATTCCTATTGATTAGGAAATTGCACAAGTCAAAATTATATGATCCAAAATATCAATCAATATATGTTTTAACCTCAATGGATTGTCTTTCAACATACTTGATCATAAGGTTGTCAAATTCGCAAGTCTAGATAAACTCGTAAGGGGAAGATGGACTTGTAACGTAAACTCGTAATGTAGAATCGTAAGAGTTTACAATAATAAATATTAAACATAATTATATCATATAAATACAAAAAATTTCATACATAAATACTCATTTTATGATTTATAATCTACATTCTATATTTTTCATTCAAGTCAATATACAAATTTCAATAAGTTTCATAATTTATTATTTATGATAAAATAATACTCATTTAACATAACTAAGTCTCAAATAAAAATAATATATAACTTCACATTAGCTAAAGAGAAATCCTAATTTATTAACCATTATAGAAAAGAAATAAAGAAAATATAAATTGATCTTTTATCACAAATTAGTTAAGGAGAAATCCTAATTTTTTAACCATATATGCATCAAAATTTAACATTTTGCGTTAATAATATATAATTTTTTTATTATTTTTAGGTAATTCTATTAAATAATTAATATTTAAAATTTTCAATATGTTAAAACTTAATTGGTTTAGATTGAGACCCCAAAATTATTGAGTGTTTAATATATTAAGTCAATTAAATTATAACCTAAAAATATATATATAGAGTCGAGCATTACATAGTATAGTAATTATATATATATATATATATATATCAAAGGCAACCTTGTGGCTAGTGGCATGGAGTGCATTTTAAAATCCAACTCTGACAAAATAATTTGATCCAAATACTTAATTTATATTTTATTTATTTATTTTAAATAGAGGTGAATCCTTACCACCAAAAGGTGCTAACACCAAAAAGTAAAGGAAAAACTTTATTTTCAATCTAAACAATTTTATTCATTTTTTTAATATGGTTATTTTAATTTAAAAATTTGTAATTTAATCCCCTAAGTTTATAAATGTTCCAATTTACTTCCTATTATTAAAATTTTGTTAACATTATGCTAAACTCATTAATGTAATTAATTACATACTATTTTAACACTATGAATATGTATGGTTTATGTTAATAAAAAAGATAAAAATAGATAACAATATAAAATTATTTTATATATATGACAAAATACTGGTAAAAATATAATAACAAAAATGAGATTGAAAATCATTTATACCGTAAGATTTAATTATAAACTTTTAAACTATAAAAACTAATTTAAACTTTTTAATTTTTTATTTTTCGTAAGATTTTTTTAAGATAAATTCAGCTAATCACATAAAATTTAGACTCTACTTCTTATATATATATATAATTTTTTTTTTTTTGTATAGCCAACTAATATTAGAACGCAATAGAACTTTACTGAAGAATTTATTTCAAATACTTAAAATTTTATTTCCTTGGAGCAATTCGCTAACATGCAGACTGCTTAGCACATCACCTTTGGTTTACAATCTCACAATCTCCATCCTAATTAACATTAATGAAATAAGTATAATTTTAATGAAATTATAAAGTTGTGAAATCTACTTGTAAATTTTTTTTTTAATTATGACTACTTATTTTATCTTTATATATAAAGAAATCCGAATTATTTCAAATTTTCCATTTTGTAATTCCAATGATTGTTTTTCAATTACTATTTTTTATAATTAATTATTATTCATTAATTTCAAAAATATCATATTATATTCAATAATATAATTTTATTTATCTATTGTTACTTTCTTGAATCTTTAATTCTTGCCTTTTCCATTCTAATAATTAATTTTTTCCAAAATATTAATTTCTCCATGCTTTATTATTTTTATTATTACTGGATTTTGTTTAATTAGGCCAATAAATATTTTGTATGTTTTAATCATTTTCTTTCCTCTTATTCTATTAAGTTGCGTTTTTAATCATTTCCAACATAACATATTTTCCAGCTGCTTAATGTTATTGATTATTTTAAAAATTAATATGTTGCATTTTTTATAATATTTTTCTTATTATTAATAATGAAATTTCTAGTGTTTTAATCTTTATCTTCTCATTCTAATAATTGAAAGCGGAATTAGAAGATATAATTGAACATGATCACAAATTGGGAGAATAAATAAATCAACAATCTGACCTGATGAAGACGACATCGTTGATCTGAGTATTGGTTAAATCTAATAAGTTAAACCCACAATACCCAAGAGTATTTCTCAAAGTGTTTTGACAGCAGATAGAGAGAGAGACAGATTTTGTATATGAAAATTAGGGCTTTAGTGTATTATTTATAGGATTTTATTTAATAATATAATTAATCAATATTATTCAGTAAAATCTTCCAGAATCTTTAAAACAATTTTAAATTTAATTAATTAATCAAAATTAAGCCCATAAAATCTCTTTCTAGATAACAGTATTAGATTAGTAATCTAAAGGGATGATTACTAATACTCTTGCGCTATGGGTTGAGTTTTTGCCCAATGGGCTTGTGGATAATCAAACCTATCACCGATTATCCACACATATTAAAATAAAACTCAGTCTATTCTCAATTTATAAATTATAACATTAATTGCCTAATTAGAATTAATAAGGTACTAATCTAATAAAATAGTTAATGTTAATCCATAAAATATTAAAATTATTCCAACAATCTCCCACTTGAATAACATTAATTAAATTATTAGATCAATAAACGAATAACTAATCAGGTATAATAATGTTCTCAAAAATACACGGATGTGTGTATATTTATAAACCATGCAAGATTCAGTGGTGAAATTATACACAAAGATCACTGAATGCTATAATTAGTTATAACATGAAATTAATCTAATAACATAATTAATGCTAATCCATATAATATTAAAAATATTCTAACAATAATATATTTTTAGCAAAATATTTTTTCTTCCATCATCTTATTATGTCATTATTAATTTTTGAATTTAACATATTATTTTTTATTATTCCCATCATCCTATATCTTTAGTAATGTATATAATATTTAATTTCGTGTCTAATATTTAATTAATTTTGTATTTTTAATTATCATTTTATATATTTTTGGATCCTCTTATGCATCTGGAGAATGATGTAGTTTAACAAACAAACAAAAAATTATATACAGTGACCGAAATAATAAAAAGGGGCCAAAATACAATTTGCTCCATTTCAAAAATTGCAACATAAATGAGAGGAACAATAATCAAGATTATTAAAAAATATATAAAAATGCATTTTACATAAAATTTTATATATGATTCGCCTTCAAGACTAATCATTTACATTTTAAGCATTTTGGTATTTTGACTTGCTAAACATGAATTTTGACAAAAAAAATATTTAAATTATAATATTAGGCTCAAATTTCCGACGATCTGCATTGCCTTGTAGAATTTTGTTATATATGTAAAATTTTAATGTGGGAAATTATAGATACATTCAAATTTATAATACGCTTTTTAACAAAATTAAAAAAAAGAACACAAGAAAAAGAAAAAACACTATAAAAACGAAGAATTTGTGGAGTCCCGCCCTTCCGAAATGCGCTCCTTTTGGTCCCTTTCGCCGAGCGACGTCGTCCCGTGTCTGGTGTGAAGTGGTGTACTATTGGGATTGTCCCCCTTTCCCCGTCAACCGCCAAACCCAAATTTCTTCGCTGACTGCCGTTTCTCCTTTTCTGCTTCCTTCCTCTCCTCCTACACCAAAATCACAGCCACGTTCTTCGTTTGCTACTCTCGTTTGCATTTGTCGCACAGAGACACTCGTCTTGGCATTGCGAGGAAGAATTAACAATGGGTGACGCTAGCAATACACTTCGCATACTTGTTGCTACGGACTGTCACCTCGGCTACATGGAGAAGGACGAAATACGACGCCATGACTCATTCCAAGCATTCGAAGAAATTTGCTCAATAGCTGAGCAGAAGGAGGTCATTCCATAAATTTTAATTAATCGTTTTTCTCTCTACTCCTAGTCTCTGTAGCGGGCTTCACTACTTAATTATGCTATTCTGCTTTTTGATTAATTTCGTGTGACTTTCGATTAAGTTGCTTCCAATTTTTTCTGAGTCTGCATAGGTTTCTTAGAAGAAAGGAAAAAAAAAAAAAAACAAAGGAAAAAAATCTTGAGTGCTCAGAAGCTGGTTATAATGGGAATTGCTCCTCTACTTTTGCCATTGTTTTTGTTTCAAAATATGCTTGGAAAGTGCATGCTATCATATGCCTGCTCATAGCGAGTATTTGATGGACTGTATTTGTATACGGTGCCAGGTTGATTTTTTATTACTTGGTGGTGACCTTTTCCACGAGAATAAGCCATCGAGATCGACGCTAGTTAAGGCTATTGAGATTCTCCGTCGACATTGTCTCAATGATCGGTCTGTGCAGTTCCAAGTTGTCAGTGACCAAACCGTTAACTTTCAGAATGCGTAAGAAATTCATGTAATTGGCAACTAATTTTGGCAGCTCTCTATAAGAAACCCACCCCCCCCCCTCCCCCCCAACCTTTTTTTTTTCAGTTGAGTTATATGTAGTATATATAGACCATCCTCAAGCAGTTTCGCTGCCCCTTATTTCTTTTTCTGCTTAGACCCATTATGCCATGTATGTTTTTCTGCTTGTCTTGCTTTTGCTAATGAACACTCTGAATATGTTTGTATTTTCAAAGAAGTTAGCATTTGAACACATATCCATGTTCATTCACAAGATAGATTCATAAGCACTCTCCTTGCTTTTGTAAAATACCTTAAAGCTTAGCTTAACTTATGCCTGTTCAATTTTTACAACTTCTTTTCCTTAACAGATTTGGCCACGTAAATTATGAAGATCCGCACTTCAATGTCGGTTTGCCAGTTTTCAGCATTCATGGAAATCATGATGATCCAGCAGGCGTGGTATGAGTATTGTGATTGAATTTGTAAATTTTTGGACTTCTGCTTACTATGGCTGCCATGGTTACTATTGTGTTGCTTAAAGTGCTTCTGTATTTATTTATTCAATATACAAGACCTTGACAGGCTTCTATTCTGCATTCTAACTGGTAAAGCCTATTAATTGTTAAATAACCAAACTTCATTCAAGATTTTGTAAATCTAGAGTCCTTGAGTTGGGGGCTTCAATGTTTCATTTGACTCTGACCAATTAAAAAGACCAGGGGGCAAAACAAACAAATATCTTGAAAGGTCCTCTGTAGTTGTTGGAAATGATTGTTCTGAGACTGGTCACATTGAAGCATTCCTTTCTCTGAATGGACTTTTGATCATTGAAATATGTTATACTTTAAGTTTTAATTAGACATCATTCAGAAACTCTGTTGGTTAAAATTTGAAATCACATTAATGGTAGCCGTTGGCAGAAGGATAAGCTTTATTCACCGGGATTTGACAGATGGAACTTTACCATTTAGTATTTGTGAGGGGTAGGGAAGATCGAGAGTGCGAAAGGGGTTAGGGTCTCCCATTCATACTTGGAGAGTGTATTGCTTTCTTTCTTGTTATAGCTCTGTGCAGGCAACAAATGGTTATCTGGATTGACATTCATTTTTTGATTGTCCCATATAATATACCATGAAATGCAGATATCTTGTTAGTTAAATACTATTTCTGTTTTTAAATTATAATTAGGATATGGCTTGAGTTGTCAATCTTGTCATCTGCAGCAAGCTAAACACAGAATAGCATATAGAAAATTCGAAGTTATTATAGTATAAAGAACCTCTTATATACGTTTATTTTTAATGAATCAATTTATTTGTTATGCTGATGGCGTGGTAATTTGTTTTGTCTGTTGGATGTGCATTTTAAATTGTCATTCAATGACAAAGTAATTTGATATCTATTCCTTTCAATTAGTTTGATATATGTTATAGTGCGCTTAGAGGTATTCTTAACTACGAGAAATATGTATTACTTACTATATGATTGTGACAGGACAACCTTTCTGCTGTTGATATTCTCTCAGCATGTAATCTTGTCAACTACTTTGGCAAAACAGTTCTTGGGGGTTCTGGTGTTGGACAGATTACTGTCCACCCTATTCTTATTAAGAAGGTTCGTTCTTGAATATTGATAAAACCAGAAGGGGGTGGCTTTAAGTAAGATTTGTCTTTCTTAAGGGAATGGATGACAATCCTAAGTTTTATTCTGTCCTGAGTTGTATTTCTATAAGTTGCAGGGTTCAACAGCTGTAGCTCTGTATGGTCTGGGGAACATTAGAGATGAACGGCTCAATAGGATGTTTCAAGTATGCTACTGAGAAAATCTTCTTTCAAGCAGTTCATCTGTTGATTTAAGTGTGCTCACTTATGGATATAATATATTTTTTATTTGTTCTTCAGACACCACATGCTGTACAGTGGATGCGGCCTGAATCTCAGGAAGGTTGTCAGGTGTCTGATTGGTTCAACATTTTGGTACTTCATCAGAACAGGTTTGTGTCTGCCCGTGTGTTTGTGCTCTTTAAGGGATTGTATTGTATGTTTTGTGTCATGGTATGGTGTTGATCTGCATATGATCTATATCTGCCAGCTGTCCTTGAAATCTTTGTTCATGTACATGGAGCATCTAAGTTTTAGATTTTAATTGACTTGGAGATTGATCCACTTTTCAAACATGATATGCAGGGTGAAAATGAATCCAAAAAATGCAATAAATGAACACTTCCTGCCACGTTTCCTGGACTTCATTGTGTGGGGGCATGAACATGAATGTTTGATTGACCCACAGGTGCACTGACTAATGTCTTCCAAAATGGGCCCAGATACCAAGTATTGTATGTTTTTGTACTGCTTAACTTAATATGGATTTAATTTCTTCAGGAAGTTCCAGGGATGGGATTTCACATTTCCCAACCAGGATCTTCAGTTGCTACATCACTAATTGATGGAGAATCAAAACCGAAACATGTACTTCTTCTTGAAATCAAGGTTGTCCATGATTGGAAATCTAGAGGACTCTTCCATAAGAGCTGCTATTGTGCTTTACATATACTTTTTTCAAGTTCAAGTGCTTAAATTGATAATTATTGACAGGGAAATCAATATCGTCCAACTAAAATACCTCTGATGTCTGTGAGGCCTTTTGAGTATACTGAGGTAAGATGATACACTGATGCTATTATCCTTGGTAGTTATGGACAGACATTGCTATTCTCCTGCTCTTTAGATCATATTCAATTAAGAGCTATGCATTTGAAACTGCCTCATAGTTATTAATGAATCACTCAAATCTTCGTAGTGCAGATTATATTGAAAGATGAACCTGATATTGATCCCAATGATCAAAATTCAGTTCTTGAACATTTGGACAAAGTGGTATGTGGGTTTCCTTAAACTTTCTCCTATTCCCTTTTGGATACAAAGTGGTATGAGATAAAATTTCATTATTAAATTGTAGTAGACTTTGTTATTCTGCTACAAGTGTGGTTTGAACCAAAGTAAAATTTCCCCTTTTCTCTGTGTATGCTCTAGCAGCTATATTTAATAATAGTACAATGATTCAGGTTGGAAAGCTGCTAGAAAAATCAAGTAAAAAGGCTGTCAATAGAGCAGAACTTAAGCTTCCACTGATACGTATCAAGGTAATTGTTATATATGGACCATGGCTTTTAAGTTTACTTCTACATTCAAGGTTGTTTTCTATTTTTGTTTTTTTCCCACCTAGTACGAAGCTTACTCTACAATTACTGCTATGGTCTGGTTTTTAGATTACACTTTTGCTTAGAGAAAAGCTAGTTATTTTCAGACATTAATCAGTTATTCCAAGGTGCAACTCAATGCAACTTACCCTTTTTTTTTTCTAGCGATGTCAATTCAAATTCACAAATCTTTTTTAAGACACAAATTTGTACAGATTTTTATCTGAACTGCAGTTTATTGGCTATTATGGACATCTAATGCTTCAGAGACTGCCTTGTTTTATGGCATAATCTTAACCTTTACTACATAATTTGGCAGGTAGATTATTCTGGATTCATGACTATAAATCCTCAAAGATTTGGGCAGAAATATGTGGGGAAGGTACCTTCTGTTTATTACTCTTCCTGATAGTGCACTGCAGTTCACTTTTCTTAGAAATTGTTTTCTACTGTTGATTGGTCATCCATCTATTAGGTTGCAAACCCCCAAGACATTCTTATATTCTCAAAGGCTGCAAGAAGGACTAAGGGTGAAGGTAATTTACATTGTTTTTGTTTATCCTTCTTTTTGGTTCATGTTTTATCAAAACCAATGCTGTATCAATTATTAATTCGACAAGTTTCATTTATAGTTGATTACATATTGGTAATACACTAATAAAATATTTGGTTTGCGGAAATCTTGATGTTATCTTTCATTATGATGTAACTAAGTTTGATACTGCATTATGCACGCATATGCTTTTTTCTTTTGTTTTTATATATATATAACCTTTGTATGATTTGGTATGCTAATGCTCATTTTATAAGAATTTATGCATGCATTCTTTTCTGTTTATTTCCATGCAGCCATCCTCATAATTTCTTGTCCAGATTGTTCCTTGGCCTTTTACATATGTGTCCAGTTGCCATAGGTCTAGTTATTTCATTTCATGCATACATACATAAGTGTTTCATGTTAGAGTGCTATTGCAATTTGCAAGTTTTATAGGGACTTGTCACAATACCTGGTAATCCTGTTAATGTAAAATTTAAGCTCAAGATCCTGTGTTTGTCATTTGATACAACATGTAAAAGCATTTTTTACTCCAGAGGCGTCTACATCTGCAGTATCCTTTAGATTATTTTAACCTTGATATATTGTTTCAGTCTTTCAATCTTTCTGTTACGATGGGCCTGTCTGTGAGGCTTCATGAAAGTGCTAGGTAGGGATCGCTTGTGGCCAAAGATGGCTGTTCATGTCATTGTAGTATTGAGTTTTCGGTTGAAAAGATTAATTGAGTTCATATATTAGGGTAAATATAGCTATATATACTGGAATTATATGCACCGTATATGCTTTGTAAGTTGTGTCCTTTATAAGGCCTTTCCAAGTTCCCTACACAATTTATAATAACAAAGAAATGCTTGACAATTGACCTCACAGTGCACTTCAGTATATAGGATGATAAAATTGGTCACTGAGCTTTTGTTGTTTTCTTTTGTATTTTAGCTTGAAGATTGCCTGTTAATGATACACAAGGCAGCTAGCTTTTATAAATGTTCTTAATGAAGTTTAAATTACTTTTCATTTTCTATCAAAAAAAAAAAAAGTTCTTCTTTGGTAAGCTACATCAACCATGATTGTTTATTTTATTGGTAAATGATGTCTGTAACATTTTTTTTTTAGTTGTTTTTGCTTCAAATAAGGGGCTTCTTTGATGATTAATTAGGTAGCAGAAGGATCTCAACAATACTGTTTGTAACATACTCATTCAGGTTTATCAAGTTAATATATATATATATATATATATTTTGACTCACTGTTACATTTTAATTCATAATATTTGTTCACATTAGGATTCTAGCCCAAAACCACTCAGATAAGTGTGAGGGGCCCTACCACTGGATTACTCCTGCTATGCTCATCAAGTTAATATATTCTTTTTCTTAAACAAAAAATTTGATTAATGTCCCAACCTTAGTAATCGAATCGCAATTCCAAAATCATACAATTCAGAGACACATTGAAAAAAAAAATTAAAAAATATATTATATAAAAACGTATATAAATTGGTTTAGCTCAAAATCACATCATCGCCCTTGGTTCACAATTTATCAGTTTCTTGGCCTGTTCTAATTTTGTGATAGGAAATTGCACGTGCTTGGTAATATCATAAATCCGAACCCCCTTACTATGTTGTAATGTTAAACAAAAGCAGTGGAGAGAAAAGAAAGGCTATCTTCCTAAGATATTTTAATTGTCAAAGCTATAATATTATTGAGTACTTTGTAACTTGTTTGATGTGTCTTAAATTACCCTCCTCTCTTGTTTTTGTTTTGACTAGAATCAGTACTATAATTTAAAGTGTCATAGCTATAATATTATTGTGTACTTTGAAGTATTTGTTTGATGTGCGTTAAGTTACCCTCCTCTCTATTGTTTTTGGTCTAACCAGAATCAACACTAGGAGCAAGTTTAAGGAATTGGTAGTTTTGATTGGGTATAATGATAATCAAATGATAGAAATTTGCATTCTCAATGGAAATTAACAAAACATATTACAAGGTGGCAGTCAAGTGACATGTTTTAAACAAATGTTGATAATGTCATTTTGGACTTAAAAATGGAGGTATAAGGTGAACTTCCTGTTCACTTTTCTTTTGTCCAAATCATGATGGTTATGGTATAATCTTCAAATTTCTTTTTTGGGTTTTGGAACTGTAGGTAAAATTGATGATTCAGAACGACTTCGTCCAGAAGAATTAAATCAGCAAAATATAGAAGCATTGGTCGCTGAAAATAATCTGGTATTTACTTTAATTCTTTTTGTATTTTCTATTAATTGCTTTTATAGATACTTCCTAATTTAACAAGGCACCGACATGCAGAATTACTATACTGTGCACTGTATTATATATTCTTTTTCACAATCTAACTTTCTAGAATCTTTCTCTAAACATTTACTCAAGCCAAATATATATTTTTTTGGGTTCTCTTCTTTCTCCTAAGATTAAAAAAAAATAAAAAATTAGAAGGAAAGAAGTGGCTCTAAAATGAGGAGTATAAGATGTTCTCCTTAAAGAATACAAAGAAACAAACGATACTGTTAATATAAAAGAGCTCGACATTCGTGTACCATATGTATCAGGAATTTTCTGGTTCTATAGAGATTTAGTAGACAATCTTTATAAGTAGCTGGGTTTACGAGAGCTTGCATGGAAGATAATGAAAAGTGCTTGTAAAATTTACGGTATGACAGACATATGAATAATGAGAACTTCTGCACTCACATTTGAACCATGGCAGCCCCGCTTAACCCTTTGTCTTATTATAATACTATGAAATTAGAGATACTACAAGATCAATTCTTAAACAAATTGATTAAGGATAACTGTAAGACTCCTAAAGAATAATAAACTCTGTTTCTGTATCTTTACGTATTCTTCTTCTCATCAATAAATTCTTTTTTTAATTTTCATCTATAAAAGAAACTCTATGACTCCTAGATAATATTAAAGTCCTATATCTTTCGGAGTTCCAGTTTGACAGGTTTCTCAACACAGATAATAAATGGTACAGGGTCAATTTATTTATTTGATTTTAACAAATCTAACTTACTGGTTTTGCAGAAAATGGAGATAATTCCAGTCAATGATTTGGATATTGCATTACACAATTTTGTGAACAAGGATGACAAAATTGCATTCTATTCTTGCGTGAAATATAATCTTGAAGAAACACGAGTGAGTATTCTGTATCGCATTTATCTGCAATGTGCCTATGTCTATGTTGGAACATTGTTCCTGTATATTATCTTGCCTCCCAAGTTGCTGTATCTTATTATAGTGTTCATGCTCATATTGTATATATGTTTCTTCCCCTTCCTCTTCTTGTTTTCTGTAACATTGATGACCAACTATTGTACTTACACAGAACAAAATTGCTAAGGATATGGATACCCAGAAGTTTGAAGAGGAAGATTTAATTCTTAAAGTTGGGGAGTGTTTGGAGGTTTGAAGCTTCATTGTTCACTTTTTCTTTTCAATTTAAGAATTAGGTAGTCTTTAAGTCCAATGTGTCCTTGTGGAAAGCAGTTCACTTTGGTTTTGGTTGTCGCCTTATTATCGCTTGGGCCTTCATGAAGTAGCAGTTGCAGAACATCTGAGCATGGAAATCCCCTTTTGCATCAATCACAGTTGTTGGCTTCTTATATGCATTTTGAATATGTTGCTGTCATCACAGTGGTTTCATTGTATTGAAACATACATATAATGATGTAAATCTCATGAATGACCTTGTTGGTGCCGTCCCTCTCATTTTCTTCAGGAACGCGTACAGGAGAGATCCATCCGCAGTAAGGATACCACACAGTTTGCTGGTGGTGGTCAGCCATTGGAGGTAACCCTGACAAAGGATGTGCTACTCAGTATTTCGAAAGTGATAATAAAGTATTGTAGGCTACCAATTTTTACATTACTTGTATTCTGCTCCTCTTTTTAACTTTATATAGGAATTCCAAAGCAGAAGTACTGCTGGAACTGCCAGTGCAGTTTCCTTTAGTGACGATGAAGACACCATGCAGATATCTGGCTCAAAGGCAAGCACTAGAGGTCGTAAAGGGTCCTCTGGACCATCTCAAACTTCTGCAAGAGGGAGGGGTAGGGGCAGGGGCAGAGGCAGAGGCAGAGGCTCCAGCACCTTGAAGCAGACAACTCTTGATGCATCCTTGGGGTTTTGCCATTCTCAGAGGTTTATGTTGCCGATAGATAAATTATTTTGCACTTTTCAATCTTTGCAACAAAGTAAATCCAAAGGCGATGTAAAAGAGTCCCCCTTTGGGCCCCTTCACCCTCCTCTTTTGAAAAATTATAGCAGCAAAGCATGTAGACTCTTCATTGTGATAATGGGTAAAGAATAGGGCTAATGACCCTCAAGGATATCCATGGAAGACATTAGAGTATAAATGATTTTATTTTTTTTTTGGTAAATAGAAAAAGCCTATTTTCTGTTTGAATAATTTGGATGGTAATAACTTCCTTTCCGTAACTACATCATGATTTGAAGTTCTTTCTGTCCAACATCATTGGTGGGTATGAACATGCTTGAGCTATATTCGAAATAAATTATGGCTGCTGAATTTGTTGGGTCATGCTGATATATTACTAGAAAGAGATACAGTATCAGGTCTAGGTGGTGAGGTTAGATCTACTCTATTTTTTCATCCCAGGCTATTTTTGTAAATATAAGTTATGATTTTGGGTTGCTTTATGTGTCATTGCTGCATATTTGTTGACCTGCTAGGTGAGGCATATATGATGCACAAGCATGATGAGAATCCCTAGCACTAGAGTAGATACATGATTCATGAAGTCTTCCAGTTCAACTATGTTTTAGTATCAAAGGAGGATCTGTCTTCCTTACAGCCATTTGCTTGTGTGGTACCTGAGGCAGTCTTGTTTATGCAGGTCTGCATCTGTTGCTGCAACAACTGCTATCCAGAGTGTTACTGATGATGTTCATAATTTGGATTCTGCTTCAAGTGATGATGGTGGAAAACAAGACATTGAAGAGATCGATGAATGTTCGGTAAGGCCAATCCCAACTGCTTGTTTCTTGCAATATTCCTCACCTTAATTCTAAATGTAGAAAGTCTCTTTAATTCTTTACGTGCCAGTCCAATACTTGCAATCAGACAATTTTATGTGTGCCTTGTACGTTAATTTGTCTTTGATGATGACTTGATGATTGAGAGTAATTTACTGCATATTTTATTGCAAAGGAAAATGAAGGAGAGCTACCTAGAAGGAAAAGGGCTGCTTCAAAGGGACGAGGCAGAGGATCTAATCAAGCCTCTAAGCGAGGAAGAAAACCAGATAACTCTTCAATCCACAGAATGTTCTTAAACAATGATGATGACGATGACGATGATGACAATAATGTCAAAAAGAAATTAAATAAGTCTCAACCTCGGGTTTGTGTCTTCTATGGTCTCTTGATTTCTTTCCTGTGGATTATAAATTATCATGCCTACTCAAAATTTTTGGTATTACAGATATTGATCCCATGTGTGTTCTGATCCATTATCACTGTTCTCGCATGCTACCAATAGTATTTGTAGGTTTTAGCAAGTGGAACCATAGGATTTGAATTAGATTTGAGGGGCAAAGATCCTGATATTTATGAACCTACTGACAAATCTCTTGATATGGACATATTATTGAAGTTGGTCATATCAAAATGTTGAGCGCATAATACTTTTTGCCTTCATTCATACTGTTGTACTAAGGGGATGCTTGCCTTTTATGTGAGGAGCTTAGTTTTAGTGGAAGAGCTGTCTCATGGAATGTCACTCCATTCTTATTTAATATGTTTAGCTTAGTCTCATCTCATGCCATCTTAATAATATATGGAAAATGTTAATCCCAACTGTAATTCTAGCAAAGTTAATTTATAACTGTGATCGATGTTGGGGAAAATCTCTTTTGGCCTATGGCTTAGGTCAGTGTCGTTGATGTGCACATATTGACACTTTTTTCTTTCTTTGGGTACATAGAAAATGATACTTTCTATTTCATGATATATCGGAGTTTCAGCTTAGTACCCGGAAATAACAGCTTCTTTTGTTCTTATTTGTAGGTAACAAAAAACTATGGAGGTTTAAGAAGGTGATCATGAGGCTGCCTGTTTTACGAAGGTCTTGCTGGCAGGATATATTATTATAGAATTAATTATCGAATACATTACCTTGTATAAAAGTTGTTGAATATGTTTACACTTGTTCGGAAAAAGTTGGGGCATAAAGTTGAATGAAATATACATCATAAGGGTGAAAAAGGTATGGAAGACATGAACCACAAAATTATTCGAGTGATTCTAACTCTGGGTACATGTACAAAATTAGAATTAGAATGCATGCGGTGTTTCTTTTAGGTTCAAACAAACTTTTATTTCCTTTAATTTATAAGCATAAATTACACGGATGCTGTTGAAGACAATAAGTTGCCCATTAGTCAAATCTTGAAGGTTTTTACTAAAATGCCCTCCATTTTACATTTTAAAGTTTTAAAAAATACATGTATAGGTTGAAGGAAAAATTAAGCTTTCATTGAATACATATATATTTTTTATAAAAAGAGAAAGACTGTAATTTGCTCTAAAGAAAGTATCATTCTCATATTAATGAAATAAAATTAATACTGCCAAGATATATATTGCCCAGACTGATTTAAATATCACGGTACAGTAGTTTTATCCATTAAGGTGAATTAGGTTTAAATGTAAAAGCCATCTAATTTTCACAACCAGAAGTCGTATAAGCGATTGGTCGGTCCAATTCTAATAACCATATGTGAAACAATCTTTATTTATCGTCTTTGGAAATACGATACTTGATGCTCATTCAAGTATATATGTACTCTCACTGTCTAAAAATAAAAATGGCCATCTACTTTATACGTTATGGGAAAAAAAAAGGCACAAATGGCATATCGGTTGCAAAGGAAAGAGAATGTATATCGGTTGCAAAAGCAACCGTAGTTCATCACCCGAAGTAACAAAACGAGGGCAAAAAATTGGCAATTTACAGATGTGCCCACACACCAGTGAGGAACTATACTATGATTGCACTATATATAACAAAAGTCAGGGTGCAGCTCTACATTATCTAAAGTAGATCTTTTTGGTCAGACTGGTTGCGTTCTTTGCTTCACGCTGCAGCAAACAAATGTGAAATTGTGAATAAAACTTAGAAAAATCACCGTGACAAGGATGCAAAAGACCAACTTAAAAAGTCAAGAGGAAAATTGTAGGGATAAATCTTTGAGAAAACGTCAACAAGAAAGTCTAACGGTATTTCACTTCCTGATTCTCAATTTTTAACTTACAGATACTAATATCTCTAAGGAATGATAAATGATATAACACTACATCCAAATTAAAAAACGGAAAACCATAAGAGATTAATCTGATGAAAGATCTATACATTTCACACCTGAATTTAGCTTTAAAGGAGGTTGCAGGGTAGACTGAAAAATTCGACAAATGAAAATTGGGGCCAGAGAGCAGTTGGAACCAATGTAAGAAAGCAATATACTCTACAAATAATCCCAAACAAGAAGAGAAGGGGAAAAAAAGTACTAGATTGGTTGTTTAATATGAGACAGATAAACTGAATGTTGTAATTGCTGAAGTTTCTAAAGGGCTCACAACTGTATTTGTTATAAAACATGGAACTTTTCCTAGACTATCCAAACTAGAAAATTTTTTAGCCTCCATGTCAGTAATCAGCATCAGATGCCATAATATAACAAGGTAGACACTAAAAAGCACATCAACTACTTAAATGAAAAGAAGACAGCCAATTATAATTGGAAGACAAGCATTTAAGATCTTCCTACCAGTTAAGGAAGAAGTGTTTACTTAGACTACGGTACCTTTCAAGATCACTAGAAACTTCAACATAATTTCTTTAAATTTCATTCGGCATTAAGTATATAAGTCATAACAGATCACAAAAGTATGAAATTTAGATGCCTTCGTTAAAACAAGAGAACAGAGAATTTAATACCTTTACTTGCAAAGCAGCTGATCCCGCCCCGTGACCCTTCTGCATAATGTTCCGTACCATGATTCTAGGGTCTACAGACAAGCCCCCTGCAGGAACACCTCTTTCACTTTTCTGATGCACAGCCACATTACCAGCATTCTGTTTTTTCTTGCCTGCCAAACCATTAAGCTTGCCATTTTCTTGTTTCTCCGTAGTACTTGTAGAAAAATTTTGTGTGTTAGCTGGAGACAAAGCCCTTGAACGTACAGTCTGATGCTGCACCTGCAAAAGGTACATCTAAAATTCTAGAAACATTCTCACAATTTTGGAATACACATCTCGAGTTTCATTTGAAGGTTACTAAAATAGAAAGTATTATTATTTTACAAGAGAACTTCCAAAAATAAAGGAGAGAAGAAAAGAAAAAGAAGAGGGCAAAATAGTTCAATCAATTAATGGGAAGAAGAATCGTGATCAAGAAGATTTGGCTACGCAATTGGTATAGGCGAAAACATTTCTCATAGTATTCAGTTAATCTTTCCTGCAAAATTAAGATATCAGAGTTGATCTGCCAAAGAGTCAGTCATAATGGCTCCAGCTAAGGATTATTTTAAAATAGCATTATTAAAATATGGATAACCAAAGGGCAGTGCAGCTTCTCACCAGTGATTTGGCAGCTTTATCGTAAGTGGGCTTTGTAAAATTTATTGTAGATGTCCTGGATATGTTAGACGGCTTGCATTTGTTCTTAGCTGTTTGATTCACAATGGCCACATCTTTCCCATCTGACATATTCTCTCTTTGCTGCTCTGATGCATACTTAACTTCATAACCAGAATTTGAACATGAGCCAACACTGGACTTTCCAGAAGATGATTTACGGCCCGTTGATTGCCTGCTACCACCGGCAATATCCACTCTTAAAGCTTTTTTCACAACACAGCTTTTCCTAAGACTAGTAGTATTCCTAAATGAAGGTTGGCTTTTCTGATCATATGGTTTACTAGATACCTCCATAAATTTCTGCTGTTGCTGAGTATACTCAGATGTAATCGTGCTTCTTGAATTACTCTCACCAGTCTTCTTATCTGTAGAACTTGAACTAATCATTACGCTCCTGCCAGTGATCATTGGCTTGGTACACTTAGATGAGGCATTTCCACTTGCATTGCGTTCAATAACCAACCCCAATTTTGCACTTGACATTCCTCTTGACTTGATAACATTTGATTTGGGTTTCATTTCCAGACCAAAGCTAGAACCAGCCTGGAAGCATCTCCTACTTAAACCCCTAGCGGGAATCTGCTTGTCAAACAAAATATCCAGATTATTACCTTCCCACTTTTTGCTCTTGTAGTGTTTTCCTCTTGATCTTGAAACAGATGATGGAAGCTCTGGTGAAGGTGGTTCTTGTGAGTCAAGTTCTGATGTCACTATCTCCTCACCAGGATGAGAAAATTTATCTTTCAACTGATGTGAAGACCACTGGTGGAACCTGAAAATGAGTTGATATTAACATTGTAGTCAAACATCGCTTACAGAACCCTGCCTAATATGGCAAATTAATAAAGAAAAATCGAAAGGAAGCTTAATATGGCAAATTAATAAAGAAAAATCGAAAGGAAGCTTACAGGTGGCTTACGCTGAACCAATCATCATGTCTGCAACGTAACAAAAAATTAATCAGTCGGCACCAAACGAATGTAATTCGACAATTTTAGAAAATAAAACACGGCATTCTATTATTAGATCAATATAAGTAGAAAACTCACGTGTCTTCACCACCAGACTTAGCTTCTATAGTCAGATCCGCCCACATAGGGGCTTCAATATGTTCCTGTACGTCAAGCGAGACACCAAAAAGCAACCATGAATCATAAGCACATGGCGCCAATAATAAATAGAATGCAAATAGAGGGCGACATAGCGAAATCATGTTGTATAAATCATATGTATCCAGCGTTCCTTCATCTCTGCTCGAGAAATGGACGAAACTAAAAGACATAACAAACTGAATCTTCTAGGGTCTACAGGGCAAGAATGCAAAGATGAAAATTCAATTTTAAGTTGTTTTCCTTTCACGTATTTCCCTAGCAACCGAAAAACAAGAGATAGACTTGTAGGAAATAATAGGATAGTTCAAGCATTTAGCATTGCAATCAAGAAATGCAAATCCTAAATCGAAACCTCAAGATGATGATATTCTAACAATTTAAAAACAAAAAAACAAAAACCAAAAACAACGAAATGCAAACTACGTCGATGTCGCACCAAACCAAACAAGACGGAAAGGAACTAAACTGATGTAGCGTAATGATTTTCTGAAAAGTACAAGAACAGAAAGTGATATATGAAATAGTAGCACATCCAAATGGCACAGTAGAGGAGACAATCTCTAATATCTGCCCCCAAAAAACTAAATCAGTCTTAGAAAGATCCAGACGAATCAGAAGATCGAATAGGTAAGCAGAAAACGCTTGAAAAACCCATAACGGTAAAATATACCAGGAAAGCCCAGTGATCATCGGCCGTCTTGATCACAATTTCTTTCTTTGAAGTTTCCATGATCCAAAGATTCTGCGAAAATGATCCGGATCTTATTGCGCATTCAGAAACCCCAATGCTTCAGTGGAAACCCGAGAGAGAGTAAAAACATTCCCTTCGCTTGGTTTGCTCTCTGATATTCTATGGAAGACGGCATGGCACAGTGTTGACAGCCATGTAAGAAGGGAGAATGAAACGACGACGTTGAGACTCGAGTAGTGCTGGATAGATTCATAGTGAAGTTTAACCGCCGTCGGATGTGAGGATGGAGTTTTCTGTACAGTGGGGTTGATCATTCTGAATGGTTAGGATTGATTGCGTTTTTATATTTAATCAATTTGTAGTGGAAATAAAATAACTAGGATTTGATGAAACGCAGACAATTTGACCGTTGGCGTAGGGTCAAGACAAAATATTCAAATTGAAGTGTACTCCACTTTACATATCAAATTCGTATATAATAAAAAAAAAATTATATTAACAGTTTCAAAATTAAAAATATAAACTCCAAATTGTTTACAAATTTTTTAAAATTTATGAACAAGACCATGATAAAACATACATGAAATTCAAATTTATCATGGAAGGCAAATAGAATAATAGGACGCACATAAAAATATATAGATCTATTTTAAGAATCAGAAACCATCCACTGTAGACTAAAAAGATAACATTGGATCAAATGTGCCATATGAAAAATATTTTTGTGAAGTTAAAAATATATGTTTGATCCTTTAATTTTAGTTAGGGTTTTATTGTTGTCTCTTAACATAATTTAGTTTTAATTTGGTCAATTAATTTTACTTTAAATTTTACTTTCGTCCTTTAATTTTAGTTGGTTTAAATTTGATCCTTTAAATTTATTTTAATCCCTTAAATTCATTTAATTCTAATTAAACCTTTTAACTTTATCTTAAATTTTATGTTTATCCTTTTATTTTATTTTATTTTAATTTGGTCTTAATTTTCAGAAACTATTCAAATATTTTTTTTGCCTTTCATTTTTTATTTTTTCATTTATCTATTGATATGTGAAAGTTTTATGAATTGTAATAATTATTATTTTGAGTTGATTCTTGCAGCTTTATTCTTCCATAAATTCAATTAATTGGTACTTAGTAGCTGAATTTGTTTTACTCTCTGTTTCTTCATTTTCATATTTCTCACCCAAATTGTTTTTTGATTATCATAACCCTTAATTCATATAGAGTCCAAATATTTAAAACATTTTAATTTGATAGTATTAAAAGGAAAAATAAACCATTTGAGAAGATTTAAAAATTAAGGGTGAAATTGAAAGAAAACACTATTAAGGGACAAAAATTAAACATAAGGTAGATTTAAAAGACTAAATTGAAACTAAATGAACTTAATAGTAAAAGTGAAAGTTAAAGGAAAATCACAGGATCAAAGTTAAACAAAATTAAGTTAAAGAACGAAAATAAAATTTAAAGTAAAGTTAAAAAATTATATTAAAACTAAATAAAATTAAGAGATAAAAGTGAAATTTAAAATAAAATTAAGGGGCCAAAAGTTCATTTTGCCTTTTCAAAATAAAATAATTTTTTAAAAAACAAAGACATATTAATATTTTAATATATATATATATATATATATTCATACAAAATAATATCAGATTAAAGAAAAAAATTTGAACTGTCTCTAATATTTTATTATTTATTTATTTTCAACAATATATATATATATATAAAAGATCTAAAATATTAATATTTTTTTTTTAAAAAAAAGATATTTAATGTTTTATTAACAAACATTTTCTATGCAGCATATTTGGAACTATTGGATCTTATCATGTGCATTTAAAAGATTACACGTAGTCATTAGCCTAAAGTATTGAAAAAAATCCTGGGAGGATTGAATTAAATGGTAGTATCTAATGTTAATGAGTTATTTAAATTTCTCTGTTTATGAAAGGCCAAATTAAGTTGATTGAGAAACCAAAACACAACTTTATTTTTAAAAAGTCATAGTATCAAATTTTTTAACTTACAAAATTTTTAATATTTTTTGGTTGAAATTTAAATTTTTCTATAATTTTTTCTCTGATATTGATGGATTAAGTTATTGTTATGAAATTAATAGATAAACAGTTATATTTTTTACATATATATTTTATTTTAAGTGAAATTTTAAAAAATATTATAATCAACTGATATAAATAACATTTAATTGAATAAAATTATTGTGAAGCCAATCTAATGAAGAATTTAACATTTATTTTACTGAAGAGTAAATTATATTTTATTTTTTTAAATACGCTTAAATAACACAACTATCTTGTTTTGAAAAATTACACTCTCTTTTCTTTTTTATAATTAACAGATATATTACATTGTTTTTTTTGTAACAAAAAGAAATTGTCAATACATTTATAATGACCAAAATATTTTTATACAAAATATAATAATTATTATATAATAAAATCTTTGGTCTAGTAACAATATTGAATACAACGATACATTCATAACATAACAAGATAAAAATATGTCACGTAGTGTTAACATAGATAATAACAATTATATAATTTTAAGATTATCATTTTTTGAGTTAAAAATTAAATTCACAAAATTATATAATTTGATATATAAATTTAAAAAATAATATATAATCAACATCTAACCATTAAAAAATTTACCTATCAACATTAAGTGATGAATCTTTATTCTATTACATCGTTGAATGTATTAATATACTTAATATTATAGTTATAATATTTTATTATATTTATATGTAAATGGGCAAAAATAGTCACGTGTTTGTAAATTTAAAAGGTAATCGCACGGATAAGACACAGTTCATTTAATGAAAGACTTCTAACTTAATCGACATATGGGTATAGCTCAGTTGGAAGAGCGTCAGACTGAAGATCTGAAGGTCTGGTGCTCAATCCAGGCTATGATGCACGCTAACCGCAATGACAATCTTTTACGTCTCCCTCTAATGGACAGCTGTCAGTTTTCTTTCTATAAATTTAGCTCGTTACTGAGTTCTAATGTCCAAAACATTTTTTCCATTTACTGAGGTTTTACCTTTTATTGGGGTTGAGATTTGAAGGCTTTAAGGTTTCTTTTACCTGTATTCGAAGGTGCCAAGTGTAGAGCCATACCCACATATACCAGAGTTTACAGCAAAGTACAATGTGAAATATCTAACATGATGCTGATGAAAACTGTGCTAGAGATATTATTAAATATGCCCAAAGATTAATCAAAATTATTCAATTTAAACACATTTATTGTCCAAGAAAATAATATAATAATTAAAAAGTAAATTTTATTAACAAATATAACAAATTTGTTTACTTATTTATTTATTAATTTGAACTAATTTTCAAAGTTACTGAAGGTGAAGTTGAATTAATAATGGTATGTGCCACTCCAAATCCAACCTACCAAACAATTGTTCCCCCGAAATATAGCATATATTAAGTAAAAAGATTATAACAAAACTATCTGTGTTGCGCAGAGATAAAATGTGGATAGAAAGATATGGGTTGGAGATACTTCAAATCCTTCAAAGCATTCTCATTGGTTGCCTCAAACCACGCCTTCCCCACCACAACTTCTCACTCCTCTGTTCTCAACCACTCATCCCACTGATTCCCCTTCCCTACATAAGATGTTACGCTTTCTACACCCTTCCATAGGCTATCCTTTTAATATCTATTAAGGCAATTACGGTTTCAACTGCAGTGCCAGAAAACGAAATAGCTTGCAAGTCATGGCATCAACATTAATGGCAGCCACAGCAAGCTCTAGCACTGTTCTTAAACCAACCCCTTTTCTAGGTCAAAGCAGAGGAGCCAACGCCAACTCTCTAAGAGATGTTGTCCCTGTCGGAACTGGGAAATACACCATGGTAATTTCCCAAACTCCCTTCTCATTTCTGTCTTTCAGCTCTAGATCTGGTCCACGAAATATGACGAACACTTGGTATTCTGCCATATGCAGTGTATCCATGCTGAAGTTTTTGTAAAGTCTAATGAAAAAAAAAAATGCTACAAAAAAAAAAACGAAAGTAAGTTGGTGTTTAAGATGATAAGGTTCACTGGACTCATTCTGCTATATATGATTATGTTTGTATCATGTTGTGTTCGGTGTCTGTTTTTTGAGTTGTGAATGTGGAGCTAATATGGTGGTGTTTGTGCTTGTGAGCAGGGAAATGAGTTGTGGTATGGACCAGACAGAGTGAAATACTTGGGACCCTTTTCAGCTCAAACCCCTTCATACTTGACTGGGGAATTTCCAGGAGATTATGGGTGGGACACTGCTGGTTTATCTGCTGATCCGGAAGCATTTGCCAGGAACAGGGCTCTTGAGGTAAGTAGTTTTTTTTCTCAAAAAAAAAAAAAGGCAAATATCTTATCACTTCAAAAAAAAAATATATATATATATATATCAAAGTTTCAGCAGGATTTATTCAATCTATGAAAATACCATCAACAATCATTCCATTGGTATTTTGAATGAAGGTGATCCACGGGCGATGGGCGATGCTAGGCGCACTGGGGTGCATCACACCAGAAGCCCTAGAAAAATGGGTCCGAATCGACTTCAAGGAACCAGTGTGGTTCAAAGCAGGAGCTCAGATCTTCTCAGAAGGAGGCCTCGACTACTTAGGCAACCCCAACCTGGTCCACGCCCAGAGCATCCTCGCCGTCCTCGGCTTCCAGGTGGTTCTCATGGGTCTGGTCGAAGGCTTCCGTATCAACGGCCTTCCCGGCGTCGGAGAAGGCAACGACCTCTACCCTGGTGGTCAGTACTTCGACCCTCTCGGCCTCGCCGATGACCCTGTCACTTTCGCCGAGCTCAAGGTGAAGGAGATCAAGAACGGAAGGCTGGCTATGTTCTCCATGTTTGGCTTCTTCGTTCAAGCCATTGTTACCGGAAAAGGACCCTTGGAGAATCTCTTGGACCACCTTGATAACCCCGTGGCTAATAATGCATGGGTCTATGCCACCAAGTTTGTGCCTGGTTCTTAGATGTGGGTTCGCTGTGTTTGTGCTTGTGTGAAATTGTGAATGTAGGGATATGGATGTTTCTGCGTAGTTTAATTTGCGACCGTAATAATTGCCAGATTAGTGCGTTACATCATGGGCTTCGTTTGCGTTGGGGAGGAAGAAAAGGAATATAAAATAACCAAATTTACTCTAATTCATGATTAACGAGGGCCAAGTAGTGACTATCTATTTTTCGGCTACAAAATACAATTGAATAAAATAATTTATCGCGGGTGATAACAAAATAGATGGACTGTACATGGAAATTAATGCATTACCTTGTCTGGAATTTAGCATGAATTTTAAAAATAATCAAATTTATTCATAACTTATTTCGTAAGAAGTTATTCATTTGATGTCCTATTTATTTAAATGGGTATTCAACAGCACATCATTGATTAATTTAAAAGAGGTTTTTTATACGCCCCAAGTTTAGCGAAATACCAAACAAGTTTAATAGAACTGACGCATGTTTTTAACAATTATAAAAAATTAATCCTTATACTTCCTGGGGTCAAACTTATATTTTAAGTCAAAATAATTTTACATAACTCTAATTATCAAATTACCATACACGATTATCTAAAAATAATTACACTTCATAACGATAAAATAAAATGAAAATATCTTCTCAATATCCTCAGTAACTAAACACTGCAGACGCAAGGAAGGAAAGTAAGTTTAAACTAAATTCCCAATGAAATATGCTTGATTGCCAATCAACTGTGACACTAGATTAATATACAAAGTAATTTGATTCAAGGGGCAGTATTTCTCAGGCCATAAAAGTAAAACCGGGCAGTATTTCTGAGTATCGACAGGCAAATTGGTTATTGGTATGTACAGTGCCAGACACTACTCGAGAACTCTAATACTTATGTTGGGATTGATATTCATCAGTTGCAATATAGACTCTACAACGTAAGTTACATCTCTTCAGTGAATGCTGAGGTGTGCAGATGTAGATATACCATAACTGTACGAACGATTTCTTGAAAGGAAGATATTAACACTTACAATTAATATCTTCAATACTGAGTTATCTGACAACAGAATATACATGACCAAACTAGACTATTTAATAAACCTATGCAATCCTAGAAGTCTACAACTATGCACAACCTATTAAAACTTTCGGGTCTCATCAGGTAGTAACAAAATTGGTAGATACAGAAACATGTCTCCAACAGCCATGCAGACGGTTCATGAACATTATTGACAAACATTCAATTTGCC
Source organism: Delonix regia (assembly GCA_037074485.1). Classification (NCBI taxonomy): domain Eukaryota; kingdom Viridiplantae; phylum Streptophyta; class Magnoliopsida; order Fabales; family Fabaceae; genus Delonix; species Delonix regia. The sequence goes on along the minus strand of CM073455.1, from coordinate 2,317,793 downwards.
TTTTTACTGCCAAGTTATCTTGAGCTTGTCCATCAAGGAGAATGTTTGGACATTGATTGCTATTAGGCTCTTGAGCTTAACTTCCCCCACCATTTCCGACGACTTTTTTCCCCTTCTGGATTCCCTACTTTATGAAGTCTTGCTTTTGTCTCCCGTAATCTGAATTTGTATTCTTTCTTCCATCCCTCAAACCTATGTCTAAGTTTCCGAAGTTCTTCATCGGGATTAATGATAGTGGGCTGGCCCGACTTAACCTCAAGCAGAGCCTTGACATCACCATCAAAAGTCTGCCTCCTCTGTTCAAATTCCCTCATCAGATTGCTGACTGCAGAAAAAGTACCATTAACTTCTCTTCCTGCAGCACCAGAGTCAGAGACCGAGAGAGAACTAGAAAACTTGATAGGTGTGCTCCCACCAGGTGTTCGAGATATTAAAGAAGTAAGATCTTCAGAATCATAGTGGCAAGGTGACACAACTTCGTTTCTTCCAAGATGACCAGTGGTGTTGTCAGAAGCAAGGCTCTTTCTAGCAGCAGCAAGACTCATCTGCAATGAAATTGCAATTAGAAGTTTAGGTGCAACAGACTTATTGTAGATCAGAAAATTGACACTTCTCTCAGCTTCCGCATTCTTCCCATTAGCAATGACAAATCTAAAGCTAAAATAATCTCAGTATCAAACTAGTCCATTATAATTTAATGGTTTTAGTGCCAAGTCTTCTTCAAAAAGACAGTGACACTATGATCCAAGGGGAGTTTGGCTCGATCATCCAATGCAAACACCATAGGCAAGGCTAGTACAAAAATTGAACTACATCAAGTTTAAATTTCTCAAACCAAAAACTTACTTGCAAAGATGCCATCTGTTTTTGCCACATCTCCTCCATTGATTTCATCTTCATCTCATATTCATTCCATTTTGTTTCTGTTTGTTTCAGTTGTTCCCTCAATGCAGTATTTTCCTCCTCCTTTTGCTCAAGAGTCACTTCAGTCTTAAGAACCCGCCTTCGGAGTTCTGTTAAAGCTGAAGGCAAATTCTGAACCTGCTCCTTGGATGATTCCTGCATAAATAAAAAAGCACAACCTTTATCATGAGCAGCTGAGGGCATTCACAGAATCATGAGACAATATACAGTATATCCATTTAAGAAATTCTTTTGAAGGGCATATGCATTCACTTCTGCAAAGAAAGTTCAATATGCTTGAAGAGGATACACATTTGATTTTGGACCATACCTCCATCCAAAGGAGGATGTGTACCATTTCAGATACTTGGCCAGCACCAGTGGCCAGTATAACAACCAGAAAATTGATGAGAACATTCGCCCCAAGCTTATGTTTTAAGAGACAGAAGACTAGTTTATTGCTATGTTGCAGTTGACTGGTAAAATCATGTAGCAACAGAAAATTTGTGATCTCAATCTCCCCAAAGGAATAAAATTTGTCTAACACATACAATCAATCTACTCATTAAATTCTCTAACATGTTCGTACTAGAAAAGAAACTTATAACTACATATTGAATTCTAAAATATATCAATAAAACTAAAGTCCTAGATTTCCAAATGGCAGGCATAATTTCCCCAACAAAGTCATGGTCATGGTTGAGCACACTAAGAACTCTATCTGTCTGTCTACCCCGATGTAAGAATATGTTAGGGCCTTATCTATATCTACAACAAAATGAACATGAGCACATATACAATTGAATGTCTTAGATATGCAATATCCCAGAAGTACAGCCTTGATATTGCAGCTTCATTCATATTTAAAACACAGTTGACACCTAAAGAATATTTTGTTTTTGGATTTGCTCCTTTGAACACTACAATGGCAAAACATTCTCATTCTATGAGAACCTTTCAAAACCATGCCCATAAACTCTAGACTGAACTCATCTTCTTGGTTTAACTTCCTCATAATCACTTGCCTCAGCAACAGTACTGATTATTATATATTGGGTAAGATCGAAAGACACAACTGAGACTTGGACGTCTTCAAATTTGGAAATTTTCCTTTTTTAGTCAGATAGGAGAATGAAAGATGGAAGTAACTATTAAAATGCATACAACAACTGACAAAGAACCAAAAAGACGGAGTTGAGAGAGTTAAAATTAAATATAATGGAGTCTAATGCATTTATCTAAATCAAACAAATGCAAAGCACCTTCATTTCCAGCATCTTCACACGGGAATTCTGGTTAAGTTTTTCATTGTTAGGGTATTTCTTCACCTTATGCAAGCCATTAGCATTTCTCCTCCTAACCAGCCAGCCACGAATTACTGCATGAAAAAGAAATGAAAAATAAGAAAAGCCATATGCAACTCCCTCCCCAAAAGGTAATTTTGACAATAAACAGAACCATATTTACCAGATTGTAGCAGTATGATTGCCTGAATCTCGTCAAATTTTTTAGAAGTAATAGTTATAGAAGACTTAACCACTATACCATATTTACTCAAATTTTCTCCACGAACAACTGCAATATGAGTAACTACCATCAAATCAGCAATATGGAGGATCCACAGCAAAAGAAAATAAAACAATTGCTAAGAACAAGGATTCAAGCCATCAATTTAGGTATATAAAATTCTTTACTAAATATAAATCACGAAGGTCTTCAAAGATAAATAATTCATTAGAAAAATATTAAAGCCAAACTGTGTAAAGGCTGCTTTGTAAACAAAGATCATTAATCATTTAATGAAAAATATGTAAGTTGAATTCTACATGCATCAAGTGAGAATCAGCAGAATACTCTGATGCAAATGGAACTAGTATTGAAAGACAGACTTGCATTACATGATTGTAATGTTGTCCCTCCATTCTTAAGTTCATGGAAATATTGGCGGGCTTGATGACCCCGGAACCATTTTTGAACCCGAACTATTCCCTGCATAAACTGTTTTCTCCTGTCCTCCAATGCACCAATCTAAAATAAAAAGAAGAGCACAAGAATTACCAAGTCAGAGAAACCAATACATGAATGATCTAAAAACAAGCAGAAATAAAACATTTAAATCACTGCTCTTAAGCTCAGCATATAATATAATGTTCTGCCTGGCCAACAAAGTCATAGTCAACAAAGAAAATACTTGTTTATTATAGGAAAACAAGCAGTTGGTTTTTATTTTATCATTATTTTTTTGCAGCACATTTACTGTCATGTCAAGTGAACCAAGTTCCAGCTCTTTAAGCTATGACTTCTAAAAAAGATCCTATACCTCCATCATGCCATTGTCTACATACTACACTCGCAATTTTGAGCATGAAATGCGCTTTTAATATTAAACATGAGCAATCTTTATATCTAACTGGACAGAAACTAACAATTGGGGTTCTAACACTAACCTACGTGGTTTAGAAAGAGATAATTATAAACATTAACCCAGTCAGCTTATTTGGACGTACCTGCCCTTTACGTAGATACACTTTGGTGTAGCCAAATTGATACATTTCTGGAGGGATATTAAACTGTCGCAGGATAGCAACAGAGATGTTTAATGGATCCTGAGATACAGTGGCCTCAGAAAGCAGGAACCCATACCTAGATACATGCAAGAGCATAAATCAAATCACCTGTCAATATAACTATAGAACTAATGATGGTTTCTCCACTACCTTTCAGCAAACTCTTGATGCATCATTTGAATAGGATATCGAATCCTTGAAATTCTAACAACCTCCAAGACTCTGCAGCACCTGAGCTGTTGTAAGACAGTATCTTCATCATAAATGCCTGGAAGCTGCTTAGTATTTGGCCTTACACACTGAATAAAATGAGCTGTGGTGTTCTCCAACTGATGCATCAACTTGAACAATTGACCCTAAAAGTAAGGAAGCGATTCATTAGACATATATCCCCCAAACTATGTCATTTCAATAGTTTCTCAATTAACTCCTTTGTTGTCAGTGCTCTGCATTATTAAAAATGTAACTTTCAGGATACTTCCTTGTCCACAATCATCTCTTACACATCAACGGGTCATAATCTTTCACTCAATCATCTCTTTTCAATTATCAAGGACATAGAATCAGCTCAAGGATGATACAAGAATACCTTGAACTTCATACCAAAACTCTGCTTTTGCAAGTCTAGTGCACCTAACTGGAAGGAATTCAATTGTTTCTGAGACTGGTTAAGCATTGTGGAGAACAACTGCAGCAGTTTACAACTACACGATGCCAGGAGTTGAATGAAATCAGTAGGCAGCAGATCTTTGTTCTTTCCTAGAAAGCCGTTCGTATCATACAAAACCTAATAGAGACCCAGATATTCATTAAAATTAAATACAAATTGACTTCCAAGGTCCACATTCAGCATATATTATAAGGCTGTTTTACTTGGCAACATAGCAGTAACAAATTCAGCAAGAAAACTTTTCCCAGATACACAGTTACATGTTAAACCTCTGAGTAATATTTGGATCAAAAGTGTTCAGTGTATATGTAAAATGTCCTAGAAGGAGTTATAATTATAATGCAGGCATGCCGGTGAGAAAAAATAAATAAATATGTTTTGCTAAAAGATAAATATAAGGTAGAAAGGAAAAAAGTCTTATGTAGAAACAAACTAAATTTCACGGTCAAAAACAACATAGGCCTTCACATATTTTGTGCTTTATTCCATTATATTCAAGATCATACATTACACATATACATGCATGTAGTGGATGGTTGTGAACAGTTTACCACTACAAGTAGCACTGCTGTTTCTGCTGTCTTATTTGTACATTATCAAGCAGGTTTAGTCAAACACATTATATATTAGTCCTCTATATACGTTATTATTACTATTTGGGACTGAACCCATAGCCCAAAGAAGTGAACTATATAATCAATGTGACTTTAAAAAAGTATTATTAATGTAGACATCTTTTGCAACTAATTTTGAAAGCTCCTTAAAACTGGGCAGCTACTAACCTCCCCTGCACAGTGACGAACACTGAAAGCCCTCCCTCTTTCCCCTTTAAAGCAAGGATTAGCCTTCAGATGCTGTTTAAGTTTGTTGGCAAATGTTAGATCAGTGGCCTTGGGGAAATTTGATTCCTCATCCAACAAAGAAAGCAGCCCCGATGGTTGCTGCACAGTTCACAAATCACAATAGATGACATAATGAGAACACAAATTACAGAGAATAATGTAGACAGCCAAAAGTGAGACCTCAACATATTAGATATTTTTTTGGAACTAATCTACTTCATAAAAATTTATCATCTGTCCTTTGTAAGCAAAACCATAAAAAAGGCCATTTTCCAGTTTAGTGGAATTATACATAAACATTTTAGAACCATAAATACCTTCTCAAATAGATCCAAGCATTCTTGATTGTCCTCAAAATCTACTTTATTCCAATGAACACCATCCAGTTTGTAGTTCTGAAACCATATAAATACATGTTGCAATGCTGTTATGCATATCAAGACTATTTAAGGACAAGATATCACAAACATAGCATGCAATATTAACTCTACTCCTCTATAAGAGCTAAACATATACCACAATTATCTTATAACTGTAACACATACATAATATATGGTTAATTATTACAAATTTAAAATTGCTAATACACAATATATAGTCAAAACTGATTGATTCTAATCCAGCCAAGCTGTTGAATCTCCCTACCTGTCAAAGAGGAAACTCCCTTGAAACAACAATGAGTGAAGCAACATAGCGAAGCCATAAACATAATCCTAACCCATAACTTATCAGAAAGTGTAACATAACTTAATTTAAGAACATATTTCACATTAACTATGTTCTCTATTGGCAATCATCTGTGGAAGTCTTTACAAATCTGTTATTTTCTAACAATAAAATAAGTATAAACTATTTAAATGCACTTGAGGACAAATTGCATCTAATTCAAATTGATACTCTGTCAGAGCAATTCAAACCTTATCATAAATGCTCACCTCCTGCTCAAGTTTAAACATGTGTCGATTGAAATGTTGTTGAAGCCTCTCGTTGGCATAATTTATGCAAAACTGTTCAAAGCTGTTTTTCTGAAAGTCAAAACATGAAACCATTAGAATATAAGCAAACATTAATTGACACACCAGTAATCGCAGAAATACAAATTGCATACCTGGAATGACTCAAACCCACAAATATCAAGAATACTTATTGATGTGCCAGGATGCCATTTGCCTCCTTCAAGTGACTTGTTAACTTGTTCTACAAGCCATACAAACAAGCTTGCATAAATAAATTGTGCCAATGCATCCCTTGTCTCAATTGCCTGAACATCGGATAAGAAGAAATTTTACTGGGCCATTAAGAAACTTACTGAATATAGTGCATTTATGAGCTTCAGAAAATTGATAAATTGAACTGTTCAAGTAATATACAAACCTGCTTCAGTGTCAAACTTTTGTTGATAGTATCCTTGCCAGCTTGAGTTTTACTAGCAGATAAAGTTACCTTTAAGTCCTGGGAACTGCAACCCATCAGCATGGCGGCACTGGTTACCGCTGCCAACAGAAATATATAAATATAAGTCACTTTCAAGTTGTAACTGCTATTTCATTTACATCCTCGTGTCACTATGTTAGTCATAGACAGTCAATATGAACCACTCTAAACCCTCTCCTACTCAGTACAATAACAAATATTCTTTATTCTGTAAAAAAATATGACATTGCAAAGGATCTGAGATAGTCCCAGCCAACTTTTAGTTTTCAACTGTTCACTGCCACTGAAATACCATGTGCAAAACAGCACAAGGTGCAAGTAGTCCATCAAAAGGTATGATTTAAGGCTGCTAAACCTACCTTCATCATCCACCACCTCAACGTGATTTTCATTATCAGTTATCTGAAATGATACATTTCCCAGCCATAATATTGAAGCAAGCATCTTAAAGACTAGCTCTTGATCCTCTTTGCAAATTTGAACAACATCCAGCGCTTTCTGGGGAAAAAGCAGACACAAAAAGGGAAACAATTGCATGAAGAGATCTTAGGAGTACATAAGCAAACTTGATGAGAGTATTGATCAGCAAATGAACTGTCAAGTAATATACCCTCAGCTTATGAAATTTTTTAGCATCATCGACACCATCTATTGTCATGCAGTCACCCTGATTAAGATATTTATATTCGCAGGCCTCTCTAAGATTAAGTCTCTCTGCACAGAAAATTAAAATGATCCTGAACATGAGTTTATATATCAAGTATGTACAAATTCGTCTATACTGATCAAGAAATCACATTGCAAACATTACCAATAAATGTGCAGATGCTGTTGAACATTTTGCATAAAAATTAAATGTCATTTGAAGGTTGTATATAAAAATAATGGGTCATGGGAGACCATTACTGACAATACTGAAAAGACCAAATTCAAAAGTTCAAAGTAAAATGCTGGTATCAGGAGAGGTAACTGCAATTCAGTCATCCTCGGAGGGAAAGCAGGATATATAAACTAGATCCCTCAGATTACTTCTCAATCATCAATACACTGGAGTTCTCTCACAAAGAACAAAATAATCTAAGACAATTGTTTGGCTTGGCCATTTGGCTCATATAAGTAACATGATGCAAATCGCCATTTGAAGACATTGCACACAATCCAAATGATGAGAAATGAATATGTTAACTCAGAAATAGTATTAGACTTGATATAATTACATAGATATGTAGACAAGTTGACAGATCGCTGAGAAAATACCACCTTTAAGACCAGGTAAAGATCCAGCACAAAGTTGATAAAAGATGTGATATGACCTCTCACCACTGGCCAGTTGAACAACTCTTGACTGCTCATAGGAGACACAATCAAATTAGGACAGATGATAAATATTATAGCTCCACGCTTAAGTTCAAAGAGGGCATCTCAGGTTACCTTTTCTAACATAACTGTCAGTTATTATGTGGGATTTGACAGATGAGAAACACAAAGCCCCAACAATAAGTCAAGTTAGAAAGCTCAATAGAAAAGGATAGTAAAAAGTAGCACAATTGCAGTGACATCAACATGCTTACGTGTTTGAATTTTAGCTCCACATATTTTCCCTGCTGTAGTGAAATTAATTTCAATTAACTTCCCCTGCTCCAAATAAGAAAAGTGTACATCAATTAAACTAGTCAGCCTTCAGAAAATTTGAAAAGCTGATCAAAATTGCAAAAAATTTATGGACACACAAAATAAGAAACCTTTCAAGCTATAAAAATTTCGTACAATAATAGCAGTCGTAAGTTCCATTATAATGAAAAGAAACATAAGAACTCACAAATCTGCTAGAGTTGTTGTTCCTAGGTGTTTTTGCATTCCCAAACGCTTCTAGTATAAGATTTGTCTCGAGGACCTTATTTTCTATGCCACAGCATCCGCCACTCAGAGCAGCCAAATATTGCATAGCAATTTTTGCTGTCTCTGTCTTCCCAGATCCACTCTCGCCACTGCAAACAAAAATCTAACACTAATTATTAACAATTACACAGTAATCATATCTAATCCCTGCTATGACACTTCCATACTACTGAGTTCAGTAACATATTTCAGGAGTCCCGCATTAAATAGAGCCCCTAAGTACAGAAACTGAGATGGAGCTGACCTTATGATAATGGACTGATTTACTTTATCTGCAACATACAAAAACCAAACAGAAATCCTTCAGAAACATATCATACATTGTACATGTACAGCATAGAAATTATAAAAGAACCAGTTAGAAAGGGAGAACTATATTCACCTTTCATCATCTCATTATAAGCCGAATTTGCCATAGCATAAACATGGGGGCCATTCATACAATTCTGTCTATAAGCTGTGACATAATCATTTCCATAAATTTGGACATCTTTGAAGGGATTGAGTGCTATTAAAATGGGCCCGGCTTTACACTACATTAACAAAGCACAAGTAGCATATGAGAGCAGATAGATAATAAACTAAGAAAAAGTACAAGCCAGAACTGTACGCATACATAAATCTTTTCTTGAGAATATCTAAAATGAAGATTGTGAAGAACTGATGGCTCATTCAGATAACTAAGCTGTATAAGATCCTCAACACCCTTTAAAATTTCTGGATTAGCAGGTTGAAGCTCTGATCTGGCCACTTTCATAACCTGCAGTAACAAGTCCATGGTACAAACAATCTATCATCATGCAAACTCAAAATTGCATACTATTTTTCAATGACACAGAAGGCTTACAAACTTACATTTCCATTTGCGAGTGACACTAAAACTTCCTCCCTTGAAGTTGACTGTATCTTTCCCAATCCCCACTGGCCATTTGGTTGCCTACACCAAACATTAAGTTTCTGGGGAAACAACCAAAAACATAAATGAACATGCCATCAAAAATATATATATCAATACCAACGGTTAACAGTCAAAGGAACAAATGTGATGCTGATATGTAACTCCGAATAGATAAAGCTGAGAATGTACATCTAAGATCCTCAAGTAAGATTTCAAAAGGAATTTTGATATTTTTTAACAATTAGCCTCTTCATGTAATCAACCAATACAGTCAGCATTTTCCACCAGATTATTTTACACCAAATAGAGAGGATCTGGGGAGAAGACCAAAAACAGAAAGGAAATTTGAATGGAAGTAATACATGCCGCAAACAAATCATCTATGCCTAAATTAAACATTCAGACGAACAAAATTGGTGCTGTCAAAAAAATTACGGGAAAAAAGCCCTGAATGGAAGACTTAGCCAATCAATAACAACGTATTTTTTATATCTTTTAACATAACCATCAAGCCACTTAGTATAGTTAACGTGATTAGAGACATTTGTATTTACATCAACAGGTCTATCACCACATGCAACAAACAAATTGTATTTCCAAAAAACTTTCCGTCAACCACAGTAACTACTAAATATTCTTTCAGCTGATTGCTTTCTTCTAAAATCCAAAAACATTTTGCAAAGCATATAATACCAAAACGAAGTGATTCAAACAACTAAATGTGAGAGTCATGTACTAGTAAGTAAAAACCATTCATCAACCGGATTATTGCAAGATCATAATACCCACTACATCAGTTTTAAGTCCCCAGTTACCTTCTTGATGAAATACGTAATCTTATCATCCGAGTTCAATTCTCCCCTGTTTCTCGATGAAGCCACAGAAGTAGTAGAGGCTGAAGGCTCGAGACACTCTAATGATATTTGGTCGCTCTGGTTCTCTTCGGATGCGAGGGCGTACGGCGATTCCATGTCCCTCTTCATCTTCTTGCTCCCGAGGCTTCCATTTTTCTTCTGTCCCATATCCGCCGCATCTTTCCTCTTGGTCTCTTCTTTCTCATCATGAAATCCATTCGGAAGGCATTCTGTCGCACCATAATCTCCGTCAACCTTGAAGTTGAAGTTATTTGGCAATGACCTTCTCGCTGATGGAAGCCGAGCTTTCGAGGTCGGACGAGCTGGCAATGCCGGCGGCAAGTCCTTTGGCTTCTTCTTCTCTTCTTCGTCTCTGCGCTGGAGCGATTCGAGCATTTCCTCCAGCGAACTCCTCGTTAGCGAGGACGGCGATGCTGATAACATCATTGTTAGTTCCACCAAAACCCCCAAATTTGAAGATACTTCCCAGATTTCCTTTCGAACTCTTCTACCCAACTTAAAATTCACCAACTTTTCTTCAAATTCCACCACCCAAAAAGCCAAACAACTACAAAACTTAAACAACCCTATAGTGCTAGTTCACTGAATTAACTCCAAACCCGAACCCACCAAACTGGTAGAAGAAAATTATTAAGAACGGCAGGCGAGAAACGAATTCCGTTCCTCGCAGCTTCAGAACAATTTCTCCTTATGCCTAATCGTCAAATCGAGGAGGTGCACGGATTTCCATTACTGAAAGCGTAAGTTACGAGGTTGAAGAGTAAGGAAGGTTGAGTTTGTTGTGGAAAGACCAACCTCCTCAGACTCAAAAGAGAGAAAAAGGAGGATGAAGGGGTAACCAAAATACTAAAACAGGAACGATTTAGGGAAATTGCTCAATAATGTTGCTAATCGTTTTTTTAAATGGGTTTTGTCCCGTTGAATCAAAAACTGCTCTTGCTTATTCAAAAACTCAAACTTACTCTACGGAAAATCCTTTGTCGCTGGTGTTGTTGTCGCATTAGCTTTTGTGCCGAGAAATTCAAATTTCTCAGGTGAGGTGGCAGGCAATACAGTTCAACATTCGTTTCTTGAGAAAACGGCTTGGATCTGATACCAGATGAATAATAATTATAAACTACGAAAAAAAATATGGGAACGTAATAAAGAAAATTTTCAATATAATGAATAAATAAATGGATACGCGTGCGAGTGAAACAACGTGGGAGAGAATGCAGCTGATAGATAGGTGTACTTGTACAAGAGAATTTAAGTGCGTCATATGGACTAGACTAGACATTCGTTACAACTCCATTTCCCCTCATTTCCTTCTCTCACTTGGTTAAGGTATCAGGGATATCATTATTATTTCATTATTTGTACACGTTAATTCTTTTTGTTAATTTATCGTCCTTTTAGATATGGCCTCGATTTTAATTATTTTTCTAAAATATAATTAAAGAAATCATCTATGATAATTTAATTATTAAAATACATTATTTTTCAAAATTTCATTTGTATCAACATGTGTAATTTAATTTGAAATACATTAGTTGTTCATTTCTTTATTATGTTAATTATTAAATGGAAAAATATTTGAGACACGTACGTTCGCCAATTACTATACCAAGTATATAGTGTCAAAAAAAATTAGAAACTATACACAATATAATAAATTTAATTATATGACAAATATAATAATACAGTATATAATGTAGTGTCATTGTTTCATTAAAATTTAATCTTCTTCTTTTCGGCAATATAATAAATTTAGTTAAAAATAAAATTTTGTGTAATCAAGCAATACCAAATAAATAGTACATTTGAATCGAAGCCTTCAAAACTAGTAAAACATTATTGTCAATTGCTGCATAAATGGCACAAATATATTTTATCCTTATTAAAAAAATATAATATCATTGTGTCTTGAGCTTTCCTCTCCAACCTATAATGATTTCAACTTTCACTTTGACGTCAAGAATACCTTCACAATCTAGAATGGAAAATAGTAAGGAAACAAATTTTGGGTGCAATCTTAAAAAGGAATCTAGGAATTGAAGTGTGTATAATTGACGTCCGACAGAAATAAGAAAAATAGTGTTTGAATAATTGACTACACGTATTAACATTTAATGAAATGTATATAATTTAATATCATTAATTTAATTTGATACACCGACGTTGATGTTACGTTAAGATTATATTTATGCCATAAATAACAGGCATAGTTAGCCAAACATAAATTAAATAAAATCTCATTATTGTATAACATTAGTTTAGAACCAAAGTGACAAAAAAGTTAAGTGGTGAACAATTGGGCATGGGGTTTTGTGGTCCCTCAATAATTGCACTGAAAATTAAGGTCATGCTTCCATTATCCAAAAGGGTATGATCGTTAATAGATTCGTGTTTGTAGGATAACTTTAAATGATATATATATAAATAATAACCAAGCGCTTGGCCTTGAAGAAAAGGACATGACAAATTGAAAATAGCTTTTGTCCACTCAAGTTTATAAATCTCATTGTGGCCACACACAGAAATTTTGAAATTAATATTTTTGAACTTCCATCGTCCAAGAAAAATTTGAATCTCAAACCTAATATTTGGTTTGGCAGGTTACTACTTGTAATATACCATCCACATTTCTCTCTTTTTTTATTATTTTAAATTTTGTTGTTTTAAAATCAAATATTAACTTTTATTTACATGGGAATATACTAAAGATTAGCTTAAATATAATGGCAAATTAAGCCCTTCACTCTAGTAATAGATTACGTTTAATGACTTAATTAATTTCAAAACTCAATTTATAAATAAGTATACTCAATGGAATTTCATATAATAAAAAATAATATTTCCTTTTTGCTATTGAATTATGTAATTAAATGATAACAAGCAAAAAATGTTTATAAAGTGATTAATGCACTATGGAGTAAAGAAAATACTCAAGTATTATATGTTTATTATATATTTTACATTAAATATTATTAATTATATGTAAATTTTATCCTTAAATGGTTGATTTCAATGAGATATATATATATATATATATTAAATTAAATATAGTTGCCTCATTCATCTAGATTAATGAACAAATTACCTATTTAAAAAATGCATTGATGTTGGATGTGTAGGTCTTCTCGTCCCTTCAAAGGCAAAGTTGATGTAGTTACGAGAATCAGCTAAATCCAAAAGGTGCATGTTTATATTTTATCACTTTTATGGTTTTGTCAAAGTGAGTTTGAACTGTTGCTTCTCTCTAGACTGCCATCTCCAACAAAAGGCTACTTTTGCTCCCAATTGAAAGGGACCAATCTTACAATCTATTAGGGGCCAAATTGGAGTGGTTATAACTTTATATTCAAAATCAAAAACAGAGGACAAACATATAAATTTGATGCTTTTAATATGGTTTCATATTCATATTATACATTCAACTATCCTAATTATTTACAAAATTCATATTTTTCACTTAAATTCTACGGAAAAAAAAATTAAAGAGAGCAACTTGAATAAAAAAAAAAACCTCTATGTAGGTATGCATTAATTATAAATATAAAATATACTCTTGTAGAAATGCATGCATGATTTTAAAGCATAGTATTAATTGAAAACAGTTCATATTATTTTGACAAATTTTTACCTCACTAAGCAACAGAAAATATTATTATTTATTATACAGGTTTATCAAAGAGGACCAAAATTGAATCTTACAATCGAATCTCTTATTATTATTATTATTTTGGGCAACTATACTGTGACGCTCAACGGCTCAGTATTAGAATAATCAATAAAATGAATTTAAATTCGAATTTGGTCAATAAATCTGGTAAGAGGGTATGAGGGTAATTTAACCCAGCAATAGGACGTCACGGTAACGTGGACCCCGCAAATTACAAATGAGAAGAAGGACAGTGAGGTAGATGATTTATCAACTCAATAAAGCAATGGGGCCCCCCACTGATTTAAAAAGTCGGAAGAGGATACAGAGCTGGCGCAGCTTTCGTTCCGTTAGGATATATTCTGTTCTGTTGCTTTTTTATATTATATATATAATATATATATATATATATTTTTTTTTATTTGTTTAAACAATATATATAAAAATCAAGCCATAAAGAGATTGATTATTTGAATCTAATTTTTTGAGCATGATCTTTTTTAACCTAATTTTTTTAGCCTATTTTTTTGAGCCATAGAGGCAAGTGCGATACCTCTTTTTTTTTTTCTCCCTACGGTTTATCTATGTTAATCTTATGAACCCAAAGACACCAAAAGGATGAAAACCATATTAGTATAGGTAAATTCTTTGGTGTCCAAAGAAGTAGAAGACACTTACGCCTTAGACAAATGGACTAATAATATGGTGCCAATTCAATGCTGATTAAATTAAATTAATGATTGTATAATAAAATGTTAAAATTAAAAAAAGACTATTTTTTTGTCACGTTTCTCGTCATCTTCATTTAAAGTAGCCATTGCGTGACTCATGTAAAAGACGGAGATAAAGCATAATGCAAGCAATGTAGGATTGAAAAGTTTTTGAATGATAAAAAAATTGATGAGAATGAAGAATAAGAACAGAACAAAACTCAGAACGGATCTAGAAAACTGAGGGTGAAAAAATCTGAAGAAGAACCCATAAAAGAAAAAGAAATTTCTGACCACGTTTCTGGCAGGACAAAAGGTCAGAAAATACAAATCCGATCAAAATTCAGTTAGATATTTCCAACCAGAAAAATAGTCGAAATTTCGATTGAGAAAACGGTTGAAAAATGCAAATACGATCTAGATTTTTCGATCTTTCTGGCTCAATCTTCCTGCTTCATTCTTTATGCATCACTCATGTTCTAGTATTTTTGGATTAATGGGTGTTTTGAATTTCCGGGTTACTGGATTTTTAGGTTTAGGTTTTTGTTTTCTTACTTTTTCTCCCATGTTTCCTCCTTTCTGCTTAAGGGTTTTCTAGGTTAAATTTTCTGATTGCGTTTTTGCTTCCATTATATTCTTCTTCTTCTTTGATTATTCTGGATTTTCTTTCATTAAATAAAGATTCTTCTGTTTCAATTGCTAAAAATCCTAAACGTACCTCTAATCCAAAACATTTACTCACACTTTAATCTGATTAACAAGAATGAAATGTTAAACAAGTATTAGGGTCAAAAAACAAATAAATAAGTTTTTTTTTAAAAAAGGAAAACTTAAAGATACATTTTCAATTTTACCATTTTGTTGTACAATTATCATTAATATATAGATAAAGATTATAATTATGATGACGACGATGATGATAATGATGATAATGATGATGATAATAATAATAATAATAATAATAAATTATTATTATTATTATTTTATATTTTTATTTATTTATGTTGTCTTTTAAATTATTTAAAAAATAATTATATTTTTAATTCAAATAATAATGTTTATCTATTTTTTTTTTGTTACAACGCTATAGTATTTCTAGTATTGATTAAGGTGATTTTTTTTCTAATTATAAAATAAAGATTATTAAATCAGACAGTAATTAATTTTTTTAAGTTACAAAAATGATATAAATAATTTATCTTCATTTTTTTCAAAGCAACCAGACTCGTAATTTTAATCTACTATAAATTAGGAACTAAACTTGTTTTAATAAAAAGATATGTGAATAAAGTTTCGTTAATTAAAATTAGAGACTAAATTGTTTCCTTGAAAACATCAAAGGGATTATGAAATAAAATTAAATTATTGGATAAAATACATTTTGGCACTCGTTTAGCCATGTGCGTTCTATTACCATGTAAAGTGTATTTTGCCCTAAATAATTTTGTATAAAATAATATGTAAATGATTAATTATTCAGTTGTATGTATCAAATCATAATAGGTGTTAATTACCACTTAATTTTTTCATACATATATATTTTGCATGTATCATTATGTAATCAAATTATGTCGTGCAAACGTCTTTGAATTTCAAAATCTAAATTTAGTACTATAACAATATTTATGTTGTGCCATTTAATTCATTGAATATATAAAATTTATGTGCGATTATTATAATTTATTCACGTCTAATAATTCTAAAAACACAGTATCTGTATTGTACTGTATTGAATCTTGATCTCAGAATTTCATGCCTGTCATCTTATTTTTTTTGGGTCAATTAAGCATTAACAATGCCTTGATTTTGTGCCAATTTTGCTTATATTTGGTGACCCCATTTGGCCAAAGGTATTATTGCATGAGTGAGACCTGTAATATTCCGGACATGGTAGTGGTTGAAGTTTTCATTTATTAATATGTCAACTAATTAAAAAGATGCAATTTTCAGTCACTTTATCCAAATCAAAATGGCCACCTTTTTAAATTGATTGATGCCCGTGGGGTTCGTTAAATGCCTTTTGTTAGACTCTGTAGGAGAAATTTATGGCCAGTTTGCATCACTTTTTGAGAAAATCAAACATAATTGCAGGGCATGTTTATCTCTTAATACAATTATGGGATGAATATTCGTTAATCAAACCTTTCTCTCTCTCTCTCTCTCTCTCTCTCTCTCTCTCTCTCGTTTTTTTTGTTCAAAAGAAGATGGCATTCATAATATGATGATATTTAGTCACTTGAATGCATAATAATATTAGTGTGGTCGTTGTTACTTATGATGGTATTTAGACTTTATTCATCATAATTGCAGTTTGAATTCAAATGTAAACTCCTTAATCGAAGTTCCTTTCACGTTACACTTCGCAAACATGAAGTAAAAAAATTGCTTAATGGTGCGATCAAGTTAGTTAAACGCATTTTGCTTCTAACTCATGAGTTGAAAAACCCAAATCTTGTTATAAAAAAATGATAAAAATAAAATTTTAATGTTTTATTTTTGTTAGAGTATTAATTTAGTTATCAAAATATCAAAACAGTCATCTAAAAGTCAAAAATATAAACTGATTACTCTTTTTAAATGATTATATTAATCTTTGAAGAATCTTTAATTTTTGAAGAATTTTAAATAACATTTTTAATATTTTCCATTTTTAGAGAGCTAAATCTTGATATTAAAATTATAAGAGATCAAATTTGTTTTTCGTTTAAACGAAAAATTCAACAATTTTCTTTTTTGATAAAAAAATATTCTACAATTTTCAAAACGATACATAGTTAAAATGATACTAGCTCCAAAGGAGATGACAATGATATGATGATCAGACCATTTTTTTATTCGAAACTTAATTATTTAGATACTAAGTTGTTTTTTAATTAACAACAAGTCAACTCAAATTTAGATTCCACCTCCTCCAACCTAGGAAAAATTTAAGAAAGTAACGTCATATTGTTGAAAGGTGAAGTTGGCGTGAACTAATTATCAACTTATTGACTTAATTATGTATTTTGAACTAAATCTTTCTTTTTCTGGCCAACGTATTTTGAACTAAATCTATTTGCATGTCATTCAAAAGTTTTTATGTTAGGTGAAATTAATTAATTTGATAATATGATAAATGGAGTTTTGAAAAAAGCGTGTATAGGAAAGTATAATTGAATTTTAGTGTAAGTACAAACTCTTGCATTATATAAAATTAAACTTTTATCAATAAAACAGATACATAAATCAAATATTTTAAGATGTGTTTGGATAAAGTGACATGGAATAGAATTGTTAAGATGTGCTAAAATAGTTAAAAATGTCTTCTTAAAATTGGCATAGAATAACAAAAAATGGATCCCAATATTTTTTGTTGTCATCCAAAAATCAATTTATATTTTAAAATTGTAGGACTTTGAGATTCAGTGAAATGAACATGTGGCGTAATTTCAATTATATTTTCTTTAGTTACAAACTTATTAGAATTACATTTTAATGATGTATAAGTTAATTCATTTTATTAATGTGAGCCCATCTATTTTTTAAACTTTCAAATAAATGGTAGCACACAAACTTGCAACAATTTTACTTATTCTCATTTCATTTTATTTCATTATTTATCTTTCTATTGCATTTATTCATAAACACACAAACATAAATATAAAATTTTAGATTGCAATGTTATGTTAATTAATTCCAGAAATATACAAGTTTTCAACACTCATCATAACGGTTAAAATTTCATATAAGACTTGCTCATTCCTTTTTCACCTTCCCTGACTCTCTTTTCTCTTCTTTCTCTCAAATTAACAGATCTGAACTTCCCGACCCCGCAACATTCACATTTGCTTATGAATGGGAGTAAAAAAAATAAATGAAGACATTTGTAGGTTTAAAGTATGAGACTTACATATTTTTTTTTAATTGTAAAAATTAATCAAATTTTAACAAAAATCATTGATCAAATGAGATACTCACAATGTATTGAGTATATTTTAAATTTTCATAGTCTAAATCTCCTCTCAAATTAACAGATCTGAACTTCCCGACCCCGCAACATTCACATTTGCTTATGAAAGGAGTAAAAAAATAAATGAAAACATTTATAGATTTAATAGATTTAAAGTATGAGACTTAAATGCTTTTTTTAATTGTGAAAATTAATCAAACTCTAACATAAATTATTGATCAAATGAGATATTTACAATGTATTAAATATATTTTAAGTTTTCATAACTTCCTCTTAAATATTAATGTGGAATACTCGTAAATATTTCTTTTA
Source organism: Delonix regia (assembly GCA_037074485.1). Classification (NCBI taxonomy): domain Eukaryota; kingdom Viridiplantae; phylum Streptophyta; class Magnoliopsida; order Fabales; family Fabaceae; genus Delonix; species Delonix regia. Next base: position 2,299,091 of record CM073455.1, on the reverse strand, counting down.
GAGCATTGCAAGTCTCATTTTTAATGAGTTATCTATTGTATAATAGTCTAATTCTATTTATAAAAGGCTAAATAGAGTTAGAGTTTAGTAATAATTTTTATAATTATTATTTTATCTTTATTTAATGAATACATTTATGAGTGTACTCTGTATAATATTTTAACAGATTTAAACTTTAAATATTATTCGATATTTTAATAACTTTTGTAGCAAAAAAAACTCATTATTACTATGAACCGATTAATGATGTAATTTTTTTAAAAAGGTAAATTCTTATTAATTGAATAATTAAATCGAGAATATAAAATCAAATTAAAAAAAAAAAAAAAAAACTGATCAAGTTTGACTCTAAACATAAGTTGTAATTGAATGATATCACGGTGAGACTACGGAAATGGTTGGTGGCATGCACCATTAACCAAAAGGAATTACGACACAGAGTTCATGACGATGCACCCCTCCTAGCCAACCATCGCTTTGCCCCACAAAAAAGCACTGTCCGGGGAAAAAGACGATTTGTCCAGCACCATTGTGTAGTCTTCCACAACAAATCACCAAATCTATGAAAATTTAGCCCTTCTAGCTATAATTGCATTTCCCTTCAAAAGCCACGCAATCATCACTCACCCACTACTCCTAATCATTCAGTTAGGTAACCACTTTATCTTCCTATATATGTCCAAACTCCAAACTTTTAGACACCTCTTCAACTCATATTGTTAATTAGGCTTTTTTTATTTTATTTTTTTATTATCATTGTTATGAAGAGAGAATAACTCATTAATTAGTTGTTCCAAAGTATGCACACACTTGTTTTTATACTATTAGAGGTTAATATAATCATGATATATGTACTGTTGACACGTGTCAAAAATTCAATATTATATATGAATGGAAATTTTAGTTTGAATGCACTGAGAGACATATATCAAGTAAGACTTTGATATCAATTTAAACATGGCTTACATTATGAAAAGAGAGAAACAAAAACAAGTTACAAAATATATGTTAAAAGTGAAAATACATCAACAAATTGGCCCCTAAGAGTATAGGTAAAAGTAAAATATAATGTTGCTATCGATTTAATCTAGATCTAAAAATCAACTGTCACTAATTTAGTTTTAGTTAAACATGGGTTTGAGCTAAAATAATAATGTAAAATTTTTTTGAAGGATTAAAACTAATTAACTTTAAGACAACTATGAACTTTTAAAAATAATACTATTAAAATCTTTTAGATAGAAATGTTAACACGTTCAAAAGTCAATATATATAAAAAGAAATTTTAGATTGAATGCACAAAACATAACTTGGATACTGACACATATCTTGGACACTGACACATATCAAACATGACTTTGATTTCATTTTAAACACAGCTTACATTCAAAAAAACGGGGAAAGAAAACCAAAACTATATATATAATAGATATCAAAATTTATAATACATATCGGTTTTAGATACTATCGCTATTACTTTAATCCTAGTTTTTAATTAGAACTAAAATAATGTATTTTCATAAACAAATAATTTAAATCGATGATCATAAAATTTTAAAATAATGCCATCATAAAATTTTACGAAAGATGACTCTAAAATTTATCTTGATGATGAATTTTTACCTAATATATATATATTTGGATGTTGACATGCCAGTGTTTGTACTTATGTTTACTTTATAAACGTTTTACACACCAGTCACATAACTAACTCAAGCGAAATATTCATGAATAATTAGTATTATATTTATAAATGAATTTGTCACACCAAATTTTAAAAAATTACTATATTAAAGTTATGTATTTTATTATTAAATATGGCTCATTCATCAAGACGATACATGAAGTACTGATTTTTTAAAAATACTCCTTTCTCATCTTTCTAGAAATAAATAAAAAATAAAAGACCACTCATACCGAAACAAAGGGGGAACAGCCTGAGTTCTACACGCAGTCTACATTCTACATGCTGCTAATTATTGCAAATTGCTTCTTCTACTTTTCTTATATTTTAATAAAAAGAAATTTCAAGTCATGTGCTAACTGAGATGCCCAAAATGATTGAGCATCATTCTGACACAGATTAGATTTCAGACAACTTAGTGAATTGTCTGAGAATGACATTATTCTTTTTCTTTAACTTTTCTTTTCTACCATTTTCCCTTTTTGTCTGGGATGTATAACGTATTCGAACTCGGAGGAGAAACTAGAACTATATATGAGATAAAGGGATGGATTGAAGTTCGGGGAAACTTTTATGTCCACAAGCTGTTTGAGTAAATGCCAAGCAGGGAATGTGACACAACGTGCTTCTGTTCCGATTGTAGAGTGAAGAAGGCCAAACAAGCTTGGTCGCTAGTGCCTTACTTGAAGCCCACTTGATGATTGAATTGACCCATACCAAAGTGCTACGAAATATATGTCTTAAATATTATACAGTAAAAATTGCTTTTCCACAATGATGAATTGAGGTGTTGGAGTGTTGGTTTGGGTAGTGTTAACTCTGGCTACCATGCAAGCGGACCATTAATTATGACTCTTATAAAGAGTATTAAATGCTTGGGGTAAAATGAGTCGTTGGAGAAGGAGGACCCAATTATGACTTACCTGACAGGTATCATAGTTAACAATCTATAAAGTGGGTCAATGGGTTGTTTATGCTGGGGTCTCGGTTGTTAAAGGTGCGTTATTCATGTTGGGTTTCTTTTGTAATCTGACTCTAAGAGGTTGGCCTAGTTAGAGTTTGATCAAGATAAATGAGATTTTGAGCGTTGGGTCTTTATTGGACTGGGTGATTGAGCAATTCTGAGTTCAGGTCAATTTTCTTTAGATTTACAAGGTGCATTAGATCACTCCTCGTACCAAATCATTGTCTTGAGAATAGCGACGAAAATATTATTTTACCAAAGTACTTAATAGTAAACTTTTAATTTGATTTTGTATTACTTTTTACTTTTAATTAATTTTTTATTTGTTAATTTATTCTCAATTTAATTCTATCATTATTAGTTTATTTTACATTTAATTCCTTGCTATTTTTTTTGGTCATATGTCCCTTACTATATTGAATGCTAATATATTTAGTTCAAATTTAATAAAATTATGAGATTAAGTATGCTAATATTCATGTTAATAAAGAATCAAATTAAAAAAATAAAGAAAAGACAAAATTAATAATAAAAAAATAAGTAAGAAATTAAATAAAAAATAAACATTAATCATAGATTAAATTAAAACTAATTAAAAATATTTAAATTAAAATAATACGTTACTCCATAAAACTATATCACAAAAGGATGCATGCACACAAATACCCATGCATGCATCCATCCACACCTCGTTTATACTACACTTGACCAAACTAAAGAGTTCGTGTTCATGTGGCTTAAACCAACCAATATTTGACCAAAGATAATTTCACATTTTCACAGTTGTACTACCTTATGGAAAAAAATTAATTTTTTTTATTATATGTAAATTTTTTTTAATTCAAAAAATTACAAGTTTTAAAAAAAAAATTATTAAAAAGACAGTTAATTAATTTATTAGTTTTTTTATTTATTTTAAAGAATTTTTAAATTTGAAAGAATAATTCATTAATTTTTTCGTTCACTTTAAAAAATTATCATAATTTAAAATTTTTTTAATTTAAAAGACAGTTAATTAATTAATTATTTTATTATTTTTATAATTAACTATAAAAAATTTATGTGCTTTAAATAATTTTTAATATATATATATATATATATATAAAATAAAAAATCATCACACGGAAGAATTGATTGGTTGATCAATAGATCTTCTTATTGGTCAATGAAGCTCTCATGTTAAAGAGAGTTTATTTTACTTACATATAATAAATTACTTGATTAATTGAGCTAAGCATTAGAACCCATTGAAGGCACAACTCTTTTTGTTAACCACTGTCATTGTCCCCAACCAACTTATTAGCGTGTTTGATTTAATATTTAAGGAGTTGAAAATTTTGTCTGTATATTATAATAAGAATTTATCTGATAAATAATTTTGTTTAATTTGATATTAATTTTTTTCTTTCAAAATCTCATTAATTTGCATTAAATAAAAAATAAATTTATTTCAGAGTCAAATGAATTGCATTAAAGATAAAATTCACCTTTTCAAACAAAAAAAGTAAAAACAGATTATAGTCATGTAAATTCCCTTTAAATATAAATTACATTAATGCAAAATCAAATTTATATAATTTCAATCCAAATACACACATAAAATTTTGGAGGACAATCAAACAAAAATAATCACCAATAAAATATGTAATCAGTGATCACAAATCACATGCATTACAAATATATAATTTAATATTTGTAATTCCCACAAAAATACTTGACAGACAAGTATGAATTGTATAAAAAAAAAAAAGAAATTTTAGATTTGACTTACAATGCTTCCTTTCTCAAGGCAGAACATTAATTACATTATAATAATGACATATAGTCTGCCATAAAGACATTTTGAGGGATTCTTAATGGCAGGTCCACTTGCATGGAAGGTAGTGGAAGATGTCAATGAATGAATAATAAATATTTTGAACGATGTTATAATAGTGTGAGGTGGTTTATGTGATATCTGAATTCATCGTGTGAAACATGCTCCCATAATAACTAATTTGTTGGAATAATATATAGAAAGAAGAAGAAAATAAATACAATAGTTCAACAAATCACCCTATGCATGTAACCATGAGATGTTAACAATAACGAGGTTTCAATTTTTTCTACTTTATCTAAGTAATAAAAAAAGGAACTTTTTTTTTTTGCGGGATTGAACTATGTTAACATTTTTGTATCTATATGTCGCTAAAAGTGAGGCCCTCCAAAGCCCAATCCACTATGAATTTTTTTACGAAGCAATTACTCAAATATGGGCCTCGTACAAGGCATAGCCTACTATGGTTGTCGTAAAAAGCCTTAAATATCCAAAGAAGAAAGGTGTCATCAACCTGTTTGTTTACAAAATTTAGGTTGAGGGAATGGGAATTAGGATCCCATCCCAGCCCAATCCTACGTTTGGTAACTCTGAAGCAATGGGAATCTCCTTTCCCTAAGTAATGATAATTCAATTAAATGTGGGTGATGACAATCCTTCAGGGAGGCTTGGTAATCAACTCATTCCTGGGAATAAAAAATTAGTCAACCATTTTGCCTCATTTGTCCTTCTCCCATTGAGCCCGAGCTATAACGCGTTCATCTGTAACAGGACTATCACCAATAACGAGAGATCTTGTCACCGGCATCCTCACAAGATCGGAGGTAAGCAACATGTCTTTTTCGTGTCATCTCCTTGTGCTCAGGTGTGCATTGTAGTTTAGGTACATTGAGTTGTCTTCTCTCTGCATGCTATGTACTGTTCATTACTTCCTTTTGCATGTTTTGTGCTTCAAATCTGGTTCATTCGAAGGTTGGGGGAGTTATTTTGGGATAAAAAAACATGATTAATTTGAGAATCATTGGCGTTAAAAATAGAATATTGATTAACGTATAAAGAAGAAGCATCTTTTGAATAAGATGGGTTCATTTTAAAATGAGAAAAGCTGAGTATGCATGGTATTCATGTTTATGAATGAGTTTTTGTTATATTTTTTGGGCTAGAAACTTAGGTTATAGGAAACAGGAATGTCAGTGAATCCACAAACACCAGTAATTTTATATATGCATTTGTAGTGTCCAAAGATTTTACTTAGGATTTTAATTTTGATTTACATTCACCTGTTGTCATTGGCTGAGGCTGTTTACCTATATTCTTTATCTTGAGTCCTTCGGTCAATTATGTAGATTTATATGCATTTCTTTTGGTCACTGCCTCATTTCTTTTCTTCATGTCTATCTTTGGCCTTTTATTTCAAATAACAACACCTACAGGAACTAAATTTCAACTTGGCTTAATTCCAGCTTTATTTTTCTTATAATTAGAGGTAATCAATATTGAAATTGTACCATAACATTTTGACCCTTATTTTTTTTTTCTCTATCTTATCACTCTTCCTATTTTATCAATAAAACTTTTGTCTTGTGCTTTTAAATTTGTGAAATTATATTTTGATATCACTATTAGAGAGTAATTGCATAAAATTTTATTTGAAGAATGATGGTTGTAATGTACAATGGCTTATCTACAACTAATATGAGAAGCTCAGATTATCTTACCATTGTTAAATGCCAATTTGACATTTGAATTCCTTTTAAGCATTGGCAAAATCCCATTTCGCTTATAGTTGCAATCTTATTAAGGTTTTACCTTAATAGTACAATGAATAAAGATTGAAGTGCATAGTAAACACTAGCCAAAAGATAGTTTTTACTCTAGGTATAAATACACTAGATTATGCATTAATTCTGTATCCTACATTGTTTGCTCATTTTAGACAAAAGATCATAACAAGTAATAAAAATCATATTTCCTATGTAGAGTTTACTATGACTTTGCTAATCCCCTACGTCCTAGCTGATTGCATTATTTTTATGGTTGAGAATAAAAAATTATAGTTATCAATTTTCTTTGATTTTACTACAAGTAGCTTGTTTTTAGGAGAACATTGGTTTGCACTAGAGGGTCATTTCTTATTTATGAGTAAAAATTCTATATTGGCATACCTTCATTTCTATAACTTGGGTCTTTGTCTAAGTTTAAATGAAATCATAATCAATTAATAGACTTGTTGTTGACATATATGGATTATTTGTAGTGAATGTATTCAAATCTAAAGAGAAAATGACAGAAGATGAGTAAAAATATTCATCAAAATACATTTTTATCTTTTTATTCATTTAGTCTTCATGAATTTACTATTAATTTACTTTCTTCTTCTTTTTATTGTTGGTATTATGAAGCTTACCTTTAAGTTTTGTTAATTAATGTACCTACTGCTTTGATTAATCTTAACTAGTTGGGCAAAACAACCAATCTTTCTTGAAAGGCCATGAACTTTTGAAATTAGAATAGGCGTAATAAGTATACAACACAATTTAAACAATTGTGAGTTTGTTATAACACAAAAAAGTCACTATGTTTAATTTGATTCTTGTTATGGGTTTGGGATTGTTCTGGAATGGATCAAGGAACTAGATCAGTGATAGTAAGTATCTTGGTATTATGGGTCAACCTTGTAGTTACAATACATAAATGTTTATGTGCCAAGGGTCTTAGCATGTCATTTCATCAGGGGCATATTCGCATTAGGTCATACACCTTAAACTTTCATGCTAAGATAGTGCGCCTTAGGAATTTGGTTTATCACAATGATATTATTTGTTTCAATCAAATTTGGATGTATAGATCAACATTTGATCAATTATGTGCCATACCTAACACAATAGGGGGTTGAAGCCTAGCAAACACATGTTGATTGATAAGCAAGTGGCAATGATTTTACAAATACTTGTTCGTCATGTTAAGAATAGGGTAATCTAGTTTAACTTTGGTAGATCTAGGGAAACAATCAATCGATATTTCAACTTGGTTTTGAATGCAATAATGCGTTTAGAAAGTGAGCTTTTTAAAAATCTAGAGCTAATTCTTGATAATTCAATTGATGAGAGATGGAAATGATTCAAGGTACAAAAAATGAAATACTTACCTCATTGTATCACTTATAATTATTGTTTTACCCATTATGACTTCCTTGTTTTGTTGGAATTGCCTTGTTGGTTTAGACGAAACACACATAAAGATAAAAGTGCCATTCTAAGACAAAGCTAGGTATCGAAACCAAAAAAGGAATGTGACAATCAATGTTTTGGGAGTTTGCTCACAAGATGTAGACTTAATCTATGTGTTGTTTAGGTGGGAAGGTTTGGCAGTTGATGGAAGGGTTTTGCGTGATGCCATTAGTAGAAGGCATGGGTCGTAAGTGTCAAACAGGTGAGGGTAAATGCCTTTTTTGGATGGGAGGTTACTTGACATAATGTATGAATGTGTAGACATATATTAATAACACTATTGCATTTTTGCATTCTTTAGGTTAATACTACTTGGTTGATGTAGGATACACTAAATGTAAAGGATTTCTAGCTCCCTATAGAGGTAAAAGGTACCACTTGCATAAGTGGAGAGAGGGTCGACAACTAACTACTCCTTGTGAGTACTTCAATATGAGATATTCAACTACCATAAAGAGGTGCTTTGGAATGTTTAAATTACGTTGGGCCATTCTGAGAAGCCCTTCCTTTTACTTAGTAAGGATCCACAATCAAATTGTGATAGCTTGTTGCCAGTTACATAATATGATTAGGCGGGAAAATGTTATAGACCCACTGGAAGGTGAGATTGAAAATATGATGCCTAAAGATCCAAACATTGACATTAACCCTATAGTTACCATAGAGATAAGCCATGCTTAGACTAATTGGCGAGTTAGCCTAACCAATTAAATGTTAACTGAAATGAGGGGCCAGAGAGGCAATTGAATAGATGTTATTGATCTCTTGTTATGTTGTGAAATGTATTTAGTAGTTATATTAGTTATTTATCTTTTGTTTTGATGTGAACTGTAGTTGTCATCTATGTTTCAATTAACTGTATTGGTACTTGTAGTTGTCTTATATGTTTTAATGAACTGTATTTAAGTTTGATATATTTTTTATATATAACTATGAGTTTTTGAATATATGCATTTCCATCAAAATCGCAATAGAGGTTCATGCGTTATATATAATGTTTCATTGTTAGTCTATTTCACTTATGCATTTCCATTAAGATAAGTACTGTATGCAGTAGAGTTTGACATGTTATATATATGTTCCATTGTTGACCTTTCTTAGCCTATGCATTTCCATTCAAGTAAACACACTGTGTAGTAAACATTTGCCATGGCACAATTGTCCACTCCTAGAGCTAAAAGTCCCGAACATGTGTGGAGTGATGAGGACATGATCTTTGTGGAATACGTAGTTGTGTTGCAGGTAGATCACAAATATATGCAGGGAAAGAGTTCAAACTTGGGCGTTTACAAGTCATTGAGTCCATGATGGAGTAGAAATGCGCGGGCTGTAGCCTTAAAGCCAATCCACACATTTAATCCATAATTAAGACAATGAACATGTAGTGGGGTGTTGTCAATGATATGGTGTTTGGGACGAACATTAGTGGTTTTAGGTGGGATGACAAAAAAAAAGAAGTGTAATCACTGACAAGGAAGTTTGGGATGAATACATCAAAGTACAAGCTGCCTCCTTCTTACTTGTTTCCTATTGGTTTGCATTAGTCTTATCTCAAATTAGGTTAACCAGGTTAGTAAGTAATCCAATTTCCCATGTTTATTAGGTAAATGAAGAAGTTGAAATTATGCAAGTAAACAACCTATTGCTTATTATATGGGATGTACATTATGACATCTACACCACTGATTATGAATTAATTTTGTTAACAACATCAAAAAAGTATGATGACTTCATTTCATGTTTTATGAACTAAAAATTTCTATTTTTTATTTGTTGCAAATTTGTTATGCTTATCTAAGATCTCCATTCCATGCTTCAAATCTACATTCAAATAAGAGCATGGTGCAAGTCCATATCCCATAAGGTTGTAAAAAATGTTTGAATATAAAGAATTGCTAAAGCAATAGTCCTTATAATACTAAAATAAAGCATACTAAACATATTATTCTTCTCTTGGTTGACCAGGCAAAGTTGCTGATATAAGTTTATATTATGAACTTCTCTTTTGTTTTATGCATTTCTCTTACATGTTCATACTTGTTAACCAATAATGGAAGTTTCAACAAATGTGTGGTAATAATATTACCACAAAAAATATCATATACTAAAGAAGGACATCATATTCTATGAGGTACAGTTAAATTATTAAAGTTACAATTTGTCCAATACAAGTCATGATGCAAGTTTATTTTGTGTAAGGAAAAAAAAGAGGTTGCCCCTTACAAGAGCAAGTCTTTTCCCCACTTTAATGATCTTTGTTTTATGTGGGGTAGGGATCGTGCAACCGTTCAAGATGTATAAGGTGCTCGTGAGATTAACTTAGACACTAAACAAGCAGATATGGATCATAGGCTAGAGGACATAGAGGTTGTTGACATTGCAGTTGGCACTCCCATTATTGGCACTTGTGAAAAATTTCCCTAATTTTATCATACCATCAAGAAAAAGAAGAAGATATAGTGTTAATGATGCCTTTATGAATAGATTCAAGTAGATAAGTTGTCAGTTAGAAGGCAACCTAACAAATTTATGCACAACTGTGAATAAGCTAGCATATGCCGCACAGATGAAGACCATGAGAAAACATAAGATTTCAGAGGTAAACAAGGTGGAAGGCTTTACTTAGAGATTGATTGTTCATGCTCATATAAAGCTCTCAAGTGGTGAAAAGTTGATGGTTGTCTTTTGCTCACTTTCCAAGGACATGAAGGTTGAGTGGATTCGATAGATCATTGAGTAGACTTGGTGCAATTAGATATGTCTATAGCTTTTTGTACTTTTTGTAACACACTTCCATGTGTATATATGTAATAAATGGGTAGAATGGACTTTGACTTAGATTTTTTGTCCATTTTATATCATAAATGATGTGTATATAGCTTGTAAGCCATATTAGACTTTACGTCCACATTTTTTGTAGCATTTTATAGCTTATTGTAAGTGTGGAAGTATGTCTAAACATGCTTTAGTGTGTATATGTTGTGTAAGCCACAATTATTAGATGAAAAATGACCATTTATGAATGTACAAACATGTTAAGATATAAATGAAATTTTTTGGCCAGCATGTTATAAGTTTATATGCACAAATGTTTTATATTGGTCTTTCTTTATTATAGTGCTATCATCTTGGAATATGCGTTCATATTGGTCTATAGCAGATTAATCTTTCTTTGTTACATAGTTTTGATTATAGTTGTGGTCTATAACATATATTATGGTTCTAAATTTGTCATAATTGTAATTGGCAAAATTTTGAATTTGTCCTTCAGTGTGAGTAGTAAAAAGTTTGTTGACAAAAGTTTGAACCTGTACAATGGTTTTTTTTTTTTCCTTCTTTTAAGACAAATTAATATCATGCAAAAATAATTTTGGAACAAATATTCAAACATAAATTAATGATGCACAATCAATGGACTTACTTCCTTACAACTTGTGCATTTCATTCTTCCAATAGAGCATGAGAAAGGAATCAAAGAGTTATTAGAGTAAGATGTAAGAATGAAAGAGTTGAAATTGTCCAAGTAATTTGTCTTTTGTTCCTTTCTCTCAAGTTATCACATTGCTCTATTAATTTTTAAGAAATATTTTTTTGGCCATACACTTTTTATTGATTAATTTAGTAATATAATTTAAATATTCATCTTACACATAACATACTGAATATTTAGAATAGGAATAGAGATTGTTTTCTAGGATTTAGAATAATCAAAACATTAATGCTCATAATGATTATCACTTTTAAGCAAAGCTACAATATTCATATACATCAGAGTGTCATTATTCAAATACACTGCACTACAAATTTGTAGTCCAGTAGAAATTCATAGCAATAATAGCTACAATTTTCAAATACATTGCACATTGTCCATAATATTAAACTCTAAATATGCTTTCCAACCTATCAAAGTATGGAAATTGTCGATTCTTTAGGTATATCATATCCCTGTTTGCCTACAAAAATAAGCAAGTAAATAAATAAATCAAGTGTACATAATATATACTTATAGTAAATTATGAATTGAAATGGCTAAAACAACATAAAAATGTATAGCAAGGGGGAAAAAAAATTATATCATCTCCCAGGTTTCATTTGATGCTTCCAATGCCTGAATTTGGCAATTCCATTTAAAGGCTGGGTTATGCAAAGGATATTGAATGTATCTAAAGTCCTTCATCTTTTTAATTTTATCCAAAATATCTGTTTCACTCCTTTCAGTTTGCATCAAGTGCATTATATTTGCATATGAATTAAGCCTCGCTCCTTGGCCTTTGATGATAAAGGCTTCCTCTAAAGCATTTGTCAAGTCATTGTCCTTATCCATAGTCTAAGCAATAGGCTTTGCATTCATGTCTCTCTGCATGGTACCTTATTTCATTAATTTGGTTTAGATCAGCATTGTAAATTTAGTACTATAAACCAAGATTTAATGGAACATGTTTAAGTTTAGCTAATTATAATTACACAGCCCAAGAATATGAGATCATATAATAAAAGTCATACATTCACATAATATAAGAAAAGAAAAAATTGTTTTCATATAATTAATGCATAATTCTCGAAACACTATAGATATTTAAAAAACTACTCCAAAATGGAAGGGGAAATTAAAAAACCATAACTTGTAAAAGGAATACAAATTGACTATGAAGATATTTCTGTTGTTATATTTTCATTCATATTAAAATATAAATTAACAGAATACTTGTCGTAACCGACCTTTTAGCGGAGAAAATAAAAAATGTTTAAATTGATTCCCAAAATGAATTTTGAAAATCAATTTATTTGGAGTCGCCACCAAAATTTTTAACGGAAAACTTTGGGAAATCAATTTAAAATAAAAAGAAAAAGGCAATATGGTCTAGGAAATCAGAGATAAATTCGAGAGTCTATTTGAGTGTGGGGAAGGTGTTAGGCACCCCACAACACCCGTCCATAAGAACAGTTACCTTAAACCAGTCAGCTGAAATAGAACATGACTTTTAAATTTATCTCAATTACCTTTTTATCGACATGCATGCCTGTTAAATAGAGAAGACAAAACAACAAGAATGAAAGCAAACGAATAGATATTTACAAAGGGCAGACTTGACTTAGGATGAAAGCTTAGGGCCTACGTACCCTACGATAGGGGTCAAAGTCCACGTATTTCGACCAAAAGGCATGTTTATTGGTTGATGATTTATAAATTTTGTGATGAGAATAGAAGGGTTTCAATTAAACAGATTTTCGTAAACAAAATGTAATTGAGATTTGGTTTGTGTGTTTTAATTTACGACAACTTGATTAATCTAACTCTCTTGACCTCTTTATTTTTCTTTCTTTTTAATTTATTATTTTTTTTTGTTTTTGGGATTTTAATCTTTATTTTGAAATTTAAATGAAATGATTATAAAGAACGAATTCAATCACGTTAAACAAAAGTTATTTAATTAAGACATTTATTTTTGCAATATTGTTATTATTGTTATTATTATTTTAAAACAAGTATGTGCTGATTTTGGGAATTCAAGGAGATTAAAATCTCACATGACCCCATGCAATCGAGGAGAACAATATTCTCACACAATAATTTCGTAAATAATAGAAAGTATTTAATTAAAGTAAATATTTAATTATTATTATTTTAAAAACCAATATGTACCAATTTTAGAGATCTAAGGAGATTAAAATCTCACATGATCCCATGCAATCGAGGAGAATAAAATCCTCACACGATAATTTCATAAATAATGGAAAATATTTAATTAAAGTAAATATTTAATTATTATTATTTTTTAAAACAAATGTGTACTAATTTTAGGGATCTAAGGAGATTAAAATCTCACATGATCTCATGCAATTGAGGAAAACAAAATCCTCACATGATAATTTCATAAATAAAGGAAAATTATTTAATTAAAGTAAATATTTAATTATTATTATTTACAACAAATATGTATTAATTTTTGGGATCTAAGGAGATCGAAATCTCACACGATCCCAAACATCCGAGGAGAATAATATTCTCACTCGATGATTTCTTTAAAACCTTACTTATAAAGCCAAAGGAAAAAAATTAATCCCATATAAAAATAATAATACTAATACTAATAATTACAAATTAATTAATTAATCAATTAACTAATAAACCAAAAAATGAAGAAGCTGAACGAAAACATCTGAAATGAGCTGCAGCGTGAACATCCACATGCATGCGTGAGAGTTACCTGGGCTTCGTCTCGGTTGCCTGCTCTTCCCAGTGACTCTTCTCCTCCAACAATCCTCCTCGGCCTTCCTTAACCCACCGTAGCTCCACCCCTCAGTAGTCTTTTTCTCTCCTCAACCCACCGTGAATCCTTCTCGACCTCCCTTAGTTTTAGCTTTTCTCTCTCAACTTATAGGGCACTTGTCATACCTTTCAACAGCGTCTTCTTCCTCTTAATTCCCACAAAAGCACCTCAGCTCCGCCTTGCTTTGTGTCTCCCTCCGGCAGCTCTCTTTTCCACCTTTCTCTCTCTACTTTTCTCTCTCTCTACAGTCTACAGTGGGCAGCTCTGTTGAACTCTATTTTGGGCTGCCAAAACAGAGGATTTTACTCCACTCAGCTGGCTTTCAGTTCTGCTCCTTTTCGGCTTGCATTCGGTCTTGTTCTTTCTCTCATCCTCTCGGTTTTGCTCTCTTCTGCTCAGTCTCGGTCTCGGTCTCTCCTATTCGTCAGTCTCGGTTTCATTCCTTTCTGCTCAGTCTCGGTCTTTCTTCTCCCTCTTATCGGTTTTGCTCTTTTCTACTCAATCTTAGTCTCTCCTCTCCTTTAGTCTCTATTTTGCTCTTTTCAGCTCAGTCTTGGTCTCTCCTCTCCCTCAATCTTGGTTTCACTTTTTTCTTCGAGCTTTGTTTTCTCTCTGTTCTCTCTACTCTTTTTCGGCTCACACTCTTCTCCTTCTCTCAGTTTCTTTTCAGAACTCCCCTTTTATAAAAAAAATGACACACTCTTTATCCTCTGGTCCTCTCCACGTTGCTTGCTGATTCCTAACTCTCTACCCTACACATTGTGGCTAAACGTGGTCCTTTCTCCCTTTCGGTGTAAGTTCTGCATGCAAGGAGTAAGAGACGTTTGACCAATCCTCTTAGCTGCTATCCTTCCTTTAGGCGTAGAAGATGGAAGTATCAGGAAGCTAGCACCTTGCCATTTTGATGCTTCTTTCTTTTCTGGGCTTGTAGGGTGAGGGGTAGCATATTTCCTTTAGAGTGATACTGTGTCAGACTCTGCCTTTTCCTTTTTGTCTCTTTTCCTCACATATACATTAATTCTCATTCCTCGGTCTTCCTCCTTTTTGTTCTTCTTTTTTTTTTTTTTTTTTTCAGATCATTTTATTCTTTGTATTTTAGCTTTAATTTCTCCAATTTTATCATCAAAATATTTATGATTTTTACTTTAATTTATTATTATTAATTGTCATATTTTTAGGTTTTTATTTTGCTTGTCTCAAAATCCCTCTATTATTTATCTTCAATTTCAAATTATCTCCAATTGTGAATGTCACTAGAAACTTTGTTATTTTTAATTTTTCCTATACGTTTAATTATTAATTAATTGGTGTGTCAATTAAATAATAAGGTAATTAGGGATGTGGTGTTCACAATACTATAACCCAAAAGCATGCCTAAATAAACCAAGAGATAATGAGAATGGAGAAAAAGATGAAGAGGGGAAAGTTTCATTAAGTGTTCCACCCTTGACCATTAAGTATATACCTATACGACTATAACTATCCATCTATCTAAAAAGGGAAACATTTCTCTTCACAATCAACTTTATACAATTTACATCAAAATTTTCCCTATATTGCATCTTAATTCACCATCCACCTTAAAATGGGTCTTCAAGTTTTTCTCACTCAGCTTCATCATTTTGTTTATGAAAAAAGTGAAAAATGATGAAGTTAACCATCACCCATACTACACAACATATACGCACATGTAAGGTTCAATCCTAGAGAGCATATAGTCCTTTTAGGGACATGTTATCAACAACAATTAACAACCTTGCTAAACTATTGTGATAGTCCCATGACTAAGTTAACCAATAGTATATTGAATAATATGTAAGTCACCATAGTTAAAAACCATGGAAGTATTACTTCAAAGTTTACGAAGCATGAACACAAACCCCATAAAGGACACTCTTAATTTGTATTCTCATAAGCCTACTACATACAATCATACACACATAGATATGGCTGTGTTTGTAATACTTCAAATCCTAATATGCTACAACATGAGAAAGAGAATGATTGATTAAAAGATAGGGTCAAGCAGGCCATCTTTAATCAATAGACAATTACCTGGACAAAGTAATGCCTTAGATCACGATAAAGATATCGACGATAGTGGTAGATGTCCTTACAATGTTGATATAACACTGATTGTAATCGACTTCCCCCTTCCTATGTTGCGTCGAGATCTCCTGCCCTCTCAGCATTGATCACCCCTGGCAGTTCTCTTGTGCTTCTCCAAAGATGAGAGAAGTTCTTGATATCCTCTTTTTTTTTTTGGTCATTTTATGAGGGGCAATTTGGTAAAATATGATATTGCCTAAACTCTTTCTCATGTATATTCTAGTAACAAAAAAAAGAAGAGAGAGATACATACCTATTCCCAACCCTACTCAACCAAACAATATTTTGGCAGTCAAACCTTTTCCCATTCCTATTTCTATTCATATTCACATTCCCATTCTTATTAAATCAATTTTGACAACTAAATAGACCACATATGATTTGAACAAGGAAATAAGAAATATATTAAAATCTTATTTTAATCCCTTGTCAATTATTCAAGTATGATCTCTAATAATATTGCTGTTTTAATTTAAGTTTTTAATATTTTTCATGTAATACCTTAAAAATAAAATACTATCAATACTACTTATATGTTAGTATACTATTATTAAACTTAACAATAAATATACACAGTATATAATATAATAGTAATTAAAGCGACAACATACTAAAAAAATATGTTATATATTAGTTTATATATTAATTTATTTATATTAGTTTGGTATATAAATCATTAATATTAATTTTATGTATGAGAAATTAAATTAAAAATATTAATTTATTAGGCATCAAATTTAAAAAATAATTTCATAAAGGATTAAATTAAAAATATTTTATTTGCAATAGATTAAAAAACTATAAATATTAAATTAAGAAATATATATTTTTTGAAAAATAACTAACATGAGACTTTTATATTAAAAAAGGTGTAACAACAAAAATGGAAAATTATAGCTCAAAGAAAATAGAAGGGAGATTTATATATTTTCTACCAATAAAAAAGTGCGAGTGCCCTTCAGACTTCAGTTTTGGCCATAGAAAGGTTTTGCTGTGGGTTTTGCCGGAATTGCTCCTGGACGCTGCAATTTGCTCCGCCGCTTTTGTGTTTTCAGTATGGCGAAAAACAGGAACAAGAAGAAGATAAAAGTAGCCGTTTCAATGGATGTCGGCGAGCCATCGGTTTCGGAAGTTCCTCAAGGTACTTTCTCTAGCAACGCAGCAGAACCTTACACTTTTCTTGTTTTTGGGACGAAGTTAACAACGACAAAAATTGGATCTTTAGCTGTTCATTTAAATCGTTTTTACTTCCTGGTTTGATTAATTGCCTTGTAAGTCTTTCTAGTGTTATATTTAGCCGCCGTCTCTGGTTTATGTAAGAGTTTAATTTCTCCGTGCGTTTTAAACTTATGACTTCTTTACGTGCAGCGATGGACACATCAGAGTCCGGAGCTCATGACCCAGTTTCTGGTGCTCCCAGTTTGTAAGTATTGTATTTCACCGTTGTCATTGGAGATCATGAAATTGCTGGTGTTGTAGAAAGATTAATTAGTATCTATTTTCCAAATTTTGACCTTTGCAAATGTAATAATTCTTTCAATTGACATCTGAATGTTTTGGAGTCGCATGCTTCTGCATTCAGCATAATCTCTCTCTCTTGTAATGACCAGTTCTTTACTCTCACTCAATAGATTATCGGTTGTCTTAGATGAATACAATTTGGCTACTGGAAAGTCCCAATTTTTTGTTTCTACATTTGTGTTTATCCATGAAGAATATTTCTAATTGATCTTATTGGGGGAAACATGTTAGTAATGCTTCTAAGGTTGCTTTCCAGGAATTGCTGCATCTGGTTGACTTGATGAGTAGCTATGTTAATTTAGAAATTAAGCACATCTTAAATTGCAAAATCCCCCTTGTATCGATTATTACCTTTAGAGTATGTCTTAGTTACTAAATGGGCTCTAATGTTGGAAAAATCCATGCTTAATGCCTCCATTTTCTTGCAGTGGAAGATGAACCGTTAATGAAATTGGCCCTGTAGTTAAGGTTTTCTTTCAATCTGTGTAAATCCTCAATCCTTAATACAGTATTTTAAATCTAAAGGTGCCAAAGATTGGTTGTCTGAACTCTTAAGTGTAAAATTCTTCAGCCAACATATATGGAATCTGAATCACATTCATAGCAAACCTTACCGGGTTATTTGGCTGGATAGGGGCAATAGTAGTCCTCAAGTTTTGAATTTGTGTAAGAATTAAATGGGTTAGGTTGGGCTAAAAGGAAGAAGGCATAGAGTAAAAGAATGGGAGAGGCAACAGAAAGCTATTAGTGTTATCGTGATGCTCTCTCTCTCTGGTTTTAAATATCTTTAGTTAAAATGCAATGATTTTCTTATATATATATATATATATACAATGCAGAAAAAGGAAGGAAAGGAGGTGTCCTATATGTTTATAACTAAATTCTCTAACCTTGTAATTGATATAAAATATTTCTAAAATATTTCTAAATATGTAAGCTTTGGCTTTCAAAAAAAATTAAAAGTATCATCGACAATTGAAAAAGGAAAGGGAAAAATACTACTTCTTCTCTCTACTTATGCTGAATGATTTAGTGCCCTTAGGCTCTAGGATAAATCTCCTTTTTTGTTTTCCCTCTTAATTCTTTGTAGAATATGACTACACTGATATTTTCTAAATTATGTTCTCACTTCTGGAACAAAATGAAATTTCTCAACGTGCACCTGCTTTACTGATTGAATTGGCAGTTGTGATTGTTCATGCTCTTACGTTTTGAAGGGAAATGGTTGGCAAGCTAGTTTAGGGAAAATAGGTTTGTTTGTGCAGGTTTGTCAAATGCAACTCTAAAGGGTCTCTTCCCTACTCACCTCATTTTTTTATCATGAGATGATTTGGAGGAATTGGAGTTGGATCACGTATCTTTTCTTTTCTGGCAGTTAAGACAATTTAGTTTCTTGCTTTCCTTTGTGAATATGACATTTAGTCAAGTGTTTTGTGCAAGTGCAAGATCAATATGCTTTTCACTTTCTTTTTTTCTTTAGTGTGGAGGCATTTAAAGTCTAAACCCTTTAATAGTTTAGGTCCCACAAAGTTGCGATTACATAGATATGGGCTATATGGTTGATGCCTGATGCACCTTATATTGTGGATACTTTATGTTGGATTGCTTTAGGATACTTATTTTCTATTGATATTATGTTGCCCTCAGATAATTCTTAGCACATCTTGTTTGCTGAGTCGATAGCTTTTGTGTAAGGATGGTATTTGATCTCAGACAACATACACTTGATTTATTTTTTGTCCTTATTCCTGCTTTGTTGATAGAATTATCTTGGATATAAAATAGCAACTGCATTAGTTTTTCAAGTATTAACGTGTTTCTAAAGAGTACAATTATCATTCATGGGAAGGATGTTATTGCCTAATTTTAGTATTTTAGAAAACACTTTGTTATATTCATAATGGGGTGGTTGAGAATATATAGCTAGCTCTAGATAAAGGTTAGGATTTTTAGGAGTTGGAATAGAATAGAAGAGGGATAGGAATCAGACTGGGGTCATGGGCTTATCATATGGGAGCAGTGAGCTAGTATTAGGTGTATAACTTTAGCTCTCCTTTCCAAGGTTATGATTTTTCGGACCTTTAAGTAAATGGACTACAACTATCTCAATACAACTCCAATTGATAAACAATTGTAAGCATTGGAAAATAGACATCTGGGGTTTTAATTTGATATATAATTTGCAAATTTTGGACAACTGTAGCCTCTCCAAATGCTGCTCGAAGGTTATCTTTCATATTCATCAATTAACCTGAGAGATGACTCGGGTCTCTTTATTTGGACTTCTTCATATGGCTCCTACTTAGACTTCAATTGAGGTTTCCATTAGCACCCATTTTTGTTTTTTTTTTTAATTTAAATTTTAAGTTTTTGGCAATTTAGCTCATTTGCAAAATAAAATCAAAATTAGAATTGTTTACAATTACATCTCATAAATTCTAATATTTAGCCCAAATATATAATTAACCGCAAAATAATTACAATTGTTTAAATTTATAGGAACCTTAAAACCAATGCTATTTAAAATATCTTGAGAAGTCCCGTTACATAGTAGGAAAAAGTATATAAAATTGGGACTTAATCTGCTTGTCAGACTTGTTTTGGCTGGACTTCTTGTTGTCGCCTTCACTTTTGGTGAGCCAAATATCTGAAGTCAATAAATTTGAAGGGAAAGTTTATTTATTCTTGTGGCACCTTGATGGTAGAGTAGAAATAGCACCTTATTGTCCTATGGCTCCACGCAAGATTGGCAAACTCACAAGTTCAAATAAACATGTGAGGAAGAAGTGATATTGACATGTGAACTTGTAAGAGTTTATTTACATCAATAAATAGGTATTAAGAATATATATCCCTATCATAATTAATGTAAATGATAGGTAATCAAAGCACTAATATTACATGCTAAGCTGAGGTAATCTGCAAATTACCTGCAAAATAATAAGGGTATTTCTTTCAATTAATGGAAGGATATAGTACCCAAAAAAAAAACACAAGTAGCATGTAGCATATTTTAGCTTCACCCTGACCAGTTGTGCGCATGCAAGCAGAAGAAAGAGAAGCTTAGCCACCCAATGTGCCATGTCCCAAACCACTGCCCGACCCACTCAATCATCACTGCTAGTGAGAGTGGTCATTCAGAATGCTGCGGTGCTCAACTGAAGGGTGGTTGTACGTTCGTTGTCTGTGCGATGCAAAGAGGGAAAGTGAAGAGTGTTAGGGATTTGGAACACTCTACATATATATAAACTTTGAAAGAGATTTAGTCTTACTATTCTTAAGCTGTGTAAGCTGCGGCTTGTCTTGAACTGGATTAGGAAGCAGTCTCTTGTCTTTTTAAATTTCTCTATTTTTTGGATGGAAATTTTGCCTCTTTTTACCTTGAATCTGGTGCAAATTTGCATGAGTCCCACCCCCACCTTGTTTTGGGACAAGTTCTGGTTGCTAGGAATTGGCTAGGTTGTACTTACAAGTGGATCTCATACTTCGGAAGGAAAAAAAATTCCCAAATGGTCGCCTTTTTCCAACATCCAGCAAAGAATACCTGAGCTTGCTGTGAGTTCACAAGTTTAAGCGAGTTTGCTGTAATCCAAATTTGTCTATGTGCTGGCTGGTTTCCGTACATTTCTCATTTTTACAACAATGGCTCTTCACACCCATTATGTACCAGCTACTTGATGTTCCATTGATCTTTCATATCTTTCATCTTGTCTCCAAAATTTTGCACTTCTATTTCTTTCATCTGTCACTAATAAATTTTGTTTAAGTTACTCTCTGACAATACGACTATTTTTTATTTTTCTTTTTCATTTTTGGCTGCTCTCTTAATTTATTCTACTTGTTTTACTGCTACCTCTAATTATGGGTGCCTTCTGTACAGGAAGAAAAAGAAAGGAAGGCCTATGAAGAGATCAAAAAATGTCCGAAAGATGAAAGCTATAGTAAAAGCTATATCTACAAATGAGAAGTCTGTTGAGAAAATTTTGAAGAACGAAAGTAAAAGAACAAGAGTTCAATCTGCCAAAGTGCTGTATGATTGAATAGCTAGATGATTCATATCTTCACTTTGAAAAGTTTCATAATTTATTTTGCGATCACTGAATGTATACGTCTCTAATCATCCACAGCTAAATGCTACTTCAGGGTTAAATTTTGAGTATTGAAGTGTCATTTTGTTGTCATTATAGTATCTCTGAATTTATATGAGTAGCATGTAATGTGAATGTGAGAGAAACTACATAATTTATCATGCGTGAAAGTTTTTCTATTATAAAGTGTGAAGTTGAATTTAAAAATTGTACAGATGTTATATTTTTGTTGAAAAAGCTTATAACAAACATAAGAAACTGCACTTTTGGACATGATGCCGCAACTACTTAGAAGACATGCTTGCACTTAGTTTGATTTTTGTATGATTCCCTTCATGTATTCCGATTTACTTATCCGCACTTAATACTAGTGGTTTTTTTTTATTGTTTGGGTGTTTTTGGTTGAGTCGCTAGTAATTTCGAGGAATATGTATGCTCTATAGTATGAAGTATCCAAGAATGTTTCATCCTCCCTTATTATTATCTTCCGTTAAACTTGTGCTATTAGGAATGGTTGGGGTGAATTTTGGAATAAATTAAAATATTCTTGAATAAAGATCTTGATTTTTGATAGGAATAATGTAGTTAAGCCCAATGCATGTAATGTAGCCCAAGTTCATAGCCCAGTATAGTGTTCTGCAGAGTCGTTTATTAGTCCATTGCATTTCTTTGCTTAAGTGTAGATTTGTGTAGAATACTTAATTGTTAGGGTACTTGGCAATCATTGGTGCTCCACTGTGTAACAACCTTTTATATTTATTCATCAGCAATGCAAGCCTGAAGGCAACCTTTCGACCCATCTCCTTCATAACCTTGACTTGGCATTAAAGCCCTGACTTGTGTCATGGCGTCCTTTGATAGCACCTTGTCCTCAAATCCTTCATCTCTAATTTCTCTAGCAGTGTCTCGTTCTCAGCCTATGTTGGCTACACTCCCTCAGGTTTTTGCCAAGTTGGATAAAAGCAATTACTTGCTTTGCAGTACATTAATATATCCTACCATTGGCAGCAACAAGCTCGACGGATTTCTCATCGGAGCTAAAGCCTGTCCTCTGCGACTATCACTGAATTAAATGGTGTCAAATTTGAAGAATGGATAGTTACAGACTAACTCTTGTTAGGTTGGCTAAATAATACAATGACACCTGAGATTGCTTTTCAACTCATAGGTTGCATAACCTCTTAGGAGCTCTAGACTTGTGCTAAGGACCTTTTTGGATCTCAATCTAAAGCTCGGATTACTATGCTCAAACAGAAATTACTCAAAATTACTAAAGGCTCTCAGAAAATGGACAATTATCTGTCCAAAATCAAAAACATTTTGGATAATCTTACCAGACATCTTATCTCCCTGATAGAAATTCATCACTCAAGCTCTTTCTGGTCTCGACTCTAAATACACCCCCATAGTCGTCCGACTCTCTGAGAAAGGGAGTCTTTCGTGGGCTGAATTTCATACAGCACTGCTCACGTATGAAAGTTGTCTTGAGCAACTCAACTCTCTCTCTAATCCACCATTGGTCAAGCTAATCTTACAACTCGAGACTTCAGAACTCCAATCATGGAAATTAGCGAGGCAATACTCGAGGTGGTGGTAATAACAAAGGTTAGGCTCGTGGTTGTAGCTCTCGTAACAACAAACCAACGTGCCAAGTTTGTGGCAAAGTTGGACACTCAACAGTTGATTGTTACTATCGCTTCGATCATCACTACATAAGTTCTCCTCTTGCCTATAACAAAAGCAATCCTTAAGCTAATTTTGTCTCATACATTGCCACAGTTAACGAACCAGCATGGTACGTCAACAGTGGCACCATAGATCACGTCACTAACAATGCAGCTCACCTGGAATCTTATTCTGATGTCATTGGTAAGCCTCAGCTCACTGTTGGCAACGATCATTCTATTTCTATGCAGAAAAAAGGTTATACCTCTCTTAACAACTCACCTCTCGTTTTAAACAATGTGTTGGTTGCCCCATGTATCACAAAGAATCAGTGTTTCTTGACTAACTAGTGATAATAATGTCAGTTTTTTGTTTGACTCTTCTGGGTGTTTTGTGAAGGACAAAAACACAGGGGCAATACTGAAGCAAGAGACTCTTAGAGATGGTTTTTATCAAGTTGAGAGCTTGAGCTCATGTTTCAGTTCACTTGTCCATCCCGCTGCTCTATTTTCAGTTAAAGAACAATGGCACCGACGACTAGGACACCCATCTGATAAAACTTTAATGAAGATCTTAAAACAGTGCAATATCAGAGCTAATGAAAAATCTTTTTTCTGTGATGCGTGTAAATATGGAAAGTCCCAAGCATTCCCATTCCCCACTCCCCACTCTCATGTTACTAGTCCTTTAGATCTCATACACATAGCCCTATTGGGTCCTGCCCCCAGTGTATCTTTATCCGGATGCAGATATTATGTTCATTTTTTCGACGACCACTCTCATTATACACGGGCATATCCCCTTAAAACTTAAAGTGACACACTCCACGCCTTTATTGATTTTAAGAATATGGTTGAAACTTTGTCTGAAAGAAAAATCAAAGTCATCCAAAGCAATTAGGGAGGTGAGTATCGTCGGATTGTGTCAGTCTTGCAAAACTCTGGCATCATATTTCGTTAGTCCTGCCCGTATACATCTGACCAAAATGGGAGAGCTAAACCAAAACATCAACATATCATCAAAATTGGGCTCACACTCCTTGCTCAGGCATGTATGCCGACGAGTTACTGGTGGGAAGCTTCCCCTACAGTGGCTTTTCTCATTAATAGAGTCCCCACCCCTATTCTTCGAGATCAGTCTTCAACGAGGAAGAATTTCCCTTTTCTGCCGGCTTCATGAATACTGTCATTTCGTCTCCCACTACAGACTCTTCATTGCTTGTGCCTTTTCCTTCTGTTTTGGGTACTTCCACAACTCAAGACTCTTTCTCTATATAACCCACTAATGTTTCTGTTCCTCGTGATGTTTCAGGAATTTTACATGTAGATCATCCACAAGAGCATTTCTCTCATCAATCTCAGTCCTTAGCTGGTGCTTCCATAGATCATCATGACAGACCCATTCCTCCTGAGTGCACACAACCATGTATTATTACTCATCCCACGACGACTCAATGTAAAAGTGGCATCCACAAGCCGAAGCTGCCCTTCGTTGGCACTGTTAAAAAAGATCTGAACTTTGAGCTCACATCAATAGCTCGTGTTCTAAAAATTCATCACTGGCTAGCTGCCATACAGTCTGAATACGATGCATTGTTATGCAACCATACTTGGGTTTTAGTTCCTGCCTCTCCCATATAGCAAATCATCGATTGTAAGAGGATCTTTAAAACTAAATATCACTCTGATGGCTCACTTCAGCGATTCAAAGTGCACCTCGTCGCAAAAGGGTTTCGACAGGATTGGTATTAATCTTGGTGATAGTTACAGTCCTTTAGTCAAGGTCAATACCATCAGGGTCGTCCTCTCTATTGCTGTGTTCTTCAAGTCGCCAGTCAAGCAACTCGACATTACTAATGGCTTTCTGAATGGCAATCTTCAAGAAGCAGTCTTCATGCGTCTGCCACCAGGATTTGAGGATTCGAGGTTTCCAAATCACGTATGTCAACTTCATAAGGCCATTTGCAGCCTCGAACAAGCACCTCGTGCTTGGTTTGATCGATTCAAACACGTTACTCAGTTGGGGCTTCTATGAAACAAGAAGCGACAATTCATTGTTCCTGCTCAAGACAAACACCTACGTCATATTCATCCTGATCTGTGACGACGATATTCTGGTCACCAAAAATGATGACACATAGCTACTTTAGTTCATTTAACAATTACATAGTGTGTTCTCCCTCAAAGAATTGGCCCCCATTCACTACTTCTTAGGCTTCGAGATATAGCGAATTCAACATGGCTTATTCATGTCGCAACATCAATACACATTTGACTTATTACAATGTTTTGGCATGAGCACAGCCTCGACTTGTCCCACTCCTATGGTCATGGGCACTGAAAGTGAACCTCTTAAGGATGCAACAATGTTTTGAAGTGCACTTTGAGCAATTTAATATCTAACAAACACCCGGCCTGACATTTCAATCTTAGTAAATAAACTAAGCTCCTTCCTCAGCTCCCCCACAACCACACACTGGCATGAAATTAAGCAGATTCTACATTATATTCAAGGAACTCTGCATCATGGCATTTATATCAAGCCTTCACCGTCGTTAGCCATCACTAGATACTCAGATGCAGATTGGGCTGCCTTCCCTGATGATCGTAAATCTATTGCTGGCTTCTGTGTCTATATAGGTGATAATCTGATCTCTTGGCTGTCAAAGAAACAGAACGTTGTTGCCCATTTTAGCACCAAGTCCGAATATAGAGCACTTGCTCACTTAGCTGCTGAAATATTATGGGTCAAGTCTTTACTTAGTGAGCTGCGAATTCCCTTACCCAGAACCCCGGTGATGTGGTGCGACAATATTAGCACTAGTGCTATTGCTTCCAACCCTGTTTCTCATGCTCGCACCTAGCATACAGAGATTGACACACACTTTGTAAGGGATCACGTTCTCAACAAGAATCTAACCGTTTGCTATGTTCTCACAGAAGACCAGACTGCGGACATCTTCACCAAAGCACTGTCTCATTCGCGGATTCAATATCTTCGGGGCAAACTCAGAGTGGTCTATACATCCTATCGTTTGAGGGGGGATGATAGGAATAGTGTAGCTAAGCCTAATGCATGCAATGTAGTCTAAGTTGATAGCCCTATATAGTGTTGTATAGAGTCCTTTATCAGCCTATTGCATTTCTTTGCTTCAATGTAGATTTGTGTAGAATATTTAACTATTAGGACGCCTGACAATCATTGGTGCTCCTCGTGTAACAACCTTTTTGTATTTATTTTTCAGCAATGCAAGCCTGAAGGCAACCTTTTGACCTATCTCCTTTATAACCTTGACTATTTTCAATAGCTTTATATGAAAATTGAAATGTAAGATAAATGACAAACTTGAACACAATCAAAGTAACACTAAGGATAGAGTTTATGATGAATATGACTTAGGTAACAATAAGGGAAGAGAAAGACAAATACAATCAATTTAGCTCTTTTCAATTAAAAAACAAGTTAACACTGTGTTTCCAAGCGTCGATTTATGATTTTCTCTATATCATCATGTTTACAATGACATTTGTAAGTCATTACAATACTAATTCAATTATAGTTGCTCAATGGTTGTTCCATTTTCAATAAGATTTAACACAATCCCTACTCAAATAATCTTTATCCTTGATATTTTAATCTGTTAGCAAGAATTTGATCAAATAGTGGTTTTAAGTTAAAAGTGCACTAGGAAGAAAAGAGTATCAAGTGCGAAAGAAACGTCCCTATATGTCACGGCGAATTTCTCTGAGTGTTTAAATGGTCCTATATGTGTATCATTTTCTTCAAATTAATCATTAGAAACACGCTTGCATTTATACATGTTATTATTATCATAAGGTGAAATGGAGTTTGATGAAATTAAAAAATATATATTAGAGATCATTCACTTTAAAGTTTATAGTCTAAACAAGTAATTCATGAAACTTTTTTTTAAAACAATATTTTAACAACTCGCCAAGATTCATGGCAACTTGCTAAAAAATAGAAATAAGACATTGAGCGTTGCGATCAAAATGCTTTTTTTTTGAAGAGTTTCGCAACAGTTAATGTTTTTAAATCAAGATAACACTTTAACACTTTTTTCTTATAAAATATTTGGTTTGACTTTTGAAATGTTATAAAGTTCATTTGCACGATGATAATAATTTTAGTTGTGAGGAATTAAATGAGAAAATATATAAATATGATGACTAAATTAAAGATATTTTTGTGAGGTATTACAATAAGAAGACAGTAAAGAATCAAATTGAGAAATATGTAAATATGAGTGATTAAATTGAAAAAATATTTATGCGAGGGACTAAATTAAGAAGACGATGATGGATCAATATGGAAAACATCTTATCTATTAGGGATTAAACTAATTTTTTTTTTCATAAAAGTAAATTAAAAAATATCTTATATGTGAATGACCAAAAGAAGATTTTACTAAAAAATAACAAAATATCGTATTAATATAATAAGACATAATCAAATCAAGAAAAATTATATTAGTACGTGGTTAATTAGAGTTCATTGTAAAAACTTATACAATCCCAAAAGCGCTCTTAATACCTTAGTTTTAACATGTTTTAATTGACTATTTGTATTATTTTATATAATAACTGTATCAGTTTGTTTTACTTTATAGGTATATATTTTAGATTAATGTTGTTTACGTTTCTGTGAAGAAATCACCTTTCAAACTTTTGATATATTGTTATCGTCACTATCAAGCTATGTCTTCCATAAATATTTTTGGACTTGAGCTATAGAAAAAATATTAGCTAGTTCTGACACATTTATATAGTAATTGATTTGGTGTACCAGTTTCAATAAGATCATTCTTTCTTTTTAAATGATTTCATTTGAATTGATACACCAAATCAGTTACCACATAAGTGTGTTAAGACTAGTTAATATTTTTTTTAGGCCGTGTATGCTTTGTTCAATAAAAGTTATTTTTCTTTTGTGCCAATAGAATTCAGAGAAATAAGGGGCTTAATTTAATTTACATATTATATTTAAAGTAAAATCTTTGGTGCACTAACAATTTTGAGTGTATTAGTGTACCTAGTTATAATATAGAGATATAATTGTAATATTATTACTTTTTGGCTTAATAATATTATAATTAATTTCCTACATTGTAATTGGATGCATTGGTACACTCATAAGTGCATCAAAGATAACACATATATTTAATGCACGAGCTGCATTAATTGCAAATATCAAAAGTTTTTTGATGACCTATAAATTTAAATCACAATTATATAATATATAAATTTAATTCGCATATTATTATCATCAAAATCATGAGCCTTGTATTAAATTTTAGGGCTAAAATCAATAATTGATGTTGAATTGTGAAATATATTGATCTATTAATGATCTAATTATAAAACATATAATTTGTGTTTAGGAAGAATTGACGATAAATATTTTTTTCTTGGAAAATAAATTATGAATCTTATTCTAATCATTACAAAATCTCATTTTTATTTTTTCAATTATTTCCCATTTCTTCTTTTAATCTTTAAATTGATTTTATTTAAATTCATGCGTCATGAGATATCTATTTTCATATAATATTTTAGATAATTTAAAAATTGTGCTTCATATGCATAATAACATTAAAGGAAAAAAAAAATTAATTAACCACTTTCATTGCCTCTAATTAATATGATACATATTTTTACTCTTTATATAAAGATATTAATATAATTTATTTATCTCGTATTGATATAATATGACTTTAATATAACTTGGAAATCATTATACTCTAATCAATTATAAAAAAAAAATTAAGATGATTGAATGATATTGAAGTGAACTCTGCTACAAACAATTTTACATTGGCAATATATATTTTTAAAATTTTTATACTGTAGTGAAAGATTGAACATACATATATGAAAGCATTTGGAATTCAAATAAACTACAAAATGGATGGATCAAATCATCTTATTGTTTCTTGGAGGATTAAATTTTACATTAACTCATAAACACATGTTAAAGGGAGAAGAGTCGTTGGATATAACAATAAAATCAATAAAAATAATTAAAGAGTCATTGCATAGAAAACAGAGAGTTTGATCGATCAAAGTTTTCCATCACTCAAATAGAGCTTTCATATTAAAGGGAACTTCATTTGGAAAAAAATAATTTCATATTAAAGTAATAGATACTTTTGACAAACATAAAACTCTTTCTTAAAAAGTTTATTTTGAAACTTCATTTGGAAAAAAATTAATTTCAAAATAAGAAAAAATCTAAGATACTCCCAAATGGCTCTTAGTACGTGTTTCGATTAAAGTTATTCAAAATTGATTTTGGATCAATTTGATTTTAAAAAATATTAGACTTATATGCAATCTTTTGTACGTTTGTTATGCTATTATTCAATAAAAACAATGCAAATGTTTGATTAACTAATAATAATGTATTAATTTAAAAATAAAATAGTTATTTGTAATAATTATACATGTACGGTGATTTAATTAAAAAACTACATACTTATCATCTTTTTATTGAAAAAATATAGCAAAGACATAAGAAGTTATACATAAATTTTTTCTCTTTAAAATTAATATTGGTCAAACATGATTGTGATTTATTTTTAAAAACGTTTATTTTAAAATCAAATACTCTCATTAATACATTTTGTCAAACGTAAAAGTAACTTTGTTTTTTTTAACTTTTATGTAAATAAAAATTTTAAAGACAAAATTAATTTAAAAAATTAAATGTTAAACCAAATAAAATTATTTGTAAGACAGATTTTATTTAGATGTGCAAGTATACTTTAATAATGTTGTAACGTTGTTCGCATTGTCGATTTTAGGGAAGTTTGCAAGTGCTGGGATTGACTAAAATGCACCCAAAATAAACGCGTATCTTTGAAGGGCAATTGCAATTTTTTAAAATTTGTAGTGTAAAACATTATTTTGATAATTTATTTATAAATTAATTTTTCATTTAATCCTTTATTAATTTTTATTTTCAGTTTAGTTACTCACTTATATATATTCTTGATATAGTCTTGAATTAATTTAAATCTTAACATATTTATTTCAAATTTAGTTACAATTCAAAGAGTGAATATGCTAACTTTCAACTTAATAAGAGTTTAAATTAAAAATTGACTAATAAATGATAGATTAAATTAAAAATGAAAATAATCATGGATCAAATAAAAATGAACTAATAAACAAAACCCAAATTAGGAATAAATATTAGTAAGGAATTAAATTGAACAAAAATTAATAAATAAGGGGCTAAATTAAAAATTAATTAATAAGTGAGGAACCAAAATAGTGATTCAAAATTTAATTTGGTTCATCATTGATCAATTGATTATCAAATTGGTTTATTACAAATTTTTAATATCAATTTCTTCAGTCTATTTTCAATTTATCTCACTTAATAATGCATTTTCAATTGAAAATATTTCTAATTTCAAAGTTGTTTTAATTAATTTGAGCTAAATGTGCAAACATTCAAATTAATGAAGAATTATGTTAAACATGTACTAATAAATGAGGAACTTAAAGAAAAATACAAACATATTAGCATATCAAATTAAAAATAAATTGATGAATAGGGACCCTTGAAAATATAAATTAGTTTACTCAAAATAAATATGTGCACATTCACGTAGAACAAAATCAAGGTAAATTCTTTGATGGAACTATAAAATTGATTACATTGTACAATTTAAAGTAACTTATTACATTTGTATTTTAACTAATTATTTTTAGATTTTATTTATGAATCCAAAATTATCTTTTAAATTTTCAATTTACTCCTTTTTTTCTTATTTTTTAGCAACTTACACAAAATATTAGTTTATAACCTTGTTAATTCACTTTATAATTTTTTTAATTTTTTCAATAACTCTACAACTTTCTAATTTTATCCTTATTTTTGAATTAATGTTTAATTTTATGGAGTTATTAAAAAATAAAAAATATAGATGATAAATTAAACATTTTAATAAAAAATTTAGTTTCATAAATAAAATCTAAAAATATTGAAATGAAAATATAAATATAATAAATTAGTTTAAATTGACATGATATATCCATAAATGTAATTTATTACATATATATTTTAACTTTATTATTTTTGAATTTTATTTTTTTCAAAATTTTAATTTATGCTCTTTATTTTTTTATTTTGAGAAGAGATAAATTGAAGTTTTTAAATTTTTTTGAATTTATTAATAAATTCAAAATTTTAAATTAAAATATAAATATAATAAATTATTTTATATTAATATAAAATCAACTTGTTTTAATATATGTCTTTTTTATGTGTGCGACACAATAACAACACCGATGAACGCCTAAAATCAATATTTTAATATGAGACGGTTACTAAATACCGAACCTTTTCTCAAATAGGTACAAAGTGGGCCCCACTAATTCCACTTTTTCTGCGCACCGCCTGCGTTGTCAGCGTGAACTCTCGACAAAGTGACAACTTTGCACCCTCTCGCTTTCATTTCGTTTCAGCCTCACTGTCCCTGTCTATCTCTCTGGCTCTCTGGTCTCTTTAGTTCTCTTCGTGGTCCTACTTTGAGGTTCAATGGCTGGTGCTTCCTCTTCGGCAGCAGGCAACATCTGCTTTCACTGCAAAACCGTTACAGCTACTTTCAAGAATGGCTGGAGGCTTAGCTGCGGCGATTTAGCTAATTTCTGTGACCGATGCGGGTGTGCTATCTTCTCTTGTTTTTATTTTTTGGGTTTAGGCTCGTCATCCGCTTCTTTCTCTGGTAGTTTATCAAATTAATGAATGTCGGGTCCTTCCTTGGAAAATTGATGACAGATACATTAATGACTTTTATATTACTATTAGTGTTTGTTCTTGATGAGTTGATAAAGAGGGAATTGTCCATAAATGTATGCGGGTCATGTTTGTTTCCTCTCTAATTCGCTAGGAGCATGTGTGATCAATGTTGATAAATGGATAAATGAGCTCTTATATCATTTGGTTATTTCTCTTCCCATTAGGTAGTCTCTCTTGATTTATTTGTCAGGTGTACCTCAATTTATTTGCTCGTGAAATTTCTTATTTTGATGTTTGGTTTGCATGAATTTGGTAATTACAGTTAGTATGCAATATCAATTATTCAAGGCGTTGTAATGCAAGCAAATTGTTTGAGGCGACACTGTATATTTGAGAATGTTAATGTGTGGTTTCTTGGTTCTACCATGTCCTGAGCACCCATTTGGGGTCTGCTATTTCACTTACGAAGGTCCAAAGAATTTTAAGCGGCTATGCTCTAATGAGCCAATCTCGCAAAGGACCTAGTGATACCCTTTAGTGGGTTAATCTCCTAGAGCGCCTTGACACGCTTTGGTGAGCTGTGAGCCAACCTCGTAGAGCACTCTTAGAATCTGCCCTTATGGTGAGCGGAACTCCCTGGAGACAAAATTCCTCACTTTTGTTCACCGGGCAAGGTTTAAGGCAAAATTTGAAGTCAGATTTTGATCCCAGCAGGCTCATGCCTTTCCTTATGACTAGTAGAATGCTGATATGAGAAGAAACTTTCAAAGATCACTTTGGTAGTGGAAGACCTTCCTAAGTGGATTTGGCAAAGGCCACTTATCCATCTGTAACTCCCTAGTTTGGACAATACTAAGAGTGTTGTGACTTGTGAAGGGGTAATTAATTCTCCCTATCTCTTGAGAAATAGTTAGTGGGAGTAACATGACAGTGAAAGGATTGGAATGAAAGCGCCTCTGGTTGAGCCCACCTTGAATTGGGTTTTATCACTTTTATGTTAAGGAGGTTTATAGAATATACTCCTTATTGGCTAAGATATATCTCTATGCTCTAAACACTGAAGTGCATATCTTTGTGTCATCTTTCCATTCCATATTTTAAGTGTTGAGCTACCTCATTCCCACCGTGAACATAATCTTATAAACCCATATAGAGTGTCTGAGCTGCTAATTTTTATGCCTTTGCACTTTTGAACCCATCTCTTCGCTGGTTTTCATTTGTTATTCATTATCATCCTTGACTACTCATAAGAGTCTTTAAGAGTTAGTGCTAGCCATTGAGGAACTATACTCAACTCACTACATTTAAGGTTGTAGTCTACTTCTTTTAATTACAGTTTAGGGTGAAAAGGGTAACATTTACCTGTGTTACCTGAAAACTTAATTGCAAGTGTTTCATTCTTCTCTAAGTTGAGTCAACCCTGTTTATGTTTTGAGAGTTTAAGAGATGATGGAATAGAATAACTAATAATAAAAGGGAGTGAGAGTGGTAAAGAGTAGATTGACAAGATATGTGCCACCCTTTTATTTAGAAGTTTGGAAGGATGTTCATTAATAGAATGGAAAGACTTACATATCATTTTTACTATATTACTTTTTAAAGTAGAATGCTAGTATAGTAATTTTTTTGGCCAAGGAGGATATTATAGGTTTTATACCACTAGACCCTTTCATTCTATTCTTGACACCATAATGTAGAGGGTGATGGAACTCGTGAAGCAAACTGTGTTTGTATTATTATGTGAAAAAGAGAGAGGCGATTTCCAGTGGGTACTGGTAATCGGGTTCTGGAACTCAACAAGAAAATGGCAAAAAGAATAATACTCTCAGACATTCGAGAGGTCTGAGTCTCTCCCTCCAGATTCAACTAACTTCCATAATTCCCTTCCCAGTCAAACACTTGAGCTAAAACAGTGCTGGTTACCCATTTCTCTCTCCTCTCTAACTTACTCACACATCCTGCCCAACCTTTGCCCACCTATTCCTTCTTTGATGTCTTGGTAATATTGGGCCCTATGACAGGCATAACATTACTCCCCCTATGAGTTTCTCCTTGTCCTGAAGGAGCAATTTTGGAAATTGTTTCTAAACTGCATCATAGTCTTCCCATGTGCTTTCTGACTCAGGTAGCCCAGTCCAACACACCAGTATTTCCACTCTTCCATCCATCAACTTCCTAGCCCACTTAACTTCCCTTGGTTGATCCAGAAGTTCCAAATCCTCTGTTAGTTCTGCTGGTATCTCGTGAGCTGTCAGTGAAGGTTGCACAGATTTCTTCAGCTGAGAGGTGTGAAATACTGGATGGATCCTTGTGGTGGAAGGTAATTCTGGATGATAAGCTACTGATCCCACCTTCTCCAGCACCTTATTAGGCCCATAATACCTCGGACTCAACTTCTCATTAGCTCTCTTGGCCAAATTCTTTAGCTTATATGGTCTGATGTGTAAGTAGACCAAGTCCCCTACTGCAAAGTCAACATTTCTTCTCTTCTTATCAGACCAAAGCTTCATATACTCCTGGGATCTTTCTAAGTTTTCTTTCAGCTGAGCTAGACTACATTTCTTTCTCTTATCATTTCGTTAACATCCTCCACTGGGGAATCTACATCTTCCAACCATAGGAGAGCCAGGGGTTCTCGGTCATACACAGCTTTGAATGGAGTCATTCCCGCTGATATGTTAAATGAGGTATTAAACCATTATTCCGACCAATGCAACCAATCAGCCCACTGTTTAGGTTTCTCCCCTGTGAAGCACCTTAAATATGTTTCTAGGCTCCTATTAACTACCTTCGTCTGCTTGTCAGTCTCTGGGTGATATCCATAACTAAACTTCAATTTAGTACTCGCCAACTTAAAATTCTCCTTCCAAAATTGGCTAATAAACACTTGGTCTCTGTCAGACACAATAGATTTAGGAAACCCATGCAGTTTGATAACTTCTTGAATAAAAATTTAGGCCACTTCCTTGGCTGTAAAAGGGTGTTTGAGTGACACAAAATAGGCGTACTTGTTCAATCTATCTACCACTACCATCACAGAGTCAAATCCCCTTGATTTAAGGAGTTTGGTGATAAAATCCATACTCAAATCCTCCCAGATATGTTTTCGTATAGGGAGGGGCCACAGGAATCTAGCTGGGTGAAGGGCCTGGTACTTATTTTTTTGACA
This sequence comes from Delonix regia, assembly GCA_037074485.1. Lineage (NCBI taxonomy): Eukaryota > Viridiplantae > Streptophyta > Magnoliopsida > Fabales > Fabaceae > Delonix > Delonix regia. The sequence continues at coordinate 2,263,804 of CM073455.1, read as the reverse complement.
GATGTGGCAGTTAGCAACATAATTTTAGATCTGTTTCTTAATGCCATCCCAATACACCAACTCAGCCACCCTTTTGTAGGTTCTCAAGTACCCCAAGCGCCCACCAATGGGTGAATTAAGAAACTCTTTCATCAATAGCTCAATTTGTGGAGAGTTCTTTGGAATGACTATCTTCCCTTTGTACAGCAAACAACCATTCTTTAAGCTGTAACCTTCTGTGTGTTGCTGCCCAGCAATGATTTGCTACACCAATTTAGCCAATTCCTCATCATTTTTCACTTCCTCGTCTAATGTCTCCATTTCCTCATAATTCCATAATGAATAAGCCTTTAATTCCACCAATTCTCCTCTTCTAGAAAGGGCATCAGCAGCCTTGTCCTCACACCTTGGCTTATATTGAATCTCAAATTTATAACTCATCAATCAATCGATCTACTTTTGGTAGTTTGGTTCTGCCTCTCTTTGCTCCATCAGAAATTTTAGAGCTTTCTGGTCTGTCCTTATTATAAAAGGATTGCCCAATAAGTAATGACTCCATTTTTTAACTGCATACACAATCACCATTAGCTCCCTTTCATAAATGGAACAATGACTCACTCTCTTGGGTAACACTTGGCTAAAATAAGCCACAGGCCTACCTTCCTGCATAAGCACAGCTCCCAGCCCTTCTCCAGATGCATCAGTCTCTACAATAAATGTTTGTTTAAAATTGCAGTGCTAACACTGGAATTGAGACCATTGCCTCCTTCAAAGCTTCAAATGCTGTCTGTGCTTGATCACTTCATTTGAAGGCATCTTTCTTTAGCAAGTTAGTCAACAGTGCAGTTATTTTGCCATAATTTCTGAAAAATTTCCTATAGTAACTTGTCAGCCCAAGGAATCCCCTAAGAGCCTTCAAATCCTTTGGCCCTGGCCATGTCACCATAGCATTAATCTTACCCTTATCAACCTCCACGCCTTGGGCAGAAATCAGATGCCCCAAATATTCGAACCTTTGCTGAGCAAAATCACATTTCTTCATATTAATTTTTGTTCCCTTAAAATCTCCAATGTAGTCCGTAAGTGCTCCATATGAGTAGAGAAATTAGGGCTGTAAATTAGTATATCATCAAAGAAGACCAAAATAAACTCGTGAAAATAGGGCTTGAATATGTCATTCATGAGGAATTAAAAGGTGGAAGGGGCATTAGTGAGTCCAATCGGCATAACCATGAACTCATAATACCCTTTGTGAGTCTGAAAGGTTGTCTTTTCCTCACCTCCTGGTTTGGTGCATATCTGATGGTAACCTGACTTCAGATCTAGCTTAGAAACAATTATGACGCCCCCCAATTCATCTAACAACTCATCAATCACAGGTATAAGCAATTTGTCCGATACTGTAATCTTGTTTAAAGCCCTATAATCTACACAAAATTGCCAGCTTCCATACTGTAATCTTGTTTAAAGCCCTATAATCTACACAAAGTTGCCAGCTTCCATCCTTCGTTTTCACTAGAAGGATTGGGCTAGAGTGAGGAGTACTGCTTGGTCTAATAATGCTAGCCACCAACATCTCATTCACCATTTTCTCTATTTCTACCTTCTATGCTTGTACATACCTATAGGGCCTGATGCTAGGGGGATCCTTTCCTTCCTTAATCACTATAGAATGGTCCCTAGAACGGTGGGGGAGGTAGTCCCATAGGCATTTGGCAGACTTCAGTAAATTCTGTTAGCAACTTATGCACTTCGGTGTCTATGGATTGTGGCTCCTTGGTGAGAGAAATTTCACCAAACTCAACTAAGAAGCTCTGTTCCTCACCTCTAACCAACCTTACAATGATTTTAGAGACACCAAAGTCTTGGTAAGGCATGTGTCTCCTTGCAAACACACCCATTCTTTGCCCCTATTAAACTTCAATGTTGAATGCCTCCAATTAATACGTGCTTCTCCCAATGACTCCAGCCATTCTATCCCTAAGACCACATCCTCTCCTCCTAACTCAAAGGGGTAAAAGGGCTGCACCATCTTTACACCTTGCACCTGAACATCTACATTTTTGCACACCCCACGCCCTTCAACCTTATACCTGTTCCCACAGTGATTGAGTATTTATTGGTCTCCTGAATTGGCAAACCTAATCTCTCCACCAACGTAACTGACACAAAGTTATGGGAAGCCCCACTATCAACCAAGATTAGCACAAATTCGCCATTAATTTTCCCTTTCATTTTCATAGTTCGGTGGTTTATAATTCCTACTTTCGAGTTCATGGATAATGCCATTAATGTTCCTTCTTCCTTCTCGTCTACCCCACACTCCTCCTTCTCTTCAGAATCTTCTCCTTCAGCTTCCTCAGATAGGATCAACAATTGCAATGTCTTATTCTTGCACTTGTGTCCCGACCCAAACTTCTCCTCACATTTAAAGTATAGGCCTTGCTCCCTTCTTCTAGTGAGCTCTGCTTTAGATAATTTCTTAGTTCCTCCCTTCGAATTATTAGAATCAACTGTGCCTTTTTCTGTATTGGCACTTCCTCCACTCTTTTCGTCACTTCCCTTGTTTCCAACAACCGAATTCTTTGTTGTATCTTGCTGTCCCGACCACTTGGACAGGCTGGGTTTAAGCCTAGTCTACCGAGTCTCAGAGAATGGCTTTACCACTTTAAGGAGTTTCTTTTCACGCAGCTTATCTAGCACCATATTCCTTTCCTCAACATTAGTGGCCATGTCCATTAGCTATTGTAAAGATTGAGGCTGCATCATTCGACCCTCTGCTCTTATCTCCTCTATGAGCTCATTTTTGAAAGCTCCAATCAACACCTCCTTCGATGCATCTTTCATAGCGGTAGTGATAAGCTCAAACCTCTCTCGAAAATCCAATACCATTATTTCCTGCTTCAAAGCCATCAGGATCTCATAGTCGTTGCCTAGCTGCCGTTGGCGAAACCTCTTCATCATTGCCTTCTTGAGCTCCGATCGTCAATGCACCGCATCATGTGTTTCCACCCACTGCAACCAGTTCAGTGCCTTCCCCTCCATGCAGACAGCTATGACCTCCATCTTCTCCTCCTCTGAGATAGAGTTCATCTTGAAATGCCTCTCTACCTTGAATACCCATCCCACGGGGTCCTCCCTAGAAAATAGGGGTAATTCTAACCTTCTAAATCGTCCCGTATCTCGCTCTACTTGGCTCTTCGTTGCTCCCTCCGTTATTGTAGCGGGATTTGAGTGGTGTGAAAAAGTCCCCACTTGTTCCTTTTCCCCATCCTCGACCTTCGTCCTTAACTCCGAAATGCTATCGCGGATCTCCAATATAGCCTCCATCACCATAGCTACATCACTTTGCATTTTGTCAATGTTTTTCTCGACTGCATCCATCCGCTGCTCCATCCTGGTATTGACCATCACTGGATTGTCACTGCTCTAATACCAAGATTGATGGATCCCGTGAAGCAAACTGTGTTTGTATTACTGTATGAAAAAGATGGAGGCGATTTCCAGTGGGTATTGGTAATCGAGCTCTGGAACTCAACAAGAAAATGGCGAAAGAAAAATACTCTCAGACGTTTGAGAGGTCTGAGTCTCTCCCTCCAGATTCAACTAACTTGCATAATTCCCCTCCCAGCCAAACACTCAAGCTAAAACAGTGCTCGTTACCCATTTCTCTCTCCTCTAACTAACTCACACATCCTGCCTACCCTTTGCCTGCCTATTCCTTCTCTGATATGTCTTGGTAACATTGGGCCCTGTGACATTGGGCTCAACAGAGGGACAACAAAAATTAGGTTTTGGATGGTAAAAAGTGGCTTTGGAGTCTCTCATTTGCCATTCTTCTGTTCCATTCCAAAATAAACTTCTAAAGATGCATTCATGGTAATTTAGCCATTCCACACCTTAGCCATTCATCTAAACTTACCTTCAATCCTCTTGTTTCTGGATCAGAGATCATTTTTTGTTTCTGAATATAATCATGAATGGCAAGAATCAGCAGTCTGACGAATGGTGTTATGTTGGAAATGTATTGCTTTGATATTATTTTGTGCCACTGGTATTGGACATAGAGGTTAAAATATCAGAGAAAATCTAAGAAAAATAGAGTAGAAATGCAGCTGGCAGCAAGCAGAGGTAGAAAGGAGACAAGACACAGAGATAAGTCAGGCTCAAGGTTTATGGAAAGAATATTGAGCCTCTGAATAATAATGGTGGATCAGGGGTAGTACAGGTAATGAACCTCTGAATAAGATCTTACTTCTCTCTAATTCTGACCAAATATTTGTAATTTTGGCAGGCCTTTAATATCTTTGTTTCCTTTGCAAAACAGCTCTTATGATTATAGGAGATCATTAATGACTGAGATTCTTTGACTTTCCCGATACCCCACAAGATGGAACATAATTTTCTTTTATGCCCATCTTGCAGATGCAATAGAAAATAAATAAAGACATCACACAACCCTTCAAGACTTAGGTAACTAGCACTACTCTTGGGTTATGACATAGGACAGCTTGTAGAAGTGTCTGAGTGTCGTGGCCCATATAACCTTGTTCTGGCTATTTCTCAACTGAACGCTCCCTCTGATGTCTTTGATCAGTTACAACTCCTATGGCTTTCTCTTGGCTTCTTGAATTTTAATGACTAAGCACTAAGCAGGGTATTTTATGTAGGTCTCTTGAGTGGCCCCTTCAACCTTGTTTGTACTTGTCCTAGCTCTTACCTTATTCCGCATTGCAAACTAGTGCCAAAGTTTCTGCCCAATACTCTCTAAAACCAGCGCAATTAGAATATGTGTGCCACAAAAGTTCTCAACTATTTCTAGCAGTAACATCTCTCAAATTGGGCAGTCCAAAGTTTCTGCCCAATACCCTAAACCCGATACTCTCTTTTACCAGCAAATAAATGGAAGCAGAAACACACCAGAAGCAGTCATTTGCTAGAAGTCTGACGTTTTGCTTTGATCAAAGTCCATATCAAAAAACAACACCCAAGGCAAATATTGGAAAAATACAAGTAATCAGACAGCACTACTGGCACAAGGTTGTTAAGATCCTGGGGTTAACGAAACTAATGGAAGTAGATGGGATTAAATTTCTGGAGTTGTTCATGTTTGGGATGGGAATGAGGACATAAGCAATTTTGTATGTTGATTTTCTTTCTCCTTTACTGTTTGCCAAAATTTTTGATCTGAGGTAGAAACTCATGGGAAAATTGATGATGGTTTGTTGGAAATTTACAGAGAAGTAGTAACATTTCAATAGAAGCCTATTTGGAGCTTCATTGTATGTAAACCAGATTTCCTTAGCATACATGTAGAGCATTGTTTGACCATTCCTAATTGGATAATTTTAAAATGCTGAATTATATCTGAAGTTTGCACTTTCAATTTCTTTTTCTGGTGAAATGAGTTGGTATTTCTTGTTGAAAAGAGTTAGCAAGTTTGTTGCTCAATTAATATTTTCACAAATCACAGACATGTTACTCCAACCTTTTGAGATCTCTCCCTGGTGTTGCTTGAATTGAGCAAATGAAGCTTGGGCAGTGTTGGCGGAAAGTTGGATCATAAAGGATGTATTAGGTGGAAGGTTTTTCCATTAACAAAATTTGCAAGACCAGGAAAGTTCTCTAGAAGCTTTGGAAAGGGACCTTTGATTACTTGTATAAGTTTTGCTTTTTGGTCTTTATCTTCCAATTGTTTTCTCCTCTCTAATAAGTGGGATTCTTTATTTGTTATTTGGTGTGAGCATTGGTCTTTCCCCTTTTATTACTTTATACTTATTAATAATAATAGTAATAGAGGTATGAAGAAGCCGTAATGCAAAGCAAGAAAGACATATTTAGTGCATTTTGACCATGATCATTATGAATAGGAAATCAATTTTTTTTCTTTTATAAGAAAAGAATCAATTGATGACAAGAGAAATCAATGCATCAAGGAGGATAAGCAATTCTCCTAAATCAGAAATGAAAAGGCTAAACATTCAGTAGCTCGAAAGAGCTTGCTAGTCCCTTTGTAAAGCCATAAGGAAATTCCACACCCCCTTCTTTAAAAAGCCATTTGTTGGAACCCACAGGGAGGCTTGGACATCTCCTGAAGATGTGATGGGAAAGTTCCAATTAAAAGCTCTCACATTATGTTCTAACCATATATACCATTATCAAGCAAAATTAGCACACTGCCAAGGAGCTTTGTTCTTCTTCTTTCTCCTAAAGTCATTGTTCTTAATAGCCGATAAATGCTCCAATTAAAAAAAATCCAATGTTCATTGAAGGGTGAACAATATATTCCAAATTTGCTAGCCATTTCCAATGCAAGAAAAGGTGCTCGTTTGTCTTTAGACTTCGATAACACATGACACTGACATCATGTGACATGGCCTTATTAGGCCTGTGAATCTGAAGCAAAGTATTCATATTAATGCTATTATGTCATGTGCTCCTAACAAAAGCCTTTACCTTAGAGGGAACCATGACATTCTGGAAAGATTTCGACAAAGAAACGTTTTGTGCATTTGAAGTATGAATAAAAAGTAAAAGAAGTGGATATAGTCTTTCAGAAACCAAACTCTAAAACCTTGTATCAGGCAAAGAAGAAGTGGATATTTCATGAAAACTCATTATTTCTATCAACAAAGCAAGATCATTAATGATTCTATCATTAGCGCTCCTTGAGAAGTGGACATTCTAGGAAAAACTAAGATTTTGTATGATATCACATTTTGAAATCTGAGCATGATCTAAAGATGATAATTGATAAAGGTCAGGAAAATGTTTAGAAAAGGAAGCATCACCAATCTTGTGGTCCTTCAAAAACCTCAATCAAGAATCATTCTTGGTCCATTAGACAAATGTGTTGAACATGCCTCCTGGCTCACCAAGTGATCTCTCTTATGTTCCCCCACCATTGACCACAAGAAGTTGCTCATAATTTTTTCCATCCTATTAGCTTCCTTAAGAGGAATTTTTGAAGAAAGATTGTAACAAAGGGATACGAGACAACGAAGCTTGGATTAAGGTGATCTACCCACCAAAAGACAAGTTAGCTCCTTTCTAATTAACAAGCCTTCTTGAAATTTGTTTTTTGGAACAGGACTTTAAAAAGAAACACGAGCAACTGCTTGAAGGAACCCCCAAATAAGTTATGTGCCAATTTAAAATGCCAGAACCAACCAGCTTTGCCAGCTTACCCACATTTAAATAGGTTAATACAATGACCATGACAGAAGCTCTATGACCTTTAACATGTGGAGTGCATTTTGATAATTTTCCCTATCCTTAAAGGAAAAATAACAATATCATTAGCAAATTGTTGATGTGATACTCAGCACTTCCATTCCTACCCTTTATGTTGCACTGCCCCTTTCTTATTTCATAGCCAACATAAGCCTAAAGAGATAAACAACTAGGGTTACCATAAATGAGAAAGAGGATCTCTTTGCCTAGCCCCATGTTGTCTAGTAAACCGTGGCTTTAGCACACCATTAACAACAATAGAGAAAACTAATGAGGAAAGGAAATCTTGAATCCAACTTCTCCGTCTGTCCCCAAAATCCTTTCAACGAAGAACTTTATCCGAAAATCCCCAATGAATAAATAGTTACATGTTACGAAATTTCTCTTGCATAAAACCTTTGAGAATTCCAAAGCTCCTATTTATGTTAGCCTTTTCATTTGCATAGCAGTAAACATAACTAATACTGGTGACATGTTGCATATTTGTAAAGCACACATCACCTTATCTCTTAATATGTGGTTATAGTTTGGAAACCATTATTCTTTTGTTTTACTTTGTAATAAGGTAATTGTAAGTCAGCCAACTCTATTTCTAAAAGACTGCTTGGAATTAGTGGTGAGAATCGGGTTTGTCCTTTGACGTTGGAGTAGTTCTTACTGATTATATGCAGAGGTTCCAGCTGCATGCTATTAATGCTAGAAACCAGTAATTAACTAACTATATATAGGGTTGGAAACAAGGGGAGCCATCATAAGTGGTTCATAGTCTCTCATATATTGCCTAGCTTAACTTGGCTTGTTTAATTAACAAAACTTGTATTGTACCAATCAACAATCCATCTAGCAAACATGGTTGGTTCAAATATAGCTTGGCCTGTCAACCTTATATAGATTGTATAGAAATCTAATTATTATACTATGAATTTTTCCATGCTACATTTCTACAGTCATCTTTCATATTATCTTTATAACATGATTTATTAGGCTCTTGACTTGTGTAAGGACTTTTAGTTGCAGTTTGATTAGACTAAACTTAGCTTCTTTGTCTTTAAATAACTTGAAGCCAATTTAAGTCATGTTTGGCTACAAATTGTATTTGATTATAATTTAGCCAGCCCAATTCTAAGTTTTCATCCTGTAACGAGCCATGTGATTAAACTGGCCCAGGTGCAAGAGCAGAGCTCTTCCAACTAGTCTATATGCTACCTACTTGCCATAGGCCACCATTACATATGCTATTAGGATGCCTGTATTTTTTTTTTTTTTCTAAAGCTTTCACTTTTGATTCAATTTTTGTCATTACCAACATGATTATAATAATTATGTTGCTTTGCAGCCAACCTTCAAAACTTTTGACATTATTAACATAATTATATAATTTTGTTGCCTTGATAGCAATGGCATTGGAACCTAAGGTTTTAAATTGGGCTGTGGTTACTAAGATTGTGGGTTTGTGAATGCTACAATGCGAGTTGCAGTTGCTGCAACCATGATTTTTTTTTAGAAGTTGCAGGAAATGTTTAAAAAATGGATTAATACTTGACTTGTTCAATTGCATGTCTTGAGGACCACAAGGCAGTCTTTGACTGAAAAAATAAGCCTAGATGCATTAAAAATCATTGAACTGGTTTTCATGCCATATATATAATCTAATAGGAATACTGTTTTGAAAATCTTACTGCAACTTAGAACATTCTTATAGGATTGATTAATTAATTAATAAAGTAGACTCAATTTTGGGTACCATTATATACTACAATATAAATTAAAAATTTGGACAATTAAGAATTTTTTAAAATAATTAGTTTAAATACTAATTATTTGAATTTGACAAGGAATCCCCTTTGTTGAATGCATGGGCCAACCATAGGAGAGAATACAACAATATGCAACTAATGGCTAATGCCATTACATCAGCATGATATGCCATGCTATTGACTGAAGCACCATGTAATTGTGGTTTGCATCTGATGCATCTCGCAACCTCAATCCATGTTGGCACCAACTCCATTTTGTCCTTTTTTTTTTTGAAATAGATTTAATAAACACAATTGCAACCACTTTTGTGTAACTGAGAAAAGGGAAATTTTTGAATGCTGACGCCCACACAGGTAGGCCCTTCACAGATGCACACACACAAATATAACATTTACACAGGATAAATATAGTCAAATATCTACCCTTGACAAATCCCCTAATCTGTGTTTATAACACTTCTTTATAGCTCACAACATTACCAAAGTCTTAAAGCATCATGTTCTTCTCTACTTATATCTTTGGATGAATTAAACCCATTTAGGGTTTAGGGTTTAGGAAATGATCTTTCCCATTAGTATCATAATGGTTTGTCAATTAGTTCCTCTAATTTTACATGTTCTTTTAATGAAAGCATGCTAATGATGAAATTTGGACAAACTATGTTCTTACAAATAACAATTTCTTTGGCTTGACGGTCAAAACAGTAAGCTACCTTTGGAACAACCATTTTGCTATTTTTGGTGAGAGCTAGGTGTCTCCTAGTTCTTTGGAAAAATTTCTCCTTATATGGTTAAATGCTCTGGGAACAAGAAGGTGAACAAGACAGCTTTGCAATGTGCGGTTTTTGGGATATTTTGGCTTGTATGGTTGGACAGGAGTGTTGCATCTTCAGGAGCATACCTTCATCTTTACATATGTTATGGCTAGAATTGTCTAAATGGCTTCTCTCTGGTGTCTTGCTCACAGCTTTGGTTTGAGGAAAACTATTTTTGATAGGCAAAGAGATTGATAAGTTTTCTGAGCTTTTGTTACTTTGTTTGGTTTTAAGATTGTGCTGTCATCTCTGATTTGAGGATATCTCATCCTCCTACTAGTCGTCCTTTCATTTCTCTCTAATAATCTTCCTTCTTTTATACATAGAAAAATATTATTTGGGACTGTGGTTCTGCTGGGTGTTGTGTTTAAATTCCATTGGGACTTGCCATTTGGGATCCTCCCTTCTTCTTGGAGGGGCCTCTCCTTTCATTTCCCCTCCCCTAGGTCATAGACCTCTTATTGTTAAAAATAAATAAATAACAAGAAGATAAACCATCATCTATCATACCATTTAGTTTTGAAGATTATTTTTTGCTTCTATAAAAGATTTAATTATTGAATTTTTTTATTTTAGTAAGACTTGAAAAGAAAAATAAGTAGATCCTCTGAATTGATCTTGGACATTCTTCTGAATTCTCATGGTTGGAGCGTTGAACCATCACATGTGGTATACATCTCTTTTTATGAGTCTTCTAGGAATTATGGGGATAAGATTGACTGGTTCAGGAGGCCTATGTCAGAATAATTATATACCTTATAACAGAGATATATTCATATAAAGACATTTTGTAAGGGGATGGTGACAGTTGTTGTTCTATTATGTTTGCCTTTGCTTTTCATTTATAAGTCAATATTGTTGCTAAATCCAGATAACAATTGAAAAAATTCCTAAAAGTTATGGTTTTAGTTTATTCATGATTCTTCTGAATTGTTCATTAATATAACTTATTAATTTTCTAATTTTTCTCCATAATTTATGTAAAATTGATTTGATCATTGGAAATGTAGGTCTGCTTATGAGAACGGTACATTTTGTGTGATTTTCCATATGGATTCTGATGGGTGGAGAGATTGTTTAATTTGCTCGAAGGTAAGATTAAAACTTTTTTTTCTTCATTTTTTGTCGTTTGGGTTGGAAAGTGTATCATTAGCATTTTTTTATTTCATAGATATACATAAAAGGCTGACAATTGATAGTGCAGTTAGATTTTCAATCCTTTTTAATCAATAACTGCTGTTGATTTTGTTTCCCAGATGTTACATTGTGGATGCATTGCATCAGCTGGCCGAATTATCTTTTTGGATTTTGGTGGTATTTGTTGTTTAGAATGTTCAAACAACAGTAAACTTATGGTAAGAATGAAGTATCTGCCTTTTCATTTATTTATAGCATTTTGCTACTCTATAGGGTTAAACATCTGAGGGAGTTGAATACTGGAAAATATAGTCCCCCATTGGTGCTTGCTTGATGTTTTTTTTGGTCTCTCCATAACTATAATTTTTTTCTTTTGGTAGAAAGAGTGGCTTAATAAAGAAAATTTGGTAGGTTGATGAAATGCAAATGCTAGAATATTTATGTGAGTAATAATAGAGAATAAAAAAACCAATTTCTTTGAATTTCCAGCTTACGTACTCAACTAAATATATGTTGTTTGGTAGGTACAATCTTTTTAGTGTGATGTGAATTAATGTGTAAAATTTGGTAGAAGAAATTAATTCTTGTCCAATCACAGCATGGCTAGAAGATCATATAATTTCTAAAAGTAATAACAATTAGTGTGAAGTTTAGGAAAAGGTGTATGAATGTATTGTTATTAATATCTCTTGCTGGAATTGAGCTTAGTATTGGGTTATCTTCCTTCCTTATATAGGTAAGCTATAGAATTTCTAAATTATATTACATGCCAAACAACCTTGACGCTATGATGAAGAGATGTTGCAGTTGTCATATCATGATTCAAATTGCGAATCAGGGGCTTATTTCTGAATTGTGAATGGGAATTGTAAGATTCATAGACAAAGTGAAAAATACCTTAACATATATCTAATATTTACCTAAAATAAATGATATAGCATTGAAGTTCCCACTTTCTTTCTAGAGTCATACTTAAACTGAATTACAATAGTAGAATAACAGCATTGTAGTTCCAAAAAATACAGACATTTATACACCAAAGTCCAACACTACAGTTCACATTAGAAATTAGGAAACTGGAAACTTGCCTTTAAAATGTAAATACAGAGGCACCAAATGGTAGAGATGTGGAGAAGGTAAAGATGGTAATTGTTTTAAAATTTAAATTAGGGATAACTATGTATTTGTAATTAATTATATTGACATAATCTAGGATTAATTTGGAGTTATCAGTCTTGGTGTTTGAAATTATATATTCTGTTAGAATTGTTTTTTAATTTTTGTTGCCTATAAATAGGCGTTTTGTGAGTCATTGTTGTCACCCCTTTTTGTATTTATTAATAATATTGAGACATTGAGAATATTTAGCGAGTGCTTTGTGTGTTTCCCCTATTGGTTCTACATCTAATTGGTATTAGAGCCTAACACTGATATGCCTGTGTAATGATTGTGCCTTGAACCTTTGTTTTTGCAATCTAATTCTTAAAATAACACGATCTGGCTTGTTTTGCGTAAAAGATATAGTAATTGCCAGAAAGTTTGCTTGCCATTGCCTCACTAGATTAGTCCAACTAGAGACTCATAATCAGAGAGATCACTGCAAGAATCAGAACCTCTGGACAAGTACGAACCCGATGCTCCCGTTGTTGGGGAGGCCATGTGCTATCACCATCAAGAATGTCTTGTGCAATGTCCCTTGAGATTTCCAATTACTGACCTCCATTCATGACATTGCCGAAGTCATTTGAACAAGAGGCCGTTAATAAGGTGGCCTGAGAAGTCTTATCCTGCCAGATATCGCATGTGCCTATGAAGCTCTGGAGCATGACAGCATGCAAAACTCCTTTTACTGCTTGACCTGGTAACATGCTTGCTAGGATTGATGTGTTGTGTTGACTTTGACCAGCATTGACTATTTATTGACCAATTTTCATGTTCCAAACCTCTATTCCTAGGTTTTAATTAATTGACCAATTTGTAATTAATTATATTGGGTAATCCGGGATTAATTTGAAATAATTAGTTTTAATGTTTGAGATAGGGAATTGTTTTTCCCGTGTATTATTTTATTAGGATTTGTCTTTGCTTCCTGTAAACAGTTGTCTGTTTAGTCATTCTCTTTACCACTTTCTTATTTATTAATGATATTTAGATTCTGTGATCATTCAATTAGTTCTCTATCTGTTTCCCCTATTGATTTTCTACACCACAGATGCCATCCATTTTTTGATGGAAAACAAATGTTGAATGTTAAAATTGAGACCAGATTTTGCCCTAATTGCACTAGGGTGTCATTTAGTTTTGTATTAACTTATTTGAATAGAATAAATGGAAAAATATTAATAAAAGCAGTTTTTCATATTTGGTTTGCTTCAGATCACTATGGACTTGACTTTGTGATCCAGACAGAATCCTTCAGAAAATTAAGAAGATGGATCACTGCAATTCAGTGATTCAATTTTTTCTCTGGTTCTTCCAATGATTCATATTGCTGGAAGATTGAACTGTTGCATAGCGTGCAATTTTATTCTTTCTTTATTCATTACTTGATATAGAGCTCAATGGTTGTGTAGTTCTCAGGGCTGGAGGCCAACTATATTTGGACAAAGCTTCTGCTTGTTTCTGGCAAATTTCCTCCCTTTTCTATGACGTTCCTCTTGCTATTTTCTCTATTGGTTCTTTGGTCACTTACTGTTTTCTAGTCACTTCTTCTACCTGTTTTCTCACTGTACATCTAACACTGGTGCTTTACTCTAGCTGCATGTCACACATATTGCATACAGCAATGATAATCTCGAGTGTTGCATTATATACAATTGTAACAAACTTAGTGCATATAAGATATATGCTCTAGCTTGAGAGGGTGTTAGAATTGAGCTAAGTATTACACTATCACCCTTCTGTGTTTTTGGTACACTAGAAGTTCAAAATATATTGTATCACAAGATAAGCAACTTTAGCTGTATTACAAACATATGTGACACAAGCCTCCTCTTATCAAGGCCTTCCAAATATCTCTTTCATTATTTTTCCATCTCTAACATATTCCCTTGTGCGAAACTCTTCTGGCTTGCAGCATGGACAAAGCACTTGCTTACCATTATATTTAAATTTTAGTTTAACTAAAGGAGTGTGGATTGCAGATTGAACTCTTATACCCTTCATTGAAGAGCATAAGCTCTTGTTATTGTTAAATAGTATAATTTTAACATTCTTTTTTATTTAGTTACAATATATAAGTCCTTCATAAGTTGTATCTCAAGTTATATATACAATCTTCACTCTATTATAAATGTATGTAAAACAACCTTCTCTCTCTTTAATTTACTATTTGTAGTTAAGAAATTAAGAAATGAGGAGAAAATCTAAGAATAGACAGAGAATGGAAAAAGGTAGGATGTAGCATAACACCTTAGACTTCACTTGTTTTTATAAAGGTTAAGAGGTACATTAATGTTTTCGAAAGTCACTCAAGTCCTTGATTCTATCTCCCTAATTACTGTCTTAATTAGCTCCCTTATAGAAAAATATTATTGTAATAAATTCTTCATTGTAAGCAACTACCATGTGAAGTATCAATTATCCCAAAAATTTAGATTGTTAGCAGAATAAACTTGAATGGTTCTATTAGTTTCTCTACATAGAGATGATAAATGAAAGAGTTGTTTGCAATGTGTTGAGCCCATTGTTGGGCCCAAGTTTGATGGGCCCAAAAGTAATGAAGACTTCTCAAAGGAGGAAAAGAAATAGGGTGGGGGAAGTGTGTGAAGGAGTGCATCAAGCCAACAGACATTCGTTAGAGGAGACAGAAGGTGGCAGTGTGTCTTAAAAGGGGCAGAAGCACATGAGTGGGGCAGGCTGACATGAGCAGACATTTTGGGAGAGACTCAGGCCTTTTGAATGCCTGGGATTGTATCTTTCTTTCTTTTATTTTAGTTTCCTTATAAATCTCTAGTTGTATATAGAGATCTATTTCCAGTAATTCGCTGGGAATCCAGTCTCTGCTATTTTCATTGCAATAGAATTACCTTTTTAGTTCTTTGGATTGTTATTTTTATTGGGATACATCAATTCTGGTATTAGAGTAGTTCGGTCCAGTGATGGTCAACACAAGAATGGAGCAAAGAGTAAATGCTTTGGAAAGGACTGTTGGGAAAATATAGGGGGATGTGACGGTGTTGGAAGTGATTCTGGAGCTGAAGGAGAGCATTTTGAGGCTTAAGAAGAGGGTTGATGAGGGTGAGAAGAGAATGCATAGTAACAATCGACCTTTGTTGACTTGGCAGAGGGAATGTTTTATGGGTGGATATAATTTTTCTAAAGGTAGCTTAATTACTTATAGACATTTCGGGCAATTTGTACCCTTCTCTGAGGTATAAATATCCATGTATTTCAATGGAATGAATGTGTGAATTTAGCTAATTCGTCCTACAAGAACATTTGTATTTATCTTCCTTTCTACATTTCTTCATGGTATCAGAGCCTGATTAGCCTTGACTATGCCAAAATACGGGCTTAAACCTACTGCCCAAAACGAAGAAACAGGGGATACTCATTCAAAGATGGTGTCACAGACCTCTCTACATTCACAAGGAGGCTCGTCGCACATCTAGACAGCCACCCAAGGGAGTTTCAACTCCAATCCTATGTTGATTACTAGCCATAAACTCAACGGGCTCAATTACCTCTAATGGAGCCAATCGGTTTTGATGTTTGTGTGTGGCAGTGGTAAAGAGGATTATCTCATGGGTGAAGTTGTGCAACCAGCAAAAGGTGACTTAAAATTTAAGGTATGGAATGCAGAAAATAATCTTGTTATGTCCTAGCTAATAAGTTCAATGATAGTGGAAATATGTGAAAATTTTCTTCTATACAAAACTGCCCATGATATATGGAAGGCTGTTCAGGAGGCCTATGTAGCCCGAGAAAGCACTGTTGAAACATATAAAATTGAAAGCCTCATCCAAGGGCTGAAGTAGGAAGATGGACCAGTGAACCAATATTTCAACAACATCACAAAATATTGGCAACAGTTGGATGCATTAGAAAATATTATATGGGAATGTGCCACGGATGCAGCCACCTATAAGAAATTTGTAGAAAGAAAACGTATCTATCAATTTCTAATGGCTCTTAATAATAAAGTTGATGAGGTCAGGGGGAGAATCGTGGTTAGAAATCCACTTCCCTAACTAAAGGAAGTTTTCTCTGAAGTTAGATGAGAAGAGGCTAGAAAAAACCTCGTGCAAAACATTCTTGTGAGCAACTCTCAAGGCGATAATGTTGGACTTGTGGCTAAAGATCGTACTCCTCAAGACCCAGAAAGTATACCGAAAAAGTGGTGTGATCACTACAACAAACCCGACCATCCCACGGAGAAGTGTTGGAAGATATATGGCAAGCCTCTTAATTGGAAGTCAATGACCAAGGGACATGCTTAAAGCTACTTCACAACCATTGAAATTCCAGCCATCCTTGAAACCTCACTCTTTAGCCATGACCAATTGGAACTTCTCTAAAAACTATTTGTTACTCAGAATACAATAGCAACGACAAGCGAAAATAGCAAAAGGACAACGGTAATTGGTAATATTGCACAATTAAGTATTTTTTTCCTTGGCTTTGAGTACCAAAAATTTAAACAATCTTACCTGGGTGGTTGATTTCGGAGCATAAGATTATATGACCAATGATTCATCACTGTTTGATGATTTTAGTCCTTGCACTAAACCTCTAAAAATAAAAATTGCTAATGGTTCCCTTGCAAATGTGACTGGTTTGGGAATAATCACACTTTCACCTAATTTAGTACTTAAAAATGTACTATTAGTACCTAAACTTACATTAAACTTGCTGTCAATCAACAAAGTAGTTAAAGGATAATTAATGTGAGGCTTATTTTTTGCATAATGACTGTGTTTTTCAAGACTTGGCATCCACGAGGATGATTTGCAATGCTATGGAGGTAATCAGACTCTACCTCATGGGATTCACCATCAAAGCTCCTGTATTCTTACCGTACAATAAAATGGGATAGCTGAAAGGAAACATAGACACCTTCTTAAAGTTGCCTGATCCCATATGTTCATTATGAATGGTCCTACATATTATTGGGGGGAAGTTATTTTGACATCAACTTACCTCATTAATCACATACCCATGAAAACCCTTGATTTTCAAACTCTATGTGTTATTCTCTTAAAATTTTTTCTTCAAACCCACTTTATCTCCTTTTTACCTTTAAATGTCTTTAGTTGCATCGTGTTTGTTCACCTCTGTCACCAAAATAAGTTGTAACCTAAAGCCATTAAATGTGTGTTTGTGGGGTATTTGACCACTAAGAAAGGGTATAAATGTTATTCTCTTACCCAAAGAAATTTTTTTTTATCTCTATAGATGTTACCTTCTTTGAGAACCTTATTACCCAAAAACATCCATTTAGGGGGAGACTAAAATTGAGGAATGGAGTTTTTGCAGTGAACCTGATACCAATGGTCTTAAAATGGAATCTCAGTTATTACACCTTGACCTAGTTGACTTGGCGATTCTAAACTACATTGATCCTATAACCATATCACATGAAACCACGATGAAGAAAACACTTTTGAGCCTGAAACTAATCCCGAGCCTGATATCGATGACTTTACTAAGCAAAAAATAAGGAAGACCTAAGAGGATAAAGTTGGCCCACTGAATGAGCAAGCCCATGACTCTGATCCAAGTCCAAGAGTGAACTTGAATGAAGATGAATGCCTAGACATGCCCATTGCTCTAAGGAAAGGTATAAGATCATGCACCAAGCATCCCATTGGAAATTTTGTTTTGTATGATAAGCTCTCAACTCCATACTTAACTTTTGTATGTAAAGTGTCAAGTTGCAAAGTTCTCCAAACTATTTATGAGGCACTAAAATAGGATGAATGGAGAAAGGTAGTGAATGAAGAAATGAGCACTCTAAAGAGGAATGGTACTTGGGATTTGGTTGATCTTCCTCAAGGGAAGAAACTTGTGGGATGTAAGTGCTTGTTTAATATCAAGTACAACTCATATGGTAGCATAAACAGGTTTAAGGCAAGGTTGGTGGCAAGAGGATTTACTTAGACATATAGAATTGATTATCGGGACACTTTTGCTCTTGTAGCTAAACTTAACTTTGTAAAAATCTTATTATCTCTTGCTACTAATCTAGATTGGTCCCTGCACCAACTTGATGTTAAAAATGCCTTCCTCAATGGAGAGTTAGAGGAGGACATATACATTCCATTCTACTAAGGTATGTAACCTTATACAATTTCTCTATGGGTTTAAACAATCTCTTCAAGCGTGGTTTGAAAAGTTTACTATAGTTGTTAAGAGGCAAGGATATACTCAGGGGCAAGCAGATCATACTATTTTCTTTAAGTTTGCTAATAATGGTCGCATAACAGTCTTAATTGTATATATAGATGATATCATTGTCATAGGTAATTATGCAGAGAAAACTGAGATGCTGAAAATTTCACTGCTCAAAGAATTTGAAATAAAGGACCTAGGCCCTTTAAAATATTTCCTTGGAATGGGAGTAGTTAGATCAAAGAAGGGAATTGTGGTGTCTCAAAGGAAGTATGCACTTGACTTACTTGAGGAGATAGGGATGTTGAGATGTAAACTTGTAAACACAGCTATAGAAGCAGGCTACAAACTCAAATTCTCCCAAGATAGCCCTCTAGTTGACAAAATAAAAGATCAAAAACTTGTAGGGAAGCTTATTTGCTTGACTCACTCTAGACCTGATATCAGTTTCCTAGTTAGAGCAATAAGCCAGTTTATGAATAAACCAATTGAAGCTCATCTTTAGGCAGCCTATTGAATATTGAGGTATCTGAAAATGACACTTGGAAAGGAAATCATATTAAAATAAGGGGGAAATCGAGCAATTGAGGTGTATAGTGATGTTGAATGGGCTGGATCAGTAACAAATAGAAGATCTACTTCAGGTTATTGCACCTATGTTAGGGGCAATTTAGTAACATGGAGGAGCAAAAAGGAGTCTGTTGTGGCTCGGACTAGTGCTGAAGCAAAATATAGAGCCTTAGCTCAAGGTATTTGTGAAGGATTATGGATATAAAGGTTATTAGAAGAATTAAGAATCAACTATGAAATTCCTATCAAAATACTGTAATTAAGAATCAACTATGAAATTCCTATCAAAATACTGTGTGACAACATAGATGCTCTAAGCATTGCAAAAAATCCTGTGCAACATGAAAGAGCGAAACATATTGAGATTGACATGCATGTTATCAAAGAAAAAATCAATTCTTGATTAAGAGAGCTCGCTCACACTCCATCAAATGAAGAACTTGAAGTCAAGTTGGGATGATCAACATTATTCTCCAGTTTGAGGGGGAGTGTTGACAATCACTTATTTCCCATATTTCTCGCATGTGCTTCATTTTTCTAATTAGTATGTTTATGTTCTAAAGGTAGGTATGGGTAGGTATAATAGTTCTAAATGTAGCTTAACTACTTGTAGGCATTTTATGGGTAGATATAATTTTTCTAAAGGTAGCTTAACTACTAGTAGACATTTTGGGCAATTTGTCCCCCCTCTCTTATGTATAAATATCCCTGTATTTCAAAAGAATGAATGTGTGAATTTAGCCAATTCCTCATTTGCATCTATCTTGCTTTTTGCATTTCTTCAAAACAATACCTCATTTCATTCCCTGGGTCCATTATGTTTGTTTTTCCTTCTTCGGGAGGATTTCTGTTCCATCATCTTTGTACTTCTTTCCTCATTTCATTCATTGTTTGTACTTCATTGTGAGCTGTGGAAAGTAAATGATTTTTCAGTCATAGTTTGTGGATTGTGTACATTGTGATGCTTGAGTTTATGTAATTGTTATGAAGTTAATGAATGCATAGTTTCTGTATATAATATTAGTAAATTGTTTTTTATCCCCTGATATTGTAAATATATTTTTTTGACAACAAAAATCAATTCTGCTTTGAATCATTCATGTGAAAAATGTATAGAATGTCTAAGATGCTGCAACTGGTATCAATACCACTTAAAAATACAACTGGTATGTTTGAATTGGCCTAAAAAGTTATACAAATTGAACCTGTTCAAATTTGAAACACAACCAATAAATGATGCTTATCTTTGTTCTTTTTCTAGTGAAAATTCTTTAAGAATTGTCATGAATCAGTGTAATATTTGTCTAACACGTTATAGAATGAAGCCAGTTGACGGAGACATGGATCCTCCCAATGCTAAAAACCGAGAGGAATGAAATGAATTATATAATTAGTTGCTTTGTACCTCTCTGCATAATATCTGTGAGTCAATCTATTGTTCTTTTTTTTTTTTTTTTTGCAGTTTGGCCCATAATAATTTTAATTTTAGTAATCGTGGAAATTTGTGGGAAAAATAATTTTGATTTCTTTTTCTCATTTCTTTAGAGAAGGGTACATATATAGTCAGCAAGCAAAAGGGAACAGACCCCCCAAACAATTAGTCAGATATAGAAGACAATCTCCTAATAAATGACCAACAACGGTCAACAGCAAGAAAGAAATCAGTGACAGAACAATGACAATAAAGAAGGAATAAAACACGTGAAAATTATGAGGAAAAGTCCAATATCTCCAACAGTAATATATTTTCTTTCCAACTTTTGTATGGTAGAAAAGGAATTTGTTAAGGGGGTTTGATATTGATATTGATAGTCCCTTCTTTAGTTTATATTAAGCAAGTATATATTTATAAATTCCTTATTCCGTTCTAACAATCTCACATCTGATAGCTTTCTTGTATGGTAATTTTCCATGTTTCTATTGAATACTTTTTGCATTTTATGTTTAGTTACAACTTGAGTTATTCATAGGTTTGTCTTTAACAATGAATGATTTACAAATGCAAATTTGTCAATAAATCATAGTTTCACAATTGAAGCAATCGTGTATTCTGGCTGCATAATAAGTTTGGAATTTTTTATTGAAGGAAGAAGTTCAGAACGTATCCTCTAAGGCTTGTCCTCAGTATTGGTATAATTTGAGGGCTCAATTGGAGAACTCTTGTCGCACGGTTGAATTATCTGTTGACTCTGAGGAACCAATGACAGGTAATAATTCACAACTCTGCCTATTGAAAGTAAATTTATTGGTCAACTTGTTTGCTATTATGTATGGATGTATGCTGAAATGTGAATGCTATGTAGTGTTTGGCAAGGTGCCAATTACAAGCTTGCAGGAACCATTCTTACACTTAGGAAACTTAGAGAAAACATGTTATGTATTAATGTTTGTCTGTGCTTTAGAATCTTTGAAGAAACCATCTGTTTTTCATTGCACATCTGCAATGAATATATGGAATAATCTTTTCAATTTGTTGTGAGAATTTTGGGCAGTGCTGGATTATCTATAGCAGAGATATTGGGTGGAGATTGGTGAGCTTTTGGTAAAGCGCATAATGTAGGTTAGGTTGGTGTATATATTTGAGGCAGGTATAAAAATTATTGATGAGAGTCTTGTTACTTTTCCTTTTCAACTTCTGTGTTGGTAGTACTTTTTGTTTTTACAAATCCTTGGAGCCAAGAGAATGCAGGTTTTAGGGGGTTGACTTAATTGGGATTCATATAGATTTAGTTGTAATGTTCTAATCAATTTGTCTGTTCGTTTTTTTAAGTTTACTTTCTTTTTAGGGTTTTCCTTTTGGGTGTTGCATTATCGTCTATTAAGGACCATTTCAATTCATAAGCTCAAGTTCTTAAGTGAAGGTCCATGAATAGTTTGTTGTAACCTTTAAGCTCAATTGAAACATATTCTTTATCTGAGTCTGATGCAGATAGTGCAAGCTGTTGTGTGAAATCATCTAGATTGATCCATTCCCAACGCCTTCCTAATGTGAGTAAGGGGGAGAAATTGAAATTCCTGCCTGAGTATCCGCCAAGCTTATATTGGTATTATTGTTTTGGTATGTCTTCAATGCAGAAAGTTATTATCATTGTTGTTATTGTTGTGGCTGTTGTTGTCAGTAGTTGTTGTAGAAAGAATTATAATGTAACCATTTAGTATTTAGTTTACTATGATACTGATACCTATAATCTGTGTTCACTAATTTTAGTTTTTAGAAAAGAAAAACATCGCTCAGTGTAAATTTGTAATTGTGATCCTTAATGGCATATAAGCTCCAGTTCTGGAATTATTCCTTTCTTCGAAAAAATACTGACGGCTAGTGACACTGATATCAAGAAACCACGTCTTGTGATTCCAAAGAAATATGCAAAGGTGAGTCCTTTGATTTCATAAATTAAGAATATGAGATAATTGATGTTTGGAGTCCCTCAGGTTCTCTGCATTTCAGATTGTTATAACGTATCATATTTGGGTACACGAATGCATCACCATTTTTGTTCTGTGAATTATTCCTTACTTCATTATCTGAATCCTTGTTTGTAGTAATGCTTCCTTTAACTGCAATGATTGTTGATCATTGTTCTTATTGTCTTTATTTTCCTTTTTCAATCTTCTGGTTCTGAAGACTTTCTCATGATCTTTTGTAAATCAATCTGAGGGTTGATATCATCATAGCTAGATATAGGACAGCTCAACAAATAATAAACTCATTCATCTTAACAACTGTTAGGTTTAAATGATTTAGATTGTCGCAAGAAATAAGGATATATGGATTCTAAGGTTCTTGTTATGAGGAAGCAGTTTCTGTGAATTAGATGAGTTCAAGCTTATATACGAGCATGATAGACCAAAGTTGGTTGGGGTACTGGCTAAAAATATTAATGTTCATAATCAGGAGTGTTTCAGTGCTCTAAGCAGAATCTGCAGTAAGCAACTTTTATATTTTGAGCAGTTTTTTTGGAACATGGTGAAGATGTATGTTTGTCCATAACTAGAAAAAAGATGGGTGGTTTAAAATTCAGAATAATGTGGCAGGTGGAAACAAATGGAGCAATCTTTTTCTCTCTTGAAGAGCATTGAGCCTTCTCCCTACTTCAAACAATTTCTTTGCTATTAGTTCCATTGTTTTAGTGGGGAAAAAAACCAAGAGAACTAGGCTTGTGGAAATGTGCAATTAGTTCCATTGTTTTGTTTGCAATAGATTTGCCCCATCACATGATCCTTCGGACAAAATCACTATCTAGGC
Source organism: Delonix regia (assembly GCA_037074485.1). Taxonomy (NCBI): domain Eukaryota; kingdom Viridiplantae; phylum Streptophyta; class Magnoliopsida; order Fabales; family Fabaceae; genus Delonix; species Delonix regia. The sequence continues at coordinate 2,240,735 of CM073455.1, read as the reverse complement.
TTTTTTGTGGGTTCCTTCCATGATTTTTTTTTTGTTTTCTTTTTTCCAGAGAGGGGGTGCGGTAGGAATGGCTGGAAAGCCCTGAAGAGCTGACTTTTTATGCTTTCTGTTCTTTATACTTTGTTCTTTGGCTTTTTGTTGGAGGATGTCTTATTCTCTTTAATTGTAGTAGCTTTCCTTTCTAATAAATTCATTTATTAATGAAAACTAGAATTTAGTTATTGGTGAGCAGCAGTGATCTATGCTAGATCTACATATGAAGAAAATTGACCATATTAAACATATAGAAGAAGAATATAAGGAGTAACAACTATTTTATCATATCTGATGGTGGCTTTTTCTGTGAGGTAAGTAGGGATTACCTTCCTGATTCCAAAGAAAGTAAAACATGTAATAACCGTAAGAGTACTTGTTGCCAGCACCATAAGGTATTTCATTATAATTCTGATCTGTTACCATTAAAACCCTTTGAATTTAATTAAAATGTGCAGGAAGTTTCAACCACAAATTCCTGCTTATTTATTTTTATTTATTTATATATATAGGAAAATAATTTATTGATGAGAAGAGAAAAGCAATACAAGACTTGTGGAAAAGAATTCATCCCAAAATAGAGAAATAAAAAATTAGACTCTTTAATGTAGAAAAGCTTTCCAATCTTTTCGTAAATCACAAGGGGTACCCTGCCTTAAAAAAACCATTTTTTGCAACCCATGAAGCCATGATAATAATTTTCTCCCAAATAAGATTTGGTGTGTTTGGGAGAAGAGAATAAGAAGAAAGGAAAGAGGAAAAAGAGGTAATCCAACATAATCTTATTGATGTTTTGATTTCTCTTTACAATGTTATTTAAAGGTTAGTTAATAATAGAATTAACAGTCATTATGTAATTAACTCCTTTAACTAACTTCTTCTCTACATACTTCCCCTAGTTGTACTCCCTTCCTATGTTAATGAATCCTGGGTGAATTCTTTGAAAGTCATAAAAGGGAACCCAAGTAGCATTGTCTTTTGGAAGATTCTTCCATTTGATTAGTATCTCGATGATGGGTTTGCCTATTTTCAAATAAGCCTTCTGTTCCCAATGGGTTGTGCTAGCCAGTTAGTTGGAGGTTGTCTTGGGTTAATAAATGGCCATGGCAAGGTTTAAGTAGTGATACATGGAAGTTATCATGAATTTTGGCTGAGGATGGTAGGTCCAGCTTGTTGGCACTGGTATAATTGCATAAATGATTTTAGAGGGTCTGAAATAGCAAGGAGCTGGCTTTTGAGTGCTTTTGGTTGTTATTGGTACTTGTCTGTAATGTTGGACTTTCAGGAAAACCAATTGACCTTTTTAAAACTCCTTATCTGTTCTCCTTTAATCTGCATGTTTGATCAGGTTGGCAACTTTATATAAGTGGTGTTTTATCACAACCATTATTTGTTCTCTTGATGTGAATGATCACTAAGTCTTGTGCCATATGTACATGTGTATTGGTTGGCCATAGAGGACTTCATATAATGTGGCTTGGATAGAGGTGTGGTAAGTGGTGTTGTACCATCATTCAACAACAATTAGCCCCTTGTGCCACTCTTTTGGAGCACCTTAAGGAGGTTTCAAGCCAATGATTTAGAACTTTAGATTGGCCATTAGATTAAGGGTGATAGGTTGACGTGAGGTTTTGTCCAATACCTAACCTTGCCTTGCCATGAATTCTTTCCAGAAATTACTTCAGAAATTGGGGCTTTGTCATTGATAATGTTTGCTGAATCTCCATGAAGCTTGTACATATTGTCAAAAAATTGTTGAGTCACTTGTGTTGCTATGAATGTGTGGCCCAGTTTGATATAGTTAACATACTTGCTCATTCTATCAATTACTACTAGGATAATGTTTTTGGCCCCTGATTTTGGAGGGCCTTTGATAAAGTACATGGATATACTTACCAATATTTTAAAAGGAAATTGGAAGTGGATGGAGGTGGTCAGGGTTAGGGGTGAACATCTAACCTGGTGGCTTGGTCATATCAGACTGGGTTAGCTTGGGTCAAAATGAAAATTTTGCAAATTTTACTAGGCTAGGTTGGGTTATAGAATTGGGTGAAGTCAGTTGTCAAGGTTAGTTGTGGTCTGTCCCTTCCATCTATCCCACATATCACAATATTGGTTCACAAATGTTTTGGTGTTTTCTTCCGTGCTTTTCCACCAAAAGAGGCTTTCAATTTTATGGTAAGTAGCTTTCATGCTTGAGTGGCCTTCTTGAGTCGAGTTGCAAATCCATGAAAGTAGTGTTCTTCTTAGTTTGTTGTTATCTTCAATGACTATTCTTCCCTTTCTCCTTAAGGTCTGGCCATCACATGTATATTTGGATTGATAGCCATTATTTTGAGACACTTGGAAGATGACTGCCTTTAGTTGAATGTCCTGGTGCAGGATTATGGTATTATCTGCCATGTCACTAGCTATTGTTGAGATTGTGAGTTAGAATAATTTTACTTCCATTATAGGGGAGAGGGCATTTGCAACTTTGTTTTTACCTCCTTTCTTGTATTGAATATTATATTCATACCTCATAAGCTAGGCTAGCCAAAAATTTTGGAATGAAGTTTCCACCTTCTAGTCTAGTGCATACTTTAGGCTATGTTGGTTTGTCTTAATAATGGATTTTCTCCCATTCAGATTTAGCTGCCACAGCTTACTGCTTGCACAAGAGCCAAGAGCTCCTTTTCATATATGGATAAAAGTGGTGCATTGTGGATAAGGCTTTCCTGTACAAGGCTATAGTTTCGTTTTGTTACATAAGTATAACCCCTATTCCTTGGTTGGAAGCATTTGTTTACAAGGTAAATGGCTTGGATATATATGGTAGTACTAATATTGGGATTGTTATGGCTTCTTAATTTTTAAATTTTTTATGAGGCTTCTTTAGTTCACTAGAAGGTGTTACTTTTAAGTAGCAATATCATAGGTTTAGCTATCTCTTTGTGAAATTGGTAAATTTAAGGTTTCTGTACTCATTTACACTCTATCTTATTTATAGAGAAAAAAAGTGTGTAATACAGTGTGTGGTACATTTAGTATATATAAGACATTTATCGTATCTAAACTATATGAGAATTTATATGTTGTCTCACGTAACTCATCCAATACTAAGCTTCAATTTAATTTCCATAAATTGGGTTTTCATAGGAATATATTAAATTCCAATTTAAGAAAGTTAGCAGAGCAATTTCGGGAGAAATATATGAAATTTCGTTATTGGAGTTAGCACAATGTGTTTTGTTGCGACATTGTATTGTGACAACAATAAACAGAGTGCAATTTGGGGGGAAAATGAAATATGAGTGCTTATATTGATTAGGAGTAGTTGATATTTTATTGTTATTGCCTTTCCTTAGTTGTTGAACCTTATTTTAGTTACATTAGTTTATTTCCATTTGATTAGTTTAGTTTTGTAGTTAAAGCTCTAATAAAAGAAACTGATATTGTTACTATGCTTTTATTTATTTTAATCAAGTTAGCTTTACATTAATTTTTAATATTCAATCTTTGTGGGAATGATACTCACTTATCATTATGTTACTTGTTGTGATACGTATAATTGCGTAACATATTTTGCAAAACCTACAAGTTTTTGGTGCTATTGTCAGAGATGGATATTAAAAAATACTCTTATAGATAATCAGAAGAGAATTCTCCTTGTATTATTCACCTTAGGAGGATAGGTATTTATACATATATATATATATATAAGCTATATAAGGAAAATAAAATCAATTAAATCCCTAATCATAACCTTAAACAAATCCTTAATTCGATCCTAATCAATTATGGTAAGTTAACTATACAAAGAATATAATATAATCCTAAGTTATTTACATCATATTTGTAACACCCTCTCAAGCTGGAGTATAGATGTTAATCATGCCTAACTTGTTACAAAGATATACAACCTAGCTTCTATTTGCTGCTTTTGTAAATTTATCACCCAGTTGATCTCTTGTTTTTATATATCCAATGGACACTAAATTTTTTTGAAATCTTTTTATGAACAAAATAACAATCAGCTTATATATGTTTAATTCTTTCATGAAACATTGGGTTTGAAACAATATGAAAGGTAGTTTGATTGTGTTAGGACCTTGGACACTCCCTTGCAGATAACTTAGAAACAACTGTAACAATAATGTCTGAAAGTCTTGGGTTTTGTATTAATACTTCAAAAAATACACCATATCAACCCAGTAGCTAGTCTAATTAGATATTGGCCAAAACCCCAAGCAATTTCCTTACATTCCCTGTAATTACAGATTACAAAAGAATGCAAAACATATAATGAACAAGAGCCATACTAGCTTTCAAGAGGCCAGTTCTCTCCCTCATAGTCCATAGTCCAAAAAACTGCCCCTCTCGAAGGGTTACTGCCACACAAACCCCACCTAAAACAATTGTTGAACAAACTCATTGATCATGGGTTGTCTTATTGTCAATCTTCTTTCTCTTTCCCACCTTAGCTTTACAGCTATAAACCAATATACCTTGTGTGGGTCCTTTGGTTATTATCTGCTAAGTCCCTTTTCCCACCTTGTGTCTTCTGTGATATGTTTTGATGGAAGAGGTTGATTGACTCTGATGGGCATTCCCATCAGATTGTCACACTATAGTTTAACTGGTTACAAAGACTTTATACCAATTTCACTTAGAAGATGATGTAATCACATAATTTCACATGTAGATTGTGCCATAGTTCTATCTGATTTTGCATTAGATCAGAACGCAACATTTTGCTTCTTACTCTTTCAAGACATCAAATTTCCCCAAACAAGAGCACAATATCTTGTACAGGATCTTCTATCTATCTTGGATCTTACCCAATCAATATTTGTAAAGTACTCAATATTAGTATGCCATGATTTGTGTAGAGTATGCCACGTCCCAAGACTCCTATCAAATAACACAAAATTTGCTCAAAAGCTATCCAATGGTTGTCGTGGGTGAGGATACAAACTAACTATCAACACCAACACTCCTTGCGTATGCAATATTTAGTCTATTCACTATGTGAAAAATTTTAAAAAGGAGTTCTCAATATTTTATTCTCTCTAAGAATCCATCAAACCCTAATTACAACTTATATGTAGAGAAAATACAAGCAAATATAAGGCAAATTTTTAAATCCTAATCTAACTGAATATCCTTTATAAGTAGGGATTATTATCTACATCCTAAAATATAGGATATTATCTTAATAGTGTCAATAACTATAAATGAAAATAAAATAAAATAAACAAACAATAACTTACGTCTTGCGACAAGTCATCCAACACTGTGAGATAAGTCAATCTATCAACCAATCTCCCTCTATTTTTAAGAATCTTCAAATATCTTACCATCTTCTTTTGTAAGATGCAAACTAAGAGTCATAAATGTACTACATGATTTTGCTCATATTATCTCATTCTTTGTTAATAAATCAAGCACATACTGTGTTTGAGATAAAAAAAAAAAAATCCTTTTTTGCTTTTTTTTTTTTTTTTTTTTATAATTTTGACTCCGAAAAATATTTTAGCAAACCCAAATCCTATGCATGGAATTTGGTATGTAAGAATAATTTATGGGATGTAATACCTTCACTATCATTTCCTATAATGATAATATCATCAATGTACACAACAAGAAATATAATACCTGCTTTAAATTGTTTGTAAACCACTTAGTGATGATACTTACTATTTTTTCAAACCAAATTGTCGAACCACCTTACTGAACTTACCAAACTAGGCACGAGAACCTAGTTTTGAACCATATAGGGAATAACAAAGTATTTAATTCCATATTTGGATACAACTGGACATGACCCTTAAACATTAGAGTGAACTAATTTAGAAGCAAAATTTGCTCATTTATTTGCTCGACTATTAGATGGACTATGGTGATGCTTAGCAATCTAACATGATTTACAATATAAAAAAGATACATTATGAAATTGTGGATATAATTTTTTCAATAGGGGCAGGGAAGGATTGCCTAACTAACCGTGGGTGTTAAAAAGAAGAGTGATATTCGCACAAACAAGGGATTATGGTATCCAATTATGCAGAATATAGAGACCATCTTATACATGTCCTTTACCAATTAAAAAAGACAATGATAAGGAAAGAATGAGATACAACAATTAAGATCGTGAGTCAGCTTACTCATAGAAATTAAGTTAAAGGCAAGCTTTGGAAGGTTTATAACAGATGAGAGGGTAATTTTGGAGGTTGGGTGAATAGTCCCAAAGTTTGTAATGCTATAAGTGGACCTATTAGCTATTGTCACAGGACAATAGTATGGCCCAATACATGACAATAGTAGCAAACAACATTCCCTAATTACTATTAGGGCTGTCATTACCTTTATCCCTTTGGTTTCTTCCCCTTCTATTTTTATTCTTACGACCATTATCATTCCCACCACCCTAGGAAACAAGGGCGTTATTCAGTTGAATAAGTGAAAAGTTCTTTGTGGGTAAGACACGACTAAAGACATTTTAAAGAAGGATGGAGAGAATCTTAGAGCTAGACAAAACATGAGATTTAACAGTTTCAAACTCATAAGGGAACCGGTTATGAAACTCATTATTGCTATTTGTTCCCATCGAGCTTTTTGGACTTTGATATCATAAATAAATGGCAAGAGCATATTTAGCTCCTCATACGTCTTTTTGAGGTCCATGAAGTAGGTTGTAAGAGATTTATTATTTTCTTAAGGATGATAAAAGGCCTTACACACCTTATACATACCATTCCCTTTGCTAGAGTACAAAAAATCCAAGTAATCCATTAACTCTATAACAAACATATAGTGATTAATCAAGCCAATTATCTCACTTTCAATGGGGTTTCTAATTTGTGATGACTGCCCACATCTTCTTTTAGCTAAACTTATTTGGTGTCACTAGAGGATTACTAGTTAAGTGGTCATCTTTGCCAATACTCAATAAATAAATACGGATTGTTTTACTCCACTCTAGATAATTAGAGCCATTGGGCTTGTGTTTTGTTATTTAGGACATCACAAGAATCATATTGGTCATAGATGGCTTCGCCTTCGATGTTATGCTTGATAAACCTCAAAAGGAATGCCGTTAAAAAAAGATAAAATACCTAATAAACTTCTTAAAAAACATATGGCAAGAATAAAGAAGACCACAATAACCCATATTTAATGATAAACAAAAAATTTCAAAATTTGAAGTGGACAAAATGCATTCTTTGATGAACAGATCTAAAAAATCCACCAAACTTCCTTGCTTATCACCCTTAGCACCTATAACTCACCTAAGCTAGGCCGGAAAGGATGAGGTGATCACCAGAGAAGAAGAATGGAAGCAAATGGACCAGCCAGCGTATCCACGTGTCTATGTGTGTGACGGACCACTGATCTCTTTTAGCGGTTCTTGCTCTCATTCTTGATTACCGTTATTGCATAAAGTTTAAGGGATATTATAAAATCAATCATGGCCCTTAAGCTTTTAAGTTGAAATGGTCTTTGACATGGTATTTAAACTTCATGACCAAGTGGTTTAGAGTTCAATCTTGCTTCCTCACATTCTCTTAGTCTAAAAATTGTTTTAGCATAAGGTATAGTGGTCCTATTTTTTATCGACACTTCTGAGCCCGAAGAGATTTTGTGCAATAGGGCATGTCAGACATATTATAAAACCAATTGTGGGCCTTTACTTTTAAGCTCAAGCTTTTGACTTGGAACAGTCCTTGACATAAAGGTGTGTATATATATATATATATATATGTACATATATACATTGTGATTATACCATTTTCTAGCATGGGTAGACAATTACTCATGAATATAAGTTATTCATTCTTGATTTCTCAGGATTTTAAGCATCGTAAAGTTTTGAATTTATAAGATATTGGTATACTACATGCTTCTTTTTAATGTAATGTTTGGCATGTTAAATTTTCTCCATGGAACAGGCTTATTTTCCAGAAATTTTTAAGCCTAAAGGAATAAGACTTGAAGTTCAGGACACAACAGGGAGAAACTGGGAGTTAAACTATCGTTACTGGCTTAATCCTCACGGCAATATTTATGTTCTTGAAGGGCTAAAAGATTATATGATCTTGATGCAATGGCAACCTGGTGATATAGGTATCATCCTTAGTCTCCTAGATACAACATTTGGTTGACTTCTTGTTTAATTTTGATTACTTCAATAAATACATAATTGTTGATTGTCTTCTGATAGTTTGTTATTATGGCAATCTAAATTTAAATAGTAATATTTATTGGATTGGAAATTTTTTATTTGATTACTGCTATTTTACTGACCCTTAAGTGAGCTGAAAATATTGATTAAAACTCTAATAACTTTTGTCTAAGTATGTTTCTCCTATGCTGAAATTTTGCATAGTAATTGTAATTTGTATTGTTTACTACCTTAGTATTAAACCTTGCTATGGTTTTTATTGATATGCATGCATTTCATACATGATCTCTTCTATTTTCTATATGAGAATGTAAGTTTTAGCATAATTTGACTAAACATGATTGGTACTTTCAGTAACATTTTCTTTAATGCAACCAAAGGGTAAATTGCTTATGGGAACTAGAAAGGCATCAAACTTTTCACCAGCATTAGAGGTATGACATTATTCATAACTAGCAACTTGGTATACTTATTCGTATGAAAGAGTGCTCAATAAATGTTACTAATGGTCTACTTCTGATAGTCTTGAGGGAGGAACTAGCCAAATATTTTCATCTATTAATGATTTATCTTCTTGGTTGATAAGTCAAATTTATCCCTTTAGATTTCTACATATGTTAACTATCAAACTAATCGTTTTGGTACATGTTAGAATATTGTATATTGTACTACTATTACTATACACTACACTAACACTTTTTCTTTCTCTATAAATTGGATAGAGTATAAGGGAGTTGACACACCTTACATTTTACCAATTTCACATGGTATGAAAGCCTACTGGGCCTTCTTTTAGTAATGCCTCCTTTTGGCTATGGCATATTCCAACCTAAAAACCCTAATTTCTTTCTCCCTACCTTTGTCCCTTATTTTTTTTCTCTCTTGTTTATGGTTCCAATTTCAATCTTACCACTACCCAGCCACATTCAAGTGACATGAACCTTACCACTACCTTTTAAAGACCCTTATTGACCCATCCCTACCGAATGATTGTCATCGCCTTATCCATGCGCCATCATCCCCATCAGCTAGTTTCTTCACTTGTCATCATGTGTTGACACCTGTGGGTGCATGAGCCACCATATCTGGCAGGTCTTTTCATAGACTTGGTTGCCTTCTTGAATTTGGCCTTTTCCTCCCTTTTTTGGTCCAAATGATGTCCCCTTCTATTTTAGTTTGAGCCCTTTTTTAATCTAAAACACCATGTCATCTTCTAATGGTTAGAGATCTAGTCCCATCACCTCTGTCTTGGGTGGTATTGCTATCATTACCATTGAAAAATTATATGGAGCACCCAACTAAAAATCATGAGCAGCTTCCATAAAATTATAGTTCAAAGGTCAAAGATATTTAGATAATCCAATTAAGAAGGAAACCAAAATTCTTGTAACTGAACAACCTATTTGGGTGTGAATTGATCCAGGGAGATAATTCAAAAAATGTCATATGGGTAGAAACAAAACATTTCTTGGTAGTGGGTGAATAACACTTGTGTCTTGTCTAGAGGTAAAAATTCCTAAGGAAGACACACTTGATGGATATAGCTACAAGCTTATCTTTATAAGGGGTAAATCATGAATAAAGCAAGTACAACCAAATATATGAGGTGGGAAAGGAAATATGACTTATTGGGAAATAAAATAGAATAGGGAACTTCATTTGTAACATACAAGAGGGCATATAGTTGATTAGGTAACATGTAGTACGACTGACATCAGTCCAATAAGTATAAGGCATGTGAGAATGAATGAAAGGTTCGAGCAATCTTAATAAGGTGATGATTTTTACATTCAATAATGTCATTTTGTTGAGGAATATGAACACAAGAGGACTAATGATGAATTCCCTAGGATAAAAAGTCTTGAAACGAACGTGAAAAGTATTCACAAGCATTATGATTGCACAATATAGTTATAGTAGTAGCAAATTAATTTTTCACCTCAGCATAAAAAGATTGAAAAATAGAGAATACTTTTAAAGCGCGATTTCATTATATATAACCAAGTGTAACGTGAAAGGTTACAAAATACAGAAAACCTAAGACAGATGACACACGACATGAACCCTACATATCAGAATGAATAAGTTCGAATTAAGACACAACCTGATTATTGACATGAAGCTAACACTACTCACAATCAAATGATGATAAAGAAGAAAGGAACTGAATCATCCTCTGAAGTTTGGAGAGGCATAGATGGCCCAAGCAACTATGGATGAGAACTGGAGAGGTAGTAATGCAAGTAATAGGAGGATGAGGAGGAAGGATGCAAGGTAGTAGAGGCCTTGAGATTCACACCCTATGCCAATTGTTTGACTTGAACTCTAGTCCTGCACATATTTGTCAAAAGAATAATGGAACAATCAAAGCTGTGAGCTAACTTGCTTACAAAAATGAGGTTAAAGGGACATTCAGGAACATAAAGGATAGAATCCAAAGTGATGGAAGGAATAATAGTGGCCTACCTAATGCCTTTAGCAGTGGTGGTATGTTCATTAACAAGAGTCACAGGTAGAAGACTAGTGGATGTAAAAATAGAAGAAAGAAAAGATTTGTTACCAGAAATGTGATATAAGGCACCAAAGTCCAAAACTCAACGACCTAGAGTGGGGTGAGCAAGACAAGCAACAGATTTACTAGTTTAAGCGACTGAGGCAACGATAGACATCTGTCGTGATTGTTGGTAGTTCAGATAATCATCATAGTTAGCCCCAATCAAGGTGATAGAATTCGGAATTAAATCCTCAACTGGCTCATCCGAGGTTGTATGGGGTGACCGTACATGAAGAGATCGACAACAATCACGAGTATGGCCAAATTTGTTTTAATAAGAGCATTGAGGCCATTTTTGGTTACTGCCACTCCCACAACCACCTTTGTCCCTAGTTTGTGATGCTAATGTTAAAGTGTTTAAGGCAGTAATAGTAATGGTGGGCATCACAGGAGTAAAGGAAGACACACAAACAAGGGAAGAGAGCACATAATCCAAAGTAGGAATAATGGAACTACTCAGAATCTGGTCTTGAATGGGGTTGATGTCAAATTGACGTTGATCAGAGCCATAACCATGAAGAACTTGTCTTGCTGTGTCTCTTGTTCTTTGATTGAAGTGGTAAGAGGCATCAAAAAGCAAAATTCATGCTTCAGAGATTCAATGGCGGCACATATATGTGGCAATATCTAAATGTTGATGCTTAAGGTTGACAATATTGGACAAAACCTCATAACATCAGTGCACATCATCATGGTTGCCCTTGTTCAAACACTATAAAAAGTCTTATAAAAGTGATACTTGTCCAAAATGGTTAGATCCAAGGAGTGCCAAAAGGAGGACATGAAGTTGAGCGCCAATTCTCACCCAAGCAAATTGTTCAACCTCAGGAATTTTAGTTTCCTTCTTAATTAGATGATCTGAATATCCTTGACTTTTGAACCATAATTTTATGGAAGCCTCCCATGACTTGTAGTTAGGTGTTCCACGTAATTTTTCAGTAGTAATGGCAGTGGTATCACCCAAGACAGAGGTGATTGGACTAGATTTTTGACTTTCAAAAGACGACATGGCACTTTGGATCAAAGAGAGCTCAAATGAAAACAAGAAGAGACCTTGTTTAGTAAAAAAAAACTGGGGGAAGGGCTGAATTCAAGAGGGCGACCAAATCTATGAAGAGACTTGCCAGCGTGAGAAGATGAGTGCATAAACGGGCTAGTGGCATATGACAACACGTGGAGGAGGCGATGACGATTATTCCAATAGGGATGGATCGATCTGGGTCTTTTGAGGGTAGTGGTGGGGTGCGTGTCACCTGGATTTGGCTAGGCAGTGATGGTTCTGATTGGAGAGAGTAAAAAAAGGAAAAAGATATGGAGAAAGAAATTAAGGTTTTGTGTTGGAATCTGTCAAGCTAAGGAGAGGAATTATTGGAAGGAGGCATAATAGGCTTTGATACCATGTGAAATTGGTCAAATGTAAAATGTGTATACTCCCTTACACTTTATCTTATTTATGGAGGAAAAAAAAGTGTAGTATAGTGTGTAGTACAAGTAGTACATTCTTCGTATCTAAATGCTTATGAACCTAGTCTATATTATGTACAATATTCATCCTAATATATACAATATTCTAGCAACTATATTTGATACTCAAAGAATTCAAGTATGTGTTTTATTTCCCAATCAATCTTTACATTCTCTAATTCTGATATTAATAGCCTCCAATTGGTTGTTAAATTGTCCAACTGATTACAAGTACACCAACTAATTCTCTAACTACTAACTAACTAATGACTTTTCCATGTAATGTTAGCCACACATTACAGACTACATAGGCTTTCTATACTTCTCAATTGCCAAATTGAGTAATGTTAGCCACACAAGATGTTTTCTAGAAAGTAAGACACCTATCTATACAGGCTGTTCAAACTTTGCAGTGTGTCAGATCCAATAGCCTACACAGACCTCCACTATAGTGTTACTTTATGTGTGGCACTCTTGGTTGTACTTGCATCCGTTATATATTAAATGCTTCTTGAGTACTATACCACAGATTTCACAACTTGCTTTTAACACTGATGAAAATTGCACTAGACTTGTCAAAGAACCTGCTTTATGATTAAAAAAAAATTTATAATTTTTCTCCCTATAAAGGAAAAGCATGAGGTATGATGTAATTAATGTTTAACTTATGCCTAAACTCTCTTCTAGAGATTCAACTTGCAGTATAGTTTTATGCCTTAATGTACTGAACATGTTAATAATACGTAGTTATTATGATTTTTTTTTTAAATTAAGCTCTTAGTTACTTTGAAGGATGGTGTGGGGTGAAGTAATGCATTCTCAAATTCTGGTTATCCAACCCATTTGATGAGCCCTTCCAACTTCCCATCAGTCAGCTTCCTCACCTTTATCACATTTGAAGAGGAGGTTGGTCTAGCTCAGATATAATTGATGGAGAATTAAGCAAATGTTGGGAACCCACACTTTAAACCAGCTTGTATGGGGAAGAACCATATCATTTAAGTAACTTAATCATAACCCTTCTTAAAAAATGGGAAAGTGGAGTGGGATAAAAAAAGAATTGAAATTGTAAAAAATCCAAACCATCCTAAACCATTAAATTTGGAGTGGAATAAAATATGGGCTATAGGATAGGATAAATCTTTTTAATTCTCCCCACTTTTAGTTTTTAAACATTGAATTAATGGTTAAAATGCTTAAACCATCTCATCCCATCCCACTCCACCCCACTACACTCCTTCCTCCCATTCAAGCCCTTAGCAATTGTATCTTTGACAATTTGATTTTTCTATGCTTTCATTTGACTAGATGTTACTTTATAAGATTATTTCTATTAATGCAATGAGTGACTTATAATGGGATTCTTTCAATTGACCAATGTGGGTAAATTGGCATACAAGGCTGAGATGAAGACCATGAGAGAGCACTTAATATCAGAGATCGACAAAGTGGAAAGCCTCACTTGAAAAGAGATTGCTCGAGCATGTTTAAAACTCTCCACTGACGAAAAGCTAATGGTTTCATTTTGCTTGTTGTCAAACGACATGAAGATAGATTGGATTCGAGAGATCCTTCATGGGCAGCTTTAGTGGATATGTATATGTTTGTAGTTTTTTTTGTACATTTTGTATTACTTATAGGTGGACATATGTATATAGGCCATTTCTAACTCAAATTGTAGGTCCAATGCACATATTAGGTGTTGTTATTTGTATGGTTGTTAACTCGGCGAGTTAATGAAGTTAACTCATCGAGTTAACGTTTTTACATGTTAAAAATGAGTTAACTCGGTATCCAACTTGGTAATAGTCCTGACTTGCTCAAACTCGTGAGTGACTTGGTCTAACTCGGTCGAATTGGCGAGTCGCTACCGAGTTGGGCGAGTTGAGATTTGCTTCAAAACTCAAAACTCTCCATCAGGATTCGAACCCACACGCAAGAATATGTCTAGCGCCTAACCACTTGGCCAAGATCTTTAATATATATATGATAAAATTTTTATATATGCAAGTCTTGATTTTAATTTGGCCAAATGAGTAAAACATTTTTTTGGTCCCTTACTTGTAGGGTGTTTTTTTAAGTTAATCCCTTATAAAATTTATTTTTTATTTTAATCCCTCACAGGTAAGTAAGATATTATTTTAATTTAGTCCTTTATAGAATTTGTTTTCAATTTAGTCTCTCATATGAATATTTTTCAATTTCTTCCTTTATAAATAATATCATTATTAATAATGCCATTCATTTTTTTTATAGTTTGAATTTTATTTTGGCCAAATGAATAAAATCTCTTTTGATCTCTCACTAATAGGTTATTTATTAATTTGATTCCTTATAAAATTTATTTCTCATTTTGGTCCCTCAAACAAAATACTTCTCAATTGAGTCACTTATAGAATTTTTTATCAATTTTAGCCCCTCACATATAATTTTTTCTCAATTTATTAATAGAGGTAAACTCTTACAAATCTACATTATGATTCTACGTTATGAGTCTACACCCCCTCTCACGAGTTTACCTAGAATCGCGAGTTTGACAACCTTGGTTATTTGCACTTTTTGTAGCTAGAGGAACACACAACATGTGAGTATATGTAGGTGGTCAGACCTAAGCAAGGGCCATAGGGCATTGAAGTTTAATTTTTTACCATGTATAAATATGAATGTTAGCCATTGCAATTCATATGCCAACTTTTGATTATATAGACATGCCAAAATATGAGGAATGTATTGGATTTTAGTATTATGCAACTTTACTTTTGAACATTAGTTTAGCATTTTCGCAATATATGGTTAACCTCATTCAGTGCAAGTGTGTAGTATTGTTGTACTGTGACTTTTCACCATAAGTTCCTTATAAAATTTTGGCAAATTTTGTTAAGCCCATTTACTAAGAGATCAAGGTTTTGATGATAACAATATAAGAAGAAAAGTTTTTCTTATGTATCACTTAGGTTCTAAATGTTTTCAATATTTAATCATGTCTTAGAAACCTTTGTAAATAATATTGAACTGATAGGAATCATTTTAAATGAATGTATATTGAATTTCAGTCTTAAAAGGTTGAAAAAAGCTGATTTGAGAGCTTTTTGTCAATGAACAGTTGATTGGTTACTAGCCAGTAGTCGACTAGTCACATTCTGAAAAGCCCCTAGTTTGTTACCAGCTTGAGTTCTGATTGATTGGGCACTCTGTGAGTGAACAATTAACTGGTCACAAGCTAGCAATTGACTAGTCACTTTCTTAGATGAGACTAGTTAGCTACCAGCTCAAGCCTAATTGACTGGGAGCTCTCAATTAGTGAATAGCCAACTAGCCACTTACTAGCAGTCGATTGGTCACACTCAGATCAAGCATCAATCAACTGTTAGCCTTGAGACCATCAATTGGGAGTTCTCTGTGAGTGACCAGTTGTTGGTAAAGAATGAGCAGTCGACTATTGGAGTCCAAAATTTGAACATTGTGAGAAGGAATGAGTGAACAGTTGACTGCTTAGTGGTGAACAGTCGACTAGTCAGTGGCAAAAAAGTTATAACGAAATTATAACTACTATATTTTGAAATATCTCATTTCCCACTCACTCCCAATGGATCTATTGGACCTTAATCTATATAAACTCGACTTAAGACCTCTGATAGAATAAGAGAAACATTTAAGGGTGATTATATCATAAGTTTTCATCATCTTATCAACTATATATCATATTATTGCTTCATTGTTTCATCAATTCTATTCAAAGAGTTTATTTATCTGTAACTCTTTCTTTCTTCAGAGGGAGAAGCTCAAGGAGGTTCCTTGAAAGAGTCATGCTAGATAGAGCTTAGGTTTAGGGGAAGTATATCCCTGAGAGAGAGAATTTAAGGAGGTTCTTTGAAGGTGTCAAGCTGTGAGAGTTTAAGAATTTAGGAGAGGTTCTCTTGGGTAGTGTATTGATTTATTGAGATAGTGAAAAATCCAAAGAGGTTGCTTGGGGACTGGATGTAGGACTAGGTAAAAGCCGAACCAGGATAAATTTTTGTGTCTACTCTTCTTCCTCACTCTCTTTACTTTCTACATTTATTCTTTGATTGTTTCACAAAAAGAGTTTTTTAGTAAAATTTTTTTATAAAACTTAATTCACCCCTTTTAAGTTCTAGCCTTGCTCAACATGTGGTATCAGAGCTTAGGCTCTTGGTTAAAAGACTTAACCATCTCAAGAGTGTAAATGGTTGGATATGGTGAAAATGTTTTACCCGAAGGGCTATCCATCACAAAACCTCATGGTTTCAATAGTGAAAATTTCACCTACTAGAAACTTAGGATGAAAATTTTCTTTGAAACTGTTGACATTGACCATTGGGATGTGATTGAAGAAGATCTTTATGTGCCTATGAAAGAGGAAGAAGGCAAGGCCTTAGCCAAACCTAAAATTGAATGGAATGAAATAGATGAAAGAAAAGTTTTGTTAAACAATAAAGCCAAACTTATTCTTACCAATGCACTTGCAAAGAAGAGTACTTAAGAGTATTAAATTACGAAAGAGCAAAGGAAATGTAGGAGGCTTTAGAGATAGCTCATAAGGGAACTTCAGGAGTAAAAGAGTCTAGGATTCATAATCTTACACATTAATATGAATTGTTCAAGATGAATCCCAGAGAAACCATTAAAGAAATGCAAATTCGTTTTACTCACATTGTGAATCATTTAACAGCTCTAGGGAAGACATACTCACAAACTGATCAGGCTTACAAGATCATGAAGGCTTTCCCTATGGAATAGCAACCACAAGTGACAACAATTGAAGAGGTAAAAGGTTCATAAGTAAAATCAGTTTCTGCTCTTTTTGGGAACCTTCATGAGCATGAGCCAAGGTTGAAGCAGCTCCTTGAGGAACATGATAAGAAGAAAAAGGGTCTTGCTCTCAGAGCTTCATCATCAATGCATCCAGATGAAGAATAATATAAAGATGATTCATTAGATGAAATTGATAAAGAAACTCTTGGTCTCTTCATCAAAAAGTTTGGAAGATTCTTCAACAGTAGAAGATTGAATGGAAGGAGACAAACTAGAAGAAATTAATAAACTAAAGAACTTCCCATATACTACGAATGCAGAAAACCAGGGCATATCAAGTAGGAATGTTCTTAGTTTCTAAAGAAACAAGACAGCTCTGAGAAGAAGAGAGGAAAAAAGAAGAAAAAGGCCTACTTGTCTGCTGCTTGGGGAAAAAGTGATGAGGAGTTAGAAGATGATGATGAAGAAGCCAACCTCTACTTTATGGCAAGTAAAGATGAGGTATGTATGAAGGCTACTGGAATAAGTGGTACTTGGATAGTGGATGCTCCAAACATATGACTGGAGACAAATCTAAGTTAATTTCTCTTCAACCAAGGAATGGAGGGAATGTCACAATTGGAGATAACGGACAAGGAAGAATCACTAGCATTGGAACAGTTGGTAAGAACTCTTCCACCACTATTGATAATGTGCTTCTTGTTGAAGGCTTGAATCATAACCTTCTAAGCATTAGTCAATTATGTGATAAAAACAATATAGTTGTATTTGATTCAAAACATTGTTTGGTTGAAAATTTAGATGAAAAGAAAACTATACTCATAGGACATAGAATTAACAATGTATATGTTATTGATTTGGATGATATTCCTCTTACAAATTCAAAATGTTTGATGAGTGTAAATGATGATAGTTGGTTATGGCATAGAAGGCTTGTTCATGCTAGTATGAATCTCTTAAAGAAGCTTGCCAAGAAAGACTTAGTTGTTGGATTGCCTAAGTTAAAATTTAATAAAAACAAATTTTGTGACATGTCAGAAGGGAAAACGAGTTAAAAGTTCTTTTATGGCAAAAAGAATTATCTCTACAACTAGACAACTGCAATTACTTCACATGGATTTTTTTGGTCTTATAGAATAATGAGTCTTAGAGGAAATTATTATATTCTAGTAATTGTAGATGACTTCTCTAAAAACACTTGGACATTTTTCTTTTCACAAGGATCAAGCTTTTAAATCTTTTCCAAAACTAGCAAAGTTCATTCAAAATGAACAAGGCATGACATTGTGAGAATAAGAAGTGATCATGGTGGAGAATTTGAAAATAATCTATTTATGGAGTTTAGGGTTTAGGGTTTAGGGTTTATGGAGTTTTGTGATGATAATAGAGTTCAACACAAGTTTTCTGCACCAAGAACTCTTCAACAAAATGGAGTAGTTGAAAGAAAGAATAGAACTTTAGAAGAAATGGCTAGAATCATGCTACATGAAAGAAATCTTCCTAAATACTTTTAGGGTAATGTAGTAAACACTACTTGCTATGTTATGAATAGAGTTATGATAAGGCCCATATTGAAAAAGACTCAATATGAGCTATACAAAGGAAGAAAACCAAATATTTCTTTTCTACATGTATTTGGATGCAAATGTTTTGTATTAAATAATAGAAAAGATAATTTAGGTAAATTTGACGCTAAATCTAATGAGGCAATCCTCTTAGGATATTCTAATACAAGTAAAGCTTATAGGGTATATAACAAAAGAACTATGACAGTAGAAGAATCTATTCATGTGAATTTTGATAAGTCTGACCCTCTTAAGCCAAGAGAGGTATCGTCTGAAAAAATTACAATTAAGTTTAATGATCTCACAATAAAAGACAAGCAAACAGCTCAAGAAAAGAAAAATGAAGGTGAATCCATCAAGATAGAAGAACAATCCTCCTTACATAAAGAGTATGACCAAAAAGTGGAGAAAGAAGTCATTTATAAGCTACCAAAGGCATGGAACTTTAAAACAGATCATCCACCAGAACAAATAATTAATGAGGTTTCTAAAGGGGTAACAACTTAAACTCACTTAGAAATATTTGCAATCATCAAGCTTTCTTATCCCAGATAGAACGAAATGGAATAGATGAAGCCTTAAAAGATGAATATTAAGTTCTAGCTATGCAAGAAGAATTAAATCAATTTGAAAGGAGTTAAGTATGGAAACTTGTCCTTAAACCCAGTAATTGGCACTAAATGGGTATTTAGAAATAAGCTTGATGGATCTGGAATTGTTACTAGAAATAAGGCTAGGTTGGTTGCAAAAAGTTACAATCAAGAAGAAGGAATTGATTATAATGAAACCTTTACACTGGTAGCTAGATTACAAGTAATTGGTATGTTACTAGCCTTTGCATGTAAAAATGATTTTAAGTTGTATCAAATGGATGTCAAAAGTGCATTTCTTAATGGATAAATTATGGAAGAAGTATACATAGAACAATCTCCAGGTTTTAAAGATCAAAATCTTCAAAATCATGTATTCAAATTAAGAAAAGTATTATATGATTTTAAGTATAGCTGTCAAAGTGGGTCAACCCGGCCCACCCGAACTGACCCACCCGAGGTGGTGGGTTAAACGAGTCAGCCCGTTTAACCCATCATAAGATGGTGGGTTTAAAATTTCAACCTGCCCCACCTAGTGGGTTAAGCAAGTTGATCCGTTTAATCCACAAAAAAATTTAAAAAATAAAAATAAATTAAAAAATTATAAAAATTTAAATGTGACTTTTTTTAGGCATATGTCTTGTTTAATCAATCAATTTCTATATCAATATAAATAAATAAATAAATAATTAGATAAAAACTAAGTTTAAACGAATTAAAACAAGTAGAGTAATCCAATAATTCAATGATTCACTAAGAATAAGAATATGATTATGAGTAGAATATTTAAATCTAGAAAATTACAAAATAATAGAGACAATACAACACATACATTATGGTTAATTTTTTTAAATAGAAAAGTGCAGTGGGCTGGAGCGCTAGATTGAATGAGTGAAAATTTTTTTTTAAAAAAAAAACAGGCAATCCATTTAACCCACGAGCTGACTCGTTTAACTCGCGGGTTAAACGGGCTAAGTTGATAACGGGTTCTCAAAGAAACCCCTCAACCCAACCCACCTCTTAGGTGGGTTAAACGGGCTCAACCTGATGGGTCAAACCCGTTTTGACAGCTCTAATTTTAAGCAAGCTCCTAGAGCATGGTATGAAAGATTGAGTACATTTCTCATTAAAAATAATTTCTTTAAAGGCAAGGTTGATACAACATTATTCTTAAAAAAGAAAAGGCATGATATTTTAGTAGTTCAAGTTTATGTGGATGATATTATTTTGGTGCTAGTAATGAAAATCTATGCAAAGAATTTGTTAAAATGATGAAAGGAGAATTTGAAATGTCTATGATGGGGGAGCTTACATTTTTCTTGGGTCTCCAAATCAAACAACAAGCAAATGGTACCTTTATAAATTAGCCTAAATACGTCAAAGAATTACTTAAGAAATTTGGATTTGAAAATATTAAAACAAAAGACACTCCTATGGAATCAACTATAAAGATGGATGCTAATGAAAAGGGACAACCTTATGACATCTTAAAATACAAAGGTATGATTGGATCCCTTCTATATTTAACTGCAAGTAGACCTGACATTATGTTTAGTGTATGCATTTATGCCAGATTCCAAATTTGTCCTAAAGAATCTCATTACTTAGCAGTAAAATAATTTTTAGATATATTGTTGGCACAATACAAATGGGTATGTGGTATCCAAAAGGATCCACTAATACTTTGATGGGATATTCAGATGCTAATTTTGCGGGATGTAAAATTGATAGAAAAAGCATTAATGGAACATATCAATTCTTTATAAATTCTCTTGTTTCTTGGTTTAGTAAGAAATAAAATAATGTAGCATTGTCCACTATTGAAGCTGAATATGTTGCCGTTGGTAATTGTTATGCTCAAATGCTTTGAATGAAGTAACAACTAGAGGATCTTGGGATATATCTTAAAGAGATTCCAATAAAATGTGACAATACCAGTGTAATTAATCTTACTAAGAATCACATCATGCATTCAAGGTCTAAATATATAGAAATCAGGCATCATTTCATTAGGGACCATGTTCAAAAGAATGATATTAGCCTTAAATTTATCAAAACTAAATTTCAACTTGTTGAAATGTTTACTAAACCTATTTCTTTTGAAAGATTTTGTTTTGTAAGAGGTGAACTTGGAATGATTAATCCTAATGAGCTATAAAATAAAGAATTAAATTGTTTTGCCATTTGTTTAATGAGAACATTCACTAACTTAAGCATCAAAGTGGTTTTAATCTATTTTCCAGAATGTTAGTGATGAATTTATGTGATTTCCACTTATTTGATGTAATGTTTGGTTGAATGTTTATGCTTAGATATGTTTTTGAGTAGAGTACTCTTTAGAAATTAAGAAAGTTTGGCATGAATAAATTGAATTAGTCACATTTTGAAGTGACCAGTTGACTGCCAAGAAGTGGCTAGTCAATTGGTAAAGGGTAGAGGAGTGACCAATAGCTCAGGGAAGTGAGTAGCAGCTAACTAATGGCTCTTTATAAGGGAGCAGTCGATTGCCAAATAATGGTCAGTCAACTAGGTACATTATAGAGGCCAACAATTGACTGGTGGTAAGTGACCAATCGACCAGGAGATTCTAGAGAGTAACCCTGTGAAAAATAGAGGTCAACATTCGGTTGTTCACAAGTGACCTATCGATTGGTCAATGCCAACAAGACTGAGTAGAAATAGGGTTAACAGTTGACTGCTCACTAGGGGCCAGTCAACTTATGGATGACAGAACTTGCTATTTAGGCAGTTAAACCCTAAAAACTAACCTTTCTCATTATTATTACCAGTCGACTGCTTTTCCCCTTTCTTGCTCTTCAATTTTTCGGCCAAATCTTTTCAAAATCTTGGTGATTTTGTTTCCAAATCAACTAAAATCACCGATTGAACACCTCAATATAGGGTTTCATCAATTTAAAAGGAGATTTTTTGTTGTTCTCCTTTTCTATCCAAAATATTTGAAATCTTTCTTGCGTTCTTGCCTCTCCACCATCATTCTTGCTTATCCATCATCAATCATGGCCTAAAGACGAACTCTCAAGTGTGCAAGGACCAAGAATGCCATTGTTGGCTCATCATCTGGTCCTCCTCCTCTCTTTTCCTCAAGAGCACAAAAGGTGGCATTCATTGAGAACTTTTAACAAAAAGGAGTTCTTTCAAGTAGGTATGTGCATCTTCCTTTGCTTCAAGAAGAGGGATTTTCTCTTTTTGATTTATTTGTCAATGCTAGGTTAAATCATCTACCAAGTTTGAAGCTTGATTATAGCCCCAAGGTTATTAGGGCTTTTTACTTTAATCATCCATACAACCTCACAACCTAACTCATCACCGCTGAGGTTAGAGGTTCAAGAATTGTGTTTGGTGATGAAACTTTAGCTGACATACTTAATCTTCCTATGCCTACTGGGCACTATTTCACTAACCATCCAAACTCACTTATAACTATGACTGGCTACAACAAGTTGGAAATCATGAATAAGATAAATGAAGCAGTCATTAACATTCACCTATTGGGTCAAAATTTATTTTAACAATAAGCAAAGTAATTTATTTAGCAATTATAATCTTTTTCAATGTGCTTTCATTTATCGTGCATCCTCTAATCAACAATTAAATCTAAAAAAACAATCTAGGAAAATTCCTAAGCGACTTACCATTTCAAATAATAATTTCCAACAACCCAACTTCTTCTCCTTGAGGTCCAATGACACTAAAGAATCAAGGAAGGTTCAAACATGATCACTTGGCACACTTTAACTCCTACCAAGACAATAGGAGTTTATAATTAAACAATACAATCATCAATTTAACACTTTGGGGTGTTATATACTTACCCAAGACCAAAACCCCTGGAAGAGTTCCTTGCATTTCCTTCAAACCATGCTCCAATTTAAATTTTTGGGTTAGTGTTCACACAACTCGCCTAAATGAGTTCTTCTTTAAAATTAGAAGCTAAACTTGAAATCAAAATCTAGAATTAAGGGAGAAATGCATGAAATACCTAGGGAAAGTAAAGCCCTAACTTGGTTCGAATAAATTTCACCTAAATTATGCAAATTTTGGACTTTGGCTACTGTTCACACTTGCTTAAACTTTTAAGAGAAATCCTTCAGTTTCAGAACAATAAACTTGAAATTAAGGGCTGGAAATGGAAGGGAGAGATGCAAAGAACATGTTAAAGTACAAGCCCTATCAAAATCAGAGGAGAAAGCTGCGATTCAAGCTCAAATTTTCCTTTAATATGCAACTGGACGAGGGCTTCACTGGGGAGAGTTTTCTCATCGGAATTGCACCTTCTTTGGCCACCAACTTGATGGACAACGATAATGGGTGACAATGGGCCGACTGCTGGTGTGAGTTGATAGAGAGTGGCTGAGATTCGAAGCTGAGAGGGAGAGAAAAATGGAGACACTGTGAAGAATGAGGGGAAGAAGAAAGAGATGTGAGGGAGGGTAGTTTGGTAATTTTCTACTTGGAGGACACATTGCAGCCAAGCAAAAATAATACTCTTATATATGTGGGTCAGACTTAACCACTTGAGGCAACTTAGGATTTATGAAATTTGTTACTTAAATTAATGTAAAGGCTCCTATTTCTACAACTAATTAGATGGTTATGTTATTATTATTATTATTATTATTATTATTATTATTATTATTATTATTATTTTTCTTAATTGAATTTCTTTTTCCCCTTAACTTATGTAAATATTCACAAAATTATCCTTTCCAAGTTAAAAAAATTTTAGATGTAAAATTTTGGAATATTACATTATTAAAGGTTATATGTATACAAATAAACAAAAAAACAAAAATTACAGTCAAATGAACCTCATGGAGGATGAGCCACAATAATTCGAAAACACATAAGAAAGATTTATACTTCACTAGATACCGATACATAGCAGTAAACTTTAGAAGCTAAGCTATGCATCAGAAGATGTTGTACGATAAGGTTCACTTACCCTCTACTACACTAGTCGCTACATCCACTGTCGTCAAAGTGCCCTAGCTCCTCAATTGGCCTCTTGTTCGTGAAGAAACACAGGAGAAGTCATCCTCTTCTGCACTCGACAACCTCACCAGATTTTGCACACCGAAAGATGTCGCCCTCTACAATTAAGAAGGAATGAACCCTGAATGTGAAGATGTCCCCTTTATTGCATTTGGCACTTCACTGTCTAACCTCCTTCTTCATATGGGTTTATCGTTTAAGTATGTGAGAATATTTCATATTTGGGTTTTGAATATTTGAAGGGTATTATGGACATTTAGCCACCATTCAATTGCTATCCATTATGTTTTTTGTTTGACCAAACATGGCATAAGATATCTATTCTCATTTCTTTTCATGTCATACCAAGCGTAGTCATAATTTAGATTATTTCTTTCCATTTCTATTTTTATTCCTATTATTATTGTCATTTCCATTCCCTCAAAACATTTCCCTTTATCAAACGGGCTATTAGAGTTACTATTCATCTACTTTTGCAAGCATACCCCCTATAATTAATAATAATATATGTCTTTGGGATGGGGCCATGTGGTGTTCCTCCTACATGAATATAAGATCAATTATTTACACATGCAACCAAAAACACTGGACTTAAAATGGAAACATACTATTAATGAAAGACTCTTGCATAAGATGTCATTGAAGGACATTAATAATAAGCTTTCACCTTATTAGCATTTAAGTTCTCAAGTGAATCAGTGAAGTATTAGAAATACATTTACATCTTATTGGTATATTAAATGATAAACTTGAAAGCACACTTATTTATTGGGTAGAAAAAAAGTACATGTCTAATATACCATATGCTCTTTTTGATGAGGAAGATGAGAATCACATACCTTTCCAAAATAAGATCATTTTCTTTGTTAGAGAAGTCATAATTATTATCAATATTTATCACCATATCCATAATCTGCCTTAAAGCCACTTGAGCTTTCGTGAATCTCATTTTCTCGTAGATGATTTGAAAACTCTGCTACTAAAGGTATATATTCTTTATTGACGGCGGCTTGTTTAGACATTTTGGCCAAACAAGATTCAATCCTTAAAAGAGACAATTGGAATATATTAGGCTACATCATCAAGCAAATATGAGACTACATGTGACTATATAAACACAGACGTGGGACAAATGACATATATAGTGGAGCCCCATTAAAACAAAATAATAATGCACACATGGTAGTTCCCAAGATCTATTATATATTATATATAAGTAAAGTAGACTCTCTTTAATTTGGAAACTCTGTTGATTGATGAGAAGTCTGGATTAATCAAACCCTCAACTCTTCATGCAATGACTCTCATTGATACATCTATTGATAATTTTTCGAAGTGCATAAATTCTTTTGTAATCAACGACAAAATTTATAAAGTAATTTATTAACCACATCCTAAATTGAAAAATTTTTGAATTTTGAAATTTTTAAAAAATTAATGAATTTTTCATTGCTAATGAGAAGAATTATGAAGTAATTAATTAATTGCCTTCTAAATCATAAATTCTTCAAAGTTTGAGAAATTTTTGGAATAAACAAGAAAATTAATGAATTGATTAATTGCCTTTTAAATAAGAAATTCTTTGAATTCTTTGAAGTTCAATGGTTTTTAAAGTTAGCTAAAACAATAATTAATTAATTAATTGTCCATTAAAGTTTATAATAAGAGAATATAAATATAACTTAGCATGATCCAAAATTAAAGTAAGAGAAAATTATATATAATTGAATGATTTATTAATGACCTAGATCATTCAAAATTCAAAAACAAAGTTAAATGTGATTCCATAGTTTATGATATTTTAAAATTTTCTAGAAAGAGCAACACTAAGAGTTGCTTTATACATCAAATGATATCTTTTATGATAATATATTAACAATGAATTCAATAATTTAAAATGTATTAACATATAATAATATAATTTTTTTTTCTAAAACTCGTGTAATGCACAAGCAAATAAACTAGTTTTAATAATAACACATACCCTAAAACTTTATCCCAACCTCTACCAATGTATGGTAATGATAGCATCAAAAGGAGCATGACTTCAATCAATTAAGAAACTTGCAAGTACGCACCAAATATTTCAAGAATAACTACAAATAAACCACTTGAATAAAAGATCCATGCTCAATTGTGTGACACCATCCAACAACCCTCACAAAATCTGTTATACGTCACCAATGAACAAAAAGGCATTACATTAATTGTCCAATAAAAAAAAAATACATTATTACATGAAGTTACATCATTAGAATAATTTAAAAGTTCATGTGCAGGAAGAAATTTATATTATATTTCAATTAATTCCATTGTATTTTTCTTTTATAAAGTAAAATTTTACAGATGGAATCTAAAACTTTCATTGGAACTAATTATGAATTGAGATGAAAGAAGAAAAGAACGGTAGAGACACAACATTGCACGAAGTAAGGCCTAACATATAAAAATTGAACCCCCTAAGACAAGATTTTCTTTCCCCACAGTGTTTTTTCCACTAGATAGATCAATGGGTCAGTGGAATTTTAGACTTAAGTTACAAATCACCATTCATTATCAAGGAGAACAGAAAATACCAAAGAGATCTTTCCAAAGAACTATATTTATTTCTTTGGATTCTATTTTTTACTAAAAATTTTTAGGACTTGGACTTATATGGATTAATCAGCTTGAATAATTTTTATCTAGTCCATTTTGCTTAAATGTAAAACTTTCTACTTAATCCAATAAACATTTACATTGCTGCCACCATGCACGTTGAGTGTTCTATGTATGAATTCTCAGTTTGGATTTCATGATGTTCGGCTTTCGAATTTTAGTCCTGTGCTGTTTTTCTCCCTTGTGATGTCTGAACTAGTTTGTATGATATCCAGATTTTTTTCATCTTTCTTGTATTTTATCTTGCTTAAAAATGATTATTTTTTTGCTTTTAATATATTAAACAGGTTCCATTCCCCTAAACGAATTATACCAAATAACCAAATTATATATATATATATATATATATATAATGAAATAGTAATCTGTTTAAAAATATATCAGACCTTTATTTGAACGTTGACTGCTTCTTTGAAAACTTACATCTAATCTGAATTTTTACAGTAGAATAAATAAATTATACATAACCAAATTAAGTATATTGTTTAATATAAATTATTGACTCAAAATTTTAAATATTATTAATTTAATATTAAATATTATCGATTATAATTTCCAAAATTTAAATCCAATTCTTTAAAATTCTAGACAAATCAAATGGAAAGCTTGCAAAATAATTTAGAGAAATCCCCTTTTAATATCTAGCAGCATTGTCTCACATGCGCTTTGCGGGAACTCATATTCAGTTCACTCTCTGTACTAACAATCGTCATAAATTAATGTCTTTCTTCTGAGTTTTTATTTGGTCACCAAAAAATGAAGGAAAATTAAAATTGAGTGAGAAAATATATGAAATATTTTCATCTTATTCTTATATCATGTTTACTCCCCAATAATAATCATGAATTAGCTCTTAAGTTTTCATATTTGCTAAAGAAAAAGATATATTATAGACATGGAAATGCTTTAGATTCCTCTTAGTGTCCATTTAATGTTAAGAATTGGGCTCAAAATTAAGGTACGGAATTGGAATTGGACCCAACAATTCTAATCTTTTTGGTTTGGATGATCTTATAAAATTACATTTTCAATTCTGTACACCAATTTCATTGAATTAAAATATAACTAGTAAAAATTATTTTCAATTTTTATCTCTTATCTCAAAAATTACAATTTCAAATGTTAGAATTGAAATGTGACTCTTCTACTTATAACACAATATTTTATATTTTTAAAAGTCATTATTAATATTTAGCTTCGAATGTTATATTTTTAAATTTCAATATTAAGATAATTATAAACTAATTGTTTTTATTTTTAATATTTTGTTAATTATTCATGTACACATATACACAAGTGAAACACACATAATGCATGCACAAGCTGGCACGCATATACATATATACTAAACATGTAACACATAAGTGCACTCACATAAACACAATGGAAATGTAACACAAACGCACATGCATATGCACACGCACCATAACACACAAACACAAATACATATATAATGAATATGTTACATATACACATATGCACATGCATGCAAACACGCGAACACCTACACATATATATGGAATATGTAACACATATGCACACATACATGTGAATATATATAACGAATATATAATATAAATGCACACGCACATACATGTACATATGCATCCACATGCACATATATAAATACATATATAATAAATTTATTACATACGCACACACACACACACATATATATAAAACAAATATGTAACATGATATAAAATCATTAGATATACTAATATTCAAAAAATAACATGATTGTACATATATATATATATATGCTTGTACGCATAAGTACAATTTAATATTACAACATATATGCATATAATATAACACAACATTGCACACACATATGCTATACATCCATGGTAAAATATTTATTGCACACATGAAATGTCAAATAATCTATTTTAAAATTATTTTAAATGCTAAAGAGTATCTTATATCGTCTAATATAAACAAGGAAAAAGAAAATATTTTAAATATATAAATTATAAATTATTTTTAATATATTATTCATGTTTATCATTTGAAAAAAATTATCTTTCATCTAAATAGTAAAATTAAAATTAAAATTAAATTTAGAATTATAATTCTATGTTATAATTCTTTAACTCGCCCAAACATAAATTTTAAAATTTTGAATCAATTCCAATTCTAATAAAATTAGAATTAGAATTATAATTTTACATTCTAATTCTAATTCTTAATACCAAATGGAACCTTAGTTCTATTGTTTGTGCTGTGAGTTTGCATTGTATGCGGTTGGAAAGGCCTGCTTCTTGTTTTCTTAATCTTAAATTTTATTTGATGTTTAGTGCAAATAACTTTTACTGTAAGCTATTGTGGAAGCCATGGTCTTCAATCTTTCAGAATATCAAATTGCAACTTTGATGACAATAGCCATCACGTCTTTCTTTTCATTTTTCCGCTTCCATTTTGATAGTGACTTTGGGTAGACGTAGAATTGGCCTATAAATATATTAATGAACTTTGCATCTGTGTCTCTCAGCATAATATACAATTTTTTTTTTCCTTTAGCTAACTTGATTCATTTTAATGTTTTGTTCTTTTCAATATGTCCTAGAAAGGGTTACAAATTTTCAATTTCTGATGTCTTGGTTTATTTTTGCTCTAATGGGAAAAGAGCACTCTTGCGTTATTTATGTTTTATCATAGATACAATAATATATATATATATATATATATATTAACTCTAATTCATAACACAAATAATATCATTTTTGTGCTGATTTTGAAAAGACTCTTAAATAATTAATTTGAAAGTTATTAAGCACCTAATAATTATTTGGACTTGAATATTCTACTTTCAGTGGCAGCTAATGATGATCTTAATTTGAATATTCTACCTTCAGAGGTAATTGATGATCATCTTAATATCATTTATTATGCTTTTTATACAAGCTTTAATTTAAATATTACAGTTAATATGTATTTTAAAAAAATTAATGATTTTCCTTTTGACTCTTTTCCAATGATAGATTTCTTTTTTGTTTACTTTTAAGTTTTGATTTGATGAATATTATATATTCTACTTTTATTAGAAAATAGTAGGATTTAACTTTTCGAAAGATGTTTGGATTTATCCACTCTATGATAATCAATATTTTATTAAATATGTCAACGTATATTAATTCCTCATGATCTAATAATTAGTATGATTGTCAACTATTCTATATGGCTTCAAATGTAAATTTTGATATTAGCATGAACTCAACATTGTGTCATATTTTTATTGCCACATAATCATATAATTTTATAGGATAGATGTATTGGCATCACAATCGGCATTACAATTGTTTCACAATTGTCATAACAATTGGAATTACAATTGGTTTCTTGGTGTTATGGATAGTATAGATGGCATTACATGAATTTGTTAATGTACAATTGATAGTTTTCAATGATATCAATTAAGCATAATAGGTAAATATAAGTGTAAATTTTGAAAACACATTAATGTACTTATTAGCTTGTATGATTATTAAAAAGCATCATCATTATATAATTTGAAATTTATTTTGGAGTGATTTGTTAGTAAGGAAAAATAAATATAATCATTATGTAATATATATATATATAAAGATATATTTAGATATTTAAGTAAATGTCAATTATTGTTAATTAAGTTCACTTATGGTTAAACTTTCAAAATTTACCAATGGTAAGTCAATTTAAAGAAACTAGTGAGTTAATTTTCTTTAATCACATATATTGGTTTATCTAAAATAATATACATGTTTGATTGAGGATTTTAATTTGTTAGAAAACATAAAATTTATACTGTTTAATTTATGATATTATATCATCTACCCAAAGGAAAGCTATAATATACTTTTGTGAAATTGTTAATAGTTTATTTGAATTAGCATAAAGTTTTAAATTTTTATGTGAATGACTATTGCTAACAAAATTAAGGCAACTATTTCCCAAATAAAAATTGTGAAGTTATACCATTAGTTTGTAAAAGAATGCTTCAGCCCTATAAATAAGTCACCAGTTGGTAGCTTAATGGTAGAAATCATGACCATAAAATTTGACGGGTTGCAAGGTATGCATGAGCATATCATCAAAATAATTAATATTGCAACAAGATTAAAAACCTTGGTATGTATGTGGATGATTCCTTTATTGTATAGTTCATTTTGCACTTAGTTCCTCTTGAATGTGGGTCATTTCAAATTAACTAAGACACTATTAGAGATAAGTGTCATGTTAGTAAATTGACCAGTAAGCTTGTTTAAGAGGAAACAAGATTGAAGGAGCAAGGAAGTCATTCAATAAACCCTATGAGTCAAGAAGCTGAGAAAGCACTTAAGCCAAAATCCAATAAGTTTAAGAAAGGAAAAATGTTTGTTAATGTTTCTAAGGCTAAGAAGAAAGAACAAAAATCAATTAAGTGTCACTTTTGTAGAAAATTTGATCACTTCAAAAAAGAAAAAAGAAGAAGAAGAAGAAGAAGAACTTGTTATAAATGCATAGCTTAGTATGAAAAGAAAGATAAGCTTAGCGCTTTAGTATATTTTGGATCAAATTTAGCTAAAGTTCCTAATAATACTGGAGCTTGATTCTAATGCTATTACTTATATGTGCACTAAGATGTGGAGATTCTTTATGATCCAAACTGTAAACTCAAATGAAAGTTTCCTATCTACGAGGAATCATATGAAGGCTCCAGTTGAAGGCATAAGGACTTATCCTTTGCTTTTAAACATTGGATATTATTTATACTTATTAAGTACTGTTTATGTTATTTCAAATCTTGTTTCCATATCTAGATTGGACTTTTCTCAATTTAATGTTAAGTTTTGATGCAAATGTAAAAGAAATCAAAATCAAAGGAATTTATGAGACTTATAAATTTCTCCTTAGTAGCAGAAGCCAAATCAAATATGGACTAGGATCATTGATCAATTGAGACATTCATCGTATATTAGAGTTATCTTAGAGTCTTCATAGCCTGAACTCTCTCACACAATTACATTACTATGGTAGGTGTTTAATTAAGCGTATAGAGGCCTTATTTTAGAATGATAGGATTGATTAGTATATGTTTATTGTATATCAGGCTTGCCTTTTTCATAAAGGGCTAGCTAAGGTTTAGTGGTAATTCCTAAATTACCATTCTACTCTTATTTAATGAGCACCCTTTATGGTTGTATTTTTATATGATATCTAACATCTCCCACTCACACATAATAGGAGTGTTCATATGCTCTAAACCAAGAAACATATTCTTAGCAAACCAAGAAACACTTTCTCTTTATAATATGCAATTGTTCATACAGGGAAAGTAGATCGCGCAACCAACAAATTATGAAAGTATCAATGTTATACATCAGTTACAAATATATAGCCTCTCAACAAAAATGAACCTGCATGTAAATCATAAATTATGCATGCACAAGGAAGAAAAGGGCTATTAGATCTAAGACTATTTTGGAATTGATCTACACAGATATTAGTGGGCCAATTACTCCTGCTGCTATGGGTAATTACAAATATTTTATAACATTTATAGATGACTATTCTAGATTCGACTGGATTGATCTATTGCATGATAAATCTGACTCATTAGATGCCTTTAAGACATTTAAGGCTGCTGTTAAATTAAAGTTTGGGAAAGTAATCAAAAGTGTAAGATCAAACAAAGGTGGAGAATATTATGGGAGGTATATAAGCCCATAAATGGATCTTTTCAACTTGCACACAAAGTGCTCTTTCCCTGCTTCAGTAAATTCGTCAGGTTGCATCATATAGATGCATATAGGTGTATATATATATATATATATATACAGGTGTGGAAGTGCTTCCAGTATTCCTGATTCTTTTTTTCCCTTTTCTCCTCTTATCTTGTATCTATATATATTACATAAGTGTTTATATATATGTATATATATATATATATGTATATAGATGTATATATATATATGTGTGTGTGTGTGTGTGTGTGTGTGTATATATATGGATATATATAGATGCATATAGATGTATATATATATATATATATATATATAGGCATGGATGTGCTTCCATTCTTGCTTATGCTTTTTTTTTAAAAAAAAATTATTATTATTATTTTTATGTCAATATGAGATTAATTTTTTGCTTTATAAACAAGGTTCTAAGGAAATCATCAAGTGAGAATATTGTTCTTCTCGGGTGTTTGGGATCGTGTAAGATTTTAATCTCCTTAGATCCTGAAAATTAATACATATTTGTTTTAAATAATAATAATAATAATACAAAAAAATAAATAAATACTTTAATTAAATATTTTACATTATTTACAAAACCATCATGTGCGAATATTGTTCTCCTCGAGTGCTTGGGATCATGTGAGATTTTAATCTCCTTAAACCTTGAAAATTAGTACATATTTGTTTTAAAAATAACAATAATGTAAAAATAAATACTTTAATTAAATATTTTTCATTATTTATGAAACCATCGTGTGCGAATATTGTTCTTCTGGAATGCTTGGGATCATATGAGATTTTAATCTCCTTAGACCCTGAAAATTAGTACATATTTGTTTTAAAAATAACAATAATGCAAAAATAAATACTTTAATTAAATATTTTCTATTATTTACGAAACCATCGTGTGAAAATATTGTTCTCCTTGAATGCTTGGGATCATATGAGATTTTAATCTCTTTAGACCCCAAAAATTAGTACATATTTGTTTTAAAAATAACAATAATGCAAAAATAAATATTTTAATTAAATATTTTCCATTATTTACGAAACCATCGTGTGTAAATATTGTTTTCCTTGGATGCTTGGAGCTGTGTGAGATGATAATCTCTATAAACCCCAAACATTATTGCATACTTGTTTTAACATAATAATAACAACAATAATAATAATGCAAAAATAAATATCTTAACTAAGCATTTTCTATTATTTACAAAATGATTAAGCCGGTGTTTTATAAAATTTAATTAATTAAAAAAAATGCCATGTGGGACTTGGGTCTCCGTAGGCTTTGGAGAATTGATCATATTAAAAATAAGACTAAAGGAACTCTAATTTCAAAATCCATAAAAACAAAATCCTGAAAAAATTTCAAATATTTTATTTCCTATTTTTAGGTTCCTGCGTGAGATCGCTTATCTCCTCAGGTACCAAAGGTTAATTAGTAGAGACCGCGTGAGACCTTGAGTCTCCTCAGGTTTCAAAAATTAACATTTAAAATATTGGAATGAATTAGTTAAAAATAAGGAAGTTTGTCGTACTTATTATGTAACTAAAAATCCTAAGAAGATTTTTCATTTACTTTAAGTTTTAAATAAATTCTAATTTTAAGAAAATATACAAAAATCATAAATTCAAAATCATAGAAATATTTTTCCATTATAGTTTAAAGTTTAGAATAAATTCTAATATATATATATATATATATATATAAATTAAAAATCCTATTAATTATAATCCCACTTTCGAGATTAGAAAAATCCAAAAACCCAAAAAATATATAAATTCAAAAATTCCAAAAAATGGCCTTCCTATAATTTTCTTCTAATTTCAACAATAAATTCTAATTTTTAAAAATCCAAAATAAATAAAAACCAAAATCCAAAAAAATACATAAATTCAAAAATCTGAAAAATGATTTTATTTTCATCCTAATTTCAACAATAAATTCCAATTTTGATAATAAAAAAATTCAGGAAAGCTAGATTAATTGGGTTGTCATAAATTAAAACACACAAACCAAATTTCAATCCCATTGTGTTTACAAAAATCTTTTTAATTTAAACCCTCCTGTTCTCATCATAAAAATTAAAATTCACCAACCAATAGATACGCCATTTTGGTCGAACTAAGTGGACTTTGATCCCTATCACGGGGTATGTAGGCCCTAGGCTTTCATCCTAGGTCAAGTCTGCCCTTTGTAATTATCTATTTGTTTGCTTCCATTATTGTCATTTTTGTCATCTTTGTTTAACGGGCATATATGCCAATAAAGGGTAATTGAGATAAATTTAAGGCCATATTCTATTTCAACTGACTAATTTAAAGTAACCGTCCTTATGGATGGGTGTTGTGGGGGTGTCTAACACCTTCCCCACACTCAAATAGACTCCCAAACTCATCTATAATTTCGTGGACCATTTTGCCTTTTTCTTTTTATTTTAAATTGGTTTTCCAAAGTTTTCCGTTAAAAATTTTGGTGGTGACTCCAATAAATTGATTTTCAAGATTCATTTTGGGAATCAATTCCAACACTTTTTATTCTCTCCGCCAAAAGGCCGGTTACAACAATGACCTTATGTCATTAATAAGGTGACTTAAATGATTTTAAGTACAATTGCTCTCAAATTACCCTGCTAATAATTTCACTTAAAATCTTGTCTCATCTCCAATGTCACAAGGACACAAAGGCGATTACCTATGTGAGAAGTTTACATTTTTGCCTACTCAATGTACTTAATAACTATGAATAAACAAAGAATCTATATAACATTCAAATAAAGACATGTAATCAGGGAAATCAAACTTTATTGATAGTCAAAGAACATTAAAACATCTATGTTAGTGAACAATAGGAAAATGTCAAAGAAAAAAAAATGAAGTATCCTAAATACTATGCAATCTTAGAGACCTAATGTGTTTCACAAACACATATCTAGCAATAGGCTTAGTCAACAGATCTACCAGCATCACATGCTTAAATATATACTTCACATTTATAGTCTTATGTGCAAACATGTCCTTCACATAGTGATATTTGATATTTATATGTTTGGTTTTGCAATGATACTTTTGGTCTTTGGTATATGCAATTGCAGTCTCACTGTCACAATAAACTAACATTGGTTCAGTATTTTCTACTTTGCACAACAAATGTTCTTAGAACCTCTTTAACTAAACAGTCTTCTGAGTTGCTGAATAAAGGGCTACGAACTCAGCCTCTATCATATATAAGAATACACAAGATTGTTCCTTACTATTCCATGATATGGTACCATTATTAAGAAAACATATCCTAAGGTAGACTTTTGCTCATCTAAGTCTCCTCTATGGTCAACATTTGTGTATCCTTCCAAATGCAGATATTTGCTACCTTAATAGCAGAACGCATAGTTAGCAGTCTCCTTTAGATATCTTAAAATTCTTTTTACTATTTCCTAATGTTAAGGATCAGGGTCAGTTTGATATCAACTCACCAAGCCAATTGCTTAACAGATATCAGGTCTAGTACATATTGTAGCATATAATAAACAACCCACTACATTCCTATACAGAGTTTAGTTTATACATTCTCTTTCTTTAGCAGTTTGGGACCTATTTCGGCACTTAAGGTTTAACTTATAATGATATGAGTGTCTATAGGGTCACAGCTATCCATACTAAAACATTTCAGAACTTTTCTTATGTAATTCTCTTATGAGAGATACAATAGTTTCTTAGAACCATTTCTTGAAATCTTAACTCCAAAAATGTATGCAGCTTCACCCATATCTTTCAACTTAAAGCGAGATAACAACTAAGTCTTTACCTTATTGATAAACTCTGGATCATTTTCATCTATGAGTATGTATTAACATATAATGTCATAATCACAAGCTTATCTTTAGTTCTTTGATACATACACAGTTGTCTTCACTCATAACAGTGAAACCACTAGAGATAACAATATTGTGAAAACAAATATATCACTGTCTTAAAGATTATTTAATGCCATAGATAGACTTTAATAGTCTACAAACTTTTTTTTCTTTGCCTTCTTTAATGACCCTCAGTTATTCCATATAAACATCTTAATTTAATTCTCCATTGAGAAAGACAGTTTTTACATCCATATGATGTAATTCAAGACCTAAACAAGTCATTATAATTAGAAGTAGGCAAAAAAAAAGTAAATCATACAACAAAAGAAAAAGTCTCCTCATAGTCAATTCCTTCCTGCTGTGTATACCCCTTTGCCATTAGTCAAGCCTTAAATCTTTCAATTGTGCCATCGACTCTTTTCTTAGTGCTAAGAACTCACTTGTTTCTAGTAGCCTTATATCCTCCTAGGAGGTTAACAAGTTCCCAAACATTGTTGACTCTCTTATATTCCATTTCTTCTTCCATGGCTTTAATCCATTTATCCTTCAAAAGGGATTAAAAAGCCTTTTTTTATATTTTTCAACTTATCTTCATTTTGTAGAAACATTACAAATTTTTTTTTACCTATTTATGCAAACTACGTCTCAATTGTAATTCATTGAATCTTACTTCATTGTACCCATTTGGATTAACGTTGCTCCCACTCAGATCAGGAATGATAGTCTTGTTCCCACTTGGATCAAGATTCATTTGGTCACTCCCACTTAGAGCAATTGGCTCAAGAACACTTTCATTCGCATCTAATGATGAAGGTTGCTAATGAGAAACTAATTCATAATATTCTATAATACTCTCACTCAAATGAAATGGTCCTAGTTCATTCAAATCTTATATCTCAATTAAGGATAAGTTTTGACCTACTTCACCCTTCTTAGGATATTCATTCTCTAATAATATGAAATCTCTTAACTCAAATTCTGTCACACTCCCAATCTCTTGCTTACTTATAAGCACATAACCTTTTGTGTTTTTTAAGTATCTAATAAAGATACTTTTCTTTCCTCTCAGGCCAAATTTGTCATATTTATGAGAGAAGTCATGTGTATAGGTAGCACATCCTAAAAGTTTTAAAACACTTAAGTCAGGCTTTCGCTAGATCCATAACTTACATGGAGTGGTTGTGTAATGTCTAAAAAAACAATTAAATACATCTTTTCTACAATTTAAAACTTTATGGCTGTCTAGACCTTTTAATAATAATAATAATAATAATAACAACAACATTAATCATGGTAGAACAGAATTATTTTCTTAAACTTTACTGTGTATTTAGCTTCCACTTTTTTAAGTCCAAATTGGTCTAGGAGTCTTTAACATGGTTCATATTCCAGGATGTTTCTGATAGGGAAAATAGTAACCCCACTTTCCAGTGACCATTTAGGCAGTAAAAGAAAAACCTGTTGTAGATCTCAGGAGTTATGAGATTTGAATTAATCATTTAGGCAGTGTAGCTTGTCATAATATTATATGTACAAGGTTCATATGACTCCTTAAAGGTACTATTTAATTTCATTTAATGTCTTATTTTACTCATTCCATTAATTGGGATTCCACCACTACCATGTACATAATATGTAAAAATTTATATAAAAGAAATAGCCTAGTACCTTGAAATGACTAAGCCCTATACAAAATTAATAATAATAATAATAATACTTGGCATTATATAAATCCATTCTGATTATTCATATATAAAGTCTGTATACCGAACATCTTATATGAAAACATACATCTTATTTATAAATACAAATAAGTTCATAGTAGTAACTTAATTCAGACATATTATACACATTATTTTCTTATAAAATTACAAAAAAAAATGACATATTCCTAAAGTCTATTACATAGTTTGCTTTCTTTTATTTACTTGGGAGTTTTCACCTAAAAAATGTTATTCAACTAGGATTAGATTACAAATCTCAATAGTCATATGTTTTATTCAAAATATACAAGTATCATTAAAATACCTATTGTAAGAAATAGGAACATTAATATGGGTTATGTATGATAAAGCATTAATGCACATTTGGTTTCTTGTGTAATCATAATCCCATACTTATGGCTACCTCATCATATCATCATTATCATGATCGTCATCATGTCTATATTGGCCAATTCATCATCGTGGTGAGTTTAAAAACTCAAAAGTTCATTTTGCATTTAGAAATTACCATGCAGCAATTTATAGATAAACAAAACTAACAAAATGCATACATAGGAAGATATACTAAAAAATATTAATAAACTAGTTCTTAAACAGGTATATAGAGAAAATATATACTACCTTTAACATGAGTTTGAAATTAGAATTTCCTACGTGCACTTCCTCCACTATCTCTCCCTTTCACTTTCTTTCTCTTAACTTCAAATGAAAAACTTAAGAAATATTTATCCTATTTAAAGAAGTTTTTCAAGTTACTATGCAAGTTAATGGGCAAATAGCTAAAAAAAAAACACGTTTTCAACATGTTAACCACCGTTTACTATGCAGTTACTATGCAATGGCTAAA
The DNA here is from genome assembly GCA_037074485.1 of Delonix regia. Lineage (NCBI taxonomy): Eukaryota > Viridiplantae > Streptophyta > Magnoliopsida > Fabales > Fabaceae > Delonix > Delonix regia. The sequence goes on along the minus strand of CM073455.1, from coordinate 2,201,788 downwards.
ATTATATTTTTATCTTGACAATACATTTTCTTTTCATTTTAGTCTTGGTTAAAATTATATTTTTTACCCTAAATATTACTTTTTCTTTCAATTTGGTCGTTATGCAATAATTCCTCCACCGACACTTTAATTTTTGTTTCTTTTATAAAAAGTTAAAACTATAATTTATTCAATACAATATTATTTTCTCTTCACTTTAGTCCCTACAAATTATAATTTCTACCCTAAATATATTTATATCCTTTCATTTTAGTCCTTAAAATTTTATTTTAATTCTATTTTTTTAGCACATTAAATTCTTACAAGCCAACTAATAATTATGTTACTTTTCTAAAATTAATTTTCACTTGATTGGGTCTCGCATATATATTTTAAATTATCCAAATATATATATATATATATATATTAATTAATATAGATTTAAAAATTCTAGGACGTCACATTTCACCCCCCCTGAAAATAATTTTTTTGTCATCAAAATTTAGACATACCTTAAGTAAATAAATGTGGGTACTTCTTTTACATTTTAACTTCCATTTCCCAGGTAGCTTCTTCAGATGATAGATCCTTCCATACCATTTTCACAAGACAGACTATTTATTCCTTAGCTGTTTAATCTTCCTATCTATAATCTTATCTGGTGTTAAAACAAAGGACAAATTGTCTTGCAATGCAATATTTTCATATTCAATGATATGTGAAGGCACTAGCTAATACTTTTTCAATTGGGAAACATGGAAGACGTCATGTATTTGGGATATGTTAGAAGGTAAGGCTAGATGGTTGGCCATATATCCAATTTTGGTTAAAATTTCAAATGGACCAAGGTATTTAGGATTAAGTTTTCTTGTTCTTATTGATTGACTAACCTAGTGACTAGAGACACTTTAAGAAACATATGGTCTCCTACATCAAATTCCAATGGCCTCCTTTTTTTATTTGCCTAACTTTTTTGTCTACTTTGAGCTATAATCAATCTCTCTCTAATAGATTTAATTTGCCTTGAGATTTGGTCAACTATCTCTAGTCCTATCAAACTTCTCTCTCTAAGCTTAACTCAACAAAGGGGGGAACCTACATTTTCTCCCATACAATGCTTCAAATAGGGCCATTTTAATGCTAGATTGATAGTTGTTATTATAGGTGAACTCTCCTAAAGGCAAATGCTCATCCCAATTTCCTTTAAGCTCTAAAACATAAGCCTTTAACATGTCTTCTAAGATTAGATTAACTCTTTCTGTTTGTCCATCAGTTTGAGGATGGTAAGCAATGCTAAAATGTAATTTGGTTCCTATTGTTTCTTGTAAAGACCTCCAAAAGTTTGAAGTAAACTTGGGATCTCTATCTAACACAATACTACTAGGAACCCCATGAAGCCTCACAATTTCTTTGATATAAAGCTAGCTTAATCTATCCACTTTAACTCAAATAGCATCATTCCCATAAAAAGTCCTAGGCAATCCAATAATGAAATCCATACATATACTATCCTATTTCCATACAGGAATGTCTAAAGGCTGTAATAGTCTAGCTGGCCTTTGATGCTCAATCTTTATCCTTTGGCAAGTTAAGCATCTAGCCACATATTTAATAATATCACCCTTCATTCCTAGCCAACAAAAAATATTTTTCAAATCATGATACATTTTGGTAATACCAGGATGAATGGTATATTTACTTTTGTGTGTTTCATCTAAGATCCTTTTCTTTAACTCTTTTGTCATTAGGTACACAAACTCTCTTATGAAATCTAACCAAAACATCCTCTCTTACATTATACTCTCTTGTTTTTCCCAAATTCATTTGTTCTTTCACCTCAAATACATACTCATCTTGCTCTTAGGCTTCTTTAATCTATTCTATGAATTCATTTTCAATTCTCACCACACTGGAAAGTAGTCTACCTGGTTGTACCTCCTAAGACAGGTTCATGTCTTTTAAGGATTCAATTAACTCATGTTCTGTAACCAACATCATGGTCATATGGATCGATTTTTAGCTAAGTACATTGGCTATTACATTAGCTTTCCTGGGTGATATTTTAAAGTAACATCATAATCTTTCAAGCATTCCATCCTCCTTCTTTGTCTCATATTCAACTCCTTTTGATCGAATAAATATTTCAAACTTTTATGGTTTATACAAACTTCAACTGTGGCACCATACAAATAATGCCTCCAAAATTGTAAAGCAAAAATTACCTTTGCTAGTTCTAAATCATGTGTGGGATAATATTCTTCATGTGGTCTTAATTGTCTGGAAGCATAAGCTACCACTCTACCTTGCTACATAAGTACACATTCCAAACTTTTTGGGGAAGCATCAGTACAAGTAACAAAAGTGTAATATGGATCTGGATTATAAGTATTGGTGTATAAGTGAGTCTTTATTTTAATTCTTGAAAACTCTTTCACAATCACTATCCCACGCAAATGGTCCTTCTTTTCTAGTCAATCTAGTTAGCATTAAAGCAATTTGAGAAAAGCCTTGTATAAATCTTCTACATAATCTACGAAACCTAGGAAACTTCTTATTTCAGTAACTGTTTTAAGCCTTTCCCAATTTAAGATTGCTTCAACTTTGCCAGGATTTACTGCGACCCCTTTTTGAGAGATAACATGGCTTAAAAATCTTACTTATATGAGCTAGAATTCACATTTACTAAGTTTGGCAAACAACTTCTTTTCTTTCAAAGCTTCTAGGATAATTCTCAAATGTTTTTCTTGTTCTTCATAGTTCTTTGAACAAATCAAAATATCATCTATAAAGACCACAACAAACTTATCTAAGTAAGGCTTGGAAATTCTATTCATGTAATCTATAAAAATAGTCAGTGCATAAGTCAAACCAAATGGCATAACCAAGAACTCATAATGGCCATATCTTGATCGGAAAGTTACTTTAAAGATGTCTTCAACCATGACTCTCAATTGATGATATCCTAATCTTAAGTTTATGTTATAAAACAATGAAGATCCTACCAACTAATCAAGAAGATCATCAATTCTTGGTGCTGGGTACTTATTCTTTATGGTTATTTTGTTCAGTTCCTTATAATCAATGCATAACCTCAAACTCCCATCCTTTTTATTTACGAAAAGAACAGGATCATCCTATTGATAGACACTAAGTTGAATAAATCTCTTTTTGAAAAGTTCTTCTATTTGCTTTTTAGGTTCAACTAACTTTGTGGGTGCCATTCTATAAGGTGCCTTAAAAATAGGTCCTGTCCCAAGTACTATATCAATAGCAAACTCTATTTACCTTTCAGGGGGATAAGCCACTCACCTCAATAGGAAAAACTTCTTAGAACTCTCTCACAACTGGTATTTCTTTTATTCCCTCTTCTATTTTGACTTCCATTGAAAAAAATATTAAGAACCCCTGATATCTCTTTTTTAAGCATTTCTCAGCCTAGGTGGAACACATAAAGACAAGTTCAAACTTAATACATGCTATGGACCCATAATTAGGAATAAAAATGATTTTATTAGTGCAATCAAGTATGGAATTATGGGCAATCATCCAATTCAAACCAATAATAACATCAAGTTCATGGAAAGGCATAACTGTCAAATCTAGGGTGGTAGAACAATGATTAAATTGGATGATACAATTCAAACACATATAAATACTTGCTTTTAGTAGGGCTAGAAACAGAGAAGTCATATGGCAAAGTATTAATATATAGACCTAAGCTCTTAGCACAATCATATTATATGAATGAGTGGGTAGCACCTAAATCAAACATTGCATTTACAAGACAATCATTAATTGTAATGTTACCATGGATCATAAAAGGAGATTGGATAGCCTTTTACTGTGTTACGGCAAAGATCCTTCCTTGGGTCTATAATTTGGAAAGGGGAATTACTTCCTTCTGTTGAGGGCAATCTCTAGCCAAATAGTCTAGTTTTTCACATCTATAACATCCACCTTGCCTTGCTTGGCATGGCCTAAAGCCATGATTTTTACCACACTGCAGATAAGTGGGGTTCTGGAAGCTTCCTTATGTGATAGGTGTCTTATTCCTTCCCTTATCATTCCTTCTTCTAGGCCACACATTTTTACTACCTATTTTATTACCTCGAGCACTACTTTCTTCCTCTCTTAGCCTCATAATTTCTAGGAGAATTTTAAGTGTAGACCCTATCATTCTTTTCAAATTATTTTCAGTCACCCTTGCCACTTCAACTAATTTATTAAATACTCTAATTTGTTGAGGTGCAACTCTATCCCTAATCTCTAGGTTAAACCCCCTCTCAAGCTTCTCAGCCCTCCATACCTCACCATCAAATTTCTTTAAATTTGAGAAATACCTTGAAAGTTTAATGAACTTAGTCATATAGGCATCAACTAACATATCTTCCTTTTTCTTGTTTTAAATTTATAAATTATGTTTCTTTGTCGTCTCTAATAGACCTGGGAGGATTATACTTCAACTCTTATACTATTCCCATGCTGTTAGGTAGCCCTCTTCTCTCTTTCTTGTTCTCTTTTAGCTAGGAGTTCTTGTAACTACTAAATGGTTTGTTGTTGTTGATCCATCCTAATCGTTAGAGCTTGTAAAGTGGCTACCACTTGATCCATAGAGTTGGTTGTTCTCCTACCTCTTCCTTTAGTGTTCACCATTTTTTTTTTTTGCTAAAACATTAACAAACTTTAATTTTTCTCATAATATATGTAACATTTAATAGTCCAACTCACTCATAATAAAGAAATATATCTATTCTTCATGTCAAAGTATAGTATTATCAACTTTCTTTTCTAATCTCAGTGCCTAAATCGTGCTCTAATACCAAAAATGTAACATCTAAAAAAACAATTAAATATATCTTTTCTATAATTTAAAACTTTATGGCTGTCTAGACCTTTTAAAAATAATAATAATAATAATAATAATAATAATAATTATTATTATTATTATTATTATTATTATTATTATTATTATTATTATTATTATTCATGGTAGATAAAAATCCCATTTATTTTTTTAAATTTTACTGTGTATTTAGTTTCCATTTTTCTAAGTCCAAATTGGTCCAAGAGCTTTTAACATGATTCATATTCCATAAAGTTTCAAACAGGGAAAAATAGTAACACCATTTTCGAGTGACCATTTAGGTGATAAAAGAAAATCCTACCGTAGATCTCAGGAGTTATGAGATTTGAATTAATCATTTAAACAGTGTAACCTGCTAAAATCTTATATGTACAAGGTCCATATGGCTCCTTAAAGATATTATTTAATTTCATTTTAATGTCTTGTTTTACTCATTCCATTAATTGGGATTCCACCACTATCATGTACATAACATGTAAAAATTTATATAAAAGAAATACCTTAATACTTTAAAATGACTAGGCCCCATACAAAATTAATAATAATAATAATAATAACAATAAAAATAATAATAATACTTGGTGTAATATAAATCAATTCTGATTATTCATATATAAAGTTTGTATACCGAACATCTTATATGAAAACATACATCTTATTTATAAATACAAATAAGTTCATAGTAGTCACATAATTCAAACATATTATACACATTATTTTCCTATAAAATTACAAAAAATGACATGTTCCTAAAGTCTATTACATAGCTTGTTTTTTTTAATTTGCTTGGGAGTTTTTCACCTAAAAAATGTTATTCAACTAGGATGAGATTACAAATCTCAATAGTCATATATTTAATTCAGAATATATAAGTATCATCAACATACCTAGTATAAGAACTAAGAACATTGATATGGGCTATGTATAATAAATGCATTAATACACATTTGGTTTTCTTTGTTATTTATGGCTACCTCATCATATCATCATTCTCATGATCGTCATGTCTAAATATTGGCCAATTCATCATCGTGATAAGTTTAAAAACTCAAGAGTTCATTCTGCCTTTAGAAATTACCATGCAACAATTTACAGATGAATAAAACTAACAAAATACATACATAGCAATATATACGGAAAAATATTAATAAATCAGTTCTCAAATAGATATATAGAGAATAAAAATATAGACTACCTTTAACGTGAGTTTGAAATCCAAATTTTTTATGAACACTTCCTCCACTATCTCTTCCTTTTTCTTTCTTTCTCTTAACTTCAAATGAAAAACTTAAGAAATATTCGTTCTATTTATAAAAATTTTTCAAGTTACTAAGCAAGTTATTGTGCAAATAGTAAAAAAAATACATTTTTGATGTGTTAGCTATTGTTTACTATGCAGTTACTATGCAATAGCTAAATTATATTTTTATCTTGACAAGACATTTTATTTTCATTTTAGTCCCTATTAAAATTGTATTTTCTACCTTAAATATTACTTTTTCTTTCAATTTGGTCCTTATGCAATAATTCCACGCTGACACTTTCTTTTTAATTTTGTTTCCTTTATGAAAGTTAAAAATGTAATTTTATCCCAAAAAATTATTTTCTCTTCACTTTAGTCCATAAAAATTATAATTTCTACCTAAAATATTTTTATATCCTTTCATTTTAGTCCTTAAAATTTTATTTTAATTTTATTTTCTTGGCACATTAAATTCTTACAAGACAACTAATAATTATATGTTACTTTTCCAAAATTAATTTTCACTTAATTGGGCCTTGTATATATATTTTAAACTATCCAAATATATATATTTTTAATAACATAGAATTAAAAATTCTAGGATGCTACAGGTTGCAACTGATTTTGTAGGCACTCAATTAAGTACATATGCTATAGACAACAAAGCATCACTCTAATAAGTAATTGGCAAATTAGCATGTGTCATCACAAACTTAACCATGTCAAAAAGCACTTTATTCTTTCTTTTCCCAACATCATCAGTACCAATTGGTTCGACGAGCCTTAATCATTTTATCTAATTGATTCTTAACTAAGCCTATATGGTTTTTAAAGCATCTCAATGCTTTGGACTTATGAGAAATCAAATAGACATAACTAACATGAATGTAATCATCAATAAATGTGATGAAATAGTTTGTTTCATGCCTAGCCTTAACATTTATAGGCTCACATATGTCAGAATGAACTAATTACAATGGAAATTTGGCTCTGGTTGCTTTACCAAAAGGTATACTAGCAGATTTTTCTGCTAGACAAGATTCACAAGTAAATGAATCTATTCGTTCAATGCTAGGAAGCAAACCCTCTTTTGTTAACCGTTGCATTCTTTGTTAGCCAATATGACTAAGTCCAACATGTCATATGCTCATATTGTTATCAAAATCATGTATAAAGACAAACATGGAAAAACTGACATTATTATTAATATAAGATTTATCATCCAAATTTATAGAAATAAAACCTTTGGTTACATGACCAAAACTGGGAAAAAAAAAAAAAGTGAACCATTATTCAATTTAACACAATTCTTATGGAAAAACAAATCATAACCTAGCCTAAGCGAAACCAAAACGAAAATAACATTTTAACGAATTTGAGGTGCATAAAGGACATCATGTAAGATGAGGTATCAACCACTACGCAAGACTAACTTGCATGTTTCAATCCCCTTAATAGCAACCTTAATGTTGTTACTAACATATATCTAGAATGCTCCATATGAAACTCACTGGAAATTAATGAAGGCTTCATAATCCGTTGCTATGTGGTCCATGGCTACTAAGTCTATAGTCTACACATGACAAGATTCAATTTGCATAATAAAGCTAGAAACACAATGTTCATTAGCATAAGTAATACAAGTTATCTTTTTGAAAGGTTCAAGGTAATCACTTGCATAATGTCCTTTCTTCTGGCAATTATAGCACTTAATCTTTGTCATATTGACTTTGTGTTGCTTCTTTTTGCCTTGCTGAATCATGTCCTTTGTTCTTTCCCTAGTTCTTTCTCTTTGAATCACATCTTCCTCCTAAAGTTGCCATATGCAACTTAGATATTAGCTTGGTTGATTCAAGCCTTTCTTCCTCGTGTTTAAAGTGCCTCTGAACATCTTCTAGAGTCGTGATTTTATCATTATGGGTGAAATGCATCTTCATATGCTCCCACAAACTAGTCAAAGAATGAATGACAACTTGGATTTGATGTTCGTCTGTTAAGACATTTCCAACATCTCTTAGTTCCTCGACCATATTTGTCATTAGCCTCAGATATTTCCTCATAGAATGTTCGGGCCGTTTTTTATATGAATCAAACTTGATCATTAGAATATGCAACTTTGATATGGACAAAGTTTCGAACCTTGTTCTCATAGCATTCCAAAGCCCTATAGCACTTTGGTGATCCTTAGAGTCCATTCAATATAATGCGAGCAGTGAAGTTCTTTTTCTTCCAAGTGTCATAAGCCTCACGGTCTCACCTATCATAGGTTGTGTTACCAGCTTCTAGTTCTTTCATGACATGACTTAAAGCCTTAAAAGCCTTTTTCTCTTCCAAAAGATATTGGACTTTTATACTTCAAATCACATAATTTCGCCATTGAGCTTCAACCCCTTATTGAGCTCAGCAATAATATTTTTGGAAGTGGTAGTCATTTTTTACACAGAAAAAAGATAAACATAAAATAAGGATCAGATAATTAAAATAAAAACACACAAGATTAATGTTCACCATACATACACATAATGACACTAAATATAATTTAATTAAGCTATTTAACCTGTACATAACCCAGAGTCGAAAGAGCTTGAAATGCCAATCACCATCCTAAAGTTGTATGCAATATAGAAATTAACAAAATCAAAATACAACTAAGTGTCTCAATCATACTACAAACAAATTGTAATGCATGATTTTACAAATGTTAAACAAATTAACATTTTGAATTTAAGGACTTTATTTATATATTAAAAAAATATTAATAATATTAAATACTAACATGCAACACATATTTAACAAATAAATTTATCATATGTTAAACTAATTTACATACAAATAAATCAAACATGCAATGTTTGTTTAATTATTCATTAATAAGTATGTTAAACTAACTAATTAACATTCATCAATAAACATGTTAAAGTAATTAACATATTTAATAAAATAAACATATAAACTAATTAACATTTATTAACAAACATGTTAAACTAATTAACATACTTAATAAAATATGCATTGTTTCCTTTAACAAATAAATTTATTACATGTTAAACAAATTAACATATAAATAAATTAACATATAATGCTAAATTAATTGCCATTTTATTTCTAAATTTTCTATGGAAAGAAAATTAACAAGAAAAATTTAATAAAACAATGTTAAACTAATTAACATAAAGTTATAGCAAGTAATCACACATTACTTTATCTAAATTTATTGGTACATATATAATTAATTTTTCACCAAAAAAATTAATTAATTGCATTTTGGGGCTAATATATAAATACATAATTTATATATATTTTTTGGAACATCTCTAAAAGTTCATTAATTAGGGGAAAAAATTGGGCCAATTAGAATTATTTGAAGTGGGTCACATGCCCAATTAAAAGAGCAAATTCTTGTAAGGCCCAAAATTTTCAAAAAATGAGAGGCCTAAAAAAAAACTCTTCAAAAGTGTAAGGGCCCGTATTCTCTTCAAAAAGAATGCCCAAAGTCTTTTCTAGAATAAAAGGCCCAAAAGAAATCTCTTCAAAATAAACAAATTCTTTTCCAAAATAAAAGGCCTAAGATTCACAAAAAAAAAAAAATAAAGTTTCAAAAAAAATTTAGGGTTTCAAATTCCAATTATCTAAAATAGATTATAATTATTATTGAAAAAATGGAAAAACCTTATATTCTTCTTATTCCTTTTTTTTCCCCCTTTTTTTATCACCACCACTTTTTGGTCTTGGTGCAACTCACCAATTGCGCACTCATAAAGGCCAGCGTCGCTACCATACATGACGTAGCGACCGGCAAAAAGGGCGATGACAAATGTCCCTAATAACAATTTTTGCAGGGTAAAGTTTAAAGGCTTTTCTTGAAGCCATTTTTTTGTTGCCACCATGCTGGAGTTTTGAGCTGGGCATTCCCAACGATGAAGGTCATTGACAACCATGGTCCACCTCAGTTAGAGCATCACCGGCAACCATTGTCATCAATGATGATGGCAGAAAGACATCTCTCTTTCTCTCTCTGTGCTCTAAGAAGAGAAAATCAATGAAGGGATTTTTGAAAAAAAAAAATCATATCATGGAAGAAGTAAGGTCAGTGTTTTTGGCTAAGGATTACTAGTGATGCGGGTTGCCAGCAGCAGTGGGCTCTTCCTACTATAGGAGTGTCGATGGCGGCCATTGTCACCAACGATGATGAATGGAAGGGTTTCTGTGGTGGGAAGAACTTATTGATTGTTCAAACAGAAGGGAATTTTTTGAAAGATTTCTATTTTTTTTAATTTCAAAACCCTAATTAATATAGCCCTAAATAATGATCTCAGATCCCAATAAATCATACAAATGTGATTAGAAAACTAGTCTAAATTTAGCTCTGATACCAATGATGAAAACATAAAAGAAATTAAATTAGAGAAATTTAAGAGACTTACATATTTCTCTTTAGTAGTGAAAGCTGGATTTGATACGAACTAGGATCACTGATCAGTTAGATACTCACAGTATATTAGAGTTATCTCAGAGTTTCATAACCTAAATTCTCCCACTCAAGTGCAGTACTAAGATAGGTGTTTAATTGAGCATATAGGGGTCTCTTTCAAAATTAATAGGATTGATTAGATATATGTTTATCGTATATTAGGCTTGTCTTTTTTATTATTATTATTATTAAAGGTAAGCTAGGATTTAGTGGTCATTCTTAAATTATCACTCTTTCCATATTTAATGGAAACCCCTTATAGATGTATTTTTATATCATATCGAACAAGTTTGGACATAATTATTTTAATTTAGGTTCCAATTAAAGGTATAAGGACTTATCGTGTGCTTTTAAATATTGGATATTATTTATACTTATTAAGAAGTCTTTATATACTTTCAAATCTTGTTTCTATATCTAGATTAGATATTTCTAGATTTAATGTTAAGTTGGACATGATTGTTTTAATTTATTTAAGGATAATTCTTTGTATTGGATCTAATATCTTTTCTGATGGTTTATATAAATTAAAACATAATAACTTTGCTGAATTCTTGCTTGTAATGCATTGTAATATTAGAATCAAACATAATAAACTAACTGATTACTCTATTAATCTCATTCAACTTCTACAACCCTAATATTCTAATTACTTATCTCGTTTGTGCATCTAGCAGTGCTTTTTCTTTCCTAATCTCATTCAACTTTTGCGGCTAAAATATAATACCATCTCTCGTCTCCTCTTCGTTCATTTCTTTCTTGGTAGTTGTCGTTCACGTTCTCCATCCACGTAATAATCTTTGTCCATCACTCATGTTCATCATTCACAATACCATCTTCGTCTGCTATTCACATTCTCTGCCTTCGTTGTCTTGATGTCGTTTGTGCATTGTTCTCTACTAATTTCTACGTCTATTGTCTTGATCTTGGTCATTCTCTATTGATCTTGTTCGTACTCTGTTTGGCTTGTCATTACCAATCATTTGTGCTTTGGTGCTCAACTATTTCTATTAGACTTCTTGTAAAGAAAAACTTTATGGTGAGTCTAGTTGTGTAAAGTGTGCTATAATGTTAGAAATTATTTTTTTTGTAAGTATATTCTCTTTTTTTTATCTGTTTAATCTATCAAATGAGAAATATTTTTGATTCATCAAATCGTAATTAATTAAACAAATTAGTTCGTCTATCCTATAAACTTGAATTTATTAAATTAACTTACTTTGACAACGCAAATAACTTTGAACCCATAACGTGATTGATTAATTAAGTATAATTAATTAGAATTGATTGTATATATTACAACGTAGATATTAAATACATGATAAAGATAAATGAGATTTTATAAACTTAAATAATTTAGTGAAATACAAAGTGCAAGACGGAGCTGTCTTTAAAACGTCTTGATATATATTTTTAGCGTATCCAAAATTTTCTTTTTAAGTTTAAAGATGGCTTTTGATTCTGCTCTGCTTCAATTGAATTGATGCAAAACACACCGTTTTTTCTTTAAGAAAAAAAAAAATCAAAACAACCCAAATTTTTATCCCATATATTAAGAATTAAATTGAACCACAAAAATGGACGCTTCAATTGGATTGATGCAAAACACGCCGTTCTTTTTTTAATAAAAAAAAAAATCAAAACAACCCAAATTTTTATCCCATTTATTAAGAAATAAATTGAACCACAAAAATGGACTAGAAATTTCGCTGTCCCAAGGGACAAAGCCAACCCTTAAGTTTCGAAAGGCAAACGGTATCTGCCTTTGGGAAAACCTTCAAATACAGCTGCATTCTACCATCCTCTCTTTCCTCTAAGTTCAAGTTGCTTCGGCGTGCTTTAAAACCTTCCGGTAAGAATCGAGCACTCCTTGAAAGCTTACTCTTTCAATTTGTTTTCTAGGGTTTCAATCTCTCTTCCTGTTCTATAGACTTCTGAATTTTTTTTGGTTTAGTTGTCAAGATTTTAGAGGGAGGGAGAAACAAAAAAGGCAGAATCTTTGCGTAGGTATTGCTCACTCAGGTCAAATTATTATTTTAAATAACTTGCCATGTGCTTATGTGGAGGACAAAACAGGGGACCGGTCTTCCAAATTCTCATGGAAACTGGGATTGGTTCTCTTTGTTCCAACCTGTTCTCACTCTGCCATTTATGTCCTTACATTGTTTCATAGGTCACAGGTTATGTAGTCTATTTTTTATAGGTTATTAATAGATGAATTATGGTGGAACTATAGCAGGTTTTTTCAGGTGTGGAAAATTATTACATAAATCAGATTTTGTCTAGAATTTGATTTATTTAATATATCATGTTTACTACGCAATAATAATCATGAATTAGATCTTTAGTTTTCGTTTTTACCAAAGAAAAAGCTATATTATAGGCATGGAAATGCTTCAGTTTCCTTTTAGTTCTGTTGTTTGTGCTATGAGTTCGTATTTTATGCTGTCGGAAAAGCACACTTCTTGTTTTATCAATTAAATTTTATTTGATACTTAGTGCAGATGGCTTTAAGTATAAGCTACTGTGGAAGCCATGGTCTTCGATATTTCAGAATATCAAACTGCAATGTTCACTGCAATAGCCATCACGGTGAGTCTATTGAGTTCTTTCTTTTCATTTTTTCAGCTTCCATTTTAATACTAGTATATTAATGAACTTTGTAACTGTGACTGTGTCTCAACATAATATGTGGTTCTTTTCTTTAGCTAACTTGATTTTTAATGTTTTGTTCCTTCCAATATGTCTTAGAAAGGCCTACAAATTTCTAGCTGCTTATATGGCTTAATATATCTCAGTATTATAATCATTTTAAAGCAAGCCTCTTTTTGCTCTTGATGGGGAAAAGAGCACTCCCGCATTAGTTATGTTTTATCAGAGTTATAATATATATGCTAACTCTGATTTATTACGCAAATAATATATGCTAATTCTGATTGTGCCTTCTGTATGACTTTGAAGAGACTCTCAGACAATGTTCTCCTGATTTTCCTTTTTCTAGGAAAATACGTTGTTCCCATCAATACACACAAGAAACCTTCCAAACCTGAGAAGTTTTTCCAGTCAAGTTGGAAGGTTGATAGTACCGGCGTAAAGGCAGTGATAGGTTCAATGACAGGTACTGGCTTTAATTTTTCTGGTGGGTGTGGACTGTGGAGCATGCTATCATCTTCCTTTCTCCTTTTTAACCTTGTTTCTTTAATTTTTTCATATATCGCTGTATTATCTGAACAAACATCATATTTTTCATATCCTTCTCATGGTGTCTCACTCTGGTTTTTGTTTTAAACTTTTATTTAGTTCTTATATAAGAAAGTCTTTAACCTTGTTGCAGAGTCTCTTGTGCAGACTTGTAAATTATTGTTTGTTTTCTTTTTTCCTGTGTTGGAGTGGGAGAAACGCGTTCACTTCAATTTTTATGCAGTTTTATTTGTGAAACTTGGGTTGGGCTCTTATATAAAATTTGCTTTGAGAGTTAATTTGGATGTTTAGATCTGAAACAAATTTGAGAAATTTATTGTTACATTTTGGATGACATACTAGTTTGGGTGTCACTGCATGCTTATTTGAGTTATACATAGGCATTTGTGGCATTCCCACTGTTTTTCCTCTGCAAACTCCTTTTGAGTTGTGCTATCGATTAGATATTTCATACTTGGTGTTGGTTGATTGTATCAGTAAATATTTATTGTTTCTGTCCTTTTTAGTGGCAAACTTGGTTGCACCGGTCACCGCAAATGCTGTAAGTACAGATAAATTTCTTCAAGAGTTTCTTTTGTCTTTCTGCACACACGCATGCACATGTGTGTTTACTACAATCCATTTCATCCAGGTCAAAGGAAATTTTGGAACACTGTAAAACTTATTCTATTCTGTTATCTTCTTTATTACAATATAGTCGAGTTAACCTTGCATATTGCATGACCAAACAAGATATTGAAGGGAGTGCATGAGTTGCTCTTTCTGGTTCCCTAATCTTACAGTATGAGAACGTGAATCATTTACTATGAACCCTTGAAAGTAGTTGAAATAGTACTAGCTTAATTGTTAGAAATTTGAAACTGTTAAGTTGCATTTTATGTAAGTCTATTTTTGTTCTTTGTCAACTTATAAGTTGACTTGTTAAGAAACTATTTAATCCTTATATTGTTGACCATGATTCTTTCTATGCTCTGCATTCAAGTCATTGTATACATCTCAGGAACTGTAGTTATTTTCCTTCAAGTCAGGAAGTGGTTGATCCTTTGTATGCTTTGGCTGATGGAAGCCTGGGTGACTGGTTTGGAGGCTTGCTATATTCAGCTGGACAACAGGCCAACGTAGCTGTTCAAGACCAACTATCTTCTCTCAGTTTCACTAGGTATGCCATAAATTATTCTATACATTTTTTATTGTCAATTTTTTTCTCTGAAAATCTTATGCTTATGTTTATGGTTTGTTCTTTGCTGCCTATTCATCTTTACAGTTTGGCAGTAATTTATGGGGCTGGGCTTGTGACCAGCCTTTCTCCCTGTACATTGAGTGTCTTGCCACTGACCCTTGGTTACATCGGTGAGCTTGCTTCCATTTTGTACTCTTAAGTACTTTTTTCCTTTTCAAATGCCTAAACTTGTGGGTTGGAACTTGGCAGGGGCATTTGGCTCTGGCAAAAGCAGAGCTGAGGTAATTAACTTGCAAGTTTATTAATTCTCTACATAAAAAAGTTTGCTCTTATGTTCTTCTCATCGCATTTCATTGTCCAAGTTGATTGTTATTGTTCTCAGATTATAATTGAACATTAATGAAATAGGGCAATGACTTTCAGCTATATTGGCAAGTTAAATCAAGGTGTTAGTCTTAAGTTTTAGCTAAGATGAAAACACTGAAATGTGTCAGCGCCGACAAACCAAGATGCCTTTCTCTGTAGAGCTGGCTTGGTATGTCAATAGCTTGTAGCTTTTGTTTCATGACCACATCTACTCTGGTCCATTTTAAGTAGGTTCAAGTTTGGTTTAGTTGCATATTTGGGGAAGTTAATGATGACCTGTTGTTCATTGACATATAAATTTCTTCATAAATTTAACAAGCATCCTTTCCTCTACTTATCTCGTTTCTTCTTCTTCACATGCATGCACAGTTGCACACATTTCTCACTAACAATCATGTCTTTTTCCTGACAGGTTATTGGTGATTCTGTGGCATTTTCTTTAGGTCTTGCAACCACATTAGCACTGTTGGGTGTAGCAGCATCATTTGCTGGCAAGGCTTACGGACAGATAGGCCAAGGCTTACCTTTGGCCGCTTCTGGTTTGGCTGTAATTATGGGTCTGAACCTTCTTGAGGTATCTTGTCTTCATGTTTATATCTGTTTATCTGTTTGGTTATACATGAATGGGTATGATTAGAAAGCCACTTAAAGGTCAAAGAACCACTTAGAAAAATGACATGATTTGGTTTTAATCCTGACCTTTCATGCGAGATCTAATGACTAGAATTTGCTGGTCCAATGCTCATTTTTATACTCGAGTCTTGACCCAATCTTAATTTGATACAGAATTACAATAGCTTAGACCTGTCTAAGCACAGTCTTGTCAGTTTATTATTAAGGAACTTTTTATACACGTGGCTGTTTTAATCAACATTATATAAATTCTCAATATTTGGACCAAGTTTTATGGTTGTTACTTTCAGCTCTGGGCATGTTTTCTAGTGGCCTTTTATCAGATATGGTTTGGCATTCTAAGTTGTCTATAGTGACACATTCCTTAAAGTTAATCAACCGTAAAAATTTCTTTGACTAGTTGTTTTGCTTTATTTTTTGGTTTTGGCTCACCTTAAGCAAATTTTTTAGATCATTGAATTACAACTTCCCTCATTCTTTGACAATTTTGATCCACGTGCAGCAGCTGCCAATTTACCATCAAGTAAGTTGGTGATCTTACATTGACTTAGTTCCTCCAGTATACTTTTACATGCAGAGAAATTTATATATAAAAAACTTATCCAATTTAGGTGTGCAAGCTTATCTGGCTGGGCTTACTTTTGCTTTAGCTGCTTCACCTTGTAGCACTCCTGTGCTGGCTACTATTCTGGGATATGTTGCTGCATCAAAGGTAGTCTACATTTCTTTGTTTTGATTTATATGTTGCACTGCTATGCATGTGATGTTACCTTGTCTGATGGATGCCCTCCCCCCAATTTCCACTTCAAGGAAGAAAAAGAAAAAAACAGAAGGAAGAGCAATTGAATCAATTGATATTACCCTGGAGGCTCCCTTCAATTGATATTTATATAATTTTAATTTAAATAATCATTTTGTTCTTTCCTTATCATTCAGTATCCTCAATCCAAACATATTCTAGAGGGGAAAAAATTAGATTAAAATATAAAAAATGTCAATTTTAAAATTTTACTTCCCTTTCCTTCCCCTTCATCCTCCTCAATTCAAACAAACCCATAATTGACCTTGCTTCAGCACTTTAATTATGTAAAAAAAGCAAAAGCTCTTCAGTATTCCTTGCTAATGACAAATTCATTTAGGATTGAGAGAACCAAGGATCATTGAGAAACCCTGTGGCAAAAAAGAAAAAAAGAAATGGCTTCCAAGTACATTAATACAGTTGATCATCTAATTGTGTATCTTATTAAAGTAGAAGAGATACTCAAATTATCAAAGATATGCACATTAATACTGACATTAATTGGTTTGTTTATTTGCTTAATTTCAGTTTGCTCATGATGCCACTCTTTTGTAAAATGAATGGGACAATGATTTCTTGACAGGATCCAGTGATTGGAGGCAGCTTACTATTGACATACACAACCGGTTATGTCTCTCCTTTACTCTTAGCTGCTTCTTTCGCTGGAGCGTTGCAGGTTCGTATATGGTTTATTGGTTTTATAAATAACTTTAGGTGGCTCTTGGTATGTAGGTATGCTAATTTTTCAAGTACTTAGAGACTGAAAGAAAAAGTAATACTTCTATATTGTTTAGGACCTATGCAACACATAAACCTTAGGATTTTCTAAATCTTAAGCTTAAAGATTTTATAAATAAGATTCTAAATACTTGAAAAATCAAAATATCCATGTACTTCACCAGTTTAAGATCTCTTGTTAGAGCAGGATTTGTTTTAGAAGCCTGAATTTCTAATTCAAATCTGGGTTGGCAGAGCCTGCTTTCATTTCGCAAGTTCTCAGCGTGGATAAATCCTGCAAGGTAATATTTGAACTCTCGATATCATGAAAGGGACACGAGAACTCATTAGTTTATCTTTACTAATGTTAAGAACTCTTTTTAATTAAGATATGGCAATCGTTATCTCTGTTTCTCACTCCTCTTATTCGGATAGTTCCGTTGTTTCTGATACATGTTTCAATTTGCTTGTTCCACAGTGGAGCACTTTTGTTAGGAGGTGGTCTATACACTTTCTTGGATAGGCTATTTCCAGCCACAATGGCGATGTAGAATAGAAGAGCTCTTGGATCTTAAGTTCTGAACACACCATATTCTTTTACTTGAACGGTTTCATGTAATTTCTTACATATATTCATAGATATAGAAATACAGATAGGACAGATTTATTGCATATCGGAATTTCACCAGGCCATTTTGGGGATTCTCATTTTATTCCATTTTCAGTGGAGTGCTTTACAGCTTATAGAAAACTTATTAAGGGCAAAAAATTACAACGTATAGAAAACTTGTTTTCAGGTAAGTTAATAATTTTGATGCTGAGATGCAAAAAAAAAAAAAAAAAAAAAGTTCAGTGGATATGTTTATAATAAGTTGTATTGTTGCAAATTCTTTAAGAATTTTGACATAAATTATATCCTTAAATTGTATAGCATAACATAATTAGATTCGTTAAAATAATTTTTAAATAAACTTGTTTCGGCCCACTACCAACTTGGGCGCTGAAAACTACGCATATCTGGAAATGATTTTGAATTATGTATAGGTTTAGATGTTTAGCATTTCGAGCTCACTGTTATGGTTCAGATTTCTGGGTACATATCAATTTTACAAGTTGATGAGAAAGATAAAGTTACACAGTTTCTTAGTCAAATGTTTTAGACAAATTCTTTCTAACGTAAGATTCTCATCTCATAAGAGTCAAACTTAGAGTATTTTTGGATCTCTGATAAGAAAGGAAGAAAGATTTCAGAAAAAAAGAGGTTAGAAATTCATGGACAAAGCACATTAGCAGACTAATATTATCGATAGAAAAATTTGATGGACTTGTTCTACTTTGCAAATAAGGGGAAGGTCCTTTCTATAAAGCCGAGAGACAAAAACACACATTGTACAAAATAGAAGCAAGTAACCAGTAAAGACGCGTTACAATGATTTAAATTTTATCGTACAAAAGTAAAAGCAAACTTAAAAGTTGACATAATACAACTTTAGCCAAGCTTATCTTTCAGCCCGCAATTAGTCTTTGATTAAGGGCTTGTGAGATGGAGAGAGATTAATGTCACTCTTATTAGTTCCCACGCGGCATCTGAAATGTGTGTGGAGCCATTCGGCAATATCTTCTAGCTGGTTTAAGGGATTCTAAGAGTCCTGGAATTGCTTCTGATCATCTTGAGCTGTGAAAGATGGTAAGGGTTCCTGCGAAGGATGAAGAGTATTATAGAGCTCCAAGTTACTCCTTGATGGTCCTGCATCTACATCTGGAGCAATGAAAACTTCGTTGGTAATATTCATCTCTGGGTGTCTTGGTTTATTAAAGATGAAATCTCAAGGGAAAGGACCAATGGTAGTATAGTTGACGTTGAAGGAACCTTGATAATTGAGAAGATCTCAAGAAGAACCATCTTTAATGAAGCAAAAATATTCTTACGATGCCTTTGAAAGTTTAAAAAAATGCTCTATTTATAAACATGATCCTTTGTGATTAATAACCTATTATTATGATCTCAAAAGTATTTGGGAATCATACTGCAGTGGAGTACAGATTTGAGTTATTCCACAAGTCAAGCTGTCGGTTTGCATGATTTATCTGTTTAGATACAATTTTCAATAAATTTAATATATCTATATATTATAAATCATGTTGACGTAAAAATTTTTTGCCAAAATTTGACTGAAAAATCAATTCACTTTGTCTGATTTCAGAATATTGTAACAAGACACCGGAAATACTATAGTTTCAGATTAGATAAGATAATTAATATTGGCCATCAGTTTCACAGGGAAATGATATCATGAGGCGTAAAACTGACGAACAATTTATTACCAATTGAGTGCTACTAATAGGACAACCATATATCCATGAGGCAGTGTTTCAGATGCTAGATAGCGACTGAAACTTCTGTAAGCTTCCCACTTAAAAAAGAAAAAGAAAAGTCTGGCTACTTATGTTTCATTTCAGCTTAACCGTTTTCTCTCCATTTTTTTTATTTTTTTATTTTTCAATTTTAGAGAAATATAAACACAATGTGAATGCAGTATGTCTTAAAATTAACCCAAAAAAAAAATGGAGAGAATCCAAATTTCAATTTAACCGACTTATCATTACAAGAGTAAATCTTCCTCCCTAGGGATCTTACAGTAGAGAGAATAAGAAAATAGGACTCAAATATGTGAGAAAATATTAATTGATATTAACATATTTATGTTCTAGTTCATGTAGTATGATAGTCCAATTAAATTATTTTGTCAATAAAAATTTGCTACTATGTGTGGACTCCCACTTCTATGCCATTTTATCTTTGAATGATTTAATTAAATTAGCACATTATATCAGTTATTACATAACTGTGTTAGTATAATCAATATTTTATCCAAATATGTGGGTTACACAGGGTCAACTCCCTTCAAGCTTTATTTGATAAGTGGAGATAGGATAGGAAAGAATGAAAATAGAAATGTTTTAATACATATTTGGTTGAATTCATTTTCATTTTTTTTTTGGAATGCTTATTTTTACATGTGTATCATCATAGTCATCTACTTTTTTCTTTTCTTTTTTTCATTAATTTTATCCAACTAAATATAAGGACATGCCATACTATTCTAACATAGATCACAATATTCTATTTTATTAAAGTTTATTTTCATTCTTATAAAATCATTTTACATTTATGACCGTCCCATGTATTGGATCCCCCCATGTATGTACACTGTAATATAACCAATAAATTTTCTTGATTTGGTGGGTGGGAGGTATGCCAAAAGGCCATTAGCTGAATCCAACAAATCAAAATTGGCAGAGAAAGAAGTAGACGTCACTAGATATGTTCATGGTTGAGACCTTATATTTATTAGAGATAATATAAATGTATTTATGCATTATAAATTAACATATAACGAGTCAAAATAAATTCTACTAAGATATATCATATATGTGTAGCATATTTACATAGCTATTCACTAAGCTTGGTATACATTATGCAAGCCTCTGACATCATACTTAATGCGTGATAGGCCGCATTAAGAAAAAACTTATGACAGTAGTGAGAATAGTTTATTCAGGTGAAGTTGAATTCATGAAATTGTTAACACTCAAAATTGATTTGGCAATCTTTTAAGATGAGAAGAAAAGGTAATTATGGCAACCCACTAGAGTGTTTTATTATCAATAATTGTTGTATTTCTTATTCTCAAACAAGTCAAATTCATTGCCACCTTTCTAGTTCATCAAAATTTGTAGAGTAGCTTATGACTACCGAAAAAAAAAAAAAGAAGAAAAAACCCATGACTTGGCCTGATGATCCATCCTCTCACAGAAGTTAAGGAGTTCATGTTTCACATCAGTGTTTTATTCTCTAACAGTACAATTTATAGTCAACATAAATGGACTACAATAAACATTTTATAATGGCGGGCCAAAAACCAGGGATAAATGAATACAAGGAATTGAATGTACCATATAGAATGTTTTATATGATTTGTAAATACTGAGAAAACCAATGTACCGAAATACATCAGGGTCCTGTCACTTCAAAACCAACTTGAAGATTGATTCTCAATGGGATTGAAACAAATATACTAAATTCTAGTCCTCCATTGCTTTACACACCTTGTTAATTAACCCCCCACAGGCCCACAAAAAAAAAAAAAAAAACTAATTACCCCTCCCAATAAGATATACCAAAATGGTAGTTTCTTCATTTGGGGAGAAACAAGAGAAAAACAAAACAACATGGCTTCAGAAAACAAAACAACGGCAACATCTCAGTGGGCCCCACGATTGATCATCTCTTGATAATGCCTTAACGACTCCTGCCTCTGCAACCTCATCTCCTCGTTGAACTTCCTGATGAACGCCTCAACTCGTCGATTCAAGTCGTCCTGACTCAGCGATGGCTCTTTCCTCATCCTCCCCAACCCCGGCGAGGGACTCGCCGACGAGTTATTCTCCTTGCAGGTTATGCTTCGCTCGCTGAACGTCTCCGACTTCTTCATCAGTTTCGAATTTGGAGGGGTGCTTCCGTTTTGGTCCGTTAACGGCGGCGTGTTACGGCGGAGGTGGGAGTCCCACGTGTCGGACTTCTTCAGGTGCCTGGTTAACGGCATAGCACGCCCGTCCGTTATCGTCCTCCACGTGCTCTCTAGCGTGTCCTGACGCTTCGGCTTCGATACTCTCAACGCCGCTTTCCCTCCTGGACCACCAATTCAATATAACCGTTATTTCTTTTAAATTTCAAAATTATATGTTGTCTTTTATTTTTTTTTTAAATTATTTCATGTCAAATTTTTTCTATTTTTTATTTTTTGGCCAACTTTCAATTTTTAATTTATTAAAGAAGAATTCAGTTTGTTCATGGTTATTGTAAATAAGCAGCTGCGATAAACTTGGTGCAAAGTATTTATTAATTGCGATTTTACATTATTTTAATTTGATAGAGAATTGATTATTTAAGAAATGCAAAATACGAAGTTAAAAACTGAAAATTAACCTAAAAATTTAGATATTAAATCAAAATAACTAATGAATTTAGAGATTAAATTAGTTCAACCGATTCTTTTTGTTCTTTCTAGATTCAAAACCCAAATTGCGATAGAGAGAGAGAGAGAGAGAGCGATACCTTGGGGAGTGGCCTTGGCAGCTTTCCGGTGACCGAAACGAGCGGAAACCGGTGATTTGTCGTTGTCATTGGGAAACGAGAAACCCAACGAGTCCTTCCTCTGCAGGCTTGTCCCTACAGAACTCGGCGCGTGATCGGATTCCACGTTCGCGATTTCATCATTGCTCTCCCTCGCATTCTCCACATTCGAAATCCCCCCTTGCTTAGTTTCCGGAACCATCTCCGATCCTTTGGCATCGCCAACACATCCGTTTGAAACGACGCCGTTGTAAGCAGCGTAGCCCGTCCGTACAGCTCCGGGGATCTTGGCCAACTCATGAACCGCTGTGCCGGGCCCGTTGTAGACGGCGTAGTCAAACCGTATCTCGCCGGAAATCTTGACGGGATCGGGTACAGTATTCGGGTCGGGTGGGAGGACGGCTAGTGGATCCAGCGAGTGAGAATGGTCATCGAGCTTGTTGTTCTGGAGCTTGGAAGAGGCGACGATGCTGATGATGATGCAGTTGACGAGAATGTAGAGGTAAGGAGGTCTTAGCCATGCGAGCAAGAAGCTCCAAATGGAAGGAACTTCGGAGAAGATGAAATCTGAGACGAGAGGAACAGAGAGCTTCAAAGCCATAGCCAAGGACAAAACACCAGTGGAGAATAGTACTACTTTGAGAGAGAGGACCCAGTTTGAGAGGGAAGCCATTGGTAATGGTATTTCTCTGTGACTTACCTTTCTCCGGTGGCTTCAGTGCTGTTAGATTGCACAGTTTATGTGAGCATTCAGAGAGGAACGGAAAATTGGAAATGGGTTTTGGGGAGAGAGGAAGTATAAATAGTGAAGGCGAAAGAGAAGGAACGGTGCGTTTTGTGTTGGAATCTGGAGCGTTTGGTTGGGACCCCTCATGAGTTCGTTTTGGCAAAACGTGCAGTGTGTGGGGCTTGGCATTGTGCTTCACTGGTCTGGTAGGGATCGTGAGTATTGTAAAACATGTTCGTACCATATTTGCTTGTGTGTCCTTTTAGGTCCATAAGGTGATGTAGATTGTCTCTTGTTTAAAAATAAAAATTGAGAAGAACTTGAAGGACTTTTCAGTATATAAATACGAGTGTACATTAATAAGTGAAAAATAATAATTTTAAAAAATATTATTAAATTTTAGTTAATCATTTATAAATGATCAGCTTGATATACAATAAAAATAAAAATCTTAGTAATCTATAAAAAAAAAACTGCTTAATTAAATGTTGGTTAATACGTGTTGAAAATATTAACATATTTTTAATATATCATGAGTATTTTAACTGATTAGTTATCTCAATTTATTTTGTTACTATAAAAAATTTGTAAATTTCTTAAATTCCTTTGATTTAATTTCTTTTTTGTTTCCTACAAAAATTATTGATAGAAAAGAAGAAATAGGTGGAAACAGGTAAAATGAATTTATATATACTCTCATTTTTTATTTTTTATTAATTTTAGAAACGCTTTATATTTAGAAGATTTAAATTTTTTGTATTATTTTCTATTTCCTTTAAAGGCACTTTTAAATCTGAAATTTTAAAGGTTTAATAGTAGAAAATAATGAGTATTTTGATTTTGTCATTCTATATCCCTTGATGTTTCGAATTTTCAAATTTGATATCTTTATTTAGTAAATTTTTACATAATTGCATGAGGATACATAGAAATCATCCTATACTACATTTCAACAAAAATTTGCATGTGAGGACATCGAAATATTCTTGACCGATCCCTCACATTTTAATATAAATGGTGTATTTGTTTTATTAATAAAATTACCAATTTACCTTACTCAAATACTCAAACAACTGTCGTATTAAACATAAATATCTTAAATATTCGAACATATTAATTAGACAAAGATGCTCATGCCATAGTGATCAACATACTTACACATCTTCTATGTTAATATGTTAAACGCTTAATTCCTTAGTTTCACATACCAGTATGATATGCCTACCAATAATTACAAATAGAAAAAACCTTTGCGTATACTATAATTTTCTTTACAGATGTAAATGTAATTTGGTCTTTAATTACATAAGCACCATG
The DNA here is from genome assembly GCA_037074485.1 of Delonix regia. Taxonomy (NCBI): domain Eukaryota; kingdom Viridiplantae; phylum Streptophyta; class Magnoliopsida; order Fabales; family Fabaceae; genus Delonix; species Delonix regia. The sequence goes on along the minus strand of CM073455.1, from coordinate 2,177,154 downwards.
ATATAGAATGAAGAACTGAATAAAAAAATGAGAATCGTCATGTTCAGAAAGCATAATATGGCCTCTGGATTATCTCTAGTTAGGGGAGAATTTCTAAGTAACTGGAAGGGTATAAAAATTTTTTAATATTTTAATATATTTTAATTTAATATTAATAAAAATAATAATATTTTATTTTTCCGAAAAATAATAATAATTTTCTTTTTTTTATTCGTCATAAAAGCATAATGGGAAGGGGAGGGTGAAATGAGGAGATTCAGATATGAATGGGGGAGTAAAAGCTGACAAAGTTCGAAACAATGTCGGCGAGGACGGTGTTTATTATATGAAGCGGCGTCAGTATGTGTCATGGCTTTGGGAGCCTCACGCTCTAAACAACCCGCCACATCGAGCGTAGCAACCGACGGACTCAGATTCTTTACATTACTATAATAAAATATGAGTCACTAAATTTTAATATAATAATTTATATTTTATTTATTTATTTAAAATAAAATATAAAATATAAATTATTAAATTTTATTTATTGTAAATAATCTGTAGGCAGCAACCCACGGGAGTAAATTCTCGTGGGATAAACTTTCAAATAAAAATTTAAATATTAATATTTTAAAATATATATTAAAATTTAAAAACATATATATAATTTTTTTTTAATTATATTACATTGACAGTTATATTATTTCACTGTAGAAATTCCTTTTCCAACTTCCCAACAACCATAATAACAATAACTTCATTAACATATGGGAAAACAATATCAATAATAAAAATATTTTTAATTAAATCTTTTTAATAATTTTTTTATCAATTCATTACTTAAAATATACTAAATATATGTGTTTAATAATAATATAAATATATAATTTGAATTGAAGGTTATAGACTCCTTGTAATATTATTTGAGAATTAGACTCTTGTCATTTTTTAATAAAACAACAAGTGAACAATGTTTCAAAAGAGAAAAAAAAATACATTATAGGGTGTTAAAAAATAGTATAAATATAGGGTATTAATTTGTTAAGATATTATATTATAAGAATTACTATTAAACCTTAACCCTAACTAGCCTTCTATAATTAAGGTTAGATTATTCTACGATAGAAAACTCAATAGAGAGATACTTGAGACGCTCTAAATAGAATACTTATTTAGGTTGTGAAAATATGAGATACACTCAATACAGGTATCTCATCGATCAATAATCTCAGTCAAAGTTCGATAAGTTTTTGTAATTAGGAGATCTATGTAAGTCTCCTACTTTGAATTTATGAATATATTTATGTTCATTCATTCCTTTCGTAGAGTTAATTGTGATATGTAATGGATCAACATATTTTCAATTTTCCTTTTTTTTTATTCATATTAAAGAGACATAAATATAAAATAAGTAGAATTAATTAAGTGATAGGCTTTATTTAAAGATACAAAACCCATTTGAATGTTTTGGAAAAATATAAATACAAAATTTATTGTAAATTAACAGAATAATGTGAATATCCAATTAAACAAAATAATAACATTCTAAAATTTTTTTTATAAATACAGAATCCATTTGAATGTTTAATGGATCACTCTACAAATTATTTTTTACAATGAATTTTATTTATATATGTTATTGTAACTCATAGAATTCTCTTTATAATTTTTTTTTGATCAATTGAATTCTCTTTATAATTGAAGGTTTATAAATAGATTTATATATTAAAGATGAATGACCTACATGAATAAGAATTATTCTCTTCTCTTTCCTATTAATTTTCACAACAATATTCTTAATATCATCATTCTGTTTAATTAATTAGACTTGTTTAATACTCTTTCTTGTTTTAACAACTATCATTTATGTTTAAGGAATATTAAATTCAATTCTATTCCCTTTTAATGCATCCACACGCCGTGCCGTTTCCTGGTCCTGCAATAAGCAAGCAAGCAAGCATTTGAACAAAGTATCTATAAATAGCATGAATCCACGAGGTCACAACGGCTAAATAATATGACCGTTGAACTCGGATCGGTTTCTGGTCCTAGATTCCCGCCCCGTTATAGTTCTACCGGGCCTCCAGACCGACATAGCAATCCATTTTCGATATTGACCAATCTCTTCTCCAATTTTATGATTACTTCAACTTCCCTTCACCCATGCAAATATTCTTAATGATGTGCGTTAGAATAATTTTAATATTTTATATATTAGTATTAATTATTCTATTAAATTAATTTTTTGTTGTTACTTATTAGACAATTAATATTATAATTTATAAACTATGAATAGATTATGTTTTATTTTAATTGTGGATAATCGATTATGGGTTTGATTCTCCACAAGTTCACTAGGCAGAAACCCAACCCATAGTTCAAGAATATTAGTAATCATCCTATCATATTACTAATTGTGAGTTGGTTAATTAGAGGGATTTAATGGACTCATTTTTTATTAATTAAATAGGAAATCATTTTTAAAGATTCTGATGATTTTATTTTGAATAATATAATTAATTAATATTATTAAAATAAAACCCTATAAATTATATTCTGATGCCCTAATTTTAAACATACACAAATATGATCATTCTTTCTGACCGTCTAACACTCAAAGACTCTCTTAGGTATTGAGGGTTAAAAAATTCTCATCAGACAGTACGCATTTTGCAATCATGTCGTCTTCATCAGGTTAGACCTCAATTTTATTCTTCTTATTTTGTATTCATGTATTATATTATATTCTGAATAATTACATGATTAATTATGTTATCAAATGGTATCAGAGCCACGGTTAAATAGTTATGAAATTTTTTTTTTAAATTTCTTTTCTTGAATCTCGTCTTCATCAGAGCATGGTTATGAATTTTAATTTTTATTATTATTATTTTATATTGTTCTTTGATCGACTCAGTTGCTGTTGCTAGCATACCCAATCTTAACTTTTTTTTTCTTGCCACCATCTGACATGGTTGTCGGCGACTCACCTTCGCATGAGTTCTTATGTTGATTTGTGTGGCCGAAATCTTCATCACCTGACAACTCGTTCTTAGAAACGTCTCCCGAGTTCGAGAACAACTTACTAGCAAAACCATCCATGTTTTTCGAATGAAATATCATCCTAACCGAAGCAAATATGGCGAAATAACCATAAGAGTCTTGAAGATTGTAGATTTACGATCAATTTAAGGCATATTTCAAAGCATAAAATGCATAAAATTGGCGAGTCAGGTTGGGTGTCCAACAAGTCAATAAGGCCCATGAGCACCATGGGCGCGTGTTAGTGTGTGTGGCCAACCCACTGGTCAGACGAACTTCAAACTTTTACAATTCGCCTCCACTCACCCTGATATAAATTATGGTGATTTTTTCAAAATTTTTTGAGCCCTAAAAATAGGAGTTTTAAAATTTTTTGAAGATTTAGGACCTTAAAATAATTTGTAGATGAGATATTTTGATCTAAAAAAATTTATGTACAAACTAAACATAGTACGAAACAACATATTCAGCTCACTCTCCTTGATTATGTGTGAATAAACTATAATTAATTTATTTGTATTAATTGTTAGATTTTATTCCTAATTTAAGCACATGCCTTAAAAGTAATAAACTGCGTGTGGAATTTATTGTGACTTTAGGTCACATATACCTATTGATTGTGTGCTCGTCTATCGTGGGCCCAATTATGATGATATGTCTTTTATAAATTAATTTATACCATGTTTGTCATTTTATTTCCTACATTTAAGAATAATTTAATTACCATTATCAGGGATGAGTCTGAATATTACAATAAGTCCACTAGAAAGAGTGTATGTATATATTATGTTGACAATAGACATACCCTATCGGTGTGACATTATTAATATAATTAAGTGAAATAAGAAATATTTACGAATGGTTAACAGCATTTTAAACTGATGCTTTTATAGTTACTTATATCCTATCGATATGGAAACCATGGATGCATTTTGTTATTTTTCTTTGTAGTCAAATTTATGGTACATATAAGTTTTCTTTCTTGATTTGTTATAATCCAAAACTTTAAGTGGAATTATAATGAATATCTTATGATACAGTTGCATAAGTTGAATTTTGTGAAGGAAACCTTGTTTTATAATTATGTTTCTGAGACATAATTAATATTTCTTAATTTTGTTGCATTAGCTTCTATGTTCCAAAAACTATTTGTAGTGAAAACTATGAATGTGACAAACTTTGATGACTGGCACGAGTCTCTTGACATGTACCTGATAATCTTTAAGGAGGATTTGGCCATGAGAGAACCAAAACCAGCAGATCTTACTGCTGAGTCTAGTGCTGCTAACAGAGCTTATCACAAGCAATGGTATAAGTCCAACAGAATCTGTTTGATGGTTATGAAGTATACTATTGATAAGACAATCAGACAGAGTATTCCTAAAAAGGACACTACTGTAAAATACCTTAAGGCTGTAAGTGAGAAGTTCAAGAAGTTTGATAAGACGCAAAAGGCGTGCTATCTTTTCTTACTAGATAACACTCATTATGATGAAGTATCTGGTGTACGTGAACATATGATGAAGCTAGTGAATTATTTCAACAAGCTGAAGTCTCTAAATGTGGACTTGGGTGAGAGTTACCTTATCTATTGAGTCTTATAGTCTCTTCCAGCAGAATATGGGGTTCTCAAAACTACCTACAACTCCCAAGAAGTTGAATGGACCGTTGATCAGATGATGTCCATCGTGACTCAAAAGGAGTCATTAAAGAAATCAGTTCATGTGCTCATTCAATGAACTACATCTCTCATGATTCGTCAAGTAAGGCTGAAAATGAGAAGCTTAAGGGAAAGAAACCTGATGGCAAAACTAATGGTAAAAGGTTCTTTGAGCTCAAGAAGAACAATAAGAATAATAAGGGTCAGAATAGTAAGATATTTAAAGGTGAATGTCATTATTGTAAGAAGTCTGGCTACAAGATCTCATATTGCCTCAAGCTAAAGTACAAACGTGAGAAAGAAGGTATCTTTCTTGAAATTGCCCATTTAGTTCTAGTTTGTCTTGAATCTAATAATTTTGAAACCTCTATAGATATATAATGGTTGGATTTTGGAGCCATTATTTATGTAACTAATTCCTTACAGGGGCTCAGAGACAGGAGGAGCCCAAATGAAAGGAAAGACCATTCTGGGAGTGAAAGGAAGTTCAACTGCAGTGGATTGCATAGGAACTGTAGTTTTGAACTTGTATTCTGAACACAGTTTAACCTTATATGATGTTGTTTATATGCCTTCTTCAAGGAGGAATTTGGTTTCTAGTTCTATATTAGACAAACATGAATATTGCTTTTGGCAAGGAAATAGTAAAATTGATGTTTACTTTAATTCAGTAATTATTGGAATTGCTAGATTAATAAGCGGTTTATATTGTTTGAATGCAAATGTTTGTTCAGATTCTACTTCTGTGGAAGGTTGTGAAGAAAGTTATAAGGTACCTATAAGGTACAAAACATCATATGCTTACTTTTAGGAGATCTGAACCACTTGAAATTGTGGGTTACTCAAATTCTGACTATACATCTTATGTGGATGATCATAAATCTACTTCTGGATACATCTTTATGATGTCTGGAGGAATTGTATCATGGAAAAGTTGTAAGCAATTAGTAACAACAATCTCGACTATGAAGGCATAGTATATCGCTTGTCATGAGACTACCCGCCAGGCCATATGGTTGAGGAAAGTGATATCTGGTATGCACTTGGGTGATTCTATATCATGACCTCTAACCATATAATGCGATAGTTTTCTGTTGTTAGTTTTTCTCATAATCATAGGAACTCTAGTCGTATTAAACACTTCGATATTAAGTTCCTATTTGTCAGAGAAAAGGTTGCTGAATCTCAGACTCATTTGTTTCACATTCCTTGCGAACATATGTTGGCAGATCCATTGACCAAAGGCTTACCCATAGGAGTCTTCAAGAATCATGTGATTCACATGGGTGTTATTGAAAATTTTAATATAACTTTGGTTAAGTGGGAGCCTGAATTAGGTTTTTAAGGGACTTTTAAATTGTAATATGACATCTTGAATGTCACTTTATATTCCATTCTATTCAGATAATGAAACTTATTTATGGAAATGTTAATATCACTTGATTCCTTATCGATTTCAGTAATTTTTGTGTATAGTTTCATTTCTAGATTTTATATGGTTTATAAATATACACACATCCATGTGTTTATGTGAATATTAATTGCCTAATTGTGTATTTGTTTATTCACCTAATAATTTAATTAATGCTATCAACGTGGGAGATTGTTAGAATAATTTTGATATTTTATGGATTAGAATTAATTATTCTATTAGATTAATTTCTTATTATTACTGATTAGGCAATTGATATTATAGTTTATAAACTATGAATGGACTAGGTTTTATTTTAATTACGGATAATCAGTGATAAATTTGATTATCCACAAGCCAATTGGATAGAAATCTTAACTCACAGCCCAAGAGTATTAGTAATCATCCCATCAGATTACTAATTATGAGTTGGTTATGCAGAGATATTTGATGAGCTCATTTTTTATTAATTAAATAGGAAATCACTTTTAAAGATTATAAGGATTTTATTTTAATAATATAATTAATTAATATTATTAAAATAAAACCCTATAAATTGTATTATGATGCCTTAATTTTAAACACACACAAATACGATCACTCTCTCTAACCGTCTAACACTTAGAGACTCTCTTGAGTATTAAGGGTTGAAAAATTCTCATAAGACAGTACACATTTCGCAATCATGTCGTCTTCATCAAGTCAGACCTCAATTTTATTCTCCCTATTTTGTATTAATGTATTATATTCTATTATGAATAATTACATTTTTAATTATATTATCAATGTGTACCATGAACTAATTGTTAATTTTTTATGTTTAACAGGAAATTGTTACTATATATATTAAAATAATCATGGATAAATTAAATTTTTTTAATAGTGATTAAATTAATAACATAGTCAAAATTAGTGAGAAGTATTTTTTTTAATTATCTAAATAAGTATCACTGGTAGTAAAGCCGCAATAATTTGCTCAGAAACTTCATTTGTTCCCTTTGCAAGGAAACAGACCAAATTTGTGAACTACAAACTCTGAATACTATAGCATCTATCCTAATTTCTTCCAATTGAAAATATAACAAAGCACCGTATGACATCAAATTTCTTTGACCAAAATTCTAGATAATTCTTGTGTTTTCTCAATAAAAACATTTTAAAACCAATTCAGCCCAATAATTGGATCCAAGCAAAGTCCTATACAGCTTCCTAGTTCACCTTTGCACCACCACCATGTGAGACTAGATGGCTTTCAATTTGATTTCTTCATTGCACAAAAGTCGGACAAGAAAATCACTAATATAAATATGTTAATAAAACTGACACGAACCTGGTTGATATAATTCCACTCAATTTTTTTTCAAGTAGACTTTCAATCAAGGTTAAGCTTATTTTCACGCCTTTTTTAAACATCAACATCACGACCTCTTTTCGTGCTACTATAATACATGTTTTACATATTTTAAATAATTGGATCATTGATGATTGCATACGCAATAGTGGAGTCAAGTGTTATAGAATGAATGGAGCCAAAAATCAACTAAGATATTTGATATATCAAAGAAAAAAAGTATTACTAATACATTATATGAAATAGATTTGATAATTATTCAAGTAATACGTATTACTTAAAAAGTCAATATCATTAAATATCAACCAATATAAGGGATAGATGCACTCATATTACAAACTACAATATTTAACAATGAGTATTCAATAAAAATTAAAATACAATATTTAACATTTTTTTAAATTTTGTATTAGAATATCGTATAATATCTAGAGTTTAAATCTGTTAAAATATTATATAATATATATTATAAGATGTATTCATTAAGTAAGAGTAAAATAGTAATTACAAAAATTACTACTAAACCTTAACTTTAATTAGCCTTTATAAAAAAAGTTAGAATTAAATTATTATACAATAAATAATTAAAATCTAAAAATATAAATTGATACAGGCTTTATGAGAGGACTAAGTCTTCTACCCTGAATTAGATATGAATGTGCTTATTATTTAATTCCATTCATTGATATTAAAGATATAAATCAGTTTTATGATCAATTTATATATTTTATTGAGATTTAAAATATTATTTAAAACTTTATTTTTTTATTACAGTGTTAGTGTTGATAAAACGTTAATTAATAATAAGATCATAAATGACTTAAAATACGTATATTCCGTGATATAAGAGGAGGGTAACCGTTTATCATTTCAAATAGAGGGCATTAATGCATTATTCGATGAAGTTTCGCAGTTATCGAAGGTTACACGCGCCATCATGCGCCGGTGAAGCTCCAGCGTGTGTCTTGTCTTGTTTCTCACGTGCTACCTAAACGTTGACCGTGCTTTCATAGTTAACTAAGTTTTCAGTCATTGAATTGTGGTTCACATATAATTTTTCTTTTTTAGTTAAGTTTTGAGCATCTTGATAATAAATTAAGTGGTTTCTTGTGGTCACTTGGAGTCTTCTAATTGCTTTGTCTTTTTTTTTTTTTTTTCTGATTGCTTTATCTTAATTGGCCCTCTGGAGTAACATCTGGTTCAATAAAAGAAGACAACGCATCTATTTTAGCATTAGTTGTTTTTTCCTGCAGCATTACTGCAAGCAATCCTTATCCGTCCATCTTCTTCCCCCTTTGTCCTTTTCTCTGTTCAAATAAATAGTTTCAGTTACACCATGTGGTATAGATCTGAAGAGTATCTCCTCTCTTTTTATTTCCTTTGCAAATCTGTAGTTCCTTCCGTGTTTCATAATCTTTTGTTTTGCATGTATGCCATATGATGCTTGTTTATGTTAGAATATTTTAATATTATATGAGTTAATATTAATTATGTTATTAGATTATTGTGATGACTAATTAAGTAATTAATATTATAATTATAAATTAAGAAGGAATTAAATTTATATTTATTATGAGTAATTAGTGATAAGTGAAATTATTTATAAGCTCACAGGATAAAGAATCCAATCTATAGTTAAAGAGTGTTAACAATTATTTTATCATATTATTAATTAAGAGTTAATTATTAAGAGTGAGTTAATGAACTTCTTCTATTTAAATAATAAAATATTAAATTATTTTAATATATATATATATATATATGAGGGTTTTATTTTATTATTATTATTAAAATAAAACCTTATTAGTTATTATGAAAGAAAACCCTAATTTCAATTTTGATAATAACTTTTTTTTTTATAGTTGCCTATTTTAAAAATTATAAATTAACATATCTTTACAATATTGTATTACGTTATTTTTAAAATCAAGTTGTATCTTTATATTTTAATATCTCTCAATTTTATATTCATATATTATAGTAAATTTTAGATGACTTTAGCTTAGTGTATCCTTAATAATAAAATTCAAAACCTTTTGTGCTTTTTTGAAGAAATTAATGGCTATAATATATGATAGGAACATATGCAAGAGTATTAGTGCAGCACGGAGAGTGGCTTTAGAGTTTAGCGCCCTATAGATCAACAAGAGAATTACATATATTTACTTTTTATTAGTAGACCAGGATTTTTTATAATTATTGCAAGTGTAATTAGGCTTTCATTCAGTAAAATATTTATGTACGCTTGGGGCCTTTTATTGGAAAAATAATAATATTCATAGTTTATATATTCAAATTATATATGAAATTATGAATTTACACAATTTTTGACCTAAACTCTAATTGATATAAATATACACCCTAAAGTCAAAAAGAAAAAACGTATAGCTGTTGATTTGTTAGGTGTAGCAGCAGCAAAACTACAGAATAGAGCTCGTCAACTTTCTGTATCCTCCAGAGGAGCAAGTCTCGAGATGATGACGTGCCATAATTTGAGTGGCTATTGATAGTACGGCTAGGATTTGGTAGAAGCTATAGAAACTATGATTTGAAGAATCAGAGATTAGTAACATCCTATTGGATGGCACCGTCCACTTCCGGAATGCATGACACGTGTCAACATGACAAAGTCCCGTTTTCTTGCTGCCGTATCTGCTTTAGTTTGTATGGTCGTTAATACTCTGCGTTTTGGTCCCTACTGGTCCCTATATTCCACGGAGTCCAATTCTACGGCTCAATTTTATTAGAGGAATCTCTCAGTTGACATAGTAGCGTTTTTTTTTTTTTTAATTTTATAATTTATTAAATTGAAATATTTTGTTTATAATTATTTTTTTATTATTAATAATTTATTAAATTATTAAATTATTCTACTTATTTTAATATGTTAAAATTTACTTTTTGTTTAGTTAATTTTTTTTATTTATATTGATATAGAAATTAATTAATTAAACAAAATATATATTTAAAAAAATAATATTTAAATTTTTATAATTTTTATTTTATTTTATTTTTTTAATTTTTTGGTTGATTAAACGGGTCATCTCGCTTAATTTATTAGATGGGTGGGTTAAAATTTTCAACCCGTTATCTTATGATGAGTTAAATAAATTGATTTATTTAATTTACTAATTCAAATGAGTCAATTCAGATAAATCAAGTTGATTCACTTTGATAACTTTATTTGTATAGTCCTCAATACTCTGCGTTTTGGTCCCTACTGGTCCCTATATTTCACGGAGTCCAATTCTACAGCTCAACTTTATTATAGGAATCTCTCAGTTGACATAGTAGTGTAATGCACAAAATATATATTAAGAAATGTGCCATGTTGAATCTGGATTCCTTCAGTTCTTTCATAAATTATTTATGAGAAAGGAGGAAGAGAGGGATGGGCCTCGCCTCTCTTTTGCTGTCATTTTTATTGTCGGTGACCAGATTCGCTGCTATCAAACATATTGTGATTCTTTATTGTCAATATGCTTAAAGTAAAAAATATTTTTTTTATAAAAATAAATATTTTAATTTGTTAAAATAATTTTAATTTTTTCCTTTTATCACATCATTGATGTCTTTTATTGCTTGCATATTAACAATAGAGGATCTGAATCTTGTTATAAACAAAGGATCTGTTATTAAAAAATAAAGTGAGAAAAATTTTCCGGTTAGATTATATATATATATATATATATTATCCAGTAGCTAATTTGCACTTATATGGTTGGATCTAACTCCTGTCATGTTTGTCAGTTTTTAAATAATGTACAATATTGTTTTGGATAAAATGCATACTGGTATGATTTGGCTCGATTCAACTTCAATATTCTGTAGTTAAAAAATTCTTAAGTTATTAGTTTAAAGTTAAAATCATTAGTACATTAGTATCATCTATTAATGTATTAATTTTTTGACAGAATTTATTTAAACATAAATTTCTAATTTTCTTATGAAGTTTTTAATTTTTTATGCATTGAAAAACAAAATTATTCCTTTGGTCAATTAGAATCGTAAATTTAACACACACAATATGATATTCCTTAAATAGAATCTTTAATTTTACTCTAAATTTTTTAATTTTCTTACAAGCTCCCTAATATACTATTCATTAAAAATTGAATTTATTCTCTTAGTCAAGTATAATTTTAAACTCACACACAAAACATAATATCCTTTGGATTTTTCCCATAAAATGGAATCCCTAATTGTTTCCCTAGTTTATATCTAATTTCTTTACAAAATTCCTAATTTCTAATGCAGTGTAGAATAAAATTCCTCTTTTTTTTTTTTTTTACCAATCAAAATTTTAATTTGTTCATCAACACAATAACTTTTCCCCTGAACAAAAATTTCTAATTTTGCCTTTAATTTGTCTGAATGGCCATCTTCCATATAAATCTCTAATCCAGTTAAAAGATTTGGGGTTTAAAATGATACATCCAATACCAATGTACTAACAATTCAAACCGCAAAATATTTTATTACGAATTTGTAAATCATAGAGTATTGTAGTGAAATCAGACCAAATTACGAGATACAAAACCACGTTTTATCCTATCACTTTTGTCAAATCATGTTTAATAATAAAAGTCATAATCTCTTTTACTGCCTTTTTCAAAATTTAAATATTCTTCCTAAGGTGTATCAAGATTTGAATTATTCGGGTTCATTTGATTAAATTAGTCAAATTTAAAAAGTTCATGTATGAATCGTTTAGCTTGTTCAAAAATGAAAATTATATAAATATTCAGATATTATATAATCGAATATATTATAAGTTATAAGCAAATTTTATGTATCATATAAATTTATTTCGCTCATATAAATAATTGATTTATAATTTTAGACAAATTTATACAAGCCAAATCTAACATACCATTTAACAAAACTAGCCGAATTTGATCTCAATTTTAAAACTTAGGCTTGAAAAGAACGGGAGATTGACTGAATCCACATCTTCTTAATTTCCGTTGCCATCCATGGTCTCTCTTTTTCTGGGATGTTCTTTTGCGTTCTCTTTGGTCCTCTCTTCTTGGCCATTTAGCCCCTTTATTCTACAAAAACTAAAAAACCCTGCCCAAGTTCCAACCCCGTTGAAATCTAGTTCTCAAATGCTCATACCCATCTAGAAAACCAAAAACAAAAAATTGGTCGCCATTGTTGCAACCTTATTTCTTTTGCTCTATGTACTTCCCGAGAACGACGCAACAAAATTAACAAGTTTTCCAGTGCCTCGTTTGTTTAAGGTGCAAGTATGGGTGAAAACATATATGCCATTAAAGATATAAATAAAAACTAAAATGTGTGAAGTTTGTTATTTGTATTCGGACATTGATCTTCATATATTCTACCAGTTTATTTGAACATAAAATAGAAAAAAATTGAAACATTTTACCCTTCATACAAGTGTGAATGCAATAAAATGAAGGGAGTTGCAGTTGCATTACCATCAGCAGATACTTTGGGGGAGAAGAAAAAACTGAAATAATGTATTTATAGAAGTGAATGCGGCTAAAATTAATCAAATATACTAACTTTATTATTGTGGCTACACATTCTACAAATGAAGCGATCACTCAAAACAAGGGAAAACAAAAGACTGAACTAGCTCTACAGATGGCTTCCAACCCAACGGAATCTCAAGGAAAAGGAAAAAGTGTACTCCTGTGATTTTAACTAGTTCTATATGACATAGCTGACAGTGTCATACAAAAAGTTAATCAGTGTTTGGTAAACATCCCTTGTGTTAAAGAGGAGAAATCATAATCCTTAGCTGCCTTTGAAGAGCTTGATGATGACACTGTAGCTGCCGTTTGAGGTTTATTTACTCCCGTTGTTGTGATACCATTAATTGGACTAACCTGTCCCATTGCATAGACACTGAGAACAAAAGAAAAGTTGGTTAACACGAGATGTGTGAAATGAGGATGACTATACTATAATTCTACTATAAAATGCATTGGAAGCTTTTGTAACAAAAGATATCCAATTGGCCATCATTTGAAGGACAGAATGATTTTCAGTTCAAAATCATATTGAAAGAGAAGAGTACAAAATTGGCATTCCATATTTGCACTTTGTGACAATTTGTCTACTCACAAATTAATCGTAACAAATTAGTCCCTCACAAATTTAATTTTGTACGAAATTAATTCCTTTGTTTGTATTAATGAGAAATTAATTTTGTATAAAATAGAATTTGTGAGGAAAAAAATTGTCACAAAGTGTAAAAGTAAGAAATCGATTTGGTACTTCTCTCCATATTGAAAGCAGCAAAGGGGCAGCAGCACCAGCAGCTGATTTGGCTTGAATTTTCTTCAATGCTAATGCAACATCATCAAGTACAAAGAGAATATACATCATAAAAGGATGTTGTATTTTTTTATAGTTGCTAAGAAAGGAAACAGAATAGCCAAGTAGCCTTTTGGTACATCAATCTAAAAGCAACTAGCATTTATTAAATTTCTGAATTCTGCTATTCAGTAACAAAATCAGATCAGAGTAATTAAGAAATTTATGAAACATCAGGTAATATCCAATTAAGTCAAACCATTATAAGTCAGGCAAACTAAAATTCAATCAGCTAAAACTAAATTAGCTGGTGACATACCCAGATGTTGGAAACTGCACAGGACTTGCTGCTGAATGTGCTGGAATCGTGCTCCTATTCTAATCCAGGAGAAGAAGAAATTTAGTTTCTCGGCAGATAACAATGGACTAGTAATCAATCAACTCACGCCTTCCTTATGTCAATACCTGCATAAGTTTCTGTAGCTCTCCCTGACCACCCATGGGCAATACTCCAGGAATTGGGTAGCCAACAGCTGGCCAACTTGGACCAGGAATATTGGACCCATTCAGTCCAGGTTGTTGTGTGCCACCTGGGTGCTTGGGGTTTCCACCAGCAGAATTAGCCGCAGCAGCAATTAGAAGGGACTGTTGCTGTGCAAGCATGGCAAGCTGCTGCTGACGCACAGAAAATGGAGAGACCATATTGGACTGCAGATAACCAACTTACCATGTAACAATACTACTAAAGATAACATAGGACAATGATGGAACAATTTCCCTAACAATAGTAGAGATTTATACATTCAATAAGGCTAAAAATATGCCGTTAACAGAAAAGCTCCAGAAGCAGTAAGACTAGGACACATTATAAGTTGTTAAAAAGCACCGCTTACCTTCTCAAAAAGGCTCATGATGTCATTTTTCAAATCTTTCTGTGGTTTTTCTGGAACTACCAGTGTTACTGAAGGCGAATCCTTAAAAAGATCCTCAATTCCAGAATTAGACTGGGGAGTGCTCTCAACTGCTTTTGTGGAACCAGTCTTCTCAGTTGTTGATGCTTCTGCAGCAGCTGAAACAATTATGGCAAGCAATTTACAACCATCAGTGAAACACAATATTTTTTATTATTCCACATGTATTAAAAAAACCATTGACACATAGGACATACACTGAAAACCTGCCCAGTTATTATCATCAGCAGCAGCACCAGCTTCCTCTGAGCTATTTTCACTTGGGCCATCCATGGACAACATGTTGAAAAGGTCTGTAGCATAGTCAACTTTTGAAGGGGTATTCTGAGCCATGTCAGAAGCCTGTTTAGCTGTTTCCGCTTGTGGTTGTGGTGCCACTGGTTCCACTTTCTCTACATGCTGAGGTTTTGTAAGAGGAGTTACCTGTCCACAGATTCATTCTTTTTATGCAACTAAAAATAAATATACCTCTCAAATATGAAGAATATGAGAAGATGTCTCTATGATAAATTGTGTGCCAAAAGCTGGAATCATGCATGTTAATTGCAATTCACGCTAAGTTATTGCAGATATAAAAGCGGCGAAAAATATTCTGTCAAAGGAGGTGCCAAAGTTAATGTTTATTTGACCAAATATTATTTTCCAAAAATCTATCACTATCATAATGACTCTCAATCCTAGAAGAGATCCACTAAGTACTTTTATTGTAAACCTCAGATTCTGAGGCCCCAAAAAGGATACTCGTCTTGTTCAGACCATAAGAAGCAGTTGAGGAAAAATTTACAGCCTGCAGTATAAACTGAATTCTTTTGCCTATGTCATAGAGATAACTCATGTAAATATACAGAGTACACACCATTAATGGTGAGCCGGCATGTCAGGCATGTAAAAGAAACCAAAACAAAAAAAATACATGAATTGTTAAAAGTACCTTTGAACAAGCACTCGTAGTTGCTTTGGCAATCCTATTTTTGTTCCTTGTTTCCCTTTGCAATAATTACTATGGGACCACCCATCAAACTCAAAACCTTTATATGGAAAAAAACCTGGAAAAAGTTCCTTAGTTGTGTGCACTATTAGGTTCTCCAATAAAAATATAACATGAAGAATTTTTTTTTTTTTTTGGGAAAGACCTAACCATATGGTGCTGAACTTTAAACCAAATATAGGTGTGTCATGTTTTAATTGGAGAACTTAATAGCAAACAATTAAATATTGCATGTTCCGTCCATTTCATATTACTTTATTTGCCATCTCAGAATATTTTACAAAACTCATGATAATTCATTACTGAACTAAGAACAGACTTCGCAAGTAGAACCCCACAAGCAATGCAACATAAGAAGAGGTAAACTAACAAAGGAGAAAAAATGGACTAACATATACAACAACAATGATATATAGAAATGGATATACCTGCTCAGGTACTTTTGGAGGAGCAGCAACATTACTTCTTATTGCAGGAATAGTATTTGATGCCTGAACTTTCTTCCTTTCATAAAAAGTGTTCTCAGAAGCAGATGCATAACCATGCCCACTTCTTTCTGCAGGCCTCTGCCAATTTGAAGAAGTCCTGTCTTCCTGCTGCCTAGAAGGTGATTTTGGTTTTCCATCCCTTGGAATCCATCTCTTCTCTTCATATCTTTAAAAATATGCAATGAGTGAACCCAAACGAAAGTCATCTTCATCAGGTGCACAAACCAAGATGCATACACTTCAAACTGTACAGAAAATAATATAACCAAACTCAAGGTGTTTATCTTCAGACATACTTTGCACGAATAAAATTCTCGATTCCAACTCTATCATAATTTGGGGGTAGCTCAGCTTCCCAGTAGCAATTAGCTTTCTCATTTCCCATGGCTATATAAGAACATAGCAAGAAAGTCAAATATAATCAGAACATTATACAACTAAAGCAAATTAATAAAATTCTTGATTGTCACAAGCTCATTTATGACCGATCAGATTGCCGTACATTGAATGAATGCAACCTGCTCTGGAAGCCAGGTGTCCAGAGTTGCAGAACGAACCTGCAGGAATAGCATTAAATAAGTAACTAATATAGTATTCGGACTAGCAAATCAATAGAAATCAATTTTAAGGTGACAAACTTTTCAGGACTATAAAATTGTGTAAAAGACCTCAGATAGGAGCCATATCAATTATTCCCACCTCAAACATAGTCAGCATTTGTATTGATTGTTTTTATTTAAAATAATAATTATTAAACACAAATTGAAACAATTAGTGAACAAAAAAAGAGTATTAATGAAAGCACATTCTCACTGGAAATCTAGCAACGAAGTGAGGAATGTGTAGGAATTATTGACCAGTGTAAATGCTAGATGAAATGATGACTACACAGTGACAGTGTACAGGATGTAATTAGTAGGTCTTTCATTAATCATAATCACTCTTTAATGCCTTGTCTTGTATCTAGACCAATAAATATAGAATTTCATACAGCTCAGATTCTGACTACATTTACAGAGGGTTTTCCCTCTCCATCTCTCTATATTTCATATGAATGCCCCTACAGCAGCATTAGTATAGAAAGGTTGCCTATATATATAAATACATACAAATAGTAGATACATTTATATATACAAATAGAAAATCATAACCACCAACTTACATCAATGATACAATACTCTTTTAGAAACGTTCTATTTGTTTTCAGATAGCGAGTCTTTGAAATAAGTATAAAAACACAAGATTGTTTATCAAAAACAGTCATATAGTCCAAACAGTTAAGTCTATTACCAACATTACAATTGCTGCAACACATTCAGAGTGAAGACAACACGCTCCTAGCATGTTATCAGCTTATCACATTCAAAGATTCTATTTCAACATAAGTCTCCACCATAATATTCCACTTCTACGATGTGCACTTTAACTGAGGCATCATTACAATGAACATAACATCACCTTTGAAATATGTACCCCAAGACTTCTATGTATTCCTGAACACTGCATGCATATAAAGATGCCTAGGTTCACACTAGCCCATCTTGGACCTCTGCAAAGCAAGTTTTAATAGCAACTTGAGTGAAAATTGCTGAACCAATATAAAATATACTCCAAATGCTCAATAAATATAGTCCACTTTCATCAGCCAATTAGTATCTCTTCCCTTAGTTTCCTAGAATCAAAAGAGATCACATCAGATCATTCTTGATCACCCAGATACATACTTAGCTTTGCAATCAGCACATTCCCTATTTTCGGGCAGTTTAAGAAGTCCTTCCAGTATCTGCATGTTTTTAGTTAAAAAAGGGAAAAATGTAACCAAAAGAGACAAGGATGAAAGATAAAATGAAAAGTTTCAAATGCAACCACATTCAGTAAAGGAAGCAACTTGAATCAAGTTCATATGTAGACAAAAAAAAGGAACAGATCTTGAATATACTTTACACACACATATATGAAGATTTTAGACACTTTCGACTGGCAAACTCTTTTCCAATTAATGGACTTGACAACCAAATATGTAAAATTTTAACATCTGAGACAAGAATTAAGTCATTAGCAACTTGGTCGTTTTTGAACAAAATATGAAAAGCAAAATTCATAGATTTCAAAGTCCAAATAAGTCTCCCATGATGTCTCCTTTCCATTCATCCATAGGACTAAAAACCCTTGGCAAGGGTTCAATTCTCCTTCAAATTAGAAATTTAAAATTAATCAAATAAATTTGGAAATACAATATATATATATATATATATATATATATATATAACGACGACGAAAAGTATAGGTTATTAATGAGGAAAAGAAAACAAAGATTGAAATTTTGTAGATAGTAGTCATCTGAGAGTATGATTTGAAGACAGCTAGAGCACAAAGCCTGATTAACAATGCTTCAAATAGCTGCGTAGTGCCATAATCTATCACTCAGCATGCAGTAGCGTCAACACCCTTCCAAACACACATGGGAAATTAAGTATAAACCAGAGATAGGATCCACAACAATAAATAACATGTCCTGATCGAGTTTCACGCAAAACTCGAATAATTAATCCCCGAATGGCCAAAAACACAAAAGAATAATCAATCCCCCGAATGTTGAAAATAAAACAAATAAGACAACTCATTCTACAAAAATATTCCAGAAAAGGCAGATCAAACTCTCATAAAGCCATAAGCAGCAATTGAGACACAAACAGCTAATTATGCTATAAACCTTTGTGGGGGAAAAAAATCCAATGATACACGCTAGACTATGATTAATTTCATATCCAAAAATTTACGATCGGAAATTTGTGCCTACGGGTCTGGAAAAATTAAAATCCCAACAGACAAATTAAAACTTAAAGAAACCAAAATACTACAAAAAGAACCTTCTTATGCTTTGCGTTGAGCTCTTTAGACACGTTGGCCTTCTCGTTCATGGCGACCGTACAAACAACAATGAAGAAGAAGAAGAGGAAAAAAACTAACAGAAGCGAGCGAGAGAGGAAGATGAAGATCGAAGGTCAAATTGGTCTTTTGCAACCTTTCTCTTTCCTCTCTCAGACTCCTCTTCCTTGATTAATATGCGACCCAAAAGAAGAAACGGAAGAGTGACCGCAACGAAGACACCATCCTTGACATTTATTCAACGCGCTTCGTCCAATTTTTCATTTTAATTTCTCAGGAGTAAATTAATGATTCAATGCTTGAAATATACGTCTTTTAATTTGTTCCCTTAAAAATAAAATTTTAAATATTTTATTGAGTGAAATATTTTTTTGTCTCTTATTTATTAAAACATTTAAAATAATATCTTATTTAATAAAAAGGTCATATTTAATTTTTTATTTTTTAAAAAAAATCAAATTTAATTCTTTAAATTTAAAGTTTAAAATTTTTTAGAGAGATTAACTTTAATAATTTTATGATAAGTGAATAACTAAGTGTAATATTTTTTAATAATTTAAAAATTATTTTATATATTTTAAAGAGTGAGAGACAAAACTAATAATGTTGTAATAAGTGAAGAATTAAAAATATACTTTTTTCAATATTTATTTTTCTTAAAAGAAATTTTTTAATTGCAAGGTCCAAAG
This sequence comes from Delonix regia, assembly GCA_037074485.1. Taxonomy (NCBI): domain Eukaryota; kingdom Viridiplantae; phylum Streptophyta; class Magnoliopsida; order Fabales; family Fabaceae; genus Delonix; species Delonix regia. The sequence continues at coordinate 2,157,398 of CM073455.1, read as the reverse complement.
AAAATTAAATGTGTTAAAATAGATTGAATTTATCTCATTAAATATGGTCAGATGGATTTAAAATTTACTAACTTGTATACTTATGACTTTTTTTCATTCTTGTCTACTTTTTCTTCTAATTTTATAAATTAACCCAATAGAAATCATTATTTAAAAAAAAACACAATTAAAAAATTATATTATCTTTAAATGTGTATTAATACATTATATAATACCTAATAGTAATAATCACTTCAATTCCTTCCACTATGTCATATTTATTACTTTACTTTATTTCAGTTGATTCGTTTAATGACATTTGACTTAGTTAACTAGTTATTTTGTTTGGTGAGGCAATGATAATGTTGATTATTGAAGCTGATAAGAGTTGTTTGAGTATTTAATATTTAAGTTTACGTATTTGAAGTAATTGTTTGAACATTAGATACTTGATTCATTTATTTATTGCTATACTATACTTGCTCTATTATTATTATTATTATTATTATTGAGTTAGTATTTCTTTACCCATTAAACAAAAAAGCCAGCTTTGCTCACAACACATTGGCTGGCTCGTTTTGAAGATTTTAGCAAAAACAAAATTATCAAATAATGAGATGAATTTGCTGAGATACATCAACCCCAAAATTTGCATTGTTTGTGACAAAAATATATTTCAATGGATAGAGTCATAAATACATTTTAAATTGATAATTTTGATTAAAAAATGAAATATTAAATTGAGAGACTACATTTTAAGATGATCAAATTGCAATAAAAAAAATCTTTTAAAAACAAATTAGAAGGTTTAATTCTTGAAGAAGAAAGTAATTTCTAACGAGTTTAGATTTTTTTTGAATTTCTATTAATAAGAGAAAATAAAATAATAATATTTTATTAATATTAAATTAATAAAAAAATATTTTTTTTATTCAACCCTGAAGGTGATCCATTCACAATTTTTAACTCATACCTCGTTTATCTATGCACAGGAGTCTTAGTGCTGAAGCTCTGGCCACGCGTATTCTTTATATATATATATATATATATATATATATATATATTTTATTTATTTATTTTGATATACTATCTATAATTCTATTATCTGTTATTAATAATTTTATAAGAGTATATATTTCAGATGCTTTTATCATTAATTATATTCTTGAGATATAAATTTTTGTAATATCATTTTTTATGTCTAATTTTTCTATTTCATGGTCTATGATAGATTTACTAATTATTTATATTTATTTTTGTCCTTGAAATAACAAAATTTGTATTTAATGTGAATTTTAATTTATATATATATATATATATCTTATTTTCCATAAAAATTAGGTTTATTTATCTTTTGGCACTTATAATTTTACTTTTTTTTTATTTTGATCTTTATAAATACAAAATTTATAACTAAGTTCCTATATTTTAACAAAAAATTAATATAGTGTCTATTATTAAACTTCTATGAATATTATGTTAAATGTTACTAATTTAACATAAAAAAAAATATTTATTTGATATTTTGAATATGTATAATTTAATAACAATAATAATAGGAGTAAGTAATTAAGTAAAATTTTAATGCAACTTAAATTAAGTGACTTTATAAATTAATTTAAATCATGCATAGCTTGATATAGATAGTCACATCAATAATATATAATAAAATATGAATAAAAGTACAATAGAACTAAATTAAAGTTTTTTAAATTCACAAATTTTCAACTATAAAAGCCAAATTAAAAATTGAAATTATTATTGTTGTCTTGGTGAGATTTTATAAATGAAGAATATTTAAAATATTAGTACTGAATTAATAAATTTTACTACGTTATATGCTTTTTTTTAAAATGATATGTGATATGTTGTTATCTTTATATTATATTTTGAATGTCAACTGAGCTTATGATATCTTGTCGTATACTGATATTTAAAACTACAAATACCATCTAATATATCAGGGTGTTATAGAATAATAATATACTTTTATTTCATATTATTTAAAAAGTTCATATCATAATTATTTTAATTTTATTAACTTTTATGAAATATCACTTGAGTCTTTTGTACCGTATATTTTATCACTATACTGAACACAAACATTTCAGATACCATATTATCTTATTATTTGATATTCTATCCTATAGTATTATAAAAAAGATGAGATGTGAAATAGTAAGTTGCCAAACACCTTTTTATAATGTTTATGCAAATTTATCATTATCTCCTTTTAATCTCTATTTTGATCTCATGAAATTCTCGTGTAATTTTTAAAAGATTCAAAATGAACACATTAAAAATGATGACTAAATTAATGTACAATTTTAACTATAAAATTGTTTTAAAGTAAAAGCAGAATTTTTCGTTTTCAAATGGACTGAGATATAAAAGAGAAAGTGATGAGACTGAACATGGCAGAGCAGGTAGTGCTCTTAGATTATAAACATTATTATCATTGCCAAATGATTCTTTGATATATTTCTTTTAATGCCAATACATGTGTGAGAAAAATTAACTGGTCAGAATAGCTGTTTTGGTATCATATTAAAAATATTATTTCTTCTTGTGCTTTTTGTTTCATTTAGACACATGATACTAGTCTAATGGCTTAGAGCTTGTTTGGTATATTTTATAAGATTATATGGCTTGTTAATAAAAGTTTGATAGGATAAACTAAGTGTGATAAAATGTTAATACTCAATATTATTGGTGTAGAAAAAGAGATAATAAAATAGTATATTATTAAAATATTTTTTAATTCATATTTTATACGATCAAATTTAATTAAAGACAAACATGCTTGATTACTAATACAGTTCTCAGTTGATTTAAGTGAAGTTTACCGAAAATGAAAAAAATTTGTAAAAAATATATAATATTGTATAAATTTATACAATTTAATCTCATATAATATATTAAATAGAATCTAACAGAACTAAAAAAACAATTATTAAATACATAAACATATAGTTTATCTCTACATAAAAGAGGAGGGTGAAAATAATGAAATCAGAAAATAAAAAATTCAATATTTTTCGATTTAAAGAAAATTATGAAAGAATTTGTTTTTAATAAAGTTCATTAAATTTGAAGGTTCACCTTGGCGTCTCTAAATTAATTTCTATTTATTAGTAAAAATTTTAGATAAATTATTATTATTATTATTATTTGGAGTCCGAGAGTCCAATGGGGACCTTAATTTTCCTTTTTCCATATTTGCTCCATATCCTCAAATTTGTAGATTGACAACAATTATTAGTGGAAGCAACTTTAGCTTCTGCCTTCTCTAAATTAAAATGGTGTGTGTTGATTGGTTGGAGTAACATCATTGTGTGGTGGGATCACTACGGGAGATTTGGCTTTATCATCATGATGATTTCTTCTCAGAAAACAGCACAGCCGCACCAAGCGATAACCAATAAGCCTCCTCTTTCAATTCCTTTTTTTGGGTCTCAATAATGAGGTCGATATTTTGGTAATCAAATTTGTGTCATATTTTATTTACTTAATGTTCAATATTATTACTAGTAAATATATTTTATTGTATAATTAACATCATTTTCATATAAATGTGATATTTATACTTTAAGTATTATTGTAATTAATATCAATCGGCGATTAAGTAATAGAATAAAAAATCAATATTATTAATCTGGTTGCTCATGCTCTATAATAATTGGTCATTCTTATATATACATGTTCAGAATACTATGATTAAGAAAAGGAAAATAAGGTAAGGTTGTCTCTGTTTCCAAGTAAAGAACAGTGAAAAATTTTATTTCTCTTGTTAGTGTTCAATTTACACTGATAAAGGAAATTTATGTCATTCAGTTGAAAGTCAGAAAGGACTCAGTTATTATCCCCGTTGCACCTCCCACCCGCAAGTAGTCATATACTCTATTCTCGTTTTGAAACTAGCATGACACCAAGTCGAACACAAATAGAGTTCGATAATCCATGCTTTAAACTTTTAATATAACTAGCAGTATTGTTGCCAATTCAAGATTTGGGAATCTCAAAGGGAACACTCTCATTTGATGTTTTACATTTGTTTCATTTGATGACTTACATTTGGAGTTTTTCTCACATAGAAATGAGAATAAGAGACAATTTTCTTGAAGGTAGTTTAGAGAAGAGATGGAGATCATGCTTTTTGCTCTGTGAGATTTTCGTCCTTTACAATTTAACCTAAATATTTTAATATATATATATATATATATATTACTAATAATAATTTTATTATATCTTTAAAATTAACAAATATGAATTTTTTTGAGAAGATAAAAAATTATAAGTATAACTATTTTCAATATATTAAAAAAATTGTTTCAACTATTAATATCAAATCAAATCAAACTACTATTTAGACAAACATTTTTTATTGATGCTTTGAATGCACAATTTCTTAACATATTTAAATGGTAGAAATAAAATAGATTAATGTACCCAACTTATACAAAAAGAAGAAATGTTAACAAAGACTTCACACATCTTGATGTTTTTAATTTGTTAAAATTGTTATTTCTTTAAGATTTTAAAATTTTTAGGACTTATTTAAAATTTGTTATTTAAATTCTTTCTAATTTTTTTAAAAAATTAATTAAAGCTTATTGGATAACATGAATAATGAGCATAAGCTTTAATTTTTTCTAAATATGTTCATTTTTTATATTATTAATATTTTTTTGTAATTTTTTAAAAAATGTGATATCCTCATGGGGATCCGCATCATCATGAGAGATAGGGATGTGGGAAAATTTTTCCCACAAGGATTGGGGATGGAGATGGGGGACTAAAGTAATGGTAGAGACATGATATTAGATAAAACAAAATACTAAATAGTATAAAAGTTAATTATTCTAACAATAATATTTTTATTTTAAAGTTTACATTCGTCCAAATCACATCTAAATTATTTTTATTTTTAAAATATTTTTTTGTTTTAAATATATAAGTTTAATTTATAATAATTTTTTTAAAAAAAACTTATAATTTTGATCCACATAGTTTTGGTTAATTTTTAATTTAGTTTGTACAATTAAAATTACGTAAGTATTGTCTTAAATTTTGATGATGTAACTAATTATATATTTTATTAATTTATGATTATGTATCATTTATGCTAACAATAAATTTAAAGGTAGATAATAAAGTAATATTAATTCACAAATATGACCAATATTGAAAAAATAGAGTAATAGAGACTAAATTATAATAATTTAAACTACGAAGACTTAATTATAAAAATTAAAAGTATAAAGACTGAATTAAAAATTGAGTGAAATTATAAGTACTAAAAATAGAATTTTTTCTTTTTAAAATCTTAATTCTCTTCAAATCATCATTATTCTCCATTCCAAATCTCAATTTGTTTACATTATATATATTTTTAGTTTAAATCTTAATTTCTTAATCTTTTCTTTAAAACATTATTTTATAATAAAAATTTTCTTTTAAAAAATTTAAAACTAAAAAAATAGGATATCAACATTAGCCTAATAATTAATTAGGTCAAACCAAGCCCATCTAGATAAGGTCTTATTTAAATTTGGATCCTTTACTTTTTATATAATCATACCTAATTTTGACATAAGATGATTGATTAGCCAATGTTTAACCTTATTAAATGAGGCTGACTAAATTCTACATATTAACTTATATGTATGCACCAAATACACATTAAAAATGAATTACATAATATAAATTTATATAATCAAGTCTTATACAATGTATAAAATAGACTCTAACTTTATTAAGTCGATTGAACCAATTTAAATTTTAGCTAGGATTTGAATTTCGATGAATTGTATACCTTTTTTAATTCCTTTTCCAAATTTTTTTTATTTATTTAATAATTTATTTTCACTTGGACTCCCAAAGCCTTTGGTTAATTATTTTGGATTTTTTTTCCTTAAAATTCCTGGGCGTTGCCTGCAATTTGAATATTTTTATACGATTGAACCTGTGAGCGTGTGGAGTCACTGGACCAAGAATCGCGTCACTGGATCCCTTGCAGTAATGTCGGAGATCCAATGACTCTGAAAATGAAAGAGAGAAACACGAAGAGTTTCTATCTCTTCTTTTAATCTCTATCTAAATTTATCTAAATGCACTCAATGCCAAATGCAGGGGATCTTCAATTGTTTGAGCCATCTGCATAAAGCATAAATATTTACTTTTAAAATTTAGGGTAAAAAGTTTTGCACCTAGATCTTATATTTTTAGTGATGTAGTGTGATTCAATCTGAACTTTCATTAAAATTCATACTCATTCATTCCGATTTCTTATATAATAAAAAAAAGTAATGGTACCATTTGTATTCGATTCCCCCCATTTTTATTAAAAAAAAATATAGAAAACATTTATATTTACATTTATTTATTTGAAATTAGCTTTTAATCATATAATGATATAATAAAATATAAATATAATCATAAATAGTGATATAATGAAATATAACAAAAATTTATAAATCAATATTTCAATATTTATATTTACATTCATTTCATGTTTTTTTTTTCAATTTTTGAAATTATTTTTTTTTTCCTTCTCCATCACTCATTATGTTAACACTAATTCTCTTTTACTTTTCTACTATTTAGAAAACTTAATCACGTTAAAAAAGAATCCAAATTCAAGTTAATTTATTAATTTTCCTCTCATTCAAATATGTAACAAAATACAATTTTGTGCAGATATAATGTAAAAAGAAAAATACCACTTTTGGCCAATGAAAATTTTTTCTTAGTGTACTAGCCGAATGAGAAGAAGAAATAGAGAGCGAAAATTTTTGAAAGCAGCAATCAAAAGAGTAGTAAAAGAAGAGAGTGGAAGAAATACCTATTCAGTATTTATATTAAAGAAATATGTTGAGCAATGAAACATAATTATTTATATTTCATTATATAATTATTTAACTATATTTCATTATAGATAATAGATAATTATAAGTATAATTTTTCACGATAATATTTAAAATGAGCAAAAATTTATTTTGCATCAAATTTTGAAAAAATAATTGTCATCTTGTTTTAAATAATACTTATTCTTTATTGCTTGCAATTTTAAGTAAAGAGCTCGCATTGTAAAATAAGAAATCAACTATGAGGGTGCAAGTTGAGTTTCATTTTGTAAAGTTTTAATTAATATAAATATTATATATATATATATATATATATATATTAAAAAAATGAAATTCTGATTACCCTTTTAAGTGTTAGGTGGACTCGGAATTCTGGGTCCACCTAATCATACAGGATGCGTTAATTTTTGTTTTTTTCAAATTATAGGAGTATTTGAGAATTTTCATTTCGAGCCTGCTTTAGCATAATTTTTTTTTAAATTATAGGAGAATTTAGAATAATTTAGTACGAGTTATAAGAAGAATTCAGATTGAGGCATTTCAAATCACTAAAGGTATGAGATCTAAGTACAAAACTTTTTGTACTATAGAATTTGAAAAGTAAATGTTTTTGTTTTATGTAGATGACTCAAAAATAGTCCATGAATTTCTGGAATTTTGATCAGGATATATAAAGAAAATTTTTTTTAAGCATAATCAAAACCAACCACAACAAAATACCAAAATGTTTAAAAACTAATCTGAAAATAAAAAATAAATAGATGCTAGAGATTCGTCCCCAAGGATTTGCCCCTATGAGGATTAATCCTTATATATATATATATATATATATATATATATACAAAGAAATATAATATTCAATGTAATAAAAAATTTAATAAATTATATTGATATTTAAATAAATGAATATATGTATATAAATTTAAATTATACATTTATTAGGGATGGTGGAAAAAATCATAAACCTATGTTAGGAGTGATTATAATATGATTTGGTCTAATGAACTTAGCCTAATTAAATTATATCGATGAGAGGTATATTATAATTATATTGGATTAAGGAACCAAATTTTTATGTGATAAAATTCATAACAATTACAAGTGATCATTGCTTATAACTATTATTAAGAATTGGCTTTAGTAAATGTCAAGTATTCGGATCCTTTTAAGGTTTTATTCAAAATTAAAACTATGAGAAATCATCAATTAAGTGTCACATCTATTAATGCATAAATATAATCAATTATAACTTTAAATATATAAACACAATTTCACATTACTAAATTGCATGTAACCCATTAGTTAATGTAATTTACATTACAAAAGTATAATTTATTAAAAGTCCAAGAAGTAAGAATCACATTCATTTATATATAAATATTATTGACTATAACTTTAAACATTTCAACACTTTTCACACTTTAAAGTTGTAACGTAATTCATAAATTTATACAAAATAATTAGACACTAGATGGATTATTATAAATGTAGAAAGAATTACAAAATTATAAATTTTGAGGCAGGAACTATTATAATCCAACAATAAGAGGAGACAAAATGAAAGACATTGTATTTGTAGCTCCAAGATATTTTGAAAACAATTTTACTGTACCATCCAAATCTAAATAAACAATACTTAATTATAATGACAGATATTAATTTTCTTATATGGTTAAAAATAAAAATAATAATTGAAATGATTAAAAAATACAAAAAAAATATATCAAATAATTAAATCTAAATTTAAAATACTTAACCAATATCAACATACTTTAGCTATCAAATTTAAAATAAAAAATAATTAAAATATAATTATTTATTTTACCTAAGAAAATCAACTAAATAAAAAATTCTCATGGATATCTCAAATTAATTGTTTTTGTAAATTTGATAGATTATTTGATAATTTTTATTGTTTTAATATATATATATATATATATATATATATATATATATATATATATAAAATAAGGGCACGAGTTCGTAAGGGATATTTAAAAAAAATTGTGCGAATAATTCGCCAACAAAGATAGCCAATCATCCATACAATTTAAGTATTTTGATGTAATATTTTTGTCACAATTGAATTTAAAAAATTTATTTTTCAATTATAATATTTAGATAAAAAAATCATGAATTTCTAGTGAAAGTAAGGTTCCGCGCTGGCTACCATTTTTGCTTCTCAGATGAGTAGAGTTTACATCACCTTTCTTTTTCTTGTTTCTTTTCTTAAGCATTTATTTTGTATCGTATGGATATTAATTAAATTTGACTAAAATAGTTATGTGAAAAATCAAATAAACTCTGGAAAGAGAGACAATTTAATTAGAAGACAAAGACATAAAAGATAATTTATATATCACTAATTGGACTATGTTAGACTTCACATTTAATTATTGGGATGACTAATTTATTATTATATTATCCACGAACCCTTAGAATTATTTCATTGATGTTCAAATTGGAATTTCACTTTATTTTATAAGAATTAAATAGGTATATTAATTCATTTAAGAAACATAAAAAATAAAATTTTCGATAGAAATTGAGTCTTACAAGGTAATAACGAACAAGTAATAAATTCACTAAAATAAATAAAAATTGGCGCAGTAAAAACAAAATATTTAGATTAACAAACCTCCGGTCAATGATACACAAATAAAAATATTTTAAAGACCAAAGTGTATTGATTAATGAAAACCAATATATGTTACGGGCACTTAGGAATTTTATCGGCAAAAACCCTTCAAATATTTTACTCTATGGGTCTTTTTTCCATGAGTTGACTTTAGACTATCACCTTAGATACTTTATAAAACTCTAATCCTATTAGTATATTAGGACCATATTTAAATTTTAGAGCAAATTAACATTTAGTCCTTATATTTTTCATGAATTTGTAATTTAGTCCTTATAATTTATTTGTTTTCAAATTACCCCTTATAATTTTATATTTTTTAATTTGGTCCCTACCATTAGTTGCAACCTTAACTCCATGTGATGCATTGTGACATGGACAACCCATGCGGATGTTGAGGAACCCATATGCCACATCAGATGCCAACTTGATAAAGGTGTTTTCTTGTTGTAATTTCTGAATAAAATGGGCAGAGTGACACTAAAGTGGAAGGAAATAAAAAACACTGTGTTGGTTGATATTGCTATTGAAGATCATGGAATGCCAGACTGAGAACGCCTTCTTGGACGATTATATGTTGTTTTCTGCCTTTGCTTCATGAATATGATTTCAACATGCAGTGACAAATGTTCTATTGTGCATAGCTGTATATCATAAAATTTTATCATATTCAAAGAAGGTAGTAGAATCAAGGTACTGTTAGATATAGTTAGTTAGTTAGTTTTAAAACTAGGTTAAAAGGAGTGTAATTGTGATAATAGATTTTTAAATCCTACGTTGGATAAATCTAAAGTTTTGAAGCATATATAAATAAATATTCACATCACATATTAAATAAAAAAATTAGAGAAAAAATAAATATTAATACATAATTAATATTCTTCCATGTTTATGGGCATTTTTTATCTTCTATATCTTTTGAATATATTTTTTAAATGGGCATCAAACCACTATATCATATTATACCCTTTATGCATTCCAAGGTGTCATCTCTTGGGAGGAAGCAAATTATAATCCCAAGTATTCATTCATAATATATCTAACTCAGTATACTTAGAATGATAAAATATTTAATTTTCTTCCATCTTAGCGTCTCTACCATTTTATTCAGAAATATATATGAATAATATCTTCATCTAGTTGGCATTGATATGGCGTTTGGGATCACATCATCCACATAAGTAGAGATCCACATCATTCACATAAGCAGTTCATGTCACGCACTATTAAACAAAGGTAAGGCTACAATCAACGGCAAGGACCATATTAACAAAATTAAAATTATAAGGAGTGATTTAAAATATAAATAAAGTATAAGAACTAATTTATAAATTCAAGTAAAGTATGGAGATTAAATAATTAACTTTTTCTAAACTTTAAATACAAGATAATAACTAACAATTAGATAAAATACATATTAAATCTAAAATAACATCAAATATTTTAAATTTAAAATTTAATTCAACATGTCCTACATATAAAAGATAAAACAAGTGACTTTAATATAAGCTTATAAATTACAAGTGCTTGTTGGGAAACACCATACTTTATTCAGATTAATAAGAAATATAAATAAATAAAAGAGGAGGGATTCAATAATTTTTTTCAGGATGTAAATTGAAAAGTGAGCGAAATAATTTATTTTGGGTCAATGAGTGAATTTATGTACTAAATTTAAGTTAATCTATTTTGCAGTGTTAGATTAATTTAGATTGGGTTATTTAACTATTTAGATTACTATTAGATTTATGTAACCTTATCCCTCCATGGTACGTCAGAGATGAATAAAAAAATATTTTTTTATTAATTTAATATTAATAAAATATTATTATTTTATATTTTTTAGCTAATAGAGATTCTCCTGTGATAAAAGAAAATCTGAGCTCATATATAGAGGCTCGTCATCTCTGGATCCAGAAGTAGCAAGAGAGTGGGAGATAGTAGGAGCGAAAAGGCAGTGAGAATTGAAGGTAACCTACTCTGCAGTTCCTTTGCGTCCGGTAAGTGTGATTCTCTGAATTGATGGTTTGTGAGGGAGTCCTAATCCTAATTCCTAATCCACTTTATTCAAGTAAGTTAGATGGCTACTTCAGCGCTCGTTGTACTATGAATTTTTGTATCATAAACAATAATCTTTAGGTTTAGGTAGAACAATATATTGTTTCTGCTTCATATTATTATTAATTAATTTACGCCGGAATAAAAGCTGACACATTCACATTTAAGTTAATTCTTTATAGATTGTTGGCCGGAAAAAAAACTAACTATTTGATTAGGAGAAGATATTAACAAAGTCAAAAATAGAAAGCAATAGATTAGTATGCAATTTGAAGATAAACTATAAGAATAGGCATTCAAAAAATTATAAACAAATTGTTTGATTTAAAAAAGAAGACCATTACTTAAAGGTATTTTTTTAAGAAAAAAATTGGGAATTTCTGTTCTACTTTTCTTATTAAATTAACCAATTAATCACGCCAGTAGGTCATTATTAAAATTTCTTAATTAATTTAATTAATTTCACTTAGGCGCATTTGGCCATATAGTTTTATTATTTAGAAGTTTTATTTTTAGTCTATATATGGATATTAAAACTGATTAGTTGACTCAAGAATAATGATTAAAATTTAAAATAAAATCAATTATTTCTTCGTGGAGGCAATTTTATTAGAAGAAAAATGTCTAGATAAAGAATTATTTATAAGTTGTGACACTTGGGATGGTCTCTACAAAAGAAATGAGAATTATATCCCTATTTGGACTATGTTAAACTTCTTATTAAATAAGATAATTACGTCTTAATTATACTAACAGCAACAACTACTATTCATTAACATAAGAAGTCTTTCAATCCAGTTCAAAATTATGATTCTGTACGTCCTACATCTACAAGTCCAGATGCAAGAGAAGTTTTGTGCTTTACTCTATACATACATACATACATACACACATACATATATATATATATATATATATATATATAGCTCCAAATTCCATCTATATATAATACCTCGTATTTTTCGCACTACTGCTTCTGCAATTACGTATAGGTGTTATTCAAGTAAGTTTGCTGTTTTATTTACTCATTATACTATTTATATTTTCTTTACTTAATTGATCTTTTGTCATATGATGATTAATTCACGTCATGAGTAAGAGCTGACTTTTTTTTATTTTTTATTTTTATATTTTAATATTTTCTTGTAAAAGTGAATTTTATGGATCCAACAATAAGAAGAACAAAATATCATTTCATTGTGTATACCAAATTTTAAAACAAATTTGATAACAATATATAAGTATGCATTAAAATAGTAAATAGTTTCTTGATATTATTTGTGGTAATTAACTTTGTGATAAAATAGTTGGGCAAAAAACATTGTCATATTGACGTGAAATGTTGAGTTTGATGGTCATTGGTTAGAACCTAATTAGAACTTTTAATCTGAAAATAGATTCATTTAAAAGAAAATTATCTTATTGAAGGTTATTCATGTAATAACATAAAAATATATACATATAGATTTTAAGAATAGCATTGAAAAACTAAACTAAAATTTTATAGACTAAAATGAAAGGAAAAAATAGTATTTGGGGTAAAAATTATAATTTTAACTTTTGTAGGGACAAAAACAAAAAGAAAAACATTTTTAAGATAAAAAATATAATAAAAAAAATAATTTTAACTATTGGATAGTAACTTGCACAATAAATATCGACAAACAAGTATAGTTACTATTTGTACAGTAATTTTTGGCAAAAATGTATTTAAATATTATTTGCATAGTGTTATATATAGTAACTTGTATAATAATTTAAAATTTTATATAAATAAAATGAACATTTCTTAATCTTTTCATTTAACCTGAAAAGAAAAGTCGTGGAAGTAGCGTGCATATTTGTGTAAATGATACTTTTGTGAAGACTTCTTTAATTTGGGTTGTGCTGTTGGAATATGAAATTTTTACTATTGATCATTATCAGTGAATGTATAATTAGCAAAGTAGCACTTGTCATTTTACTGAATGCTTTATTTTCTTGTCCAATTTTCAATTTCTTTATTTTTTATATGGATTATATATATATATATATATATATTTTTTAAACTAGCCTTTTAAGAATATTGATCTATTTTATATGACAAACTTCTACATATTATGTACATAATAATGGTGGAATCCCATTTAATAGATTGAGTAGAATTAATACACTAAAATGAAATTTAATAGTACCTTTATGGAGCTTTATGAACTTTGTACAAGTAAGGCTATGGTAAGTTGTATCACATAAATGACTAAGTTAGATTCTATGAGTTCCTTAATAAAGCAATTTATTCTGTAATTCCTGATATCTATGATGTAATTATACTACCTAAATGATCACTGGAAAGTATAGTTACTATATTTTCCTTGCTAAAAACATTCTGAAGCATGAACTATGCTAAAGGCTCTTGGATTAATTTGTACTTAGAATAGCGAAAATTAAATATATAGTAAAATTTAAGACATAAAAGCGGATTTCAAACTATCAAGAGTATTATAATAATAATAATTTTTTTCCAAAGAGTAGACACTCATATAATTTTAAATTGCAAAGAAGTAATAGTTTAGGCGTTACACTTTTCCTGCTTCCAAGTATAATTAGTATTTTGCATTAATGATGGATAGTTGTTATGTTTGTAGTTATGATTAGTGTTTAGATTGATTAATGGAACATGAGTAAATGAAAATTCCTAGTTTTTGCTCCCAAAAATATGGTTAGCATTATTAGGGATATAATTCAATATAATTGATTCAGGTATCAATAAATAATATATATAGGATTAATGATCTCATATTAGACAATTGAGGTTTAGATGCAAATGATCTATAAATTTTTAATTGATCTGAATGCAAGTTTTATTTTAATCCTTTATATTATTCTCACTTTTTTTTCTTAATTATTTTTATTTTATCTTCAAGATTATTTTTATTTAAATTACTTTATGGTAGTAGATATGTTTAAATAAAATTATTTATTTATCATATTTAAAGGATGGAAGCGAATTCATATAAGAATCCTGTAGCTGTTAGCGGGGATAACAACCTTGGTGTACCTTATTAAAATGAATAATTAAGACGTACCCAGTTAAATGATACATATATGAGATATTAAGACGTATTTGGTAAAGGAATACGAGTATGAATTATTTAGACTTATCCAGTGAAAGGGATACAGATATAAGATATTGAGATGTATCCATTAAAGACATACGTGTATGAATTATTGAGACGTATCCAATGAAGGGATACAGATATAAGATATTGAAATGTATCCGGTGAAGGGATACGAGTATAAATTATTTTATTAAAACTTGCTATTATTTAAAAATTCTAATGTATCTATTGTTTTCCCTTTTTGCTTCTTTTGTTACTTGTTCCCTCACTAAGTCAATGGTGTCACAACTCAAATTCATTAATTGTGACTGGTGCATAAGATAAATCAATTTAGCTCAGCCAGCCTCAAATAACATTATTTTTCTTTTACATTTTCTAAAAAAATATTGATGATACACATTAGACGTACTTTGAAATATAATTCAACAATTTTATAATGATATGAAACTGATAAACTTAATAATGTCTCACAATATATATTTGGTAAAATAAGGAAATACCTCACACAAGGCTTACAATACTTCACAACATTTATAAACCTTAAAGAAACAGACATCTAGTAGCCACTACCTTAGAGTTAGACATATACTATGATTTTCCCAAAATGATACATTAAAATGTTTGAGCGATAAGAAAGTCTCAACTTACTTTATCATACACTAATATGTAAAATGTTAAAGAGATAGGTATAAATCTACCACTAACTTAGTAAATACATAAGTTACAAAGTAAATAAAAGGGGAAACAATAGAGGCCTTAGAGTTTTTTTTAACAAGTAAAGAAACAATTTTTGATAAAATAAAAAACATTATTTTTGAATTTATAATTTTGTATAAAGTGGTTCATACTGTATCCTTTTACCAGATATGTCTCAATCTTAAATTCCTATTCCTTCACCAGATTTGTCTCAATAATTCCAACCCGTATCCCTTTATCGGATATGTCTCAATAATTCATAATATGTCTCAATAATTCATACCTGTATCTCTTCATCTGATACGTCTTAATATCTCATACTTGTATATTTCACTGTCAATAATTCATACTCGTATCCCTTCATTGGATATGTCTCAATAATTTATATCCATATCTCTTTACTCATTATGTCTTAATATTTCATTTCAATAAGGTGAACCAAAGGCGCTACCCTCACTAACAGTTGCAGGATTCTTATATGAATTTTCATCCATCCTTTAAATTACAAAATCCATTGAATATAAATAAATTGTGTAAATAGGATATATAAATAAATAATTTTATTTAAACATGTTTAGTACCATAAAGTAATTTAAATAAAAATAATCTTGAAGATAAGATAAAATAAAGAGTGGTTATGAGAGAAGTGACAATAATATAAAGGATTAAAATAGAAAATAAAATAATGCAACAATTGCAGAAAATAAACTTAGATAAAATACTAACATAAAACATGTAGATAAAGTAACGGAAACAATTATAATTAAGAGTTTTACCATAACCTTTCTCTTTTCATATAATACTTCTTCCTTATATAATATAACCTACACTTTGCACTTCTCATATACCAAGTACCTTTCATAATAACAATAATTCATACAATTTAGTAATATAATTTATTATCATATTATTTTATATTCGTACATATTAGATCATATATACGCAGTTGAAAAGTTCAAAAGAATATAGATTTGTCTCCCTATAAAACGCAGAGCATAGAATAAAAAAATTGAAAGTTGGACTAGAAAATAAAGACATTCGGAAAAATAAAAAAGTACTACTTTGCTAATTACACACTCACCGATAGGGATCAATAATAGAGATCATCTATTCCTAATCACAACCCAGATTAAAGAGGTCTCCGCAAAGCTACCTCTCACACAAATATGAACGCTCCTTCCAAGACCTCTCTTTCTAGTTTGAATGAGAAAATTAAGAAATGTTTGTACTATTTATAGAAAATTTCAAGTTACTATACAAGTTACTATTTGGTACTATGCAAATAGTATCTAAACGCATTTTTGCTGATAGTTTACTATGTAAATAATAACTAAATGTGTTTTGTCCATACTTACTATGCAAGTCACTATATAATGATTAAGATTATATTTTTTATCTCAGAAAATATTTTTCTTTTCATTTTAGTCCTTAAAAAAGTTAAAATTATAATTTGTACGATAAATACTATTTTCTCCTTTCATTTTAGTCTATAAAATTCTATTTTATTTTTCTAATATTATTCTTAAAATCTATACATATATATTTTTGAGTTATTACAAGTGGTAGACTTACACCTCTTTAATATTTTCAGATCAATAAGAGCTAGTGAAGTTGATATGGGAATTTTCTTATTGTTCAAACTTTTTAGTATGTTATTATGGGTTAATCATAATGTACGTCTAACTCCAAGATAGTGGTTACTAGATGTCTATTTGTTTAAGATGTTTTGAAGTATTGTAAACCTCGTGTGGGCTATTTCTTTGTTATACTAAATATATATTGTGAGGCATTATTAAGTTTATCAGTTTAATATTATTTCAAAGTGTGTCTAATATGTAGCATTGATATTTTTTTAGAAATTGAAAAGGAAAAAATGTTATCTTAGGCTAGCTAGACTAAGTTGATTTAGCCTATGCGGTAGTTACGACCAATGAATTTGGGTCGTGACAATTCAATGATGTGAGACTAATTTTGATTGACATTGATCTTAATTAGTCTCACTTCTTACATATTTATGATTCGAACTTTTAATACAATAATTGATTTTGTAAGAATCTCATCCTACAAAAAGTTTTTCAATGTACATGTTAAATTAATTTTGATATAGGTCAATTTTATAGTTTCAAGTTATGTTAAATTTGTACATCCCATTTGGCGTCAAGAATTTGACGTAAAATTAAAGTATGAAATTAGAATTGGATCCAACAATTCCATTTCTTTTGTTTAGTTGATTTTCTAGAATTATATTTCTAATTCCATACACTAATTCCCTAGAATTAAAAAATAACTAATAAGGGTCATTTCCAATTCTTACCTTTAACTTTAAAAATTGCAATTCCAAAAGTTAAAATTGAAGTGTAACTATTTTACTCCCAACACAACATGTGTCTTTTTATGATCAAGCTACTTTTTCAAGACTTGAGACTTGACTAGGATTTAACTAAGTTACATTGGGATAGACCATGTTTCATTTTTTAAAATAAAAAATATATACCAAATTTTTTTTTTAAAAATAGAAAAATTAAGATTTAAAATGAAAAAGAAATTAAGATTTAGAATGTAAAATTAATATTTTAAAAATAATCATAACTTAAATTTAATTAAAATAAAATAAAAATAAATAATTAAAATAATATATCATATATATAATGAATATGAAATATTTATGCTTCTATATGATATGACATATATTTCATGTATACATGTATATGTAAAATATATATAACATTTATGCATTACAACTTTAAAAAATAATATATAATGTAGGCGTAATATATAAAAGTACATAATATAATGTTATGTACGCAAACACATGTTAACACGTAAAATTTTAAAAGATGTAAAATACATTTTGATATATTATTGTACAAATATTATACAAACATATATGAACAATTTATACATTCTTACCAAAAAAAAAAAATACAAAATAGCATACGTATATACATTTATGCAACAAAATGACATTGTAGGCATAAATATGCGTCTCAGACATATACTTACATGTGAGTGCATAGACACAATATTGCACACATATAATGAGATAATATTGTACATACATACATGCATGCAAGTATAAGCATGCAACATGACATCATACACATATGATATTATATCATATTTTACATATATGTTTATACATACACAAATACAAGATCATATCATGGCATGAAACCATATACTATGCATATGTAGGCATGTGGCTTAGGACATGACATCATTTATGCATGAATATTCATGCTCATGAAAGGACATTACTTGCGCACACATGTTAAATTTGAATCAAATAGTTTTCTAAAACATAATTATTACATATTGAACCATACAAAATTACAATAACTATGAAAAACATTTTATCTTATCTCGTCTAAACTAAATGAAAAGAAAAATATTTCGTTAAAAATAATTATTTTTGTATTATTTTTATTACGTGTATATGTGTATGTGTGTATATATATATATACATGCTAATACTTTTTTATAATACTTATCACTCATCAAGATAGTAGAATTGCAATTCAATATGGAATTGTAATTCCATATTTTAATTATTTAAACGTGAATTTTAAGATTTCAAATTAATTCTAATTCTAATAGAATTGAAATTAGAATTAGAATTAGAATTTTATATTTTAATTAGAATTCTTAGTACCAAATGGAGCCTTAATGTTATTTCAATTGTTGTCTTCTCTTATTTGTCTTTAGGTCAAAATGTCGAACGAAGTCCAAAAATACAATTGTTGACGTCGTGGTGAAGTATCATGCAACTTTGGAAGTATCCAAATGCTATTAAATATAAAACAAAGAAGAAACGAAAGAAAAAAATAGTAGTAGCAAGTGGCCACATCTTCTGCAAGATATCTCATAATTAATTTTAAGAAGACTAGGTCTCGACGACTTCCTAAATTTTAGTGCAGTATGCTCATCTTGGCGAAACATGGTTGCTAATGCCATTGCAAGCAAAGAATGCCATCCTGCTCCTAAATTGTAATTGCTTTTGCTTTGCCTTAGCAGTTGTCTATCCTTCATAGGCCAATTTGTCCTTCGTTCAATTCAGAGTTGGTTGATCATAGTTGAAGATACTCATACTAATTATTTCCCCTTCTTCTTCTTCAATCCTGTGTCATGTGCCAAACTCATGCTTCCATCACACTCCAATAAGTCTTGTGCCAAACTCATGCTTCCATATTTCTATTTCCAAAATTGGTTGCCTTATTTGTGCCATCCAATAATTGACAAGATGACTATATTATTGTGGTAGGTCTAATTGGTTATCTTGGTATTATTTCCCATAAAATGATAGACACGTTATGGAATATGATTGAAGTAAAAGGGAGTGATCAAAGGAAGTTTATAGAGATAGCAATTAATGGAAAGGATAAGTTATTACATGTTCTAGCTAATGAAAGAGCAGATTCTATAGTAATTTATAACCTTCAAGACTCAGATAATGCTCCTAAGGCTAAAAGGCTTGTTACGCTTCATCCCATGCTAAAACTACTTATAGGTTGGCTATATAAAGTTGATAAAAACATTAAATTTTTCATGAGTAGTGAAAAGACATACATGAAGAATTTATAGAGTCTTCATATATCAGAAGAATACATATATATAATGTATGCATTATAAATCATGTACAAGGCGATATTTATACACAATTGTTGAAGAATGAAAGCTAAACTAATAGAAAAAAGAAAAAACAAAGAATCAAATACTTCATCTTAGTCCACTTCAAAGAAAAAAGATGCAATGAATTGGGAATTACAAGCTCTTAAGTGTAATTAGACTTGGGATTTAACCATTCTCCCTCTCGGCAAACAACCCATTGGAAGCAAATGGGTATGTAATGTCAAACTCAATGCTGACGATACTGTTGAATGTTACAAGGCATGATTGGTCACCAAAGGTCATAACCAAGTTAAGAGACTTGATTACAATGACAGTTTTTCTGTCATTGCAAAAGTTACTGTTATATTGTTATTGTATTAACCACTGCTTATTCATGGCATCTGCATCAAATTGACATTAATAATGCTTTTCTTCATGGTTTCAGTTGTGAACACCCCAGCTCATAAATAAATAAATAAGGATAATGAAAATGAAAATTAATTAATTAATCAATTGATTAATTAATTAATTGACTAACAAAAAGCAAGATGAAAATGAAAGCAACAAACATAAATTCATCATCAAATATGAAGAATTTAACAAAAATAAAAAGAAGGCAATTAAAACATCTTTTAAATTCACGAGTTAAATAAAGAAATCAATTAAGTAAAGAAACAAAGAAAAAACCCAATATATATATATAATAACTACACCAAGAAAAAAAAAAAAAACCCAAAGCATCACGTTGCTGCCTATCACAACACTGCTGCAGCAGTTACATAGGCGAGGAACTTAGGATAAAAATAAGCTTTCTTCATTGGCCAAAAGCGAAAGAAAAAAGAGGAAACTGTAGGTTATATGCTTACTACACCTTTCAGTCACTGTCACATTGCAGTCCAAGAGGGAAAAGACATTAAATAAAGGGACTGTTGCACTCGGTTCATTGTCCGTTTGGCCTGCCAGCTACATGAGAATGGAAAGCTACACTAAGGAGTTTAAACCAAAGAAAAAGGCTGAAGAAAGCAAACTAGGAAAGGACAAGAAGAAAAAGAGACTGAAAAGGAAGAAGTGGGATGAACACTAAATAGCTGGATAGCAAACCTGAACCCATAGAGCAGGCAAGGGATCTTTGAAGATCCCTATTTTCACACAAAAACAGCAGAAGGCCGAGATAAAACAATACCGTAGTCAAAACGTGAGCAGTTAAAAAGGAAGGGCGTTATAAGGAGAGCTTCGAACAATAAAAGGGGGAGGAAGGAAAGTTTGAGGGGGGATGAGTAGGAGAGAATCAAGTAAGAAAAGAGATAGGAGAGGCAGGTACGTGGAGGAGAAGGACCGAGAGGGGAAAGAAAAAAAAAGAAACTGACAAGAAGAGAGAATGAGAAGAAAAAGAAATGAAGAAGAGAGAAGAAAGGGAAAAGAGGAGGAAAATGAGCTCCCTGTTTTAAGCTTTGAAAACAAAGCTAAATAGGGAGGGGAGAAACTAAAGGGAAGACGAAGGAAGGAGAAGAAGAA
This sequence comes from Delonix regia, assembly GCA_037074485.1. NCBI lineage: Eukaryota > Viridiplantae > Streptophyta > Magnoliopsida > Fabales > Fabaceae > Delonix > Delonix regia. The sequence goes on along the minus strand of CM073455.1, from coordinate 2,135,940 downwards.
ATATGAGAGAGAGGCCAGTGTTAAAAGGTTGAGTTAGAGAGAGAAACTGACGAGGCCGAGAATACCAGGAGGGGAGTGGAAAGATAGAGAGAAAGAGAAAGCTGGCGGTGCTGACATAAAGAAGCCGGTGAGAAGGAGATAACACCAAGGAAGAAGAAAGGAAGTGCATCGAAAAAGAACAAAACTAAAAAAATAGTGACTGGAGCCAAGTTAGAGAGAGAAATCGACAGGAAGGAGAAGAAGAAAAGATCGCCATGCCCCTATTCTGAGCTCTGGGAACAGGGCTGAGCAGAGGAAGAAGAAAGGAAGAAGAAGGAGAGAAGAGAGAGAAAAGGGAAGAAAGGGCTGTCGAGGAGAGAAGTCATGGAAGGCAAGAAGAGAAGGGTCGCTGGAGAGAGTCCCTGTCAACAGTGAGAGGCTAAAGCAAAAGCCATAGGTATGGAGTTATGTTACAATCATGAAATGCATGCATGGGTATTACCTTTTTACATTCCTGCACTAGACTTTGTTTTCTTAGTTGTTTGCAATTTTTTTTTTAATATATAAACATGAGAATAATTTTGGCATTACAAGGAAGGTTCTTGGGAAAATTGTCATGCAAGAATATTATTCTCCTTGAATGTTTGAGGTCGTGTGAGACTTTTAATATCCTTAGACCTAAAAAATTTGTACATACATTTCCCAAAAATGCAAAAATTAATATCTTAATTAAATAACCCTTTTTTATTATTTAAAAAATGATTAATTCCATCCTTTATAAAACTTAATTAATCAAGAAATGTCACATGACACTTGAGTCTCCGTAGACTTTGGAAATCAATTTTGTTGAAAACAAAACTAAAAGAATTCTAACTTTAAAACCCTTAAGAATATATAAAAATAAAAATTTTGAGACGTTCCAAATAATTTCTTCCATATTTTGGGTTCTCACATGAGATTGCTCGTCTCCTCGGGCACTTAAAAGTTAACTAGTAGAAGTCGTGTGAGATCATAAGTCTTCTTAGGTTTTGAAAATTAATGTTCATTTTCAAAATACAAAGATGAAATAAGTTTGAAAAAGGAAGTTTCTTTTACCTGTTATGTGAAATTAAAAATCCTAAAAATACTCTTTCATTGTAATCTTACTTTCAAAATTAAAGCAAAATCCAGATATCCAAAAATTATAAATTTGAAAATCCTGAAAATATTTTTTTATTATAGCTCTATTTTAAGTTTAAAATAAATTCTAATTTCAATATATATATATATATATATATATATTATAAATTAAAAAATCCTAGAAATATTTTTCCATTATAGTTTACTTTAAGTTTAGAATATATTCTAATTTAAAAAAGATACAAAAATCATTAAAAAATCCTAAAAATCCTTTTAATCATAATCTCACTTTCCAAATTAAAACCAAAAACCCAAAAATCCAAAAAAAAAAATATAAATTCAAAAGTCCTAAAAAATGGTTTTTCCTTATAATTTCATTCCAATTTCAACAACCAATTCCAATTTTGAAAATCCAAAAAAAGAAATAAATTTAAAAATTCAAAAATATTTTTTTCATTATAATTTCACTTCAATATAAACTCCCAAAAATCCTAAAATTTTTTCCCATTATCATTTCATTTAAATTTCAAAATAAAGGTTAAGATTCCAAAAATAAACAAAAATTAAAAATGAAAAGATCAAGAGAGTTAGATTAATTAGGTTGTTGTAAATTAAAACACACAAATCAAATTTTGATCCCATTTTGTTTACAAAAATCTATTCAATTTGAACTCTCCTATCCTCATCACAAAAATGACAAATCACTAACCAACAGACACGTGTTTTAGGCTGAACTACGTGGACTTTGATTCCTATCATAAGGTACGTAAGCCCTAGGCTTTCATTCTAGGTCAATTCCACCCTTTGTAAATATTTATTTGCTTGTTTTCATTATTGTTGTCTTTGTCTTCCCTGTTGAACAAGCATGCATGTTAATAAAAGGTAATTGAGTTAAATTTAAGGCCATATTCTATCTCATTTGACTAATTTAAAGTAACTATCCTTAGAGACGAGTGTTGTGGAGTGCCTAACACCTTCCTTACACTTAAATAGACCCCTAAACCCATATGTCTTTTCGCATACCATTCTGCCTTTTCCTTTTTATCTTAAATTGATTTTTCAAAGTTTTCTATTAAAAATTTTGGTTGCGACTCTAGTAAATTGATTTTCAAGATTCATTATGGGAATCAATAAACCCAACCTTTTATTCTTCACATCGAAAGGTTGGTTACGACATCAGTGATGAGGAAGTCTATATGACCCCACCTCCAGGATACAAAAAAGCACAACCTCATCATGTCTATAAGCTAAAGAGATCCTTTTATGGCTGAAAGAAAGCTTCACACCAATGAAATCAAGAATTCACTACCAAATTGTAAAGCTATGGTTTCATTCAATCCATTCATAATCACTATTTCTTCTTCCTTCGAATAAATCATCATTTTCTCATATTATTCATTTATGTTGATGATGTCTAATTGACTGGTACATCTATGTTTGAAATACAAAACGTGAAAGCTTTTTAACACACTATATCTACCATTAAGGATTTTAACTCTACAAGATACTTCTTGGTTCTTGAAATTGCGAATTCATCTTCAAGTATATATCTCAATCAATGCAAATATGTTCTTAATATTTTGCAAGACATCTAGTTAATTGGTGCAAAAGCTGCTATTGTCCCATTACTTACTTCTCTAAAACTGTACTCTGCTCATGCACCTAAGCTACCGAATCCTCTGCCATATCAATGTCTTATTGGACATTTACTGCTCTTGGGATTCACTCGTCTAGATATTCCCTACGCAGTTTAACATCTCAGCCAATTTGTTCACTCCCCATTTGAAGCCTATTGGAATGCTACTCGACATGTTAAATATCTTAAAAGGTGTCCTTCTAAAGGACTGTTTTCTCCAGTTTAAACGGACCTTTCTCTTACTACATACCGTGATGTAGACTGAGGATCATGCCTTAATACTCATCGAAGTCTCACCAAATGCTACATCTATATGGGATGCGCCTTGGTTTCTTAGGAAACTAAGAAAGAAAACACAGTATCGAGGTCGTTGGCTAAGGCAGAATACAGAGCATTATCCAATACAATTTGGGAGTTAAAATGGATCTTCAATATTCTTTGATACTTGTCCTTCTCCATTTCTACTTTAGTTCCACTTTGGTGTAACAATATAGCAGGCTTACATTTCACTGCAAATATGGTCTTTTATGAATGGACTAAACACCTAGACATCGATTGTCATTTGGTGCAAAATGTGTTTAAACTTGGCTTTGTTAATCCACAACACATTTCCTCTAATGAACAGCAAGTAGATATCTTCACAAAGCCATAGTCTTTCGACCACTTTCATTGTGTCCTCTCCAAGTTTGGAATGGTTAACTACGACTCCCTAACTTGAGGGGGGATGAAGAATATAAACTGGTTCCATTGTTAGCAAACTCTCCCAACAAATATAACACGTTCTTTTTGTTATAACATACCTTTGTAAATTTGTTACTAACACAATCATTCTTTGTATATTGACCACTAGCAGATGAAGCAAGTAATGCACTGTGGACTAGACGTCAGATAATAAGGCAGTAATTTGTCTATGTTTCTAAACATTCAATAACATAGAAAAATGTTTTGTTCATAATGGGAAGAGGATCTAACATCAAAATCTGATTCTTAGCAGTGTCATAAGACTCATTTCGTCCCATTAAGAATTGCATGATTTTCTTTGTGTCATATCGACTAGAAATGACAGTAGACATTCCACAAATTCATTTAGTGCATGAACAATAAGGTAAAGGGGCAATAAAAGCAAGTTGATCCCATAGTTTGTTAAGTTTGGTGAAGTAATGAGATAGGTAAATGTTACCCTGAACAATAGTCATGGTCAACTATTCTATTAAAGTATATTAAAGCATGTTAAATCTCTACTATCTAATAATTAGTATTATTGCAAATTTTGATATTAACATTAACTTAACATTGTGTCATATTTTTATTGCCACATATTCATATAAATTGTATAGGATAGATGTATTGGCATCACAATTGCTATTACAATTGTCATTACAATGGGTATTACAATTGGCTTTTTTGTGCTATGATAATATAGATGACATTACATGAATTAATTTGATAATGTATAATTAATGGTTTTGAATGATATCAATTAAGAATAATTGGTAAATATAAATGCAAAATTTGAAGATATATTACTATAGTTTTTAACTCATATGATTATTAAAAAGGATTATCATTATATGATTTGAAATTTATTTTAAGATAGTCAACAAAATGATTGAATTATAAAGTTAACAAATCTGAATAAATATAATCATTATATGATAATATAAGTATGAACATATAATTATATATTTAAGTAAATACTTATTATTATTTATTAAGTTCACTTATTGTTAAATTTTTTAAATTTACTCAAAAGTAAGTTAATTGTTTTACAAATAATGAATGGAAGACTAGTTAGTTATTTTTTAATTACATATGTTTATTTATGAGTTTTAAATTTTGACACGAATGACCATTGCTAACAAAATTAAGGCAATTATTTCCCAAGCAAAAAGTGTGAAGGCATATCTTCAATTTGTATAAGAAAGCTTCTATTCTACTGGTAAATCACTTGCTATTAACTTAATGGTAAAACTCACGGTCATAAAATTTGATGAATTACGAGGTATGAAAGAGCATATTACCGAGGTAACTGATATTGCAACAAGATTAAAAATTATGAGGATGCATGTGGATGATTTTTTATTTTTTATTGCATAGTTCAATTTGTATTCCCTTCCTCTTAATATAGGCCATTTCAAATTAGTTGCAATATTATTAGAGATAATTAAGATTTTAGTGAATTGACCAGTAAACTTGTTCAGTAAGGAAGTCATTCACTAAACTCCATGGCCCAAAAAGTTAGTAAAGAAGTTAAGCCTAAAGTCAACAAGTTTAAGAAAGGAAAAATAACTATCAATTTATTAAGGCTTTTATTTTTTTTGGCCAAAATTTGTTAAGGCTAAAAAGAAGGAACGAAAGGAAATCAAGTGTAACGGTTTAAAAATGTCAATCACTTCAAAAAATAAAAAAACAAAAAGAAGAGAAAATTACAATAAACACATAACTTGGTTTAAAAAGATAGGTAAGTCTAGTGCTTTAGTATATTTTGAATCTAACTTAGCAAAAGTTCCTAATAATTCTTGATGACTTGATTCCTAAAGGTAGGTTCCTTTTATTGTGGAGTTCTGTTTAACTTATTAGAAGACATTGTTGATCAAACTATAAACTCTTCATATGATGACTTTTCGTTTTTTCTCATACATGTATCAAACATACTTTGAAGTGTGTAAATTATTCATAATCAACAAGAAAAAATAAATAAATAATTGTATCTTAAATTGATAATTTTTCAAATTGTGATAATTTTTTGGAATAAACAAGAAAATTAATGAATTATCCCTTGAGGTTTGAGAATTTCTTGGAGTAAACAAGAAAATTAATAAATTAATTAACCACATCTTAAATAAGGAATTCTATATAGTTTCGATATTTTTTGGAGTCAATATGAAAATTAATGAATAAATTAATTAATTATCTTTTAAATTTTTTAATAAGGGACTTAGTAAAAATTAGTTTGTTTAACTATATGTTGTTACAATTTAAATCAACAATATTTGTAAGTTTTAGTAAAAAATTGAATTTAATAATATATTATGACATAAAGAAAACATAATAAATTAGAGAAAATTTATAAAATTGGTTATGAGATATTGGTAAGAGTGCAGTGAATAAAATGAGCTCATCGAGAAGGCATTATTATACACCATTCAACTATATATATATATATATATATATATTTTTTTTTTCATTTTTCAATTTTGGACCATTTCAAATTATATTTATAGTCTTTTATTAGAAAATTTAAAAGACAACTAAAATAGGAAAAAAATAATATAAGGTTGAATGATTTGTGTTAGTACTCTCTTTATGAATTCTTTTTCATTACTCTTCTTTCACCAATTTCATATAACCAATTTATTGGATTTATCTAATATATTATTTTTTAATGTCACAATATATTACTAAATTTATTTATTTTCTACTAAAACTTACAAATACTATTAATTTAAAATGTATTAACATATAATAAAATAAATTAATTTTCTCCAATACCTTGACAAATAATATTAATAAGGGAAAATTATACAATTAGTTCTTATAGTTTCCCTCAGTTTGTAATTTGATACCTATAGTTTAAAATTTTTTAAATGGCCTCGTATAGCTTTCTTCAATTTCAAATCACTCCTTGCCGCTATATTCTGTCTAAATGTCATCCATTGGAGTATAATATGGCAAATGGAGGTGTTCACATGGTTGCTAACATGGTTCAAAGGTTCCGCATCAGCAATTTGAGGATGGAATTTTTTTTTTTGTTAGGGAACTTCCTCTCTTTTCGTTCTTTCCGCTTTCACTCCATCACACTCTCCTTTTCTGCTTCATTCTTCTTCTCCCTTCATCCTCTCTTCTCCTGATGTCTCCCTCTCTCTGGATTCCTCCCGTTGTGCACTCTGCAAATTTTTTTCCTGCAACTCTGTCATCATGCAATTCTTCCCATCATCTTTTGCATTCGGCTACAAGGTAAACAACTTGAAACCATTATTTTTCTTTCCTTTCTTCTTGCTTCTACAGGGCACCCCTCACTTGGTAGTCTCTTTTATCCACAAAGCCATTAATGACAAGAGAAGCTTCGTTTCAGATCCTACATTATGTGTTTTTGCTGGTGTAAAACACCTATCCAAACCTCAGTTTTCTTCTTCTTGTTAGATGAGCTCGAGTAACATAAATCCTCATTTTTGGTGTTGTTTTGGTGGTCCTTGGGAGCAAGGATGCAGATGAACGTCGTTGAGCTCATGAGACAGGGGAGATGGTTGAGAGTGGCATGTGAACCATTCAAATGATATTGTAAGTTTTACTCATCCCTCTTGTTTCAACTGCATGTATATGTTAATGGGAAGGGGTCTATTGGTGAGAGGATGACTCAGAAGAACAAGAAGGCACATACGAGTGTTGAGTCAATTTGACGCCTTTTTGGGTTTGGTGTTATAAACTTATGATACATTAGTCTTGTGAACGAGGCAAATTTAAATTAAAACTCACTTCGCTTCTTTTTAATGTTACTGAGTGTGGCAGAGACAGAGAGAGCTAAGTGCATAGGGAATGATTTAATGGATGGCACTTGCTTGTGTTCACTTAGTTGGTGAGGTTGATATGTTCACTTGGTTAGTGAGACTGATCTGGTTAGGTTCTAATATTGCCAAGAAGATTGTGATAGACTATGCTTACAATTTCATTTCCTGAAATTGAAGGCAACCTAGCAAGGTCTTTGATATTCCTATGGTCAAAGTGGGAATGACTTATTGTCATACCATAATATATAACACTCTCTAGGTAAGTGGTCCAAGGGTTCACAAGAAATTGGAATCAATCCAATAATAAAAATGAAGGAAACTTTGTGGGAAGATAGCTAAATAAAAAAGACAAATTCAAATTTAGTAGTAATATTCATATGATAAATTGGTCAATTTTAAAAATTCATAATAAATTCTTGAACATTTTAAAAATTATGAAATTTTTTAGGCAAGTAGAATCACATGATAGTTAATTATGCACCGAATTTCAAGTTACAAATTCATTCAATTGGCTCCACAAATAAATTTATGATCATGGCTGAAAATAATTTTGCAGAAATAGATTTTTATTTCTAATCTTTTGACTAAAACCTGATTAAATGGAATCCAAATAACATCAAACTTTCCATTTAGTACCTTAGGGGCTTGCAAATAAAATTTCAGTTAAAAATTCATCCATTGAGTCTTTAAAGTGTTACCCAACATCATACATATTAAAAAACTTTTTTGTATAATTCTTCATACTTTAAGCATGCAATAAGAGCAACTACTTAATTCAAAACTTGATGGAGTTTGGTACAGGTAAACTCATATTTTAAGGTTCAATATACCAAATATCATAATTTTTGGAGTCCATCTACTTACTTTTCATTTTTTTTCTTCTCTCATAAAATTATATCTCATAAAATTAGAACTTAATGGGTTTTGACATACCAAAATTTGAGTTTGACCTTATGCACTTATACTTACGCTTTAAAAAACCTTCTATTACATATTAAAATTTTCTCAAACTCTTGGTTGGTCACTATTTCATGCATGTAAAACTTATACACATAGAATGAAAGTCTTGCACTATATCATTATATTTTCTAAGTTATATGATAATACATATTTGATGCTTAAATTCTTGGTACATACCTCAAAATATCATAGCTTCCAATTAACTAAGCCTATTTGGCTTTGCTTCCCTAAAAGATCTAAGAGGCTATTTTCTTTTACTTATCCTTAATATATCCACTTGAAATGGTTAGTTAGAGATATGATGAGATAAAAAATCACAATATCTTACTTCATATTCCACACACACTATGACACATATAAGCAAAGTAATGCACACATAATCATAACATGAACATGGATCATAGAATTGGGGTAGGGTGGATGCCTTTTGATTCATGACCACATCATATTCAATATCATGATTAGGGTAGGATCGCCACGTCAAAACCCTATAAGCATCATACATAACATCAATTGTAAATCACTAAGGTTCCATGTGAAATCTCACACCATCATACATCAACTCATAACAACATAAAGCATAAAAATTCATCAAGTATGCAGTCAATAAGCATAAACACTCACATATCATATGAGGAATGAAGAAGGAGTTACCTTACTACTTTAATCTAATTCCTTTCTTGATTTCTCTTGTAATGACAATATTTCTTCTTTAAACTCAAACCTTGATAGCTCTTTTGGTATTAACCAATCCCTATACATATATGATTCATTATTATCATTATTATTAGTTTGAATGCTTTGATGATACTTACTTCTCCATTTAAAATTCCAATTTGTATTATAAACTACTTTGAGATATATCTTATTACATTACTAGATGCCAATAGATCAAAGACTCACTTAAGCAACTTGGTTCCATTTTGATTCCCTACTTTCTAGCTATAATTTCAATTAGGTCATGAAGAGAAATTTCTTCACCTAAGTTCTAGATTACAAATATGGTGAGGAAGAGCAGAAACTTTATGGTCTTGGCCATGGAGGATATATCTCAACTTGAATTTTCTACAAACTATTTAAGAAATTCATATAAGAAAGCTTACCCTTTTTTTGCTTCACTTTTTTCTACTTGAATCCACCAAATTCTTCATTGCGTCTAGGTTGAAATACACTATAGGAAAAAATATTTAGATTATTAGATATGCCTATGTGAGCTCTACAATTTTTCCTTCTACCATGAGTGTAAAAAGTGAGGAAATTATCTTGAAAAATCCACTCATCTATTTATCTTTCTTCTACCTATTTTTCCACCTTATTTTTCTTCCTTGGTCATGTGGAGAAGATAGTGAGGTGTCCCTTGTCCCTCACTTGGCTGAAGGGTGGGAGGAAAAGTAAAAAACAAAAAAGGAAAATCATTTGGTGAAAATTAGACATTTTACCATTCATTTATATTTTAGTAGTATTTTCTAATCCAAAATTACATAAAATTCCCTAATCATGATTTTTGGATCCTTTAATAGTTCTAAATTTAAATTTTAACATGTCTTGCAATATTGCAAAAATTACACTTTTACCTCTATTTATACCAAAACTTTTCAATTAGGTCTTTTTGGCTTTCCAATTCGGCCATTCTCTCTTTGACTGTTTTAATTATTATCTTAACAAGGTAAGTTTGTATCTATGATTGAATAAGAGTTATTATTTATAATGTTATACTTATCACTATATATATATATAGTCTTACCTTTACAGAAGCATTTTAGTGAGTAAATTAAGGGGTAAAAGCTTAGAACATAACCAAAAAAAAAAAAAGTTTATTACCCAAGATTATATATGGATCCTATATATTATTGTTGTTGATTCATTTTTTGAATGAACTAGAAGTTAACTCCTTCCATGCATGACTATTTTACGTATCCAAGCTGTTAAGTTAAATGCTTGATCAATATGTTGTTACCTAAGATAATTTATTTATAAGAAACAATATACACCTTTGTTTTATATCATGTAAATGCATGTGGAAATATACAAGTATGACAAAAGCATTATTATATCAATAATCATGTTTGGATACCATACTTTCTAATAAAATATTGGACACTATATTTTAAACTAAAAACTTCATCAAAATATGACTTGATAGATGTAACAAAACTAACAGAATACACCTAGCTAAACCATTCAACAATTACAACAAAACCCTGAACCTAAACCAAATTTATAACTAAAACATAATCATGAATCAAATCGAACAGTTTTATGTAATTATTATTATTATAACAAACATAGTGGAGGCCATTGCCATGCTGTCTTTAGAAAGATCATTTCTGTAAGCCATAACATATATAAAGTAGTTTCAGATTTCCTTCATCACATTTTTCGTTATTCCTCTCCTTCGTACATCTTTCATGCTTTTCTATTTCAGTTTTGCTCTCTTCTTAAGTTTACTATTACTCAGTGACTAAAACTGGGAACTTTTTCACCATAAGAATTCCTTCGGCTTTCTCACACAATCTCCACACCGAACTCCTTTCTTTTTCTTCCATTTTCTTGGCTTTCTCTGATTGACATTCTTTTTTCTCCTTCTTTCATTATCAATGCTACTCTAGTTCTGTTATATCGCTGGACAGAATTCTTGAGCTCTTTCTCATGCCACCCTACTCTCTATTCAGTCTCTACTAGCTCACAAATATGGTATCACAATTCCCCTCTTGCCCCACTATCTTTTGTTAAAGGGAGAGAGGTTGAAGGGAGAAGAAGAATGAAGCAAGAAAGGAGAGTGTGATGAAGTGAGAGCGAAAATGATAAGAAGAGAGGAAGTTCCCTAACCAAAAAAAATTGCACCCTCCATTGCTGACATGGTTCAAATATTGCTGACATGGAACCTTTGAACCATGTCAGCAACCATGTAAAGACCTCCATTTGTCATATCATACTCTAATAGATGACATTTAGACAAAACATATCGGTAAGGAGTAATTTGAAACTGAAGGAAATTATAGGGAGCCATTTGAAAAATTTAAACTATAAGGACCAACTTACAAATTGAGGTAAACAAACGGACCAATTGTAGAATTTCCCTATTAATAAATTGAACCACAAAGATGGACTAGATTTTCGTCGTGCAAAGCCAAACCTTGCGTTTTGAAAGGCAAACGGTATCTGCGCTTTGGACTTTTGGGGAACTTTCATATACAGCGGAATACTACCACCCTCTCTTCCCTCTTCCTTCTAAGTTCAGGTTGCTTCGGCGTGCTTAAAAAACTTTCGGTAAGAATCGAGCACTCCTTGAAAGCTTACTCTTTCAATTTGTTTTCTAGGGTTTGAATCTCTTAACTATTCTATAGACTTCTGAATTTTTTTTAGTTTAGTTATCCCGATTAGAGGGAAGGAGAAACAAAAAAGGCTGAATCTTTGTGTAGGTATTGCTCAATTAGGTCTCAAATTATTATTTTAAATAACTTGCCGTGTGTTTATGTGGAGGACAAAACAAGGGACCGGTCTTCAAATTTCTCATGGAAACTTGGATTTGTTCTTTGTTCCAACCTGTTCTCACTCTGCCAGTTATGTGCTTACATTGTTTCATGGGTCCCAGATTATATAGTGTATTCTTTAAAGGTTATTAATAGATGTATAATGGTGGAACTATAGCAGGTTTTTTCCGTCAAGGTGCGGAAAGTTATGGAATAAATCAGATTTTGTCTGGAATTTGATTTATCTAGTTCTGTATACTACAATGGGAAGATTCCTTGGGCATCCAGCTCCCCTATAGATCCTATAAATCGTTCTCTTCATAAGGGTATTCTGTTGTTGCAAGTTGCACTTGTCCTTCCCCTCAGTAGAATATATATATATATATATATATATATATATTTTGGAGGGGGTGGAATTGTAAATCAAATGAAAACTTCCCATCCTATTTGGGGTCTACTACAACAAGTCATGCTGTCTCAGCATTGTCAGTTTTTCTTTTGATTAATTTCTTGCGAGACCACTAGACGGTTATTTTTAGCTTTTGATTATTGAGACTGATTTTCGATATTGTCATAAAATTGAAAGAGTGCTTGAGGAAAACACCTGTTGGTATAAGTATGCAACCCAGCTGTCCAAGTTTGGAATGCTAGTTTTTTATTGATATCTGGGGTTTATTGTGGTTAACTGATTCTGTTCCAAGTAAATGAGGTTAAACTTCCCACTCTTGGAGGTCTTTCTTAATTCTTTATCTGTTTGATATGATTGTTGTGCTTGATTAATTATTTTGTTTATTATTTTTGGTGTATTAAGTGGAAAAGTGGATTCATTGGAGCACTTAAAGGGTAGTGATATCCTTGATCAGATGATTGAGGATGGAGCTACTAACCATCCTACGCCACAGAAACTAATGTGGAGTGAGCAAAAGCTGGCTGCAGTTCATGAAGAAATGAGAAGAATGAACCAACTTCCTGCAAAAAGTACATACGTTATACATCGCCTGAGGGTTCTTAATAAAATCCTGCAACTTATATCAATTCAGGTAGGTCCATGTGAATTCTGTTTTTTGGCATCTGATTTTATGTATCATATATATTTGTATTGATTGTTATAATTTAATAATTTATTGCTGATTTCATTATATGCTTTCTTTTAACTTGTAGCTATTTGTCATAAATTTATATGAATTCCAGATCATCAACCAGGGAGAGGTAGATCAAAAGATAAGATAGTGTGACTTGGCTAATTGTAATTAAGAATTTAGAAGAAAAATAAGATTTAGGAATAGAAATTTTCAGGAAGTAAGAAGACAGAGGAGAAAGGAAGAAAATAACAAATGGATAAGTTGAGTGTAAAGTAAGAAAACGTGACAGAAGACTTAAGTCAGTGTCCATATAAAAGGATGTTGTATTTGTACTCAAGTCTAGAGGGAGATTTAGTGATTTAAGCTCCTATGAAGAAATACAGGAGAAAGTGAATTTTTTTGTTGACGTTGCAATTTATAATTGGTTTAACATTTCCAGAGATTAGTATAATTTAGACATTTGTCTACTTGCCCATTTCAAATGCTGGCAAACTGCTATTACATTTTAGGTTTAATTTACTTTGATGCCTGTTATATAGGTCATATTCTTAAATAATGTGTTAATTGAATTAGTTAGATGGAATATGATGTGTTTTTAAGCGTGACATTATTTTTGTTATGTATGGTATCATAGTTTTATTCAATAATTATATGATGATTAACTGTGTTCTGCTTTTACCATTTTCTTTTTATGTCAGAGAACTGCAGCACAGGAGCAGGAATTGGAGTTGCTTTTTGCTGGGCTGTCTCTATAAAAGAATTTTTCTTGGCAGTGGTTAGTTTTGGGAGAATTTAAATTAGGTTTTCAATGATTGTTGATCAGCACTGCAGTCTGTCTATGCCCATATTGTTATTTTGGCTTGAGCTATTGCTTCCCATTGTCATGATTGAACCTGTTTGTAGATTTTTGTACTCTCTGGTAATCTATATTTGTAATTTGAATTTTAAACCTCCGGGTATTTTTTTCTTTTGGTTTCTTGTGGCCATATTAATTTGCTAATTTGTCAAATTATTAATTTTCTCCCTCCTTACTAAGGCTTACACATTCACCAGCACCCTATGCATTTTGAACCTTACATGTTTTCTTTGATCTTTTTTTTGGAGGGGATAGAAGGTGATGTTAGACCCAATGGTTTTTGGCATTTAGCCATGGTCACTGTTGGCTCTAGTAAGTAAAACTGCACTAATCTTTTGGGCTCAGCTATGGCTATGCCAGCATTGTTCTGTTTTTTCTTTCTGGGCTTTCTATTGATGTAATATAGTTAGTTGCTACCCTCATCCCCTTCCCTCCTTGGATTCCTTTGTTTCACGTTGTCGCAAAAAAGGGTGCTCTGTTTCACAGTCTGGTCAGTTGGTCTTATGGTGGTCTATTTTGCTATCTGATTCTGGTAAGCTCTGCTCTGATAGCCCTAGAAATGATAACCTAATTTAAATTGGGTCTGCCTTTATTGGATGTAATCTTTTGACTTTTCATGTGATTGATAGATGCAAGAATATCATATTTGTTTTAGTGAGGGTATTTATTCTATCTGCCAATTTGATAGGGAAGGACATGTTGGGACATGATTCAGATATATGTATTTCATTGATCTGACCTTCCTAATTATATGAATTGGATGGCGTCTTCTGCTGAGTCGTGTGCTTAATTTGTCTCCCTTATTTGTTGTCTTATTTCTCTTAAATTTTTGGTTTGCAGGCAAGACCTATGCCTAGCTCGTTTAATTCTGATGATTTTGTCGCAAAACATCAGGCTATGGATTTCATGAAGAAAATGGGGTATAAACCTTGTTCATATGTATAAATATGTTCGTATTTTAAGTTCTAAGTACTTGTGAATACTCTTTCCAGTCAATGAATATTCGTGAGCTAATGATCAGGAAACAGATATGCTATATGGCGTCCTTTAAAATAGAATAGGCCATTTAATTTAAAGCGTCCTTTTATAATTATATACAAAATAAGAGAAAAAATTGGTAATAATACACTTATATTGTAGTTAATATTGTGTGTTAGTGTCAATTAAATCATTCTCTTAATAATCTCATTTATTTCTATGAATAATTTAATTAGGATTAACACTCTACATTAACTGTTATATAATATATAAGTGTGTTAATACCAATAATATATATATATATATATATATATATTTTTTTTTTTTTATATAAGAGACTATACTTGCGATGAGACATAAGAGTTGCTATGTAACGAGACGCAAATTATAACATTTTTCACTGATCTACAATTCAACGAACTAATCATCTATTGACATTTGTGTATTATACAAATAATAATAATAATAATAATATTACTTATCACAAGTTTTAAGATGATCGAGTGCTTACGAGTTCGATCTTTATAGTAAAACCAAAGTTTTCTTTGCAATTGTATTGTGATAATCAATCAATTTTAGTAATTATTTTGTTGTTTATGCCATCTTCTAGTTGTCTCATCTATGTCACTTGTTAGTGCAATTTTTCAATAATGTTAACAAATATTCAAAATAAAATTAATACTTTAAATACATCAAGAGGTTTTTTCTTTTCATAGAAGCATGAATTTTTCCATCTTGTATAGTGATATAAATATTAAAAATTCTGAATTAAATTAGATATTACTAAATAAGAAAAATGAATATGAACATGAAATGTATACTATATATTTTATTTGCCAAGAGAAAATTAGTTTATTTTATTATATATTAATGTATTTTAAATCAACGATATTTGTAAGTATTAATAAAAAATAAACTTAGTATTATATTGTGATATAAAGAAAGCATAATAAATTTTAAAAAATTCATAAAATTGGGTGTGTGGAAATAGTGAGAGAAAAGTATAAACAATGTCCTTATTGAGAGGGTACAATCATAAACCATTCAACTATACATCATTTTATCTTGTTTTAATTTTAGATTATGTTAAATTATATTTATAAGAGATGAATAATTATTAATTCATTGTTTTTCTAGTTAACTTATAAAAATTTTGAATTTCAAGAAATTATTGATTTAATAGGTGGTCAATTAATTCATTATTTTTTGGTTTACTCTACAAAATTCTCATATTTTAAAGAAGAATTTATTAATTTTCTTATTCATTCTAAAAAATTTTATATTTCAAAAAGTTTTTAATTTAAAATACAGTTAATTAATTTATTAATTAATGATTTTATTTTTTTTCATTAATCATGAAAAATTTACATACTTTAAAATTTTTTTTATATATGTATTAAAAAAATAAAAAGTCATTGCACAAACTAAGAATTTGCTTAACAAAACTTTTTTATAAGTCAACTATGCTCGTACATTAAAGAAAAACTTAATTTACTTATATATAATTAATTATATATGTTTCCCATAATGTCGTTTCTTAGGCCCTCATGTAACATATATTTGTATCCTTGTATTGTCCATAAGTGGACTACTCTAAGTAATACTTCGTAATTCTCTTTCTATGTGGCGATGTTTAATTTGTAACCATGCCTAATAATTTGTTATAGAAAGCAATAAAGGTATGTAAGTTGAGGACATAATTTCGTAGAAGAAAGTGAATAACATGAATAGAATTATCTAGAATGTAATTGACCGAAAAAGGTACATATATAATCATATAATTCACTTGGTTTTAATTTTATAAGAAATTTATTACTACCTCCAACAGAGAGAGGTAATAATACAAGTTTTAAATTAAAATGCTTAAATGTTTTAAGATGTACAGCTAAGGTAGAAAGAAAATGAATGCTTTTGCCATGCCTTCTTAAAAATGAAAATACAATGGAGTGATAAATAAGGTTTGCTTTTGCTTAGTGTCTCATACACAGTATATAAAAAGGTACATTTAGAAAGGAAGATAAGATTTCAAATTCAAAACTTGAGCTTAAATAGAATTATTTGAATATAATTGTATTGAGGGAATTATGCCGGTGAAATAAAATATAACAAAAATAAAGTCAATAAAAGTGTTATGGTAATTAATATATTTATTAAATTCAATTATAACTCACAAAATTTCAAGTAAAGGATCAACCATTATAAATCCATCAATCAATCAATATAAATATAACTAAATTATATAGAATAATACAAATTTTTATGTTCTAAAATAATAATTGAATCAATTATGCATAATTTAATTCAATCTAATGCTTTTTTAAATAAATGTAAAACATTTCACTCGTAATTCAAAAATTTTAATTAAAGATGATTACAATTTTTAAAAAATTAAATAAAAAATCAATGATTATAAATAATGAAGGTTAAAATAGTGAGTTAGTCCTTTAAATTTATTTAATATTTTAAAATGATCTATAAATTTAAAGTATTTTAAAATGGTTTTTTAATTTTTAATTTTACTTCATTAAAAACCTCTTGAAATAAAAATGTTTATAATTTAACGGTGTTAATATTTTACTTACATAGATGCCACATGTTTGATTTGTTTTATATTATAAACAATGATATAACATTTAATCATAATATTTTTTAAAAAAATAAGAAGCACAAACCCTCATAGTCCCTAACCTCCCTCATAATTCTTAACCTTGTTGCGAATCAATACAATTGAACATTGAGGATTCCTCACGTATAGTGGCGGCATTCCTCTTTAGCGCTTTCTTTTTGCCTAACAATTACGCTATGTTTTTATCATATTTTCACTTGTATCACCCTTCTTCTAGTAAATTTCAAATTGTCTGATGGAGTTGACGATTTTTGCAGGCATGCATTTTAATCCCATATCCCCTTGTCATGGTTCTATAAACTGAAGAGGTTGTTTAAGTTACGGATTAATATGTTTAATTAAAAATTAAACTAAATGATTTTATTATAGTAAGTTTAAGAAATGCCAATCTTATCACAACTTGAGCAAACAACCTAGAAAATGCAAAACAAATGGGATTCAAAAAGTTACACGCATGTTTCTTGCAGAGACAACATCGGAAACGAAAGTGTGTGTGTGTGTGTGTTTTGTTTTTTATTAATATTACGATTAGATGTCACATAATTATTTTAAATACGAAACAAATTATACATGTGACATCCACGTATATAAGAGATTAACATTGTTAAAATATTAACAGTTTCTATTAAAAATTTCATTTTAATGAGACAAAATTAAGACTTAAATGATTATTTTAAAACATTTTAAATTTAAAGGATCATTTTAAATTAATAAATAAAATTAATAGATCAACTCATTATTTTAACCAATATTGATATGATCCATATTAAATGAAAATTTATTTGGATTAAAAAAAAAACAAAGAAAGTTATATTTTACTTGTGGAAGTAACCGAAAAAGTATTTAAAACACCATTTGTCGGCATTTAAAGAAGTAATATTATAAAAGATAATAGATATGTTTTTAAGGCCATCCAGGGCGTTGACAGGTTAGCATATGAATACAAACAGAATATAAATTATGAAAAAAAAAAATAAAATACATGTGAGAGATTCAGAAGTAAATAATTTCTCATGACTTTTTTAAGTATTTCAAAATAAAAATATTCCTATTTAATTTTATATTAAAAATGTTCTTAAACTACAGTAAAAAAAGTATCATTCCGTAAAGTACATGTCAATCTTAATTTATAGTATGACCATAATTTAGCGGAACCTAAGTAATTTTCTTTTATTGAAGGTTGGATGTAGTTTTTCTCTTTATAAAAATATATTGACACACTTATAATTTTATGAGTGATAGTACACTCAATTAATATAATTATATAATTTTAAAATTATTATTTTTATAATTAATATTTAAAATAATAAAATTATATAAATTAATATAAATACACTAATACATATATGACACCAAAAATATTGCCTAGGTTTTTTGTATTCGTAATATAAAAAATAAAAAAATCCCATTACGTTGTGCAGTGGTAGATTCTATGCTTTGCCATTCCGCAAATATCCATTAGCCCTCTTATCGAAAGGTCAAGGCGAAACGATCCCTGTAAATTCCTGAGTTCACTTCTTGGTTACTCCGACGACCAAATTGGAACCGACGATATCTCCGGCTTAAAACAGCTGCGGTTTGAATGGCTGACATTGTTGGAATTAACAGAGCACGCATTGGCGTGCCTGATTTTGACCTTCGCTACACGATAAGCCGAATCTTCACGGACCTCGTCAAGTTCGCTGTGGATTCCGCTGTTGGCGGCTCCCGCATACTCATCCCTCGTCGGTTCCTTCCCCTGTTTACGTTTGTTTTTCAGAATTTCCACTAATTATGATATTGTTCTTCAGTCTTGGTTTCTATATTAATTATATTTTTGTTTGTTCAGAGGAAGGTGGAAAATGAGAAGGTAGACAGTAGTTATATTTTTGTTTGGTCAGAGGACACTGATTATATTATTAAGCAAATGTAATTTTTGCATGTTGGAACATGCGTGCCTTATTATTTGGTCCATGAATCTCACTCTCACACGATCTAGTGCCTTTATTTTTTACTGACAGGTAACGAATAGCATTGAAAGACTGTGTTGTGTAAGGGTACTGAGATTCAAGAACTAAATAATTGATGTATGTGACCAAAAATGTACATTTCCTCTAGATTATTTGTTGCTAAAATGGGGTAGTCTATAATCTTTGATGTCCCTTTGATGATGGGTAAGGGGTACATGGGTGACTGTGAGGCCGTGAGGGAAAGGTTAGTGTGTCCTTCATGAATTCGCGATTCATGGTTATTGGTTCTTTTGTGTTATGTACTATAGTGCACAAGTGGACACTCTGGACGTTTGAGTGACTGCCAAATTGAGTATATGGGTCTGACGAGTTCAGAGTATGTTATCCTCTTTTCACATTACTTGTCTAATGATGTGTTACTCTCTTACAACTTTATTTGTATTAGTTAATATGGTGGGCAATACATACGTATGATTTCTAACCATGCCTCTTCCTTAATGTTTTAGAAATTTCTACTATTCTGATTTTTCACCCTCCCAATTGAGCATCTGAGCCATGTAAAATTTTTTGAAATTTCATTCTTTAACTTGTCTTTGAATTATCAACAACGAATGGCGATTTTACTGTATTGAATGGCCAGTGAATACTCCTTCTGTTTATATATTCTACCTTGCACTTTCCCAAGTAGTGTAAGTTGGGGGTGAGGCAACAACTCAAAAATATGTGCACTGAAATATAGATGTCTTAATGGAAAAGATGCTTGTGTGCTGGTGCTAGCACGTATGTTGGTCAATAATTTGCTGGTTGGCTGAGTTTTGTTGTCAAGCTGTCTGGTTATCCTAGTTTGTCTATTTGGCATCATTACAGCGGCAAAAGTGGTGCAAAATTTACTTATCTTTATCATTGGTTATAAGTGAACTGGATATTTTACAGTACTGTGTATCTAATCTGTGCATATTTTTTGTGTATTTTTAATTTTTCACTTATACTAGTTATGGTATGACTGCTAATAGCTGACAGACGGTACAATATTTACTCAAACTATTATATCATTTGACATGAGTGTGTGTTGCTTCTCTAAATTCCATTTTCCCCCTCTGTTGAGTATTGCAGGTAAGAAGCATGCACAAAAGACGCTGCAAGAAGGATTAAGGGATATGCCCATTTCTCCACCATTAAAGGACCAGAATAAACCTGATCTTAAAGTTGCAAATGACGTTCAATTTCAAAACAAGATGGAGGAAGTGGAGGAACACATAAATATTTTGAAGCAGCGATATGAAACATCAACCGAATATGTGGATGGATCACAGCCTCGGAAGAAACCATCAGATGATGGCCTCAAGGGAATAGATCTGTGGAAGAAGAATGGAGGAAGAGTATTTATTAGGTCACGGCTTTAAAATGGATTTTGAATGAGAGAATTCAGACATATATTCTAGAAGAATAGTGCAAATAAAAGCTGCGTAGTATGGTTTTTCCTTGCCCTCTCCAAGTTTGATGAGAAGGAGATTACTATTCTGCCAGAGTTGAAGGTTGAAACCTTATCCGAAAACTTTGGCAACTTTGAAGGTGAAGGGGTGGAGAAATTCTTAGATATAATGTGTTTGCACATACAATGGTCAGGATTTAATTTCTAGCGAAGCAATATGACTTTTAAGCTTCAAATGCTGTATTCTGGCCTTCGAAAGCACAGTACTATATTGTAGCTATGAATTTCTTCAAGCAGGTTCCCTGACCTCTATGCCAAGGGCTTGTTGGTCTTGCTACTAGTTTCTGCATAACAGTTTGGTGTTTATAATATTTTGATGAAGTTCATCTATAATGACTTTCTAGTTTTAATGGGAACGTTACTTAGAATATGATGTTTTATAAATCCGGGCGTTGCATACGACTTCATATTCATTCAATTTGATGTTAATTTACCTTTATTTAAGAGAGATATAGATAAATAATAGATGAGTTTTACCATTTAAATGAGTTTAAATTGAGATTCAGTGAGATATTATTTTGTGCGGAATGCTAAATTGAGGGCTTCAATAATTTCAGATAGTTCTTTCTCACTTATTAAAATTGCAGTTACTGACATTTTATGGGAAGAAATAACTTGTTTGTGAGGTTTTATTTTTGCCAATTATGCTTTGGGTTTATAACGAGATGCGTGTGAGTTGTTTCTATGAACATAATATGGCTTTTACTTTTCTCTTTGGGTCGCGGATGATAAGACCTCAGATGATCTTTATAATCACTAGCATCAAACTTTGTTTTATTTTTGTTATTATGTTTTGAATGTGTTTTCAAAAAAATTAATTATGCGATGATAAATTGTAAAATTTATATAGCTATTTATAAATTGGGGGGAGAGGGTTCAGCAATGGGGTTTTGTTGGAGAAGGGATACAAGGGAAATAAGAGAGTGGTTTTGGTGAAGAATAATCAAGGGGTTTGGGTTCAACGGTGATGGCGAAACTAGGGACGGTGCTTCTGCTAGGATTTTGGGGAATCTTGCCCCAGCCATTGGCTTAACTTATCTGTCAGTGACAGGACAGCTTGGCTGGATTTTGGATGCGGTTGTCTCCATATGGGTATTACTCTCTCCCTTTTGGTCTGCCTTGAGAAATTATGCTCTAATGGTGACTGATGAGCTTTTATAATTTAATCGTGAATTGTCATGAAATATTGAAAATAAATAATAGGAGTGGGTATTTATTCAAGGGAAAACTACATATTACTCTGAACTAAGATCTAATTACAGAGTTGGTTTATGAATCTTAAAACGTAACTAACACTCCATAAACTTTGTACTAAAATGAAATTGTGAAATTTTTGGATCTAGAAAGGAAATTTTTGCAAGTCCAACATTATGCTGAACTAAGTATTGCCATCACATTTAGAATCTTGTGGCCTCGTGTTACAAAGTTATATTGGGAGTTAATATTTTCATTTTAGTCCAAAGTTCACGGGGTGTTTTATTACAATTTGAAGTGTAAGTACTAATTTAATAATTAGGCCATAGTGTTTTGTGGTTTCCTTTTTTTTTTTTTTTTTTTAGGGGGTGGGAGAAGGGGGGGTGGGGGGGTTTAAATTGTAGTCATCCCTATATTCAATTCCTCTATTCCTGCTTGCGTCTGAGTGTTCCATCTTTGTATACAAATTGGTTTAAATGTTGTTTAAACTGGTTTTTTTTTTTTTACTTTTTCCTAGTTAGCTCCATTTTTTATTCTCCTCAGATTGTTATTATACTATGATTAATCACGTAACTGTTGCACTCATTTCTTATCTCAATTCTCAACCACATAACGATGCTGATGATATTCTATCAATTTCTTCGAATACTTGCTTCTCCAATTTGTAAACTTTGTTCGAGTTTTCACTATCATCGTGCACTATTTAAGAACTTTTATACATGAAGTTCAGATAGGGACACACCACCTTAGAACAAGAAAGCAATGGTGGTATGACAGCAGAATCATATATGAGTATCCAACCATTCTCTTATGTAACTTCTCCAGGCTGAGGCTGGCTAAACTGAGAGCCAATATAATGGGTTGTTTTAGTAGGCCTTGCATTCCTTACGGTGCTTTCAATTCAATTGCTAGCTTCTAGGTTTCTCTACTCTCCCTATCCTCTAATGGAACTTCGTTTAAAAATTCAGGTGTCATCTAATATATCCAAACAAGCAAGAAATAAGAAAGGCATCACTGTAGCAATTAGGTTGTCTGTGTATTAGCGGTCAGAATAATGAGCAATCACAGAAAAATTAGAACATCAGCAGACTAAACTATGTTTACACTGCAAACATACTTATTTATGGCTCAGTAAGGAAGTGCGTTTGATATAATTTTATTTCTAGTAATTAATATTTTGGCCCTAACTTAGTATTTCACCTGCCCTAGAGGTGGGGATCAACTCTATTGCTTAATCTCACAACATTTCTTATCTGCTGGTGAAAACGATATAGTTGCTTACTTTATTGAATAGGGTGATCCACGTTCTTCAAAGTAGATGTTATATGTTCTCATTTTTTTTCTCTCTTGGGACAGCATTTTCATCTATTCCTGTATGGCCCTTTACTCTAAAACTAGTACAAGTAAATTAATCTGACTGATCCATGTTGTTCCCATATGCAGATCTTTGCTGTGTTGGTTCCAATTGTAGGTCTTGGTGCTTTGCTCTGGTGGGCAGGACGAGACATAAAGCAAGGCAGTGTGAGACTTCTTTAATTTTTCATTTTGAAACTCTAATTCTTTATCTCACTATTTAGTTGTATGTTTTAACCATATTTATTATTGTTTTATTGGATACCTTCAGAGCTTCTTATTTCTGCCTAGGCTTTTGAATATCTTTAGTTTCAGATTGCAAAATTTTGTTTCAGAAGTTGCTACCTTAGGCTTTAGTTGGTGTCTTCTTGATCTTTTAGTATCATATTATTTCTTTTTGCAATTTCTATAGATAGTATTGTACATCTTAAATTAGTGTATCTAAAACATTTAGGTATACGGTATAGAATCTGTATTTTCTATGTTTACCTATGGTGGTATTTTGTGGTATACAGTTGATTCATCAAGGGGTAATCCTAATATCCTATTGAGTCCGACATTGGGTTAATATGAGATGCTTAAGTAGGCTTTAAATTTAAAGTCTCTACCTTCATAGCAGGCTAGCCTTTTGAGAGAGGATCACCTTTAGGCTGGTGACAATGGTGTCAGAGTGAACCTCATTACTTCACACGTCATGAACAGAAAGGGCTACCTTGTAAGGTTGTGAGTCCCAAGATGGCTGAGTGAGCTACTTGGACTGCAGCTGCCATATGGAAAGGAAGCTAGGAGGGTTGTGATCAGCAAGATGGCCAAGTGATTTGTCTAGAGCGGAGCCACTGTGAACAATAGCTGTGCTCTTGTAGGATCCTATTGAGTCCCATGTTAGGTAGCGTGGGATGTCTAAATGGGATTACAAGTTTGTACCTTTATAACTGGCTAGTCCTTTGGGAAATGTTCTTCTTTAGGCATGTAACAAGCAACTTGTTACCATGCAAAATATAATGTATGAACTTCTGTTCATCATATGGGATGGTTTCTTTTTTGTTTTGTGGTTTGAATTTAGAATTAAAAGGAAGCCTTTTTTTTTTCTCAATAGATAGTTTGTTAAGGAAAATTTTTGGAATGTGGATGAACCTTTCTTGTTTAAATAAATAATATATAAAAGCAAAACTTACAAAAAGTAAGGAAGAACCTTAGACAAAGAGAAAAGACCTGGATAAAAAGAACAAAACAGAAATGCATTAGATTGGGAGGACTTTTACTCTCTGCATATTAGATGAAGTTGGAATGACTTTGTATATCCAGGGGCCAAACTCTCTGTCCCTAAATTTCCTGTTCTTTGAAGCCATTGAAAAGTAGTTCTATTAGGCAATGGGTAATAACCTTAGTGCTACATTTTTCATAAAGTAGCCCACTTTTTTATAAAGTAGTAACTTTCATGCAACCTTTATTAATTGCTTCTCGTAATGATGCTAGTTTAGGTAATGATGTTAGTAGTACTAGGTGGCTGCTGACTAGCCTAGATAGCTGCATACTAGTGTAGGAGGGTGGTGGCTGCAGGCTAGTGTAGGAGGGTGGCTGATATGATTTTATGGTATATAAATAGCTCTATTCAGAAGAGAAATGTATGAGAATTATATTATCTTATTTTATTCATCTTATTCTCTGAAATTCCTCATCTTCTCTTCTGCTTCCTTAACTATTCAAAGCTAACAAGTGGTATCAAAGCCTCAGTGGTCTTAGAAGGAACCTGTGAGCAGAAGTAGGAACCGGCCAACTAAATCTCACCCACTCAGAAAAAACCTTCCTAGCCCCATTTCGTCATGACATCCAGCAGTTTCAATGTTGGAGTTCCTCTTGTGTTCGATAGTGAAGACTATCAATTCTAGGCAGTGAAGATTAAAGCCTATTTGAGAGGGTTGGACTCATGGGAAGTGGTAGAGATTGGAAATGATCCTTCTTCACTAGGTAACAACCCTATAATGGCACAATTGAAGTATTATTTAGAGGAGAGTGCAAAGAAATTCAAGGCTCTTTCTCTCATACATGCTGTTGTGACGGACACCTTCTTCACAAGAATTATGGCGTGTGAAACTGGAAAGGAGGCATGGAATAGGTTAAGGGATGAGTTTCAAGGAAGTGAAAAGACCAAACAGATGCAAGTGCTAAATCTGAGGAAAGAGTTCAAACTCTTAAGGATGAAGGAGGTAGAACCTGTTAAGGATTATGCAGACAGGCTTATGAAGACTGTGAACCTGACTAGGCTTTTTGGTGAGGAGCTACCTGAAAAACGTGTGGTGGAGAAAGTGCTGGTTCACCTATCTAAAAAGATTTGAAGAAAAAATCTCCACTTTGGAAGACTCAAGGAACATATCTTAGCTTACTTTAGCAGAGTTGGTGAACTCTCTTCAAGCAATGAGCAAAGAAAGGGATTTAGGCTTGAGGAACCTAGTGAAACTGCATTGTTGGCAAACCAAGGAGGAAAAGTCAAGGAATCTCAGGAGGTTAAATAGGAGCAGTAGAGAAGAAGGATGAGGAGGAGGAAAGTGAGCAAGGAAACACATCTAAGACACGGAATGGTAAGTTTCAACTTTGCTCCCACTACCACAAGAAGGGTCATCCTAAAAAATATTGCTGGTATAGACCTAGTGTGCAGTGTAGATTGTGCAAACAATTTGGACATGTCGAATATGTGTGCAAGGCTAAGGCAAAACAACAACGTCCTAGAGCCCAAGTGGCTAAAAATCTTGACTTGATGGAGGAATGTGCATTCACAGTTCTCCAAGCTAAAGGATCATGTCATTCAAGCTCACATCATGAAGCATGGTTGATTGATAGTGGTTGTACTCACCACATGACTTCTAGGAAGGAGCTGTTCAGGAACCTAGACAAAGGATACAGGTCTAAGGCGAAGATAGGAGATGGAAACTTTGTAAATGTATAAGGCAAAGGAGATGTTGGCCATTGAGACAACCTATGTACAAAATTAATGATGTGTTATTTGTGCCAGAAATTAGCCAAAGCCTCCTAAGTGTTGGTCAATTGCTTGAAAGAAGATATATGATACATTTTTGCAATGATATGTGTGATGTAATTGACAAAAATGATGCCAAAGTATTGAGTGTTAAAATGGTATCAAGAAGCTTTCTTGTTGAATGGGAACAAGGTTAAGGCTTTGTGCCAAGAAGGACACAAGAACCTGGTGAATCAAAATTTTGTGTAGGAAGGACATAAGAACCCAGTGAATCAAGGTTCCTTCTACGTAGGAAGGACACAAGGATACAGTGAATCAAGGTTTTATGTAAAATGGACACAAGGACCAGTTTATGGTGGAGAAATATATGAAAAGGACCCTTAAACTTGTGAAAGGTCTGAAAATTTTGGTGATTGTCATTTAGAGGAGAAGGTTGCAAAGCTGATTAGCTTCACTGACAAGGACTTAAAAGGATTAAGTGATTGTCTAAAAATTGCACCAGATTATTACTTCACCAGTGATTCAGGAGGGGCACACTGGAGCACTAGGAAGCTCCATGTTGACAAGAAGACTGAACTTAAGGAAGCAATTGTGATGCTATGTGACAACAAGTTAGCAGTGGCTATAGTGAAAAATTCAATGGTTTATGAAAAATCAAAGAAAATAAAAAACAAGCACCTTCCTTAAGAAGATTGTGGAAGAAGGTCAAGGGATGTGAAATCATTGCTCTGAAGACTAGGAAGCTAATGTCTTCACCAAAAGATTGCCAAAGGTTAAGCTCAGAAAAATTCTCAAGATTGTGCAATAACACTAAGGTTAAGGAGGAGTATTAATCAATGGGCAATAACCTTAGTGCAACCTTTTTCATAAAGTAGCCCACTTTTTTATAAGGCAGTAACTTTTGTACGACCTTTATTAAATGCTTCCTGTAATGATGCTAGTGTAGGTAATGATGCTAGTTGTACTAGGTGGCTACAGGCTTGTCTAGGTAGCTGCAGACTAGTGTAGGAGGACGGTGGCTGCAGGCTAGTGTAGGAGGGTAGCTGATAATGATGATTTTATTATGTATAAATAGCCCTATTCAGAGCAGAAATGTATGAGAACCATATTATCTTCTTTTATTCATCTTGTTCTCTAAAATTCCTCATCTTCTCTTTTGCTTCCTTAACCACTCAAAGCTAACAAGTTCTTTTAACTATTGAATTCATTCTTTCCCAACTAGAAAGTTGTTGGGAATTTGCTTTATGAGAAAAATTGGAAGGGAGTACACTTTTATCGGTCTTGTGGCAATTTTTTGATTTGTTACTATCCTGTTTTACGAATGTTCAGATTATGGTGTATTGGTCTATCTTAAAGTGAGTTTTACCTTCATTTATTGGTGATCTTTTGTTCAATATGCAGTGCCCAAATTGCGGGAATGCATTTCAGGTTTTCAAATAAGTTTTGTTTGAAATGTGTCGATAAGAAAACTAAAAAATGATTCATTTGTTATAATTTATTCCCTTTTGGTCACCTTGTCATTCCAGTTATCTGTTCCAGATCGTCTCTAAATGATGATTTGCAGCTGTGCCCTTTTTGTGGTCTACCATTTTCTGGTGAGAGCCTGGTCTTGGCCTCTCGGGTTGTTTTGCATTTAAGTTCTTTAACTTTCCCTGCCACTTTTATTTAGTATTATACTGTCAGCATCTGTTGATGGCGGTGTTTCAATCATATGTGGTTTTCTATGCTCTTACATAAGTCTTTCTAGCTATGTTAAAATAATATTATTTTAGTATTTTACTCTATTTATGCACATTTTCCAAATTTTGTTTATTATTTATCTTTCTCTAGAAACCTAGTTTTGGAGTCTTCTTTGTTTATTAGAAGAATGTAATCAACTGCTGTATGCTAGAACTTTCATTGTTCTTAGTTCCGTTCTGAACTAAGAATCATAGGTTGCCATGAATGACGGATGGTGTATGAATATATTACATTTATTTTTTGCATGCATATAGTCTGCTACTTTTATATTGGTGGATGGTTATAATGTGTCCATTGAGTGATACTTTTCTGAGTATCATACTTGCTCATGCATTGGTGCTACAAATTTGAATTATGCTTTCAGACATTTTAACAAAGTTTAATTTCTCAGTTCCCACTGTCAGTTATTGTATACCTCCCCTTACAATTCTGAAAGTATAATTTAGCTGCCTAACACTGACAACTATGAATTTCTTCCTATGTGTGTGAAACCTAATTTCTATAATGATCTTCAACTGTGTCAAAGAGACAATCTTGTGGTTTGTTTTGTCCTCTGTAAATTTCTAATATGGTCTTCTAACTTTGGTCGAAGGAAGTGAAAAATCTAAGGTTGTTGGAGACATGCAACCCTGAAATTGAACTATTAGCAAGCCCAAAGTATGTTTCCAACTGCCAACTAATGCTTCATTGCAGTTTTTTCATTAGTTATTATTATTCTACTTGGTATAACTGCCTAGCTGTTGACTTCCTTTTCTTTACCATGAGAAAACCACGTTTTGATTCATAGAGATCTCCATGATGAATGTTTGTAATACTTCAAATCAGGTTCCATGATTTTAAAAGCAGTAAATAAAAGTGATTTAAATCATTCACATGTGCATGTTTCTCACTGTTGAAACTTACTTTGATAACAGTTGTTGGCAGCGAGTTTGTAAAGGACTCTGAAGTTTTCCAACCAATCTACTACTTGTGGACAGGCATTTAATAACTTCTCCAGTTCTAGAAATGGTAATCTTTATGAGACGTGTTGCCTTGCCTCTTCAAGTACAATTTAACTCTATTCCTTACCCTTTTTCTCTGGGAGATCCTTAATTCTTGTTGTGTGCTATTGTTTCTGTCGTCACAGAAAAAGATTCTGTTAAAGCAATTGATGTTGAAGCCGAGATAAAAGATGTAGATTGAATCCTCAAAGCTATGGCAAGTTGGTTAGTGTTACCATTCAAAATTTTAGCCTGCTCATAGTAGATTATTTACTGAAGTAAATGACCAGTGAAAATTTTTCAAGGGAACTAGAAATGATGTTGGGATGAGCAGAGTCGCCTAGTTTATCAACTATGACCACCATTTCATTATTGCTGCCGCTTTCTGGCATATGTACAGTAAATTATCCTTAACGAACTCTTCTGATTTGCAATTTGCAAAGTATTCTAGTATTTTTTTAAAAAAATTAAATTACACATATCTCTCTTGAGTTTTGTTGAAATTACACAGACTTCTACTCTATTTTCAAAATATAAACTGTGCTTTCTTTAAACCGAAAGTTGCATTATACTTTGTCCAATTTCAAAATTTTTTTAGTCTAAAATACCATCAGTTAACCTAAAAACTTTTTTCTTTTAACTAGAAGATCCTCTTACATATGTATTTAATAGAGAATAGTTTGGTAAAAAAAAAAAAATGAATTTGACTAAAGTGTATATTTTGAGAATAGTGGGGAGGTCTATAATGGAACATTCATGGTCGCCGATCTCTCAAAATTTGACTAAAGTTTAGTTAAAAAAAAAAAAAAAATTGACTAAAAGTTGCAATGGCGCATTCTTAGCTCGAAATTCATGGATTTAAGTGCATTTCAATTCAATTTAGTTTAGGAATTTGGTTTCTTAATGAATTTCGGCTAACTCTGCTATAATCGTGATCAATTTGATCAAAATTCATTGTTTATGCGAGAAAGTAAGGAAATTGAGCTCAATTCGGTATAGTTCCATCAAATTGAGTTAGAGTTTCATCTCTTAGGTAATTTTCACACCTCTCTCTCCTTGAATTGCTAATCAATTGTGAATTTTACCTTTTGGATTAAAAAACTCTAAATTTTTGTATATGTATAATCTTGCAAGGAGGTGAATTTCAAATTTTTGGGCTTTTCAAATATCATAATGCATCTAGGAAGTGATTTAAGATTATTGAAAGTTTTTATTTTGAATTATAAGTTGAATTGCTCATTTTTCTTATTTTTTCTAGATTTTTAATAGAAAAAAAGAGAGGAAATTTGAATCAGAGACCTTATATGGCTTAATTAAATTGCATGAATGATCATGTAAGTTGCATGAAGGATTCTGAAATTTAATTGAATAATTCCTAAGTTGGCAATGGTGTTGGTGGTTTATTGGAATTTTAATAAGTGCATAATGAAGTATATTAAATAAAATTAAAGGTTATAAGCATTTTGGAGTATTATCAAAGAATGTGGGCCAAAAATTGATTTCTTTAACATTTTGAGAGGTAAGAAGTGCAAGTGGAATTGAAGAAGTTATGAGTTAAAGGTGAATGAATAACTAGATAAATAGATAGGTAGAATGATTAAGTGGTTAAAATTATTCATAAATATTAAAGGTTAAAAGCATTTTATTTAATGTTATAGGTGGTAAAGACAATTGTCAACAAGGGGATTGTAAATAAGGTTAAGAAAATGTTGGTATAATCCTCTTCAAGTGAGTAGATATTACTAATTATATTTATTTTTTGTATTTCGAAATTTTCACTTTGTAAATTAATGTTTTTATATGCTCTAGTGCCTTGGGAAAATGCTTCCTAAGATAGTTTGATTTTTTTTTTTTCTGAGAATTATTTTGATTGCTTCAAAATTCTATCAAATTTTATTATGAAGTCTCATTTACAACTTTGGTAGCTTTTGAGTAGTGATTTGAATACCGTTTGATTCCTAAAATCTTTTATTGAAGGCGTATTGTATTTCATTCAGAATTTTTTTTGAATAAACTAGGTTTATCTAGTGGTTTGGTCCATTATATGATTTCTAGAAATATAAAGTTTTTACTATTGAAGTATATTAGTATTGATTTTCACTGTTATAAAAGAAATCGTTTTTAGAAATTTCATTTCATATACAACCTAATAGGCGTTAGTCATGGTGCATCATGAACTGTATCATTGTACTGAGGTTTTGATGCCATCCCACTAATTGTTCGTGAGCCCATTTGCTCACTACTGATAACTGAATTGTATTGTTATAGCAATAGCTAGCATATGATTACTATTTTACTGTTTGATTCTGTTGGATGTCTTTCCATTGGTGTTTTGAAAACTTAGGATTTATAAATGTTTATCAATAATTTTTATTTTTGTAAAATGTCTTTGCTTGATATAAAGCATGGAATATTTATTAGATGTTTCATGTTTTATTTGATTTCAATAAGTATAGGGGTTGTTATATGATTTAAAGGTAGCAATAAAATGATTGTGAAATATTCTATCATCGTCGTCTGTTCTCCTCTCAGTATAATTAGGGTATTTACTCACTGAGTGATTATTACTTACTTTTATTTTTCTACATTTTTCAGATAGTAGTGTTGAGCATGGACCATTCTCTGCAGTATAGCATTGTGATAGATTCCTTTTGGTGAGCATTGCATTATTTGCAAGGGCAAAAGCTTCTTTTGTTGTAAATATGGTATATATTGAACTCTAGTGACTCCATATATCATATACAAGGTTTTGTAAGTTATATATATATATATATATATATATATGAAACTATTTGATTGAGAACCATTGTGAGAGCGAAACTCTCTATATTTTTTTGATATGTGTGGCTGTCTGTAGAAATTTCGAGAAATTCATATTTTAAGAGAGGTTCTGTCGAAATTTTCACACAAAAGTCACATTATGTATTATATATTTATCTTCACTTTCTATAAATTATATATGTAAATTAACTAGTACAATTGCGTATATTTTATATAGAAATTTGTGATTATTTTGATTAGATTATATGATTAATTTACTATTGGTTGAATGAGGTGAGGTATGCTTCACTCTTTGTGGCAATCACATCTCTTGTTTGGGGTGTGAAATATAATTTTAGCAAAATTCAAAGGAGGTCTATGTAATTTAATTTTTATTTTTAAAAAATTATTTGACCCCTCAATTGTCATCTGTACGACGATTCAATGAAAGCTCAGTGGTAGAAAACTTGAGCATGTCAAGAATTTGAATTCAAGTAGTATAAATCAGGATAATACTTGTATTATGATAATATAATAAGTCGTGCTTAATGCTCAAATATCTTAGTAATATGCATGAATGTAAAACTTTTTTCTGTACAATCCTAGTGTTAAATATCATGTAGGAGTCTGTAATCTGGTAAGAATAACTCAATACATATCTAAAAAATTGAACTTTGATATTCGCCAAGCAATTTGCATTAGTACTTGGTCTCATTTGCTAATAAACATGAAATAAATATTTAGCAACAAATAATCTTTTGAGTGTCTGTTTAATCTTAGTTTTGATTGTCTGTTTTGGTCTAAAGTATTTCCTTAAGTAAAATACAATTTTGGTTTCTCTCTAATTTTTAATCTTTGTTTAGTTCCTTATTGATTTTAAGTATGAGTTCGGTCCTTCATTAATATGAAATTATAAGTGAGACTAAATATGCTAGATTTGGACTGAATTTGTTAACATTCAGAATTAAATTGAAATTAGACTCATAAATTAGCATATGCTTTATCGCACTGTGATGCTTTGGTGCTTGTGGGGCAGATCCTTGTAGTGGCTTCTTAAGCTCCACATCGGCAAGGAGCAAGTGTGTGTGCATTTCTATGAGGGAAAGTCAAACTCGACATCGTAGTAGATGTTTTGTACATGCTTCTCGTCAAAAATGAAAAACAGAACAGTGATGATTTGGGAGTATTTTAGAAATTTACTTAAAAATCTCTCATATTTTTCCTTTGTTAGGAACACTGAAATAAGAAAAGAAATTAAATTAGCATTGTAGTTTTATAAAAATTATGGGTAAATTACTCTATTTCCTCACTGAGATGTTTAAATTACACAATTTTCTCATTTGTTATGCACTTCTATTCTGAGAGAAAAAAGGTATGCATATTTTGTACTAAAAAATATTTTAAAATTTATCATTTATATTATTTAACTTGTGTGTAACCATATATATATATATATGGCCAAGAATAAATTAGTCAATTTTTTTAATGTAAGCCATTTATAAATAATAATGTAACTTAAAAAATGAAATTTATATTATATAGATATTAATAACCATAAGTATTATTGTAAATTTAATAAGATTTTAAAATAAATTTAATTATAATACTGAACAGAGTA
Organism: Delonix regia; assembly: GCA_037074485.1. Lineage (NCBI taxonomy): Eukaryota > Viridiplantae > Streptophyta > Magnoliopsida > Fabales > Fabaceae > Delonix > Delonix regia. Next base: position 2,102,663 of record CM073455.1, on the reverse strand, counting down.
ACTAAAATTGAAATAAAAAGTTTAAAAATGTTTTTTTTAGTTAGTAATAATTTTAATAAATGAAATTAATACTAATTATTTTAGTTATGATATAGTTTTTAGCAGAATGAATGCATTATCTTAAAATAAAAGAGAGGACATGCAATTTGAATATTTCTCAGGTAAAGAGAAAGTCATTTATCCTAATTTTATTTAAACTGATCTTTCTCTCAAATTAGTTTAGGTCTTAATCTTGGATCCTTTTAAGAACGAGCATTTAAAAAACCTAGCGATCATATATAATGATAACTTAGTAAAGATTTGACACAATCAATTATAATGTAAGAATATAATTATAATAATATCAACAAAAAGTAATATTATAATTATATCCTTATATTATAATTCAATATATTAGTATAATCAAAAAATTTTATAGTTAATAAATAGAAATTAAGTTGATGAACTTAATGATTATTTTTCACATATTAAATTTAAAAAATCAATTTAAACTTTTAAATAAATTTAAACAATCAATATATGGAAAAATCTTTTGAAACCCGTCGTTTTTTCTTCCTTTGTTTCCATGGAAAGGTACCACTAAAGAAGCAAGTCACCCACAACGTTGTGAAATAGTCACACCAAATTTTCGCAAAGGAATGTGTCCTTCAAATATATTTAAGGAAAGTGTGTTTTTCAATCTGTCCGTTGTGTACAAATACTTAAAAGTTAAACTATATGCTAATGCTTTGTCTAAAAACAAAATGCTATGTGCTAATGAGTTTCTTCTAATTTAAAACCAACTAATTACATGAATCTAAGTTCTTGCTTGTGTGGATTTTTATGTTGATGCAAAGTTTGTCACACGGGATCCAGGTGCGCAAGATATAACAGAGAAGTGGATAGAAGTAATAGAAATGAATAAAATTTGGAACAAACATAATAACTTCAGGCAAAAATGAACCCACAAAAAAAAAGAGGATAAAATTAAACTTCGATGAAACTAGGATAAAAAGTTACTTTTGCCTAAAATGTAATCACTAATTATACTATAAACCAAAGCATGCTGTTTTTTTTTTTTTTTTTTTTTTCACGTACTCTAAATTCAGGTAATCTCATGTTTGGCTTGTTAATTAAAAGTTATTTTTTAATAAATTCACTTCCACAATTCTTGAAATTAGGTAGATCAGATAAAATACAGGGGAATCAAAATCTATTCAGATAAGAGAAGTTGGGTATATGGGCTTGTTAAAAGTAGCCGGCTATGGAACCTGTCCAGTTTTTTAAATGTCTCCCGATAGTGCATGGAGTTCCATGTTAAATTCCACCCACTCTTACCGTCTTATATAGAAATCTAGAAATTGCAGGAAATTGAGAGACAAGAAGTGGAGGTTATCAAAATTTTTATCAACAAGTACAAAAGTCTTTGAACAGCCGCACCTTTAGAAAAGAGGGAAAATAAAAAGATATAGGCCACTATCAGAATTCCAATAAAGCAACTTTTCAATTTTTCCCCCCTAATTTAGTACAAGTGTTGAACTAAAAACCACCAAGAATTATGATGATCCCCTCTAGAGGGGGGTCCTGTAAGAAAGTCATTGAGAGGGAGTGAGGCATACACAAGTGAATTAATTCTACTGGTCCCACCCCCTCATTCTCTCTCTCCTACAAGATGCCTCCAGTAGTGTACGGGATCCTGTCTGCAACAAATAACCATTTACCAGAATTCTCACCTCGCTTCTCCCTAACCATCTGAGTTAGCCTCCAAAGCAGTTCTAGTTAAAGTTCCTTTATGCAGTACAACACAATGATCTTCTCATGGGCAAATAATTTTTTTAGGCACGTAAGGGACACTTACATAAAACTTTCTCCGTGTCTGAAAAGCGACAATGGCAAAGTATTTTCTTAAAGTGCACCAATCTAAATCATGTCCTCCAAAGGAAACTGAAATTAATTTCTATCGTATAGACTTCAAAATTTCTCCTAGAACTAGCCCCCATTGAGTCCAATGGGTGCCACCCTGCATTTGAAACATGAAAATATAAGATATGCATTAAGATCAGCCATCACATAAAGGAAAAGGACAAAATCCAGTTAAAGTTCCTTGGACATATGCTAAGATATGAAAGAACTTTTTTAAAAGAGACAATCCTGTGGTGCTAATCTAAGTTGTAAAAAATATTCATACGTAATGTTTTGATAGGAGAACCGGATAACAAACATTTAAAGAACTTCACCCAAGTTTCGTCCAGTGGATAACCACTGGTATTTTTATAATATAGGAAGACACATACCTGGCAGAATACAGCAAATGGTTCTCTTAGTGGTCCATCACATGAAAGCTCACTAGTACTTCCATCAATGAAGGTTCCATCTGCGAAGATCACCTGAGATTGATATGAAAGCCATTGTCAATGTCTGTTAGGACATACAAAGACATCATTAACATCATGAAAAATCCTAAATTTGTGTGAAACATAATCCAGCGAGACCTCTGATGCATAACCAGGAGTTGTACCCGCAACCGGTTTGGTATATGAACCAACAGGGGAACTTCTCTGAACAGCCTCACAAAATGCAAGCAGACGCTCACGACTTCCAAGCTGTACCGCCTAAAGCATAGAATCCAAGATAAATATAAAGTTTTTATTTGGTGGAAGGAAAACAGAACAGACTCAGTAAGAAAACCTGCACTGTATCAAAACGGGGCACACGAGGGAGCGGCTGCACTTTAAAGCCTTTAGATGCCATAACTTCAGCAATCAGGAAGGAACCCTTACAAAGAGTACAAAAACTTTCACTACCAGATACAAGGAAGAAAAGTCCAAACTCGCCTAGCAAAATGCAGAATCCAGTACCTTGATTGCTTCCCCAACCATTTGAGGCGAAAGAAACAATCCCTGGAAAAAGGACCGCATTATATCACCAGGTGTTGAGCCACAATCCACACCAAGCCCAGGTGCAGAAAGACGGGCAGCAGCTGCTTCCACCCATTTTCTTCTTCCGGCAACATATCCACCACAAGGTGCAATTGTTCCACCTGGATTCTTTATCAAACTGCCTGCAATCAAATCTGCACCCTGACAACCAATGGAATATATAATATCATAGATTTTTGGAATGAAGTTAAATGAAGTTTTGTAGAGTGTGTCATACTGTCACATACCACCATAGGAGGTTCAATGCTTTCCACAAATTCTCCATAGCAATTGTCCACCATGACTGAGCAGTCGGGGTTCTGCATCTGTACACACACACACACACACACACATATACACACGAGAGGGTAAGTCACAGAGCAGAAAAAAACCCGGGGTAAAATGTTTGAATTGCAAGGACTAATGAACTGCTAAAGTGAAGTACAACATTAAAAACCTTACTTTAATTATCTTAATGGCCCTCCCTATTTCATTAACACTCAAACTCTGACGCCATGAATATCCACATGACCTCTGTATTAGGGCACATTTTGTTCTGGGTTTGACAGCAACCATCAAGGCATTCCAGTCAAGTCCACCATCCTCAGCAAGCTGAAAGAAAATGTCAGAGGAGCTTCATAAATATTAACCAGAAAAAACCAGTATCATACCGGAACTTCTCGGTATTTCACTCCAAAATCTTGAAGGGAACCCAGTCCACCAGAGTCCCTCTTCCCAATTACTTCCTCTAAGGTGTCATAGGGGGCACCGGCAACTGCCAAAAGCTGACAGCTATATTAGTCTAAACCATATTCCAGCAATGAATAATGAGCAGAAATTGTGTCAAACAGAACAATGTGTTACCTCATCCCCAGGCCTTAAAAGAGCAAATAAAGCACATGTAATAGCATGGGTACCTGAGAAAAACTAACGATAGAAGAGAACATATAACTTCCAATGTTTTATATAGTTAATTTCTGTAAGAAGTGGAGTACATGTAACAACAATAACATAAGGAAAACTGAAAACCTGAGAGCGAACTACAGCTGATTCAGCCCCAACTATTTCTGAAAAAGCCTGGTCAAGGGCCTCCCGTCCCCCAGCTTCCTCATGACCATAACCAGTGCTACCACCAAAGTGCTGAGAGCAACCATAGGCATTATAAAAACCAATAAGGTACAAGAATTACAGGGGAAGAAATGTGTACAGGTGTTGTAACAAAAACTACAATTGCCTGATCATATCAGCTATAAAGGTTTGAACAGAATAGTGGAATAGATCCAAAACAGACACATCAATGATTAAACATGGCACAACATATTCAAGCTCCTAAGCACCAAATTTAGAACAGAGAACCCAAAAATAATGTTATCTACAGGACTTTAGTGGACAAAGAAAACATGAAGGGAATTCAAATGAAGTGAGGAATTTGTATATAGGATTATGTGCTCCTTCTGTATTTACTTTTTATCCCTGAGGCAGTGAGGGTGAAGACAGAGTTTGTTTCCTATTTATTTGTCAGCTTGTCATGCATCATTGTAAATAAATTCAATCTGCATACAAATCAAGGATTACACATAAATACACAGTACATACACATGACTTCCCATGTATAACTGAAAAAAGTAATTCTTCCATTTTTTCAACTATGCTATCATAACCTGTTGGCTTTTGTAGCCTAGTTTAGGCTTTAGTTTTACTAGGAGGCTTCACGTGATCACTAATCAAATACAATATACCAAGTTGCAGAGTTTCCTATTTTGGCAATGTTTTGGTTCAAAATCTCACATGTGAAATGGTATCAGCTCAATGGATTGTATAGAGTCAATCCCAACCAAAATACTGAAGATTTCTTAGCCTTAAAACCATAGGCATCATCTCAAATTACTCTGAAACCAAACATATCATAGAGAACGCATTGGCAGAGTAATTATCTATATCCACGTGCACACTTACATGAGATCCAACTCGAGCATTTTGGAAAGCTTTAATAACACGGGTGGTATTGCATGCCACCAAATTATCCACAGCTCTGAACTCTGAATGCAAGACATTTACTGCTTCCACAACCTGCACTGCACGAAAAGGAAACCATTAGTAATCTTGCTCAATCCATCAAGCTCTCAGCACGGTTGAACAGATATAACTCACTCTCACTAGCTAAATGCTTGCAGCAAAGAAATAGAGTTGGTAGCTCACCAAAGGTTTTGAAGATTTGAACAAAAGAATACACCATAAGTTTCACATATTTATTATGACTAATTTTAGATTTTGAAATTATTTTGAAGGACTTTGTGACCAAATTTTATATATTTTGAAGAACCTTAATTTGGAACCCTAGAACCTAATGTTTAGACACATAAGGAAGGGATACCAGGTCAGGGTCCCTCAATGTAAGTAAAATTTGATACCAGGGACCTTCAGAATAATTTCAAAAAGTAAATCTTTCATAGTATATAAGTTAAAATTATGGTCTTTAAATGTCATTTTCCAAATTTATATACCACGCCATCTCGTTCTCTTATTTTATTTTAAGGATTTAAGTTCAACTTCAAACAACCACTTTCACATATTTGACTGGAAGATTCATATGCACAGTTTTTAACAGATCTATTTATATCAAAATTTTGTAGAATTGATGTTCTATACATCACTTTCACTTTTTCAATTCTCAAAGTTTTGAAATGAATAAAATATTATTTAGTTTATAAATAATTACAGATAAAACCTTCGCTATTCTTCCTCAAATTTCCCGAATTTGATATCCTCTTTTTCTCACATGATCTCTCAGGTACTATAAAAACCGACCAGTCAGCAAATTTATATTTTAGCAAATGAACAAAGGAAAAAAAAAAAAAAAGAGTTACAAAAATCTTTTCTTCTTTCGCTTTCTTATTTAAATGTGAAAAATTTGCAAGTTTCCAGCTCTTTCCAAGCAACCAAATGGTGCAGTAAGATGAAAGATAGTTCTAACTATTTCATAATTAAAACATAGAATGGAAGCACTGGTATATCCTCCCTGGTAATACCTCCGGTACAAAGGGGCTGTCATGACGAATTGGAACATCGATAGGAACAGAGACCCGAGAGGCACAGCGGACGGTGGACTTTGGAGTGGAAGTTCTGAGGGGAAGCGTGGGATAAGCAGATATGGCGCAGGATAAGACCCACATCTTCGAGGCGGGAATGGAAGGCGCGCCGAACTGTGCCTTGGACTCCATTTATTCCCACTTTTCCCGGTCAGTACGGATATGAAATATCATTCAATATCTTATAATATTTAAAGTTTAAATTTGTGAAAATATTATATAGAATTTATTTATAAAAAATATTTATTAAATAAAAATAAAATAATAATTATAAGAATTATTACGAGTTAACTAATATTTTATAAATAAAATTAGACTATTATATGATAAATATGAAAAATATAAACTATTATAAATGCTCTACAAGAAATACTTACGAAATATTTTGCAGTCACATTCGATAGGAGATTTAATCTGTGAAAATTCGAGATACATCCGATATTTTGTGAGTATCTTATTCGATTAGTGATTCTAACCAGAATTCAATCAGCTTCCATAATTAAAAAAAATATTTAAGTCTCTTACTCTAAATTATTTATGAACGTATTTATTATTTAATTCCCTTCATATTTGAGTTTTGAAACAATAATTACTGTCTTACTCCAGCGGACTAAATCAAATCTTCACTATTTGAACCAATGATATATAGAATATGTTGAACTACAGAAAATCTAGAATATGAAAGGTTGCAAGATGCCTGCTAAATAAGATCTATTCTATGCAAAACTTCAACCAAAAAATTTAAGTTACCATGTATAAAAATATTTTTATTATAATATGTGATAGATGTAAGAATTTTTCATGTTTCAGCATAACCTGTGATGAGGAAGAAGAGCGAGACAATCACAAGATGTACCGGGGATGTCCCTTTGTTAAGCATTGCCAAGGTTGCAGCTATTGTAACTGTACTGGCTGTCTTAAGTGCCGTTTTGTGAACTGCAAATGCCAAGCGTGCATTGACTTCAGGAATGAAGGAAAACCTTAAGCTCTTCGTGTTGATGATTGCACTTTGTTGGACACAAGAAGAGAGAAAAGTAAAAAAAAAAAAAATCTAACTTTGCTATAGAAGTAGATGAACCTGGTTATCTAATTTAGCTCTCTGTGTTCTTTTTCATGTTGTTCCTTTAGTGATTTTCTTGACTCTTCAGACAATCTTTCAATTGATATCCGGCCTGTTCAATGAAACTTATATTGGAAAGTTATGTTTGGTACTATGTTTGCTGCTTAGTAGTGTTCAAGGGATTCAATTAGAATCAATGACGGCAAAACAAAACATCTAGAAGTCTATGTTTACATTTTAGTTCTCTTTGCTTGTGTTGGTAAATGATCATCATTATCGATTATGATTTTGCTCACTTGGAGATTGGAATTTGATAAGAGTTTCATAATTACCCATGTTGTATATGTCGTATCAGTTCAAATCGGGATAATGCCAATAGAGTTTGTGTTGGTGGTCAATTCTCCCTAGAATTTTACTCTCTATTTCATAGATTTCATCACTATGCTATATTCCCAAACACAGACATTGGGGTTTTGGCAAATGTGTGTGTGGTTGCTGATACCTTCATCATTGTAGATTTTGGGTGACCTATTCAACTTATTGCCATCTTTGCTCCACACTTTCTATATAACATGTAACCAGAAAATTGAATTAAAGAAAGAGATAGAACTAATTGAGTTTCAACTAAAAGCAGGATGGAGATAAAATAACGCTCCATAGTTGGTGCATATTTATGTGATTTTAAAGAATGATATGATTGTTCATTGTCTCACAACTCTTCCCTTTCCTAAATTTTCAAGTAGTGAGCTACTAAAACTAAGGTTAATTTTTAAGTGATTCAAGAGTAAGAATCACATAAAATGTCTCTCAAGCTGACCGAAAAGTGATTCAATGTTGTTCTTTCGAAATTAATTCATTTCTCTGGTGTCATTAGATCGATGTGCTCTTGAAGTGCACATAAAAATTTCTCGAACTTTTCTTAAAACTTCTAAAGAGGAGCTATATTATAACTGGCTGTGCAATCAGTAATGTAGAATCTTATAGTGGAGTTGTAAGCTAGCTCCCTAGTCTCCTTACATATGAATGCCATCATTGGAAAGCTTCCATTGAATATCGTTGGCATCTCATGAACTATGTACACAATAGATGATCGAGATCCATCAGTTATTTGGAGCCCAACTTTCTGTGCTGACACTTCTACGAAGGCAACATATTTTGAAATAAATCAGTCCTCTAGTGTTTTGATTCTGTTTTGTTATACGCGAATTATTATAAAGATTTCTAAAAGACAAAACAGAATCAATCATTCCTCTAATATACGACTGTCGTTTGGTGAGATTTTAATTTGTAACTTGCAGCCAAGTTTTTCTTTTTAGATCATTAGAGCTTCCACACTTTAGGAAGCTCCATTGAGTTCAATTTTCATCCAAATCTCAGGAGTCATCTGCATTCCCCAAGCAACCACCAAGAACTGAAATGATTGTATCTAATAATTGTGAACCACTAAAAAACTGCTTCCTGGAACTGTGCGAAGTGTCACTCAAGTGAAAAAAAAGCTTAATGAAGAAATAAATTCTATAAGTAATAATCAATTGCAGAGTAACGCAATAGAGCAAATTAAAAACGCGAAAACCAAAAAGATTTTAATAGAGCAATTCTCATTATAACCAATTATCCATGTTTTATTTAATGAGGGCACATAACTAAGTAATAATAACACAAACTAAATAGCAAGGACCAAATACTCTCAGTTAACATTTGGCTAGAAATTATTTCCAAAATTAGTGCCATAATTAATAGCCAATGTGAAAAGAAAATTATTTAAATAGGAAATTATCATAAATACCATATTGTCTACTTGAACAAAGTACAATATCTAAGTCTTTTTAGATAAAAGAAAGATAAAATGGGAGTAAATGAGAACAAAAAAAATTAAACAAACAACTGCTGCCCAGTCCCTATGCAATGCATATCCAAAATAGATTTTTTGCATTTGATTTTTACATTTGAAGAAATTTGGTCAATTAAATTTTATTTTATTGTTTAAATTTCAATAAATATTAAGCAATTTTTAATTATTTTTTAAAATCTAAACCATTAAATTTTCATATCTAATGATTCAGATTTTATCAAATTCATCTATATGTCAAATACCAAAGTAAGAAGTCCCAATGACATACCCCAATAAAAGTTAAGCATCACGTTCCAGCCATACATTTTGAATTACTGCAATCATCTGTTGTGCCAAAACCTTTCAAGTTTCAACCGTATATGGAGAAGCCGACAAATCCAAGTCTGACCAAATCGCTATTGCTGAAAACCTTACCAGTGGAACTCCTAATGGACTAGGGGCTTTTGCCTATCAATAGTCTGAGAACTTATTTTTGTTGAAAAGTCTTACTATTATGTTCTATTTTATCTTTAGAGTTTATCTTGTAGTTAATATCTATAATTAGAGTTTAGAGTATTATAAATAGAGAAAAATATAATTTTAATTTTTTTATCGTAAAATTATTATTTTAATTTTACTCTCATTATAATGTTTAAAATATAGTTTTTATTTTAAAAAAAAAACCAAATTTTACCCTTCTACTAGTCCTTTCCACATCATATATTATGGCTGAAGTATTGGCCACTTCACCAAGTGAGCTCTGTTCCCCCATTGCTCCAACATAACTACGGAAAAAATCCTCTAGGATTAGAGAACTTCATATAAGCCTCATAGTTCTCCAATTGGCTTATCCTTGGGAAGTAGCTTGAAGAATTCTGAGAGCTATTATTTGTCTATTGAGGACATTGCACCTTGAGCCATGCTCAAGTATGAGTGTGTGACCTTGTGAGTTGTGGTGCAATATCTAGGTGTCTCAATCTAAATGCATTTTCATTTTTAAATTGGCGCAATATCTAGGTTTCCTAATTTTTACACCAACAACCCGTAATTCTTCAATGACAATCCAATGAAATCAAGTTATACTATTTATTAACAATGTGTAACAGTTTATTTCATGCAACAGGATGGCTCAAGCTTGTCTGACCACTATTTAGACAATTTGCCAACCGTTAAAAAAAAAAAAAAACCATTATATGCTTCGGACACCTTTGTATCAATGCTCCATTTCGGAATCCCAAAGTGCTTATATGAAAACTGAAAATTTCCTACGAGCAGGGATGCAAGTAACCGCTTTTAAGGAAAAAGGAGACCAGCAGCTTATCCAATAATAAATGTGCCAGAGAACTTGACTGCTAAGAAGCATTGATATGGATACAAAAATTAGATACGATACAACACGATACGTTAATTTTAAAAAATTTAAGATACGGGTATGAGTTTATTTGTATATGTATGTATATATATTTTAACAAATAAGATTACTAATAAAGAAAGATTATATGAAATATGATAGGAAAAGATGTTAAAATGAAAAATAAAATAATAAAACAATATCACAACTAATAAAAGAGTGATTAAAGAACTAATTTGATATTATTTTGGTGCTTTTTGAAACATATATTACAAAAAAAATTTTTGATAATACTTATGTAGATGTATCGCATTGAGTATCGTATCAGATATGTATCGAATATATCTCCTGTTTAGAAGTTTCCGTACTTCTTAGCTTGACTGTCTTTCTTATAAAAAGGGAGGTAATAAAACAGACATAATACCAGCCACTTTTCCTCCAAAAGTTGGTGGTCACTAAAAATCAAGTTAGAAGCAATCTATTGAATCATGAAACAGCCAAAAAAGTATAAACCTTTCAGTTTCAGACATTAAAAAGTCCTTGTCAATAGCTCATGAAGTTGTGAAATTAAGTCAACAAACAGGTAAAGTTTGATTCAAAAAACAATCACAAAATAGTCTAAAACAGCAACCTGACTTACAATATCATAGAGGAAAAAAAGAACAACCAACTAAAAAACATATTAGTATTCACTGACTCATAAAGCAGTATGATTTTGAAATCTGCAATGCACACAAGATCTAATTTAATGAAATTATCCAAGAGAATATTTTAACTTCGTGTAATGGATCAATATTAATTTGGCAATCGAAAAGTTCCTATATCACCACCAATGAAAGTTCTCCTGAACTTAGAGGGGATGGGAATAAACTTGGAGTGGAATAAGCAATCCAGAAAGAACCATAGAAAATTGATCAAGAACTTTTTTCACAAATAAGCTGAATGACACAAACCCCTATCCTCTACTTCAGTCCCAAATCAAAGAACATAACAAAAGATTAGAAAACCTGATCATGGTATGCAATCCAAAATAGGGATAAGCTCATTTCCAGCTCTCATTTCTATTTCAATGATGTAGATGAAAGTGAAGACAAAAGATTGAACATTAAAACTTTGAACTTTTATTATCAGACCATAAATTTAGACAGTGAAACAAGATATTAGCAGTCCAAGTTAGGGACATTTCCAACTTAGAACAAGTATTACGGGCATCATCCTTCTCAAACCAAAACCGTCACTCAACTTCAAATAATTAATTCTCAAGCACACACAAAATAATGGCTTTTCCTCTTTGAAAAACACAGAACTAGAGCAATAAAATCCTTGTACTAATCCAAGCATGAATCTAAGTCATTAAAAAGGTCAGCGAAAACTATATTCCTAAAAGTGGAGATATGATATAGCTGGTTTATGGTTGTTCAAACAGAGATTGAGCTCAAGTACCAAGGAGAACAACTCGTCCAAAAGAGTATACCCAACGATACCGAAGAATAATGAGGAGCATTGCTATAAGCAATTGAATATTTTCACAATGACACAACTCTATGAGAACCAAACCAAGGACTGATATTTCTCCATGACTAAAAGTGGAACTTTAGTCAAAGCCAAATTGGACACCATCACAATCCAATGCACCAGGAATTAAAGAAATTAACTAACATCTGAGGAGATAGAAGCAATGTTCACCATGAATTCAAACACGGCTAGTAAACATTTACACATAAAAAGAGAAAGAAAAAGGTTGAGATTAAGTACCTGATACTGCTGAGTGGAAATATCATCTTGTTCAAAGTCATAAAAATTTCAAAATGTCTTTGTTACAGTGGTTTCTTCAATAACAAGAAGTACCTTTCACCAAAATCTGCATACTAATGCCTCTGCTTCCAACTCTAATTTTCTATTCTCTTAAGTTTCATAGTGGGCTGAGCAGTTACAGCAGGGTTTAAAAATACTTCAAAATAATAGAAAAAGAAAAAAAAAAAAAAAACAAAGCAGAAGAAGAAACGAAAGGAGTTTGCCATTTCACTAAAAGAAAAAAAAATACTAAAATATAATCAATACGATGAGAAAGACTAATAAAGGCAAAGAAAAAATGAACTTGTGGAGGCGAGAAATTAAGTCTTCCATTACATTACACATAAATTTTTTTTTTTTGATTAAATATGATAAGATTTTAATATAACTCTTGTGGGTTTTCCTATCGATTTAAAAACAAAATTTTGCCTCTAATACCCTTTTTTACCGTAGCAATTGTCATCATTATCTTTACAAACCAAAGAAACATTTAAAACAAATAAATAATATGCAAATCTTGTCATTTTAGATATCCTGAAAATAACAATTTCCAAGTACAAAATCCTCCAATAAAAAGGCAGCTGAAGAAGGGTTTAAAAGAATCCACCTACCTGCACACTTCTACACATTGACGGGCTCAGTGTTAGGAATCAATTAAAGTTCAAAGTTACATGCATCCATGACCATAGAGTTAGAATACATATGATGTTGGCATGTACGTTAATGTCTACATGAACATTGAGTTTGGATAAATGATACAATGGTTCGGTCGAGAACCACTCTTCTGTGTACTCAACCATCACTCCTGTCACAATGAACTACTAATACAAAGTCTTCAACAGACCAGAAATTCTCTCATAGTTACATCATTCGTCTATTCTATGGTTAATAAACAAGTCAACGAGACTTAAGGAGAGTGGATCCTGATAAATCAGTAAAAATAAAAAAAAGTTAATAATAAAAAATTGAAAAAAATTGTTTTGCGTGAGTAGCAACGCCGATGATCCAAACTCACTTGCTGTTTCCAGACATAAAATCATCTCTCTGGTCAGGCCATTTCAGAAACTTTTAATTCCAGACCAGAAATTTAGACTATGAATCAAGATATTAGCAGTACAAATTAGGGACATTCTCAACTTAGAACAAGTATCATGGGCATCCCCATAGCTGGTCCATTAGAAGAAAAACATAACGAAGGACATCATCCTTTTGAAACTGATGGAAACCAGGGAATGCAATGTATTATTTATAAGACAAGAGCTCAGATAGTTCAGATACAGCAAACAGTAAACAAAAGGAAAACAATGGGTTCCCTAACTTTCAAGAGGTCAGGGCTCTCTCCTCTCAAGCTACAAGGTCTTTTCCTGCCCCTCTCCAAATTCCCTAGGATCTTATCCTCCCCACTTCTTTAGGATACTCTTTCTCTCTCCTGAACACCTGTCCAGATAGTTACCTCCACCCACAGCCCGTGCATCCCTCTATGCCTTCCTATTTCTTCTCTTGCAATATTTATGGACCTCAGGCCCATCCTTAGATGGTCCATCAACTATTTAATTCTCAAGCAATATTATATTGTAAAAGGAGTTTATTTATAAAAACACGAAAAGTAATGACTTTTCTTCTTTGAAACACAGAACTTGAGCAATAAAATACTTGTACTAATCCAAACATGAGTAGTAAGTTATTGAAAAGGTCAGAGAAAACTATAGTTGCTTACTTACAGCGTCGAAGGCACATTAAGAAAATGCTGATCAAAGTTAAATCAGATTCTTGGACGCCTACTTCTTCTTCTTCTCTGCACACTACGCTCCCCTTTCAGTCCACTTACAGCACAATAATTATGCTTCTGCTGCTTGCTCACATAACAGCCTCATCTGTCACATGTCAATCCATGTTAGTAGTTCACTTAACAGCAAGGACTATATTAAAAAAGGGAAAATTAATCATTTGGCCCCTATAATTTACATGAATTTTGAGATTGGTCCCTATGTGATGGTGTTTAAAAATGAAGGCTAAAGAACGTATAGAAGGCAAGAATAATGGACTGCTGAGTCTGAGTTAATTATTGAATGAAAGCTGTTTAAATACACAGAGAACCCGACCAGAATTGCAATAAAATCTGAAAAGCAGTCCCACTAACTTCCTAATAAATAGGAATTATCAAACTAATAACTACATGCCTAGAGACTAGGACATCCACAACTGAAAAATATCCAATTATAATATCCAAAGTAATAATTCAAAAAAACATATCAGTAGCTTTGTTATCCTTCCAACTCAGCATCCTACATCAGCATTTTTTTAAACTTACAGCTCATGAGACATATTGCAACACTCCTACTTGTATCAAGAGCTATAGATCCCAGGTTTTTGTCTCAAGAACTTAAACCAACTTGCTGGAAGTGCTTTTGTAAAAATATCAGCAACCTAATCTTCTGTTTTACAATACAATAAGTTTACTTCTCCATTTTTTTGCACTTCTCTCAGAAAATACAGCTTCACATTAAAATGCTCGGTCTTTCCATGAAATACTGGGAGGTGAGAAATAGCAATAGCAGCTTGATTGTTTACAAATAACTCAGTGCTTTCCTTTGCCTCCAACCATAATCACATAAGATTTTATTTATCCATGGAGCTTGATTAATAGCGGTTGTAGTAGCAATAAATTCTGCTTCTGCTGTTGATTGAGCAACAATGTCTTGTTTTTCGAGCACCAAGAAAAACTACCTGAGCCAAGACTAAAATAGCACCATGAAGTACTTTTCATATCTTCAACAGAACCAGCCCAGTCACTGTCAGAAAATTTTTGAAGTTTGCAGTTTTGAAACTTGCTAAATTTAACTCCATAATGCAGTGTTCCATTAACATATCTGAGCACCCATTTTGTAGCTTTCATACGCAATTCACTAGGAAAATTCAAGAAACTGGACAGTACACTTACAGCATATAATATGTCTGGCTTCCAATCAAGCTTCTAGCTTCCTTCCTCTACCCGATTTGCGCCATCATCCTTTATCAGCTTCTCCTTTTGATTCTTAGGAGTACTCATGCTTTTACAATCTTCCATTTTGAATTTCTTCATAATTTCTTTTGCATACTTCTTCTGACATATGAATATTTGATCTTAAGATTGCTTGATCTCCATTACAGAAAGAAAGCCATTTCTCCAAGGTCTGTCATTTCAAAGACCTTCTTCATCTCTCTTTTAAATTCTTCAATAAGCGCATAATTGCTTCCTGTAACTAAGAGATCATCAACATACAAAGAAATTATCACAATGTCAGAATTAGCATGTTTTATATAAATAGTTGATTCACTTCGGCTTTTTTGAAAACATATGTCAAAAAGATCATCAATTTTGATGTACCAAGCCCTTGGAGCTTACTTTAATCCATAAAGAGCCTTTTGGAGCAAGTAGATTTTGTCTTCCAGCCCTTTTATAACAAACCCTTCCGGTTGTTCAACATAGGATTCCTCTTGTAAGAAGCCATTCAGAAGGCTGATTTGACATCTATTTGATAGATTTTCCAGCCTTTTTGTGCTGTAAGTGCCAATAAAAATCTGATGGTGTCAAGTCTTGCCATTGGTGCAAACATTTTCTGAAAAATCTACATAAAAAATCTGTGCATAGTCCTATGCCACGAGCCTTGCTTTGTATTTGTTCACTGAGCCATCTGCATTTTGCTTAGCTCTGTAGACCCATTTAACTCCAATAATTTTTCTGTCTTGAGGCCTTTTGGCCAGCTCCCACGTGTCATTTTTCTCAATCATGGTCAGCTCCTCCTGCATTGCAGCCACCCTGTCATGTCCTCTTTAGCTTCTGCATATTCAGTGGGTTCAAAGACTGCTACATTGCATTTTTGATAAATCTCTGAAACTGATCTAGTTCCTCTGATAGGAAAATCATGAATTTGTTCCTCAGAATTCTGCAACCCATCTACCTTTAGCTCTGCTTTATCCCCTTTCCAATTCCATTGCTTTTGTTCAGGAAATTCCACATCTCTACTTGTCAGAATCTTTCCTGTTTTCTGTTGGAAAATTCTATATGCTTTTGAGTGCAAGCTATAGCAAAGAAGATTCCAAATTCTGCCTTCTTGTCAAGTTTATCTCTTTTCACCCGAGGTATATAAGAAAAAACATAAGCAGCCAAAAATTTTGAGATTTTTTAGTGAAGGTTTATACCCATGCAAAGCTTCAATAGGTGTTTGACCATTTGCTGCGTTTATAGGCAGCTTATTTAACAAGTATACAGTAGTATTAGCTGCCTTTGCCAGAATTTTTTTTGGAAGTCCCTTCTCATGCTGCATACACCTTGACATCTCCTTGACAGTTCTGTTCTTCCACTCACTTACTCCATTTTATTACCGAGTATATGGAGCAATAAGTTGATGCTCAATTCCAGCATCTTCTGAAAAACTTTTAAATTGATTCGAAGTGTACTCAGTCCCGTTATCTAATCTGAGCACTTGTATTTTACTGCTGCTTTAATTTTTTTCCCATGCTTTGAATCTCCAAAATACTTCAGCAACTTCTGATTTGAACCTCAAAAAATAAATCCAACAAAACCTTGTTAGCTCATCAATAAAAATTATGTAATACTTGCTCCCATTCAACGACAGAGTTTTCTGAGGACCTCTAAGATCTGTATGAACTAGCTGTAATATTTTAGCTACTCTATAAGTTAATTTTGTGAATGGCAGCCTTGTTTGCTTAACAAACTGACATGCTTTGCAGCTTGGGAGTTCCTCCTCAAGTGGAGGTAAGTCTTCTACTAATTCCGTCTTTTGCATATACAAGAGACCTTGTGGTGAAAGTTACCCATTCTTTTATTTGAGTGTTGGATTCTAAGCTCGGAAAAGCTACTCGATCCTCCTCTATTGGATCCAATGTGAAGTTTTTGCCCTTCATATTTATTCTGAACACTTCTTGATCTTTGGCATCTATAATAAAACACTTTTGAGCTTAAAAAATCACCTTAAATCCTTTTTACAACAGTTGTCCAACAATCAAGTGATTTTAATCAATTTCAGGCACATAAAGCACATCAAAAATTGTTTTAGTACCTGAATAGCTTTCAAAAGCTACTTTTCCCTTTCCTTTTACAGCAATGTGGTCACCATTGCCTATCCTGACTCTTGAGGTTGCAGATTTATGAAGCTCTCTAAAGAGTTTTTCATCATTTGTCATGTGGTTAGTACAACCACTATCCACCAGCCAACTGTCACTTGAATTATAGCCTACAAAACCGGTTGTAACAAATAAGTGACCTTCTTCCTGTTGATCTGGAAGTTGAGCTTCATTTTCTTGCTTATTATCTTGGTTTTTACATATTATCTCAGCATACCCCAACTTGTTATGCTTCTCATATCATGCTTTCTCCAAGATTTGAAGTGAGGATGATTCTTCCTTGCACAATGTTGACATGAAGGAAATTTCCCTTCTTTATTGCTGCGAGGACTATTGTTATTGCTGTTATTATTATTAGCAGTTGCTTCATCATCTCCAGCAAAGTTCTTTTTCCCTTTTGCTTTCTTGTATTTGCCTTCAGAATGATTTTGCAACTTGGCTTGCAATGCATCTTTTACTAACCCCTCCTATCTCATTAATCTTCTCTGCTCCTGTGCCTGCAATGCATGTAACAATTCTGCCAAAGTGATCTTTGACAGATCCTTAGTATTTTCAAAGGAAGTAATTGTTGCCTCCAAACAAATTTCTCAACAATTCTGCTATTAGGTTATTCAGACCCCAATAGTCTTACCTTGTTTACAATGCTAAGAAGTCTAACAGAGCATTCTTTTATAGTTTCAGATTCCTTCATTCTTTGCATATCGAATTCTCTGACAAGATTCATTACTTTCATCCCTTTGATTCTCTCATCTCCTTGGTATTCTTCTTTGAGAAAATCCCATATTTCCTTTGTAGATTCCATAGCTATAATCCTAGAAAATATTGTTGGTGAAATTGCAGCATATAGGCAAGCTTTTGCCTTAGATTTCCTCGCCTTTTTCTCTTTGTGAAGTTTGATCTGAGTCATTGTTGGATTGCTGGGGAAAGGAGGAATGCCATAGTCCTCCTCTACTGCTTCCCAGAGATCACATGCCTCCAAGTGTGTTGCATCTTGACTGCCCATGCTTCATAATTCTCTCCACCAAGAACTGGTTGAGCAATTGCAGAAAAAGAACTAGAATCAAAACTTTCTGTCTCCATGATTTCTGATGGCTTTATAGGGAAGTAGGGCTTTTGTGTTTAGGCTTGACTCAGAAAATATTCACAAAGTCTCTCACAAGTCCCTCAAGAAGAAGGCTCTGATATTAATTTGATGGTGTTTAAAAATAAAGGCTAAAGAACATATAGAAGGTAAGAAAATAGACTGATGAGTCTGAGTTACTTATTGAATGAAAGCTGTTTACATACAAAGAGAATCCAAACAGAATTGCAATAAAATCTGAAAAGCAATCCCACTAACTTCTTAACAAATAGGAATTAACAAACTAACAACTACTTGCCTAAAGACTAGGACATCCACAAAAGAAAAATATCCAACTATAATATCCAGAGTAAGAATTCAGAAAAACAAATCAGTTGCTTTGTTATCCTTCCAACTCATTATCCTACATTAGCATTTTTTTAAACTTACAGCTGATGTGACATATTACAACCCTATACTTTATTTTTTAAAATCAATCTTTACGTTTTTTTTTTTTTTTACTCCGTTAGAGTCTCTGGTGACATGGAAAATTTTAAGCCAGATCAGATCAATTTTAAACCACATAGGATCTAATAAGGTGCCATATAAGTAGAGGAGAAAAAAACTCAGATCTTCATGCTGAAATGCACAACATCACTAGGGTTGCAATTGAACCCATCCATATCAGAATCGCTGAAGAACGAAGATGGCAAAGGAGAGCAAATGAATTTTGTGTAGTTGCCGTTATGACCGCTGCCATTTTTTCTTTAGTCTATATGCATTTTTCTTCCATGTTTTATTATCATTCCATTCATCCCTACTTAGTGAATGTATATGTTTTGTGATTATGCTTTATTATTCCATTCATCCCTACTTTTTGAACAACCCCATTAAATTTTCAAGCATTTTGATTACCATGCCACTAGGGTCTGTATAATTTCTCAACCCAAAAACTAAATGATACTGTGTACTGTAATCATATACTACAAATTTCAATGGGCAATTATTAATCCATATTGCTAATATACCAGAACATGCTTTGAATAGTCTTTCCCGATATTGATGTGAAAACAATGCCCTAATGGGAAAAATGTCTTTGTGAAACTGCAATTATATGCAAACAGTTACCAGATGACTAGGTAATGGAAGAATATTTTGGAAGTAGAAACTTAGGGGCTTCAAGAAACTATTTACTTAGTATCGTCAGTGATACTGTGCGTTTTTTTTTTTTTTGTTGCTTATATGGCAACTTATTAAATCTGATGTGGCTTAAAATTGATTTGATAAGGCTTAAAATTTACCATGTCACTAAAGTAGTAATAATTTATGGGCAAAAGTAGATATAACCTAAAGATGCGTAGCTACAGGGAGTGAACTTGATCTTTTGAAAAATTTATCCTAAATTTGATCGAGGTTCACTTAACAAATCAAATCAAAAGTACAATAATTTAGCTGTTAAAACGAGTCAATTTAAGTTACATGGGCTGGTGGGCTAATCATACTAACGTTTGACTTACATTAGTTTGATATGTTAGAATGCTCAACCTAACTTATAAGTAAATTAAATGGACTAATTTGCTTACCAATCAAATTATATATATATTTTAAAGAAAATCAATAAAAAAGAAATCTAAAACAAAAATACCACATCATCAAATGAAATATCTAATTTTAATACAAAAAATCTAATTGGTTGTTCTTCGTTAATCAAATATTAAATATTTAAAGACAAAATAATGATAAAAATTATTTTGGACTATGGAATATTAGACCTCTTAAAAAAAAAGTTTCTACAAAATTTTTTATGAGACAACCCATCGATCTATTGAATTTGCCCATTAATCCACGAATTAAGTGGGTTAGACTAGTGTGGATTAAAAACCTCAATCCAATCCACTAAAATAAAACGTTAATCGAGCTAAACTTGGAGGATTCAATTAATTTTGACATCCTTAGAAATCAATAGTAAGAAGATTGAATTATTAAATGACAACTGGGTATAGAAGGAGACAATGATACTTAATTTGTATATGCAAACTGTGAACACCCTATTCCTAATTACCTAATTATTAATTAATTGATTTGCTAATTAATTAATAATTAAACAAATGAGGAAAATAAAAATCATAGAGACTCAAATGACATTTTTAAGTGAAGACAATTTGAAATTAAAAAGGAATAATGAGAGAATTTAAAATAAAAAAAAAACCAAAATTTGAAAATAAGAATTAATTAATAATAATAAATCAAAATAAAATCATAAAAGACACAAAAATAGAAAATTAAAAGAAAAAAAAGAAAAAGGTTAAATTAAAAAAAATAAATTAAATCAAAAGCACCAAAAATATATAATATAATTGATAATTCTGATCCTAGCATATTTGACGGTAGCTTCTCGGCAAGTTGATGCTGCTTTGCAAATTACTGTAGCTGCCTCTTTAGCTTCTCCGCAAATTGCCGTAGCTGGTTTGAGGAAGTGACAGGCAGCAGAAGAGGTCATGATGACGGTGGCCTCTATAAAGAGAGGTTGAGAGCCTTAGTTGAAGGAGGGGAAACCAAGAGAGGCGAGAGAGTTGGGAGAGACACAGAGAGAAGGAGTGAACCTTAGCTGAAGGAAAGTGCAGACCGAGAAAGGAGAGAAGGTGGGACTGAGCTGCAGGGGAGTAAAAGACGAAGCCGAGTTGCAGAGGGAGAGAAATTAAGTTGCAGCGACAGACGAGTAGGACTGAGAACACAGAGATAAGCAGAAACAAAGGGATTGTGACGAGCTGAACTGAAGCATTGAGACTAGTAAAACCGAGCTAAAGCAGAGAAATAAGTGGGACTCAGAGCAAGCTGAGAAGAAGGAACATCCTCCCCTGTTCCGAGTATTATGGACAAGGGTGAGCAGAGGCGTGCCAAGTTGAGGGAAGGATAAGGGAAAAGAGAGAAAGGGAAGGAGAAGAGAGAGAGAGAGTAAGCTCTTTTATTCCTGATGCTTTCATCCTTCGCATACCGTGCTTATATATATATATATATACTACGTATGTGTTTGTGTATATATATATATATGTGTGTGTGTGTGTATATAGATATATGCTTCCTTTCTTCCTTATGGCTGCTTCCTGATGCTTGCTCTCCTCTTCTATCATGCTTATATATATATATTATTACATGTGTATATATATATATATGTATGTATGTATGTATATAGATGCATATAGGTGTATATATATATATATATATAGGCGTGGGAGTGTTTCTTTTGCTTCCTGATGCTTTCATGCTTCTCATATCATGCTTATATATATATATATATATATATTACATATCTGCTTATATATATATATATGTGTGTGTGTGTGTATAGATGTATATATATATATATATATATATGCGTGTGTGTATATGAGTATATGCTTCCTTTCTTCCTTATGCTTGCTTCCTTATGTTTGCTTTCTTCTTTTATCATGTTTACATATATTATTATATATGTGTTTATATATATATATATGTGTGTGTGTGTGTGTGTGTGCATATAGGTGTATATATATAAATATAGGCGTGGAGGTGCTTCCATTCTTGCTGATGTTTTTTTTTTTGCTCTTTCTTCTTTATTATTATTATTGTGATCATTATTATTATTATTTTTATGTTAATATGAGATTAATTTTTGGCTTTATAAACAAAGTTCTAAGAAAGTCATCAAGTGAGAACATTGTTCTCCTCGATTGCATGGGATCATGTGAGATTTTGATCTCCTTAGATTTCAAAAATTAATACATATTTATTAAAAATAATAATTAAATATTTACTCTAATTAAATATTTGCCATTATTTACAAAAATTATCATGTGATAATATTGTTCTCCTCGATTGCATGGGATCATGTGAGATTTTAATTTCCTGAAACCTCTAAAATTAGTACACATTTGTTTTAAAAATAATAATAATAATTAAATATTTACTTTAATTAAATATTTTCCATTATTTACAAAATTATCGTGTGAGAATATTGTTTTCTTCGAATGCTTAGGGTCGTGTGAGATTTGAGTCTCCTTAGATCTCAAAATTAGTACATACTCATTTTAAAATAATAATAACAATAATGATAATAATGCAAAAATAAATATCTTAATTAATTTTTTTTATCTACAAAATGATTAAATTCATTCTTTATAATTATTTCATTTAAATTTCAAAATAAAGATTAAGATTCCTAAAATAAACAAAATTAAAAGGAGAGAAACATTAAGAGGTCAGGAGGGCTAGATTAATCAGGTTGTCGTGAATTAAAACACATAAACTAAATCCCAATTCCGTTTCATTTATGAAAATTTATTTAATTTAAACCTTCCTGTTCTCATCATAAAATTTACAAATCATCAAACAATAAACATGCCTTTTTGGTCGAACTATGTGGACTTTGATCCCTATCATGGGGTACGTAGGCCCTAGGCTTTCATCTTAAGTTAAGTTTGCCCTTTGTAAATATCTATTCGTTACTTCCATTATGTCGTTTTTATCTTCGCTGTTTAACGGGCATGCATGTCAATAAAAAGGTAATTGAAATAAATTTAAAGCCATATTCCATTTCAATTGACTAGTTTAAGGTAAACGTACTTACAGACGGGTATTGTGGGGTACCTAACATCTTCCTCACACTCAAATAGACTCCCGAACACATCTTTGATTTCGTAGATTGTTTTGCCTTTTTCTTTTTATTTTAAATTGGTTTCCCAAAGTTTTCCATTAAAAATTTTGGTGGCGACTCCAAATAAATTGATTTTCAATATTAGTTTTTGGGAATCAAATTTAAACATTTTTTATTTCTCCTCGTCGAAAGGTCGGTTACGACACAAACATCTAAGTTCGTGCACAAATCATGTGATGCATTACAATTATATTTGATTATATCAGTAATTTAACAAGTTCATGAAGAATTATATTTTAAATTTGATTTCAAAAAATAAAATCTTAAATACAATTTCTATAGAAAATAGAGCATCAAAAGAAAGGCTAAAAGGGACAACAAAGATAGAGAGAAACGTGCGACAAATAAGATAGTACAATTATATTGAGAATGAAGGATGCATTGTAATAAGAATTACACTTAAATACAATATCTTAAATTTTTGTCATTTATAAGTGTACTATAAACTAATAAAAATATAATAATATAATGTGATAATTATATAATTTTCAAAGTATGTAAGCTTATGAATTTATTCATGTATGTTTGTAAAATATATATATATATATATATACATACATATACACTCTCTCTCTCTCTCACACACACACATATATATATAAAATCAAAAGACAATTGTTTAGCCATTTTGTTTTTGCATGGTGCTCAAATGTTTAAAGTAGTATTTGTTTTAGTGCATCATGTAATAGTGGCATCTATCTCTGTTTTTCTATTGCTATCATGTAGTAATTATGCATAATAGATTAACACAAAATAGGGAGATTTCAACTTATTAAGATATGACTTGATGAAGATAATGTAATCTTAGTTGCATTCTATCAGAGAAAAAAAATGTCAACTCGCAATACTCAAGAGAGACCTCAAAGTCGACAATCATCAGAGAGAGTTATCGTAGTAGTTCAAAATTTAGGCATTCCAAGTTAATTTATAGGGTTTTATTTTAATAATAATAATTAATTATATTATTAAAATAAATCCTCATATATACCTTAAAATAGTTTCCTATTTCATTATTCGAAGAAAAGGAAGCTCATTAACTCTCTTTTAGTAATTAACTTTTAATTCGTAATATGATGAGATAATTATTAATGCTCATGAGCAATGGGTTGGGTCTTTGCCCAGTGGGTCTGTGAATAATCTAACCCATTACTGATTACCCATAATGAATATAAACCCAATCCACTTTTAGTTTATTAATTATAATATTAATTTCCTAATTAGTCATAATAAGAGATTAATCTAATAGCATAATTAATGTTAATCCATGTAATATTAAAAAATATTCTAACATCTATTTCATTTCATTTTTCTTTAGATGTGCTGTTTAAGGTGTTCAATTTCTTTCCGACCTCGTAAAGATAAAGAGGACTTGTTAACTTAAAAATATGTCCTATACCCTTTTTTCAATTTAAAATTCTCGGCCAAAATATCTTCAATTTATCTCTGTACTTATTTTTTTACTAAGAAAAAATTTAAAATGGTAGGTATTATATCAAAAAATTTAAATTAGACTAATTTGCAAGGGTTTTTTTTTTTGTTCAGTTTTAAAGGAAGGTTATGTATGTTTTGAGAATAAAGGGAATGCTTTTGTAATTTTAAAGAATTCTTTATAATTGATTCTGACAAACTTTAAAATTTTTGTTCTCAAGCAGTTAAAAAAAAAAAAAACCTTGTCTAGGTATTTCTATTTTGCATGCGACATGGGGCGTGCGTGTGTATATATATATATATATATCATTATTTGTATATAAGTATCGTAGCTAATTATATAATTATCACATTATATTATATTTTTATATTATTATTAGTTTATAATACACTTATAAAAAATTTAATAACAAAAATTTAAGATATTGTATTTTAAATATAATTCTTCTTACATCGCATCCTCCATTCTCAATATAATTGTACTACCTTATTCGTCGCACAGTGTCTCTCTATCTTTGTCATCCCTTTTAGACTTTCTTTTGATGCTCTATTTTCTATGGAAATTGTATTTAATATTTTAGTTTTTGAAATCAAATTTAAAATACAATTCTTCATGAATTTGTTAAATTACTGATATAACATACATGAATTGAACTTCTTAAACAGTGTATCCGGAGAAAAACGAAATGAAATAGAAAAGTAGAGAGATAGATGCCACTATTGCAC
The DNA here is from genome assembly GCA_037074485.1 of Delonix regia. Classification (NCBI taxonomy): domain Eukaryota; kingdom Viridiplantae; phylum Streptophyta; class Magnoliopsida; order Fabales; family Fabaceae; genus Delonix; species Delonix regia. The sequence continues at coordinate 2,077,607 of CM073455.1, read as the reverse complement.
GATGCACTTAAACAAATACTACTTTAACATTTGAGTATCATGCAAAAACAAAATGGCTAAACAATTGTCTTTTGATATATATATATATATATATATATATATATATATTACAAACATACATGAATTAATTCATAAGCTTACATATTTTTAAGTTAAGAAGTCCTCTTTATCTTTATGAGGTCTGAAAGAAATTGAACATCTTAAACAGTACATCCAAAGAAAAATGAAATGAAATAGAAAAGTAGAGAGATAGACACCATGCACTAAAACAAATACTACTTTAACATTTGAGCACCATGCAAAAACAAAATTGGCTAAACAAAAATTTTAAAATTTGTCAGAATAAATTATAAAGAGTTCTTTAAAATTACAAAAGCAATGCCTTTATTTTCAAAATATACATAAACTTACTTTAAAACTAAAAAAAAAAAAACCCTTGCAAATTGGTCTGATCTATAATTTTAGATAAAATACCTACCATTTTAAATTTTTTCTTTTAGTCAAAAAATAAGTGCAGAGATAAATTGAAGATATTTTGGCCAAGAATTATAAATTTAAAAAAGATATAGGATAAGTTTTTATTTTAAAAAATTGTATATATTTTACAAACATACTGGAATTAATTCATAAGCTTACATATTTTTAAGTTAACAAGTCCTCTTTATCTTTACGAGGTTCGAAAGAAATTGAACATCTTAAACAGCGCATCCGAAGACAAATGAAATGAAATAGAAAAGTAGAGAGATAGATGCCACTATTGCAAGATGCACTGAAACAAATATTACTTTAATATATATATATATATATATATATATATATATATATATATATTACAAGCATACATGAATTAGTTCATAAGCTTACATATTTTTAAGTTAAGAAGTCCTCTTTATCTTTATGTGGTCCAAAAGGAATCAAATATGCTAAGTAGTGTATTTAAAGAAAAATAAAATGAAATAAAAATGTAGAGAAATAGATGTCACTATTGGACAAATAATATTTGTCGATCCTTGTATACTTATGTGACAGTTGATTTAGTATACCAATCCCTATAAAATCATTCTTTTAGTCACACCCATACTTTTTTCTTTTAGAATAATTTTATTAAAATTAATACATTAAATTAGTTGTCACATAAAGTTTATCAGGACTAGCCAATGTTTCTCCTATTGCATGATGCCCTAAAACAAATACTACTTTACCATTTGAAGATTTGATATTCTTTGAAAACTTGGGCGTCATGCAAAAACATATGGCTAAACAAATTTTTAACTAATTAAGACAACGAATTTTAATATTCATAAATTTTCATTTTGAAAAATGAATAAATTTGTTTAATTTAAATGGTGTTCACTTTTCTTTATTTTCAGAGTCTAGAAGGAACCAAATCTTTAGAAAAGAGAATTAAAAGTAAAGCAAAAGGGATGACGAAGATGGATACATAGAAGTGATTATTAATGTAATGCAATATACTGAAAATACCACAATTTGAAAAAGTTAATATCCTATTAACATTTGGAATTCATGCAACAGTGAAACGGCTAAACAATATTTTTTTAATTAATACCAAAGTAATATTAATAAATTTTTATTTAAAAAGAAAATCAATTTTCTTCTGTTTCAAAACTCTTTGTCACTCACATTTATACATATAATGCATTTATAAATATCTGAATTAATATAAGCAAATATCTAGATGGAAATGTAAGGACCACTACTAGACAGAAGACAAGTGACTCTTAAAGCAATACAATGGCGAGAGGTAAAATTTTCATTTTTCATGTTAATTATCTTTTGTAATACAATCTCAATTAGATAGTGGAATTGTTTGATATATGTTGTTGTTATTTTTACTACATGATACTTTATTAATTAAAGGATAGATTGCTATATATTTTCATCTTCTAGCTCTCAAGCCATGGGAGAGTATGTTTTTCTTCAAACTCTTTATTTCTATTCATCAAGACACCATTTTACTTACTTAATCTTTGACTTCCGTTGATGTAAGTAAAGAAATTGAATATGGATTTGCTATATATAGGTCATGCTCACCGTTGAATTGTAAAATCATATAGACGTTGGATAAAAATTGGTAATTGTATGTGGTCAAAATGTTAAAATTTTAACAATGCACGGTAACCAAACTTAATCTAGACCATTGATCGCATAGTTCTATCAATCTTAACCATTGAATCTATATATTTCTTTTTAAATGCAACAAATCCATATATAAGGAAATTGTAGGTTGGATTCACAAAGATTTTCTCTTTTAATCTATTTGATCATTTTTCTTAAATCTGGTCAATTGATGAGTAATTTGAATAATTTTAAAAGTGAGATGGTGGGAAGATTAAAAAAAAAAAAAAAAAAAAAGAAAGACTTTGGCATAGAAAAAGAGGAATTAAGGTTATTATAAGACAATTTTATATAAATTCTCTTAAAGCTAAAATAGGAATAAAGTACTCTAAAACATGTTGATGTTTTTATTAAAAATATATATTTGAATTTATATTTTTATGCTATTTATTTTGAATTAAGAATATAAATTTAATTCATTTTAAATTTAAAAATTACCATTTTATATTAGTCAAATTTATGTTTAATAACACCCTTTGATATTATTAAAATAATGAATAGAATAATATTTTGGTCATAAGATATGTAATTGTAACTCTTGTAACTTTTTGGAAAAGTTAGTTTAGTACCTGTTTGACGTCAATAATTAGACCTTGAATTGGAGTATAGAATTGAAATTAGACCCAACAATTCTAATATTTTTGTTTGGGTAATCTTATAGACTTGCATTTCCAATTCCATAAACCAATTTCATGGAATTGAAATATAACTAGTAAAAGTCATTTCCAATTTTTATTCCCAACTTGAAAAACTACAATTCTAAATGTTAGAATTGAGGTGGGACACTTTTACTTCTAACATAAAACTTTATATTATTAAAAGTCATTGCTAACATATTACTTTGAATGTCATATTTTTAAATTTTAATATTGATATAATTATAAATAATTGAAATATTTTTTCATATTTTGTTAATTAATAATGTATACATACAGACACATGACACACACATAATACACATTAGGGGTGCACGAACCCTAAGCTGGGTCAGGTTGGAGCTCAACTCATGGTCAGGTCCAGGGTTCATACCGGGTCACATTTAGTGACCTGAACCCAGGACTCAGCCTGGTTGGACTTGGCATTTGACTAGGCCAAGTTGGGCTAGGCTAGGTCTACCGAGTTTTTCTTTTTAATTTCTATGATATTTTTTTAATAAAAAAGATAAAATTTTGGTTTATATTTGATAAATAAGATATCCTATATCAACAAAAATTATTTATATTTAACAAAAGTAGAAAAAATAGTTATTTCTTTTAAAATATCAATAATTTTATTAGAAATGTGTGTGTGTGTGTGTGTGTGTGTGTGTAGTAGAAAAAATAGTTATTTCTTTTTAAAATATCAATAATTTTATTAGAAAATAATTGTGTGTGTGTGTGTGTGTGTGTGTGTGTGTGTGTGTGTGTGCGTGCGTGCGCGCGTGCGTGCGCGTGCGCGTGCGCGTGCGCGTGCGCGTGCGCGTGTGCGTGTGCGTGTGCGTGTGCGTGTGCGTGTGTGTGTGTGTGTGTGTGTGTGTGTGTGTGTGTGTGTGAACCGATCCAGGCCAAGTTGACCAGGCCGGGTAGGTCATGCATACCCCTAATACACATGCATGCTCATACGCTCATATAAATATACCAAACATGTAATATACACACAAACACAATGAAAATGTAACATAAACGCACATGTATACGCACATGCACCTCGACACATACAAATACATATATAATGAATATATTACATGCATGCACATGCATTTGAACATTGTGCACACATAAGAACCTCCATCCATAAACACAAATGCATATATAATAAATTTATTACATACATGTGAACACACACTTGTGCACACACACATGCGCACACACACAGATATACATAACATGATATAAAAACATTATATATACTAGTTTTGAAAAAATAATATAATTGTACACGTATATGCTTGTACACATAAGTACAACTTAGTATTACACCACAACACTATAACATATATATGATATAACACAATATTGCCAAGCATATGCTTACACGTATATGGCAAAACATTTATCGCACACATGAAATGTCAAATAATCTTTTTTAAAATTAGTTTAAATGCTAAATATAATGTGGTGTTACAATCACTGAAAGATTATTTTATATAATCTAATCTAAATTTAGAAAAAGAAAATATTTTTAGAATAATAAATGATAAATTATTTTTAATATATTATGCATGTTCATCATTTTTTAAAAATATTTATCTTTCATCTAAATAATAAAATTAGAATTCAATTTGAAATTATAATTCTGTGTTCTAATTATTTACCTTGCACAAGCATAAATTTTAAAATTCTAAATCAATTCCAATTCTAATAGAATTGGAATTGGAATTATAATTTTATATTCTAATTCTAATTCTTAATACCAAACAGAGCTTTAGAGTATTTTCAAATTCAAGAAATGGAAACATAAATAATTTTCTCTAAGAAAATATAAGAGAGTGTAATATACTTAAAAAATTTAATAAACAAGATACCAAAGATGGCATGACACAACATAAAAGGCATGGTTCAAATTGTTACATTTAAAGTTGCAATGTTACTTGAAAGTTCACTTTATTCTCAACATAATATACAAGACCTAACTTCAAAGCACTTGCTCTGATATATGCTAAATTCGCTTCTTGCAAACACTACTGATCCCATTAAATTTGAGGATTTTGTTCCAAGTCCTCCTAGTTTGCCTCCTTTCAGTTCTTCATTTGACTGATCCTGAAAATTTGTTATAATTATCAGTAGATGTCACACCAAAGGAATATGATAAACATGTTAGGAAAGAAGTAAGGAAGTGGACAAGCAACATTTGGGTTCAAACAAATGGTGAAATAGTTACTTAATAAAGTATGTGAATTGCAAAAACAAGTTTCACAACGATGTGTTCATTCAATGTTCCATGTGCCACAAAGAGCACAGGTTTCATCATCAAATCATGAAGCAGATTAAGGAATTCCATTATGCACTATATGATAAAAGATGGGAATGCTCCCTATGACAAGTAAGTTTGTGTCCTCACAACTTCACAACTATGACACGGTGATATAAATATCAATTACGAGCAGTTGTGTTACAAAGAACAAGTAGTTCCTAGTTAGTAGTTATTCTTTTTTTTTTTTTTTTTTTAAACTAACTATTATATCTTTAATTCATAATATCAGTCCTTATTAGGATCCGAGCTTGTAACCACTCGGATGAGCATAAGGAGCCTTATCATTGGACTACTCCTGCTATGCTCAGTAGTTATTCTTAGTTGAATAAGAAATTGCTTAGTAACAACTATCTATTAAGGGTAAATAAGGAAGCTATAATTGTGATTAAGAATAACAAAATTATGGAAATAATAGAGGGCCAGAGGCTACAGGTTTTGTCATACTTTTTGTATCATGTTATATGTGAGACTAAATGGAAAATTACATGACACGAAGGCATAGATGTTTCTCATCCTTGTTGGTTTCTATACAAGAATTTCATGGTAAGAAATTACAAACAAGAGTTTTGTATGTTTGGGTGTGTCATGTTTATCTCGGAGTTTTGAATTTTGATACAGTATAAACAATCGTACTCTAGTAGACCAAACCAAATCTTCATAAATTGAACCAATGAAATATAATATACGTTAAACAATGGAAAAACAAGAATAATAAAGGTTACAAGATTCGTGCTAATGTAAGATCTATTCTACGTGCAACTTCAAATAAAAAATTTAAGTTACCTTTTTTTAAAATAATTTTATTATAATATCTGATAGATGTAAGGATTTTTTGTGTTTCAACATAACATGTAACCAGGAAGAAGAGCGAGACAATCACAAATGCCAAGAGTGCATTGACTTCATGAATGAAGGAAAACCTTAAACTCTTCATGCTAATAATTACACCTAGTTATTTAATTTTGCTTTCTATGTTCCTTTTCATGTTGTTCACTTTGTGAATTTCAAGACTCTTTTGACAATCTTTCAATTGATGTCCAGCCTCTTCAATGAACTTACATTGAAATGTTATGTTTGGTACTATGTTTGCTACTTAGTAATGTACAAAGGGATTCAATTAGAATCAATAATGGCTAAACAAAACATCCAGAAGTCTATGTTTACATTTTAGTTCTCTTTGCTTGTGCTGGTAAATGATCATCATTATCAAATATGATTTTGCTCACTTAAAGATCGGAATTTGATAAGAGTTTCATAATTATCCATGTTGTATATGTCGTATCAGTTCAAATCTGGATAATGACAAGAGTTTGTGTTAGTGGTCAATTCTCCCTAGACTTCTACTCTCTGTTTCATATATTTCATCACTATGATAAATTTCCAAAGATAGACATGTGGTTTTGGCAAATGTGGTTACTAATATCTTCATCGCTTTAAATTTTGGGTGACTGTTCTACTTACTGTCATTTTTGCTCCACACTTTCTATATAGCATGGATCCAAAAAACTGAATTAAAGAAAAGGGTAGAACTAATTGAGTTACAACTTGAAGCAAGATGGAGATAAATTAACACTTCATATTTGGTGCATGTTTATCGATGTGATTATAAAGAATTAATGACATGATTATTGTTCATTATAACTCAACTCTTTCCTTTATTTAATTTTCATGTAATGAGCTATTAGAATGTAGTTTAATTTTTAATTGGCGCAGATCAAACACTATAGTGAAGAAAGGGCATTGAAATCCAAGGCCAAGTCACTTATATAGAATTCTGATGCAGACATGTGTTCTACAAGATCATGGCATGTAGTATAGCAAAGGAAGCTTGGAATAAGTTGAAAGAAGAATACCAAGGCTGTGATAGAATGCACCAAATGCAGATCTTGAATCAGAAAAGCGAATTTGAGTCTCCGTAGATGCAAGAGGATGAAACAATCAAGGGGATCCATACTCAGGTTAAACAGGCAACTTCTGCCCAGTCCCTCTACAATGCATATCCGAAAGAGATGCTCTCTTATCAAAAACATTGAGCTGAACACCACAAAGAAGCTATAAATAGAAACCCTGTCATTCGGCCATCTAAAGACATTAAGATACCCCTATAAAATTTAAGCATTGACGTTCTGGCCATACATTTTAAATTATTGCATAAACCACACATTGTCACGAAATTCTTTCATTTGTAAACCTTTAAGTTTCAACCATATATTGAGAACCTGACAAATTGATTTCTGACCAAATCGCTATTGTTGAAAACATACTAATTGTTGAGAATTCTTACCATTATCTTTTATTTTATCTTTAAGAATTTATTTGTAACCAATGTCTATAATTAGAGTCTAGAGTATTATAAATAGAGAAAACTATATTTTTAGTCTCTCACTTATGCTTAAAATGGTTTTTCTCTCTTTTAGGAAAATATCAGATTTTATCCCTCTACCAAATCCTAAGTTTAAATCTAAGGGATTAAATTTGGTATTTTTATGATAATTAAGGGACCTAAAAGAAATTTTACTTATTATAAATTAAAACAGAGAAGAGTTGCACTCTAAAAGGAGTCATGAGTGTGCGTGCAAGCTTAATCATTAATCATGTTTCTATTCTTATTTAGAATGTTACGTGGTATTAAATCTTGGTATGAGAAGTAGACTATTAGTATCATATAGTTACCATGGCTAAAGCATTGACCACTTTTCTAAGTGAGCTTTGTCCCCCATTTGCTCCAACATAACGCTAGAAAAATCCTTTTAGATCAGAGAACTCCATATAAGCCCCATAGTTCTCTAATTGGCTTATCATTGGGCCTTGTATTATGACATTACAAACTTTCCACACGTCGTAACAGATGGTATATTTATAGCAGCAGGGTGGGAAGTGGCATGAAGAATTTTTAGAGCTGTTATTTCTCTATTAAGGACATCGTTAGATGAGTAATAGTATACTTACTACACAGTCCTTGAGCCATGCTTGAGTATTAGTGTATGAACTTGTGAGTTATGGTGCAAACACAAATTGAGCTCAAGTACTAAAGAATAATAAGGAGCATAGCTATAAGCAGTTGAATATTTCCCAATGACACAACTCCATAAGAACTAAACCGAGGATTGGAATTTTTCCATGATCAAAAGTGGGACTTTACTTGAAGTCAAATTGCACAGCATCATAATCCAATGCACCAGGAATTAAAGAAATTAACTAGCATCTGATGAGATAGAAGCAATGTTCACCACGAATTCAAACACTGGTAGTCAACTTTTTCACATAAAAAGAGAATGAAAAAGGTTAAGATTAGTTACCAGATATTGTTGAGTAGAATTATCTTCTTGTTCAAGGCCATAGAAATTTTAAAAGATTTTAGTTACAAGGATTTCTTCAATAACAATAAGTACCTTTCACCAAAATCTACATACTATTGCCTCTGCTTCTAACTCTAATTTTCTATTCTCTTAATTTTCATAGTGGTCCAGGCAATTACAGCAGGGCTTAAAAGTACTTCAAAATAGTAGAAGAAAAAACAAAGTACAAGAATAAGAGAATGGACTCTGCTATTTCACTAAAAGAAAAAATCTGCTGAAATATACACAATACAATGAGAAAGGCTTTTAAAGGCAAAGGAAAAATGAATTTGTGGAGGTGAGAAATTAAGTTTGCCATTACATTAGACATAAAATTTTTTAATTAAATATTATAACATTTTAATATAACTTTTGAGGCTTTTCCTATTGATTTAAAAACAAAACTTTGCCTCTAATACCTTCTTTTGTTGTAGCAATTGTCCTCATTATCTTTACAAACCAAAGAAACATTTAAAACAAACAAACAATATACAAATCTTATGTGTTCTCAACCATCGCTACTGTCACAATGAACTACTAATACAAAGTCTTCAATAGACTCGAATTTCTCTTATTGTTACATCTTTGGTCTATGCTATGGCTCTATGATATAGTTAATAAATAGGTCAATGAGACTCAAGACTGTCTTCAGACATAAAATCATCTCTCTGGTCAGACCTTTTTAGAAACTTTCAATCCCTGACCACAAATTAAGATCTAAATATTGGTGTAGTTAGATTTTTGTATTGTTTTTTTTTTGTTTTAATCATTGTATTATTTCTATGTTTTATTATTAATATTAGTATGCTTTTTTTTTTTTTTATATTATTATAGTTTTCTTTTGGTTTAGGGTAAGTTCATTACATTTGTATGAGTTGGATTCACTTTAATTTAAATGAGAAGAATATTTGATTTGTTTTCAATTAACCATTGTTATATGCCTTTAATTCATTTAAGTTGTATATTTATAATATGTGCAGATTTTGAAGTTTATAGCTATCCATATGATTCTTAGGAAATTAATATTGATGAATTTTGCTACAGGCTTCAAAATCTCAATTGTTACAATGATTGGGTTTAGATTTAGTATCCATATTTTTCCTCTTTGTATCCCAAAGAGAGAAATGTTACAAAATTTGTTATTTGACATTTATTTCCTATTTAGTTATTTTTTTTTCTTTAGAAAATATATAAGTCTTAGATTTTTAGGCCTCAAAATACTCCTAAATATTTATAGGGATTGAATGGATTTTTGGACTTTGCAATTGCAAATAAAAGTGTTGGGGGTAAGATAATATGCCAATGTCCTAAATGTATGTTTAAGAAATGACAAGTTAAGGAAGTTGTGTGTGACTATTTAATTATTAAATCGTTTCCCCAAGGGTATACTTTTTTGGGTTAGGCATGGGGAAAGAAATAATAAAGAACCATATGAGGTTCAACTTCAAGTAAAACCACAAGTAAAAGATAAATCAATTGTTAAGGACAACCTTATACACAAAATGATTTGTGATGCATTTAGGGTTCATAATGATATTGAAGTTGTTCATAATGATGATGAAGTTGTAAATGAAGGGGATGGTCCAACTTCAACATTGAATGAGACATTAAATAGTGGTGTGCAAGAATTTCAAGACTTGCTTAAAGATGGATTACAAAATTTATACGAAGGGTGTAAAAAGTACTTAAAATTGTCCGTTTTAGTGAAACTGCATCATATCAAGTGTTTTTATGGAATATGTAACAAGGCTATGTCATTGATTCTAGACCTTTTAGTTGATGCATTTGTACATGCCAAGATTCCTTTATCCTTTTACAAGGCTAAAAAAATCATAAACAAATTAGGTCTCAACTATATGAAAATTCATGCTTGCCCAATTGATTGCATGTTATATTAGGGAGAGGTTGAAAATAGGTAAGTGTGTTAGAGGTGTAATACCTCTAGATGGAAATCAAATGGTAAGGGTAAAAAAATGAAACAAGCAATCGACAAAAGTACTTAGATATTTTCCATTGAAGCCATGGTTGTAAAGGTTGTTCATGTCTTCTAAAACTGCTGAACATATGAGAAGACGTGCATTAGATAAGAACAATGATGGAATAATGAGACATATAAGGGATTCTGACACTTGGAAGAGAATTGACTTAGCAAATCCTCATTTTGCCTCTGATCCACGTAATGTGCACTTAGGTTAACCACAGATGGTTTTAACCCTTTTAGTAATTTAATTACAAGTTATAGCATCTGGCCAGTGGTTCTAATGCCTTACAATCTTCCACCCTAGATGTGTATGAAGGAAAGATCCTTTATTCTCTCCATGATTATTCTAGGTAAAATAGCACCAGGAAATGATGTAGATGTGTATCTACAACCATTAGTGAAAGAGTTAAAGGATATGTGGGATCTTGGAGTGGAAACAAATGATTCCTTCTCTAAGAATGTATTCAATATGTGTGTTATACTGATGTGGACTATTAGTGATATTCTAGGACTTGGAACTTTATCTGGATAAAATGTCCACATCAAGTTGGCATGTCCTAGTTGTAATTTTGACTTAACTCCTGTTAGTTTTCCTCATAGTTGGAAGTGGTGTTTTTAGGTTATTTTCGTTATTTGAGCCTGAGTCATAAATTAAGATTGGTTAAAAATCAATTTGATGGAAAGAAAGATAGGAGAAGTCCTCCAAAGGCAATTACTGTCTCTGAAATTTTAGAGCAGCTTGCAAATGTTAATGTGGTATTTGGGAATGATGTGGAAGTTGATATTCATGGAAAAAGAACTAGAGGAACAGGTGGCAGTGAAGGTGACACTCAACATAAGAAAATTATATTTTTCTGGCTTCCTTATTGGACAAACCATTTATTATGTCACAATATTGATATGATGCATATTGAGAAAAATGTATGTGACAATGTGCTTTTCACTTTGGTGAATGAGCCTAAATGTTCAAAAGACTATTTAAATGCACAAAAAGACATGTAAGAAATGGGTATTATGCCTGAACTATGGCCAAATGATAATGGGAGATATTCTCCAACTTTATGCACAGGAGAAATGTAAATATGGATGTTTTCCTTATGACTTTAAAGAATATCACCTTCCTAGATGATTATTTAAGTAACATTTCTAGGTGCATTGATTTGAGAAAATGTAAGATTAGAGGGTTAAAATGTCATGACTCCTATATTCTTATGGAGCAACTCCTACTCTTAGCAACAAGGAACATACTTCCCAAAGAAGTATTTGCAGTTTTAATTAACTTATATGCATATTTTAGAAAACTATGTAACAAAATATTAAGCATGAATGAACTGGTTCCACTCCAAGATAGGGTTGTTCTTACATTATGTCATTTGCTGATGTTATTCCTTCCTTCATTTTTTACTATAATAGTTCATTTGGCTATACATCTTATTCAATATGCAAGGCTTGGAGGTCTAGTACAATATAGATGGATGTACCCTATTGAAAGGTAAATTGTTACTATTTTATACTTAATTGTTCCCATTATTTTTAATTACATTCCATTACAACAAAATAATTTGTTTAACAGGTAGAAAGTTAAAATCATACATATGCAATAAGGCTCAGCCTATGGGCTAAATTGTTGAAGGTTATATGGCTTAGGAAATTTTAACCTTTTATTCATGATATTTAGATAGAGCCAAGACAGTGACATGGGCATGTAGATGATCAACCTAAAGTTGGGTCATCCAATATAGACACCTTGTTTCCACCTATTGGAAGACCCATTGGTGGTTTTGAATACTTCACTTTATCTCCTACACAGAAATTACAAGCACATTGTCATGTGTTAACTAATTGTTGACAAGTTAACCCATTTCTTTAGTAAGTGATTTGTACATATGGAAATTAGTACTTTCATATACATTTCCATTAGTATAATTTCTTGTATATGACATATAGGGAATTTGGAGATCATGTTAGGTGACTATTATGAAGTTGCACATGGTCTCCTATTAAGATTGATGAAAAGGTTTATAAAGAATTCATTTAATGGTTCTGTCATCGTGGTAGTTCATATTTACCAATAATTGTTGTTTCCTTGCTAAGTAATTCAATTACATACTTAATTGATTAATTGTAGGTATGAAATGATATTAAATGATCCCATTCTATTGATATGCAACTGCTTGCCCTAGGTCCACTTGATACAGCAATGAAATATAGTGCTTACAATGTCAATGGTTTTAAATATAGAACAATGGAATGAGATTAAGGGTTGAAAACTCAAAATAATAGAGTCTTTGGGACTTTTAGGACTAGAAGCTATTCAAGTAATAGTGATGGTCAGATGAGCTTTGGAGGTGTTTTGTACTATAGAAAATTGGTAGACATCATTGAATTAAATTATCATGGTTGGTTCATGGATACCTTATTCAAATACATGTAGGCCAATACGATCAAGCATTGAGGGATTATAATTGATGAATTAGGATTCAACTCTATCAGCTTGTCACAGTTGATACATACAGGTGACAATGAAGATTATGAGCGTACATCAAAGTTTCTAAATCTAAATAAGTATATTATGTTGACGATAAGTTGGATAAGAATTTTCGTTTAGTTGTTCATCTAAAGCCTCATGACTTGTATGATTTAGGTGATGAACAGGAGTTTATTACTTATGATAGGGAGCCATTCCTACCTCAACACTTAGAAATTATATTTCTAGAGTTTGAAGTAAACTGGAACTTATTCAGGTAGTGTTTTCAAAAGTATTGATCATGTTGTTTTGAATCTTACTTTAACTATGCATATTGATGAGGCATATTGTTGTCTATAATGTGTGAATTAATGTTTCTTGTATATTACTTTATTTATGAATGTTGATGTTGGCAGGGTTGGACTCATATTTTTCGTATTTGAATAAATAAGAATTCTGAAGATGAACAGGTACCTCAATAAGTGTAACATGGGCAAGGGTGGTGGTTCTAAAAGTAGTGGAAATCTAGTGTCTAATTCCCCAAGCCCATCAAAAGTTCCAAGACTTGACTTTTATGTTGTCTTACCCAATGTTCATAATGAACCTAAAGATGTCAATGCACAATTTGAATAGCTAGAAGAGAATGAACTCAAGGAGAATGAAAAGCCAGCAACACGCGATGTCCCCCCACAATGACATTGGACACAATCTTAGATCGTTGATGTTAATGGTATGTAAATGTCTAATTTTGCAAAAGTGTGTAAATTTGTGTAATTTTAAAGATTATTATTTTCCATTAACAAATGATAAAGGAAAAGTTCGCACTCTATCATTAAGTGTGCATGATGCATGGTCCCTTCCAAGTGGGCACAAGATTATAGTTCCATTCAATGACACTCATCAAGCAGTTGAGATGGATGTGGCCTACTAGGTGTTTCCTTAGGCAGCGTTACCAAGGGATTGGAGGCTTATACCTTATGAACACAAAAATCAGATGTATAAAGAAACTATATAGGTAAATCCACATTCATTGTTTTTGCATTGGTGTTTGGTATTGTCCTTCAACCATTATATTATATCTTGTAGACTAAGTTTGCAATAAATGATGTTGTCCACAAGAGGTATGTATTACAATCTTTTGGAAGTAAATGGAAAAGTGCACAGTATGACTAGTATAAGAATGATGGGACTTGCACTCAGAAAGAAGTACTTCAAGATGTCCAGATAATATAGATAAGGATTAGTGGGCAACTTTCATTGATTATAGACTTTCTTATAGGACTCAAGTAAAGACATGCTTTTCTTAAAGTTACATATAAACTTAGCTGATTGTACTAATATGTTCTATTTGATCACTAGTTGTAAACAATAAACAAAATCAAAAGATGTTAACAATGCCACAACAAGTGGATATAAAAGCCTTGCATGAAAGAAGACTAAGACCATAATTTGATATACTTAATATCTCTCTTAAATTTGTAAGAAGCAAAGTGTGGGGGGCCAATTTCAAGAGGAGATTTGTGGACTGAAGTCCATAAACATTTCGATTAATCATATGTGAATGAGGAGGCAAGAGTTGTTGGTGTGAGTGTTTGAATTATATGGAACTAAGGTGTTTGGATAAGCTATTGTTGAAATGATCTATTCTTCAGATGATTTATTTCTTCTATTTTAAATTTGTAGGAAAAAATTACTGAAATTGAGCAATTAGACATTGCATCATAGCCAATTTCAGTTAATAATGCATTAACTAGGGCCTTGGGAACACAAAAGCATTGTGGACAGGTGCATTGATTTGGCTTGGGAGTTTACCCAACTCCAATGTTCAGACGCCATGGAAGCTCATCCTTTAATCCTTTTTACAATGAGCTATAAAGTGAGCTGACACTGTTTGAGCATAAAATGGCAAAAAAAGTGGCTGAGATGGTGAAAAGAGATGCAAAGGATGCAGAAAGAGATGTGTAAACACAATTATTAGAAAGTAAGGATAGCTTTCCTCCTTCAGAGTTTCCATGGTCAAGTGGTACTTGAGCTTGCTTCCTTACAAAACACAAGAGTACTTTTTAGCATTTCCTCTAGTTCAATTTCATTTTCATGCATCTTAGTATTTGTTATATCATTACTCATTACTCACTTATTTGAAATTCAAGTACCAAGTGATCAAAGTAGTGGACATGTACCATTAGGGAATGCAACTCATTCTCTGCATGGATCAAGTGCATTTGATAAGTAGTTTAGGTGAACAATAATTTTCTTAGTGTGTATTTGGATATTTGTATATGTATATAATGGTATTCTATTGGCTAAACACTATTCTAGATGGACAACAACTTAACCACAATTTCAAAATCATGGTTAAGCCTTTAGCCCAACCACGATTATATAAAAACCATGGCTAAGCCTATGTCCTAACCATGATTTTAAAACTGTGGTTAGGGCATGACCTAACTACTTTCCTCCCTACAGTCTAAAATAAACATCCTAGTTTCTTCTTAATGATTGGTTTTACCACATTTTTTACAATTGTGGTTAAACCATAAAAAGACATTGGTCAGGACAATTTTTTTTCTTTGTAGTGATTTAATTCTCAAGCAATATTATATTGTAAAAGGAGTTTATTTATAAAAATACAGAAAATAATGACTTCTCTTATTTGAAACACACAAAAATTGAGCAATAAAATACTCATACTAATCAAAGTATGAATCTTAAGTTATTAAAAAGGGCAGAGAAAACTATAGTAAGCCAGGGAAAACTATAGTTGCATGCTTACTATAGTGTTGAAGGCAGATTAAGAAAATGTTGATCAAAATTAAATCAAATTCTTGGACGTCCACTTCTTCTTCTTCTTTTTCTGTACACACTACCCTCCCCTTTTCGTCCACTTGATGCATACTATTTTTCTTCTACTACTTGCTTATGTGGCAGCTTTATCAGTCACATGTTAGACCACGTTAGTGGTTGACTTAACAGCAAGGACCATAATAAAATAAATTGAAACTATAATGAGTGAGTAGAAGAAAAATAAAGTGTAAGAACCAATTAACATACTTAGGTGAACTATAAAGAATAAATAGTCTATTTGGCATACATGGATTGGTCCATGCAAGTTGGTAGGTTAAATAGACTAGCCTGTTTAACCCATCTTAGGCTATGTTTGGATGGATGGCTTAAGAAGGAGTGGCAAGGAATAAAATAGGCAAAATGGATTGGACTTATGTTTGGATTTGTTCTTTAAGGTAGAATGGGATGGCAAGAGAGGGACACTAAGACCCCTTATTACCATCCAAGACCCCAAATTTGATGTTCCTCCAAATTAGGGGATCAGGCATAAAAAAGAAAGGTCTAAGAAATTAAATTATTAATATACACATATCTTATTAATTATAATTATAGTTACAACCAAATGAGAAAGTCCATTGTCTTCATCATCATCATCGTGCTTCTTCTATAATTGAACAGTGATAGAATTCTTTCATAATTGAACTGTGATGGTGTCAAAATCTTTCCTCATGGTGCATATATCATGGATATTTTTACTGCATGTATCCTTAAGTTGTTATCACAATTAGGAGATAATATTAGTGATTTCCTAGGTTAGTCACTTTCCAACTTTTATTCCTTTTTTTTTTTCATGAATTTCATTTTTCAATATCAAAGGCCAATATTCTTACTATGATTTCGTTAGCTTTCATTCAATGACCAACCTAGCTAAAAATATGATATATATATATATATATATATATATAATTTTGAGTGACAATTTAATAATAAAATTCTACATAATTCTTTCGAATTCCATTAATTTTTTTTTATAAATTCATTGCCATAAAAGATAAATACAAAAAATGTCTCACTCTCTCACAATCATAATCATGTATAATGAATTCAACAATGAAAATATTATTAATAATGTGTCTGTTTTATATGGATAATATAAAAAAAAATAATTTATGAGTCATTTCATTCCATTAATTTTATTATAACTTCCAAATAAAAGTTAAAACATTTCATCCTTCCTCCCATTAAAACTCTCAAACAATATACTAATTCCAAACGTCCTATTACACTCAATTTCATTATATATCATTCAGTTAATGACCATTCTATTTCATCCTCTAAAAAACTCCAAAACATAGTCATAATTTGATAAGTTAGAATACTCTACCCAATCTACTAGGTAAATTAAATAGGCTAACTTGTTTACCAATCAAAATAATTTTGTTTTTAAAGAAAATCAGTAAAAAAAGACATTCGAAACAAAAATACCACATCATCAAACAAAATATCAAATTTTAACACGAAAAATTCAATCATCTAGTTCATTGTTAATCAAATAATAAACATTTAAAGACAAAATAATGATAAAAATTATTTGACACTATGGGATATTAAACTATTTAGAAAAGATTTTATAAAACCTCTTAAGTGAGCCAACTCAATAACCCACTAAACTATCCCATTTAGCTCGCGAGTTAAGTTGGTTGATTAGTTTATATACTTATGTTAAGTGAATTAAAAATTTCAACTCAACCCACTAAATGAAAAGGTTAAAGGGGTTAAACCCGATAAATTAAATCTATTTTGACATCTTTAATAATTAATTGTAGGAAGATTGAGTTCTTAAAAGACAATTGGATAATGAAGGAGGCAAGGATACTTAATTTATATATGCAAACCTCTTAGTTTGTGCACGAATTATGTGATGCACTACAATTATATTTAATCATATCATTAATTTAACAAGTTCATGAAGAATTATTTTTTAAATTTGATTACCAAAAATAAAACCTTGAATACAATTTCTAAAAAAAAAGCATGAAAATAAAATCTAAAAGGAATAACAAAGATAGAGAGACACATCAAACAATTAAGGTAGTACAGTTATATTGAAAATGGAGGATGCATTGTAATAAGAATTACACTCAAATACAATATCTTATACTTTTATTGTTAGAAATAGCTAGACAAGGTTTTTTCCTTTTTACTACTTGAGAACAAAAATTTTGAAATTTTTCATTAGATGAATTATAAAGGCTTCTTTAAATTTTGTTAAACTTACACATACTTTACCTTTATGAGAGAAGTACCAAAACAGTCCTCCACCTTTACACTTTGTTACAATTTGGTCCCTCACAAATAACTGTGACAAATTGGTCCCTCAGAAATCCTATTTTATGCAAAATTTGACCCTCATTAATACAAATGGAGGGATTGATTTTGTACAAATTTGAATTTGGGAGGGGTTGGTTCTTTACAAATTTAAATTTGTGAATGACTAATTTGTCACATTTAATATGTGAGGGACCAAATTGTCACAAAGTGCAAAAGTGAGGGACCAATTTCATACTTTTCTCATACCTTTATTTTCAAAATATATGAAACCTTCCTTTAAAACAAAAAGAAAAACCCTTATACTTTAGTCTAATTTAAATTTTAAAAATAAAATGTCTACCATTTTACAATTTCTTTAACTCAAAAAATAAGTAAATAGATAAATTGAAGATATTTTAGCCGAGAATTTTAAATTGAACACAGGTATAGGCTAACATACAGGAATTAATTCATAAGCTTACACATTTTTAAGTTAAGAAGTCCTCTTTTTTCTTTCTGAGGTCCAGAAAGAATCAAATATCCTAAACAGTGCATATGAAGAAAAATGAAATGAAATAGAAAAGGTAGAAAGATAAATGTCACTCTTGGATGATGCACTAAAACAAATTCTACTTTACCATTGGAAAATTTGATATTCTTTTAGCACTTGGGCATCATGCAAAAACATAATGGCTAAACAAATTTTTTAACTAATTAAGACAAAAAAATTTAATACTCATGAATTATCCTTTGAACAATGAATAAGTTTTGTTTAATTTAAATGGTGTTCACTCATCTCTAATTTTAGAGTCTAGAAGGAACCGAATCTCTAGAAAACAGAATCAAAAGTAAAATAAAAGGGTTGGTTAAGATGGATACATATAAGCAAACTATTAATGTAATGCAATTTATTCAAAATGCCACAATTTAGAAGTTAATATCCTTTTAACACTTGGAATTCGTGCAAAATTGAAATGGCTAAAAAATATTTTTTATTAATTTTTACCAAAGTAATATTCATAAAATTTTATTTAAAAAGAAAATCAATTTTTGTCTATTTTAAAAATACTTGTCACTCGTGTTTATATATATTGTGCCTTTAGAAAAATCTGAATTCATAAATTCAAACATCTAGATGAAAACATAAGGACCAATACTAAATGAAAGAGAAGTGACTCTTAAAGCAATATAACAGCGAGAGGTAAATTTTTCATTTTTCTTGTTAATTATCTTATATGACACAACCTCAATTAGATAGTGAGTTTGTTTGATATATGTTGTTGTTATTTTTACTACATGATACTATGTTAATTAAAGGATAGATTGCTATATATTTTTATCTTCTAGCTCTCAAGTCATGGAAGAGCATTTTTTTTTTTATTCAAATGCTTTATTTTTGATCAGTCAAGACATGATTTTAATTACTTAATCTTTGACTTCCATTGATGTAAGTAAAGAAATTGAATATGAATTTGCTAGTTCGTACTCACCGTTGAATTGTGTAATCATATATGTATGAACCATTGAATAAAAAATTGGTGATTGCACTATGCGTGGTAATTAAAATTAATCTAGATTGATGATCGCATAGTTCCTTTAACTATATATTTCCTTCTATAAATACAACATATTCAGAGTATAGGAAATTGTAGGTTGGATTCACAAAGATTCTCTCTTATTATTATTATTATTTTTAATTTGGTCAATTGATGAGAGGAAAAAAAGGGAACGTTGCAGATAATCCCACAACTTGTTCATAAATTCATTTTAGCTTCTAAACTCTTAACCGAAGTGGAAAATATTCTACAATTATTTGTCTTCCCTTTATTTCTTTTAAAAAAAATCTAGATAATCAATTTCATTTTGGCTTATACATAATTCTTGGTTCCTGCAATTTTTTTTTTTTTGTGGTGGTATAAACAAGAAAGAGAAAAGCAAAGTTGCAAGATGATGGTGAACATGGAAAGAAAACATGGTATAATGAAGTAGAGTTAAAAGGGATCATAGGGTTTGAGATAGGAGAAGAGAGTGTTGAAGTGGAATGTGGGTGCATTAACCTAAGATATGGAGACTTCATCTAGTTAAAGCCCATGGCCAATTTTTGGTCACTTGCCATTGCTATGATGGCTACAAATTTGGCAAGTATAATACTAATTATAGGAAGGACTTCATTGGAAGGCTTCTAGTTAAAGCCCATGGTCAATTCTTGGTCACTTGCCATTGCTATGATGGCTACAAATTTGGCAAGTATAATACTAATTATAGGAAGGACTTCATTGGAAGGCTTCTAGTTAAAGCCCATGGTCAATTCTTGGTCACTTGCCATTGCTATGATGGCTACAAATTTGGCAAGTATAATACTAATTATAGGAAGGAAGCGATAAACTGGACACTGTAGAAGTTTTGAAAAAAAATCATATGTTGTCTTAAAATCAAACATCTTGTATGGTTAGTGTAAATAGTGTGGTATATAGAACACATCTTAAACTTCAATAAAGGCCTCAATAATAAAATTATAAACCAATTTTGAATAAAAATATATCAGTACATAAGTAACACAATAGTATTTCAAAACCAATTGAATGCTTGGGAAAATCCTACAAAACCATCAAGTATCAGAAATAGAGCTAGCCTAAGGCTAGTATAATAAGAATAGAGCAAATATCAGTCATGAGCTTCAATTTTAGAATTTTCAACAAACAGAGAAGTTTAGAAGTTTAGAAATATTTAACTTAGAAGACTCAAAATAAAAGAAATTCATAAATGCAAAGTCATAGAATCTACCAATCCAGAAATTCAATGTTTTTTAGAGTATACAAATGATATTTATAATTCTTGTAGCCTACCCCAAAGTACAAGGAGATCAAGAAACAAATTTTTTTTTCCAAAAATATATATCATAAAATATAAATCTTGCATAATTATCTACTCACTTGGCCAAAGTCTACATAACTCACTCTATTACCTGCAAAGTCAAGTGCAACTGCTATAACCCTAAAAAGCAAATGATAAACCTTTAATGTCTCATGGTAAGAAGCATCTTAACTTGGACAAATTATAACAAGTTTCCACAATGAGTTAGCATCCACAATCCATTTTGGTACTTTATTTCTTTTCTCTAAGATCACCGTTATTCCACTTAATGTCTTGAGTTGACATAACTTGTGCATATAGTCACAAATACTTAGAAAATACATTGGGAACTGAATGCTCCATAACTTAAAGTTGCAATCTCACCAATAACGAACATAGATAAATTGCACTAAGATATTCCAAAGTTTTTAATAATGCTCATATGACCGCATAATTTCTACCATTCTCACTCCCTATTATTTAGATTATTTCCAACATAAGAAAATGATATTTCTTGGTGTGAAAAAGGTATTAAACACACTTGAAAATTATAAATATCTAAATTATAAATTCAAATACAATACAAGTCCCTAGATAGCTCAATCATTGCCTCTTATAGCACTTAACTTATCCAATATTACCAATTGGGTCAAAATTTATATAAAAAATAACCAAAATAATTTATTCATTAATTATAATTACTTTCAATGCACTTTCATTCATTAGAGTTCCTTTAACATCAATGAAATTTAAGATAATTTGAGAAAAATTCCTAAAATGACTAACCACTCTAAACAAAAACATCCAACAACTTAAATTCTTCCCCTTGTGGTTTAATAACACTAGAGGATCGAAAAGTTGTCATATATCATCACTCTACACACTTCAACTCCCTACCAAGAAAGATAAGTTTTTAATTGAGTAATCCAATCATTAAATTGTCATATGAGAATTGTTAGATACTTACCTAAGCTCAAGACCCTTAAGGAAATTTCATAAAATCCCTCCAAATTGAGCTCTAATTGTAGTTTTACATATATTGTTCATGTTCTTCATTGCAAATTGGAAATTTTAATTTCTAAGGTTTAATCTCAAAATTAATCACTCAAATTAGTAGAGAACTACACAAAATTAACTTCGAAAGTAAAACCCTAACTTGGTTTGAAGAAATTTCACCTAGATTGTGTGATTTTTAGATTATGATAATTGTTCATGCACTCTCAGATGTCTAGAAATGGAACCTAAAGTTATGAAGATATAACATGAAATTAACCTTATAAATCTTGAGAGAATGTGTCAAATTGCTTGTTAGAACAAAATCCCTAACAAAATTGAAGCAAACTCACCTGAAACATGTGAATTTTAACTTGAAATCACACTTGACATTGGAGAATAGTCACCAAAGTTCTAAAGCTTTTCAGCATCCCACACAATGAACGTTGATGATGAATGGTAGATAACATACTGCTGGTGCAGATCTTAGCCATTTGATTGCACATAGGTGGATTTAAACTCAGGTCCTCTTGGTTGCATGGGTAAAGCATAGCCATTTGCTTTAATCTCATGAAAAATGCTATGTGAAGTAACATAAAAGCATTCTTTAATCTTCCTTTACTTAACTATTTAAAGTTACATATTTTTCCTTGATTATTTTGCTTCATCGCTCTAATTAATGTAATTATTCACAAAATTATTCCACAAGAATTAAATTATTAAATAATTTTTTTTAGAATATTACAGTGTTTGTTGTACCTTGTGTTTTTTTTTTCATATTAAACATGCTTGTAGTTGTTGACCAAAAAAATTGCCCACAGTTTGTTTATTATCAATTGATTAGTATGTGGTATTTTACATTCAAAATTTTAGCCAAAAAAATCTCATAAATATTAAAATTGATTAACTATTTTTAATATTAAATAAACTATGTATGTTTACTTTTCAAAATTTTTGCACATTTTTTGACGGAATTAAGTGAATAGTTTTAATTTTGAATTGTTAATTTAATCAAAGTTGTCATACTCACGAGTTACGTTTCCAGGAGAAGAAATCGAGTTGACTTGGTGCTCCAACTCAGTTGCCTCCCTCCTAATTTATGAGAAAAAGTTGCATCTTCACGTCTCGAACTCGGCCGCCGATACTGGTTGAAGCATATCATGCCACTACTCCAACATCATCCTTATGTATATATATGCAACATTATATATATATTTGCTCCTCATCATTATAGTTTCAAAAAGTGTCACCTCCACATCTTGAACTCGAACACCACTGGTAGCATGTCATACGATCATACCACTAATCCAACATCATTCTTATGAATATACATGAAACATTTTATATATATAGATTTGATCTTCATTTTTTTATAATTTCAAAAAGAATAGAACTTAGACGATTTGAACATGTGCACAAAAGAAAAGTGTCTATTTGTACATAACTAGCATCATATAATTTGTTTAACCTATTTTTAGAATTTTATTTTAAATTAATTTAAAAGGATATCTATTTTATGTTTTAATCTAAATTATTTAAATATTATTATATTAATTTTTTATTTTTTAAACATTTATCATATGATATTTTACCCAAAAATAATATGAAATTAATATATTGTTAATTTAATTGTTTTAACAAAATAATCTTTAATAGTTATATTTATAATTGTATAAATAATTTTAATTCAAATTTCAAATTATTAGTATTTGTTAATTAATACCTATCGTATTTAAATTTTAATATATAATATTAAAAAAATATTTATGTTTAATTATCACCATTTTAACTATAGGCATTCTAATAGACCATTGATCATTATCTTTACCAATTCAAAAACTAGTTTCAATTTTAAAATATTAATTTTAATGATATAATTATATATTTCAATAGTTAATTATTATTATAGGTAAACTCTTACGATTCTATATTACGAGTTTACGATACGAGTTTACCCTAAAAACGAGTCTACCTAGAATCGCGAATTTGACAATATTGAATTTAATCCTAATAATAGTCTTAAAAAAGTATTAAACTTTTTAAGATATAAATTAATATATTTTCAATAATGAATTCATCTCAAATGATTGTTTTTCTTAAAATTAATATGGTAAATGTAATAAGGTGTAGAAGTGGTAAGGAAACAACACAATAAGATAATTGCATGACGCATTTGAAATTAACCACAATGACAAATGCTTAACCTCATATTCTATTTTACCAATTTAGGGCAAAATTTTTTAATATTCATATATATATATATATATATATATATTAAATTTAAAAAGCCTTGGTCAGCCTTCTTTATATGTCCAGTCTAAGAAAACCAAAACCCTACAATTGGTAAGAAGGGGAGGACAAAAATATGTAAGTAATGTTAAAACGACCATTAAAGCAGCACAATTTTGTTGAGAATGGCCTTCGTGCATAAGGGAAACAGATAAGCAAATATTTAATGTTTTACCAATTTCAGACAAAAATTTTTAATGTTTATAAAATTTGTATTTAAAAAGTAAATCAATATTATTTCCATTTAAAAGGTATTCATCTCTTCCTTCGTCGTTCTAAGTTTAAAAGAAATAAAATCCATCAAATCCCTAAAACAGAGTATCGAAAGAATAGCAAAAGAGTCAACAAAGAGAGAGATAGAAGCGACCCTTAAAGCTGCTCAATTTTATTGAAATGGCATTAGGTAAATTTTAATCTTTTGTGAGTTAATTTTATTTGATTTATTTTTTAATACATCTCAACTAAAGATTGGGATGTCATGCAATCCGTTGCTTTGATTATATTTCTCAAATTTTTATATATTTATCTATTGAAATGTACTCTTTTATTTTATTATCGACACAATTTTATTTTCTTTTTCTTTTACATTAGACAAATTTGTGGGATATGCATCTCTGGTATCTCTAATATTTATTTGATTTTATATTGATTCAAGATGAATTTTTATTATTTGATCGCTTAATTACTTTCACGTATGCAGAGAAAATCTAGGTTGGATTCATAAAGATCATGTCCAGTTGGGCTTAGGGTTTAGGTATGTTAATTTAATTGTAAGGAACCAAGTCATTTGATTTTTTTTTTCTTTTTGACTTCACCAATTTTTATTGAATCCAAAGGAGAAAGAAAAAGGGAATGTTGTAATTAACCGTATATCTTCTTCATAACTTTGTTGTTCCCTTGATATCCAGTGAAAGAAAAGGGGAAGCTTTTCTTTGTAATTTCAATATGTCTTACCATTTTTCTTGATAAAGGATAACTTATATGGGTGCGCCCTAAAATTCCTCATAGGTTTACTTTTATCTTGAAGTAATATGGTTTTCTCTCTCTAAACATCACTTTTTGTTGTTATCATTCCTCGAACCTACATTTATCTAGATATTTTGATTTAAGAAAAATTATCATTAGATATTTCATGCTCATAATTTTTTCCTGTTTTAAGAGGAATGCAATGAAACAAGGCACCTCTTAGGCAAAGTCTTATAACATTGGCAAACCCTACATTTTCTCACACATTTAGTGAATGTTTAGATTGCGGATCAAAATAAAGAAGATAGAAAAAAAGTCATTTATTTTAATTGAAGTTGAAAAAGATGTTTAGATTAAACTTTCACTTTATTTTTCTTTGCTTTCTTTTTCACCATTTTCGTCAATTCAAACATACACTTAAGTCATGACAATTCTCATCTTTCTGCTTCTTTTGTTTATAACTACATGTCCCTGTTGAGCTGCAGCACTTACATCCTAATTAAGGAAGTTATAGTTAATTTCATTTTGTAATTATTGGATCTTGTAATTATTCTTGTGATGGAATAAACAGGAAAGAGAACACTATATGTGGCTAAGGCTAAACGAAAGGCAAAGTTTAATGAAGCAAAACTAAAAGAGATCATTGGTTATGAGAATGGCATATATGTTTCTCTTCCTCGTTGGTTTCTATACAAGAATTTCACGGTAAGAATTAACCAACAAGAGATTTGTATGTTTGGACGTGTCATGTTCGTCTCAAAGTTTTGAATTCTGAAACAATAATAACTGTTGTAGTCCAGCAGACCAAATCAAATCTTCACTAGTTGAACCAATGATATGTAGAATATGTTGAACTATGGAAAAACTGGAATATGAAAGGTTGCAAGATTCCTGCTAATGGAAGATCTATTCTATGGAGAACTTCAACTAAAAATTTAAGTTACTATGTATAAAAATTAGTTTATGATAATATGTGATTGATGTAAGAATTTTTCATGTTTCAGCATAACCTGTGACGAGGAAGAAGAGAGAGACAATCGCAAGATGTACTGGGACTATCCCCTTGTTAAGCATTGTCAAGGTTGCAGCTATCGTAACTGTACTGGCTGTCTTAAGTGCCGTTTTGTGAACTACAAATGCCAAGAGTGCATTGGCTTCATGAATGAAGGAAAACCTTAGGATCTTTATGCTGATAATTGCACCTTGTTGGAAACAAGAAGAGAAAAAAAATAAAAAAGAATGTGACTTTGCTATAGAAGTTGATGGACTTGGTTATCTAATTATGCTGCCTGTGTTCTGTTGCATGTTGTTCCTTTAGTATTTTCGAGACTCTTTAGACAATCTTTCTATTGATATCCAGCCTCTTCAATGAAACTTACATTGGAAAGCCATGTTTGGCACTGTATGTTTGCTGCATAGCAGTGTTCAAGGGATTCAATTACAATCAATTAACAGCAAAAGTTAGAATGATCAACCCAACCTATCAACCCAACTTATCGGGTAATTCATTTATCAATAAAATTATATTTTTTAAGAAAATCAGTAAAAATTGAAATAATAAAAAAAACATCAAATGACATATCTAATTCTAATACTAAAAATCTAATTATCTTGTTCATTGTTAATTAAATATTAAATATTTAAAGACAAAATAATGATAAAAGTAATGAGATTGAAATATCAAACCTTTCAAAAGAAATTTTACAAAACTTTAAGTAAGTATTGAACTGATTCATTTAATTCACGAGTTAAATGAGTTAAATTAATTTAATATATTTATGTTAAATGAATTCAAACTCTCAACCCAACCCATTAAAATAAATTGTTAAACGAGCTAAACTTGAAAAATTGAATCAGTTTTGACATCTTTACTAATCAATAATAGGAAGATTGAGTTTTTAAAAGACAATTGGGTGTAGAAGGAGACATTGATATTTAGTTTGTATATGCAAAGATCTATGGTCGTGCACAAATTATGCGATGCACTACAATTATGTTCGATTATATCAGTAATTTAACAAGTTCATGATCATGAAGAATTAAATTTTACATTTGATTTCAAAAAAATAAAACCTTAGATACAATTTCTACAGAAAATAGAAAATCAAAAGAAAATCTAAAAGGGACAACAAAGATAGAGAGACACGGGCCACAATTAAGGTAGTACGATTATATTGAAAATGGAGGATGCTTTGTAATAAGAATTACACTTAAATAGAATATTTTATATTTTTGTTATTAAATTTTTTATATGTGTATTATAAACCAATAATA
The DNA here is from genome assembly GCA_037074485.1 of Delonix regia. Lineage (NCBI taxonomy): Eukaryota > Viridiplantae > Streptophyta > Magnoliopsida > Fabales > Fabaceae > Delonix > Delonix regia. The sequence continues at coordinate 2,050,264 of CM073455.1, read as the reverse complement.
ATATAAAAATATAATATAATATGATAATTATATAATTATTTACAATAATTATACACAAATGATTATATATATATATATACACACGCACACACACGCACAGGCATGTCAAATGCAAAATAGAAATAGCTAGGCAAGGTTTTTTTTTTTTTTTTAACTACTTGAGAACAAAAATTTTAAAATTTGTTAGAATAAATTATAAAGAATTCTTTAAAATTACACGTGCTTTCCCGTTATTTTCAAAATATACATATCCTTCCTTTAAAACTTTAAAATAAAAACCCTTGCAATTTAGTCTAATTTAAATATTTTAAAATAAAATACCTACCATATTAAATTTTTCTTTAAGTCAAAAAATACTAACAGAGATAGATTGAAGATATTTTAGCCAAGAATCTTAAATTGAATAAACGTATAGGATAACTTTTTATTTAATCTTTCTGAGGTCCGGAGGGAATCGAATACCTTAAACGGAGCATGTCAAGAAAAATGAAATAAAATAGAAATTAGAGAGATAGATGCCACTATAGCACGATGCACTAAAACAAATAATACTTTACCATTTGCAATTTTGATATTCATTTTAGCACTTGGGCACCATGCAAAAACAAAACGGCTAAAGAATTGTTTAATTATGACAAAAAAATTTTAATAAAAAATTTTTCATTTAAAAATGAATAAGTTTGTTTAAAATGTATTGACATATCTTAAAATAGACTAATATCCACTAAGACTCGTGCAACGCATGAAAAAAATGAATTAGTTAAGTTTTTAAAAGATAATTGGATTTTGAAGAATGATCCTTAATATATATATGCAAACATCTTAGTTTGTGCACAAATTATGTGATACACTACAATTATGTGTCATATAAGTGTATTACGATCAATTAATGTTTTTTTTTCTATTGCATGGTACATTAAAACAAATACTACTTTACCATTTGAAAATTTGATATTCTTTTAACACTTGGGCGTCATGCAAAAACATAATGGCTAAACAAATTAAGAATACAAATTTCAATACTCATAAATTTTCATTTGAAAAATGAATAAGTTTTGTTTGATTTAAATGGTGTTCACTCTTCTTTATCTTTAGAGTTTAGAAGGAACTGAATCTCTAGAAAAGAGAATCAAAAGTAAAACAAAAGAGACGGTAAAGATGGATACATAGAAGCAAAGTATTAATGTGATGCAATTTCTTGTAAATGCCACAATTTGAAAAGTTAAGATCCTTTTAGCTCTTGGAATTCATGCAAAAGTGCAACGGCTAAACAATATTTTTTAATTAATTAATACAAAAGTAATATTAATAAAATTTTATTTAAAAAGAAAATCAATTTCCTCTTCTCTAAAACTCTCTGTCACTCGCAATTATATATATTGTGCATTTAGAAAGATCTGAATTCATAAAATCAAACATCTAAATAAAAACGCAAGGACCAACACTTAAGAAAGAGAAGTGACTCTTAAAGCAATACAATGGTGAGAGGTAAATTTTTCATTTTTCATGTTAATTATCTTTTATAATACAATTTCAATTAGACAGTGGGATTGTTTGATATATGCTGTTGTTATTTTTACTACAAGATAATATGTTAATTAAATGATAGATTGCTATATATTTTCATCTTCTAGCTCTCAAGTTACGGGAGAGTATTTCTTTTATTCAAATGCTTTATTTTTTATCCATCAAGACACAATTTCACTTACTTAATCTTTGACTTCCGTTGATGTAAGTAAAGAAATTGAATTTGGATTTGCTATAATTCTTGCTTACCGTTGAATTATGTGATTATATAGATTTGAACCATTAGATAAAAAATTAGTAATTGCACGATGCTTGGTAATCAAAATTAATCTAGATTGATAATCGCATTGTTCCTTCAACCTTAACCACTGAATCAATGCATTTACTCTTATAAATACAGCAAATTCGGAGTAAAGGAAATTATAGGTTGGATTCACAAAGATTCTCTCTTATTTCTATTTGATCTTTTTTTTTTAAATCTGGTCTGGAAGGAAAACAAAAGAACGTTGCAGTTAATCCCACAACTTGTTCATAATTTTGTTTTACCTTCTAAACTCTCAACAAAAAAAGGGAAAGATCATGCTATAATTATTTGTCTTTCCCTTGATTTCTTTAAACAAATCTAGTTAATTAATTTCATCTTGGCCTATAAATAATTCTTGGCTCCTGCAAATTTTTTATTTTTTATGATGGAATAAAGAGGAAAGAGAAAAGAAAGTCCACAAGATGATGGTGAACGTGGAAATTTCTTTAAATTTAAAATTTTAAAATAAAATGTCTACCATTTTAAAATTTCTTTAAGTAAAAAAATAAGTACATAGATAAATTGAAGATATTTTAGCCAAGAATTTCAAATTGCATACAGGTATGGGGTAAGTTTTTATCTCAAATATATATATATATATATATATATATATAACAAACATACTGGAATTAATTCATAAGTTAACATATTTTAAAGTTAAGAAGTCCTCTTTATCTTTTATGAGGTCCAAAAGGAATCAAATATCATAAATAGTGTATATTTAGAAAAATGAAAAGAAATAGAAAACTAGAGAGATAGATGCCACTATTGCATGAAAAAAATATTAGTTGATCCTTATACACTTATATGATAACTAATTTAGTTTACCAGTCCTAATAAAATTATTCTTTTAATGACCCTCATGCTTTTTTTTTTTTTATAATAATTTTATTGGGACTAGTACGCTAAACTAGTTTTTACATAAGTGTATTACGGCCAACCAATATTTTTTTCCTATTGCACGATGCATTAAAACAAATACTACTTTACCATTTAAAAATTTGATATTCTTTAAACACTTGGTCATCATGCAAAAACATAATGGCCAAAAAAAATTAAGACAACAAAATTTAATACTTATAGATTTTCATTTGAAAAAAGAATAAGTTTTGTTTAATTTAAATGGTGTTCAATCTTCTTTAGTTTTAGAGTCTAGAAGGAAGCCAATCTCTAGAAAAGAGAATCAAAAGTAAACCAAAGGAGATGGCAAAGATGGAACGCAGTGGGTTTAGGGTTTAGAGTATTAATGTAATGCAATTTATGTAATACATAGAGACAACAATTAATGTAATGCAATTTATTGAAAATGCCACAACTTGAAAAGTTAATATCCTTTTGACACTTGGAATTCATGCAAAAATGCAACGGCTAGACAATTTTTTTTATTAATTAATACAAAAGTAATATTAATAAAATTTTATTTAAGAAGAAAATTAATTTTCTTCAATTTTAGAACTCTATGTCACTCGCAGTTATATATATATCGTGCGTTTAGAAAGATCTGAATTCATAAAATCAAACATCTAGATAAAAATGCAAGGACCAACACTCAATAAAGAGAAGTGACTCTTAAAGCAATACAATGGCGAGAGGTAAAATTTTCATTTTTCATGTCAATTGTACAATTTCAATTAGATAGTGGGATTGTTTGATATGTTGTTATTATTTTTACTACGAGATACTATGTTAATTAAATGATAGATTGCTATATATTTTCATCTTCTAACTTTCAAGTCATGCGAGAGTTTTTCCTTTGATTCAAACGCTGTATTTTTTATCATCAAAACACGATTTCACTTACTTAATCCTTGACTTCCGTTGAAGTAAGTAAAGAAATTGAATTTGGATTTGCTATAGTCCTTGCTCACCATTGAATTGTGTAATTATATAGATCTGAACTATTGGATAAAAAATTGGGGATCGCACGATGTGTGGTAATCAAAATTAATCTAGATTGACAACTGCGCGGTTCCTTTAATGTTAACAGTTGAATTTATACATTTCTATCTATTAATACAGCAAATTCAGAGTAATGGAAATTGTAGGTTGGATTCACAAAGATTCTCTTTTATTTCTATTTGATTTTTTTTAATCTGGTCAATTGATGAGAGGAAAACAAGGGAGCATCGCAGTTAATCCCACAACTTGTTCATAAATTCGTTTTACCTTCTAAACTCTCAGCTGAAATGGAAAAGATTCTATAATTTTTTGTCTTTCCCTTCATTTCTTTAAACAGCTCTAGTTAATTAATTTCATTTTGGCCTATACATAATTCTTGGCTCCTGCAATTTTTTTACTTTTTTTGGTGATGGAATAAACAGGAAAGAGAAAAGCAAAGTCGCAAGGTGATGGTGAACGTGGAAAGAAAACATGGTATAATGAAGCAGAGTTAAAAGGAATCATAGGGTTTGAGAAAGGAGAAGAGAGTGTAGAAGTGGAATGTGGGTGCACCAATCCAAGATATGGAGACTTCGTTGGGAGGCTTAAAGTTAAAGCCAATGGTCAATTCTTGATCACTTGCCAATGCTATGAAGGCTGCAAATTAGGCAAACTTCTCTTCTTTCAACTTTTCACTGTCTTTTTAACTTTTAAATCTTTTATATTTACTTGATGCTTATGATTGATATGTTTTGATGCTTTATCAGATAGCTTTTGGAAAATTTGAGGTTAGTGAAAGTTGAATCATATCTTGAAAAGTGAGACTTGTTTCTGGTGTTATACATTGTGGGTTTTAAAAAAATGAAAAAGATAAGACTAATTTGTTTTTTTCTTTTCTAATGCACAAGACAAGATGTAGCGTGAGTGAAGATCTGCGAACTTCGAGAAAGGAGAGAAAATTAAGGAGGCCATGGCCCACATGGGGTATTGAGAGTGTGACAAAATGAGATGCCAATGGGTGAAAAACGTGAGTAGTTTGAATAATTTTAAAAGGTGAGATGGTGGGAAGATAACAAAATAGAGAAAGACTTTGTCACAGAAAAAGAGGAATTAAGGCTACTATAAGAAAATTTTATATAAATTCTCCCGAAGCTAAAATAGGAATAAAATACTCTGAAAAATGTTGATGCTTTTATTAAAAATATATATTTGAATTTATATTTTTTATGCTATTTAATTTGTATTAAGAAATATAATTTTAATTTATTTTAAATTTAAAAATTACTATTTTTAATTAGTCAAATTTATGTTTAATAATACCTTTTGATATTATTAAAATAATGAATGGAATAATATTTTGGTCATAAGATATGTAAGTGTAACTCTTGTAACTCTTGTGACTTATCTGAAAGTTATTGTAGAGTATTTTCTATTTCAAGGAACGGAAATATAAATAGTATTCTTAGAAAAATAGTGTGATTTGAATCCCTTTGAAAAAAAGAGAGTATAATATACTTAAAAAATTAATAAACAAGATACCAAAGATGGCATGACGCAAGAAAACAGAGTTATAGACCTTTGCCATGTTTAATGTCCATTATTGAAATCCATTACTCTATAAGAAGCATCGATATTGAACTGACACAGATTAAATATATGTGTAAAGTTTAAATGCAAATCAAATTATGGGTATGAATACTTAGTTGAAAAAATTTAAGAGATTATAATGAACACAAATAATAATCAACCAGAAAGAAAACTTATATGTAATGTAGATTCATTGTAACCATAAATTTTGTAGTAGAGTCTATATAGCCCAAACCTTTTGTATGTAAAAGTCAAAGAGTTCAGAAAGAGAGAGAAATATTTGATAAACTAAAATCGTTCTTATATGTCCTCATAAAAGTGGAGAAGAAAAATGGTAATTTCTCACTTTTCTTTCTACTGCTCAGATTTAAAATTGAATATGCTTATGAAATATCTTTTTATTTTTAGTTAGTAATACGATAGGATAATTACTGACAAGACTTAGTTGTAGGTTAGAGCCTCTATCCAATGGGTTTGTGGATAATTCAACCTATCATTGATTACCCACAAATAACTTGAACCGAATTCATTCCTAGTTTATATATTTAAATTTAATTGCTTAATTAATTGATTAACCAAAATAATTGACCTAATAATAAATTAATACCAACCCACATTATTTTAATATATTTCAAAAAATTAATTCAACATATTGTAGGTACATGAATTGAATACAATATATTTCACTATTGTTGAAATATGCTGAAAAGTTGATGTTGTAAGCAGCAAATGTGACTCCAAAAGAGTTCGTGAAGCACGTAGGGAAAGAAGTGATGGGGAGGAAGTGGACAAGTAACATCTGGGTTCAACTGGAAGAAAATGGAGAAAGAGTGGCTCTTGAGAAGTCCCACATACTGAAGTACTACAATCACAAAACAAACGTGGATAATTGGATAAAGTTTGTGAATCACAACAACAAGTTTCACAACGATAAGTTCATTCGCTGCTCTAACTGCAACAAAGAGCGAAGGTTTCGTCGTCAGAGTATGGAGGGAATTAAGCACTACCACGATGCTCTCAACAACAAAACCTGGGAATGCTCTCTTTGGCCTTACGACAAGTAAGTTTGTTCCACTCAGTTTCCGTGATATGAATAATTTGATTATGATATCTGACATATATATGTGTTTAAGAATAACATGCGATGAGGAAGAAGAGCGAGAGAGTCGGAAGCTGTACAGGGGATGTCCTCGTGTGAGGCGTTGTCAGGGCTGCGACTACTGTAACTGTATTGGATGTCTGAAGTGCCGCTTTCTCGACTGCGATTGCCAAGAGTGCATTGACTTCATGAGTGAAGGAAAACCTTAATTAGGCTCTTCCTGCTTGTGCTTGATCCTTGCAGCTCCTCGAAGGAAACAATATGACAAAACAATGTCATATGTTGCTTTGGTTGTCATTTTCTTTCCCTTTCATATTGTCCCCTTCAATGAATTTCTAGACTTGTTTGGCAATGAATTTTACAAGGAAAACATATCATATTTGAGGAGTTGATCTTAGTATGTTATGTTTTCTGTGCCTTGTGTTTTTGTTTTTCATATTCAACATGCTTGTAGTTGTTGACCAAAAAAAATGCTTGTAATTGGTTTTATTATTAATTGATTAGTATGTGATATTTTACATTCAAAATTTAACTAAAACAATCACATAAATATTTATCATTGATTAATTGTTTTTAATGTTAAATAAAGTATATATATGTTCACTTCTCAAATATTTTTGCATGTTTTTTTGTTGGAATTAAGTGAATAGTTTTAATTTTAAAATGTTAATTTATCCTAATAATAGTCTTAAAAGAGTATTAAAATTTTTAAGATATAAAATAATATATTTTCACTCATGAATTCATCCCAAATGATAATTTTTCTAAAAATTAATATGGTAAATATAATAAGGTGACGAAGTGGCAAGGAAACAACGCAACAAGATAATTGGATGACGCCTTTGAAATTAACCACAATGACAAATGCTTTTTGAGCAAGACTATAAAGGTTATTTGCCGTATATTCTATTTTACCAATTTAGGATAAAAGTTTTTAATATTCATATATATATATATATATATTAAATTTAAAAAGCCTCAGGTCAATCTTTTATGTTGAGTTTAAGATAACCAAAACCCTACAATAGATAAAAAGGGGAAGACAAAAATAGATTCCATCAAATCCCTAAGGGAGTATCGATAGAATAGTGAAAGAGTCAACAAAGAGAGAGATAGAAATGACTTTTAAAGCCGCTCAATTTTACTGAAATGATGCTAGGTAAATTTTACTCATTTATGAGTTTTTTTTTTTCCGTAAAAAACTCAACTAAAGATTGGGATGTCATGCATTTCATTGATATTTTTTTCTCAAATTTTATTTATTAATCTTTTTTAGCAAACTCTTTTATTTTATTAATATGTTTATTATTAAAAGAGCATTGTTATTTTATTTTCTTTATATTAGACAAATTTGCAGGATACACATCTCTCGTATCTCTAATATTAATTTAATTTTTTGTGATATAGTATTATACATGATGTTTTTTTATGTAGAAAAGGATTCAAGTTGTGAGAGCTTGGGATTAAGGAGAGGTTCTCATAGGTTGTTGTAATTATTTATTGAGATAGTAAAACATCCCAAAAGGTTGCCTGAGGATTGAATGTAAGCTTGGATAGAAGCTGAACCAAGATAAACATTTGTGTCTATTCTTCTTCCTTACTCTGCTCACATTATGCATTCATTATTTCAAGTTTGATTTGATTATTTTATTCTTGATTTAAAAGGAAGTTTTTCAGTAAAATTTTTATAACACCCAATTCACCCCCTCTTGGGTGCCAGCCTTGCTCAACATATAACTTTAGAAAAATCCTTTTAGATAAGAGAACTTCATATAAGCCCCATAGTTCTCCACTTGGTTTATCATTAGGCCTTGCATTTTGGCATCATAAGCTTTCCACGCAATATATTGTATATTTAGAGCAGTAGGGTGGGAAGTGGGATGAAGAATTTTCAGAGCTGCTATTTGTCTATTGAGGACATCATCATATGAGGTAATAGTTATACTTACTGTATAGTCCATGAGCCATGCTCGAGTATTAGTGTATGAACTTGTAAGTTGTGGTGCAAACACAAATTAAGCTTAAGTACTAAGATGAACAACAACTCCAAAAGAGTAAACACTTCAATACTAAAGAATAATGAGGAGCATAGCTATAAGCAGTTGAATATTTCACAATGACACAACTCTATAAGAACTAAACCAAGGATTGGGATTTTTACATGATTAAAAGTAGAACTTTAGTTAAAGTCAAATTGCATAACATCATAATCCAATGCTCCAAGAATTTAAGAAATTAACTAAAATATGAGGAGATAGATGCAATGTTCACCATGAATTCAAACACTGCTAGTTAACTTTTACACATAAAATAGAAAGAAAAAGGTCGAGATTAGTTACCTGATATTGCTGTGTAGAATTATCTTCTTGTTCTAGGTCACAAAAATTTCACAAGGTTTTAGTTACATGGATTTCTTCAATAACAGTAGGTACCATTCACCAAAATCTAAATACTAATGCCTTTCCTGCCAACTCAAATTTTCTATTCTTTTAATTTTCATAGTGGTCCAAGCAGTTACAACAAGGCTTAAAAGTATCGAAAGAAAAAACAAAGTAGAAGAATATAAGAAAAGATATTTAGTATCAATATTTTTCCTCTTTGTATCCCAAACAGAGAAATGTTACAAAATTTATTATTTGGCATTTATTTCCTATTTTGTTATTTTTTCTTTTGCTTTAGGAAATAGATAAGTCTTCGATTGTTAGTCCTCAAAACACTCCTGAATATTTAGAGGGATTGAATGTATTTTTGGACTTTGCATTTGCAAATGAAAGTGTTGGGGGTAAGATAATTTGCCCAAGTCCCAAGTGTATGATTAAGAAATGGCAAGTTAAGGAAGTTATGCGTGACTATTTAATATTAAACCTTTTCCCAAATGGTAAATTATTTTAGGTTAGGCATGGGGAAAGAACTAATGAAGAACCTTATGAGGCTGAACTTCAAGTAAGGTCATACGTAAGAGATGAATCGATTGTTAGGGACAACTTATACTTAACATGGTTTGTGATGCACTTAGGGTTCATATGATAATCAAGTTGTTCATAATGATGATGAAGTTGTAAATGAAGGGGATGGTCTAACTTCAATATTAAATGAGACATTAAATAATGGTGTGTAAGAATTTTAGGACTTGCTTAAAGATGGATTACAAAATTTATATGAATAGTGTGAAAAGTACTCAAAATTGTCCTTTTTGGTGAAACAACATTATATCAAGTGTCTTTATGGAATAAGTAACAAGGCTATGTCATTGATTCTAGACCTATTGGTCGATGCATTGAACATGCCAAGAGTCCTCGATCCTTTTACGGGGCCAAAAAAATCATTAAAAAATTAGGTCTCAACTATACGAAAGTTCATGCTTGCCCAAATGATTGCATGCTATATTGGGGGGAGGATGAAAATAGGGAAGTGTGTAAGAGGTGCAATACCTTTATATGGAAATCAAATGGTAAGGGTAAAAAGTAAAACAAGCAACTGACAAAAGTACTTAGATACTTTCTGTTGAAGCCAAGGTTGTAGAGGTTGCTCATGTCTTTCAAAACTATTGAGCAAATGAGATAACATGCATTAGATAAGAACAATGATGACATAATGAGACAGATGAGGGATACTGAGGCTTGGAAGAGATTTGGCTTAGCAAATCCTCATTTTACCTCAAATCCACGTAATGTGCGCTTAGATTTAGCCACAGATGGTTTTAATGCCTCACAATCTTTCACCCTGGATGTGTATGAAGGAAAGCTCTTTTATTCTCTCCATGATTATTCTAAGGAAAAGAGCACCAAGAAATGTATAGATGTGTATCTGCTACCGTTAGTAAAAAGGTTAAAGGATCTGTAGGATGACAAAGTGGAAGCATATGATTCCTTCTTTAAGGATGTATTTATTATGGGTGTTGCATTGATGTGGACTATTAGTGATTTTCTAGGACTTGAAACTTTATCTGGATGGAATGTCCACACCAAGTTGGCATTTCCAATTGTAATTTTGATGCAACTCCTGCTTATCTTCCTCATAGTCGGAAGTGGCATTTTTTGGGTCATAGTTGTTATTTAACCTTAGGTCATAAATTAAGATTGGCCTGAAATCAATTTTATGGAAAGAAAGATAGGAGAAGTCCTCCAAAGGCAATTATTGTCTATGAAATTTTAGAGCAACTTGCAAATGTTGATGTGGTATTTAGGATAGATGTGGAAGAAGAACTAGAGGAGCAGGTTGCAGTAAAGGTAACAATCAACAATGGCATAAGAAAAGTATATTTTTCTAGCTTCCTTATTGAGCAGACTATTTATTATGCCACAATTTTGATATGATGCATATTGAGAAAAATGTAAGCGACAATGTGCTTTTTACTCTGTTGAATGGCCTGGACGTTTAAAAGACCATTTAATTACACGAAGGGACATGTAAGAAATGGGTATTAGGCCTGAACTATGGCCAAATGATAATAGGAGATATTCTTTAGCTTTGTTCACCTTGACAAATGTGAATAAGGATGTTTTCTTAGAACTTTAATGAATATCACCGTCTCAGATGGTTATTCAAGTAACATTTCTAGGTGCATTGATTTGAAACAATGTAACATTGGAGGGTTGAAAAGTCATGATTGTCATATTCTTATAGAGCAAATCCTACCCGTAGCAGTAAGGAAGACACTTCTTAAAGAAGTATCTATAGTTTTGATTAACTTGTGTGCTTTTTTTAAGAAAATTATGTAACAAAGTATTAAGTGTGAATGAACTTGTCCTACTCTAAGATAGGGTTGTTCTTACATTATGTCATTCGAAGATGTTATTCCCACCTTCATTTTTTACTATGATGGTTCATTTGACTATACACCTTGTTCAAGAAAAAAAGCTTGGAGGTCCAATACAATATAGATGTATGTACCCTATTGAAAGGTAAATTGTTACTATTTTATACTTAATTGTTCCCCATTGTTTTTAATTGCATTCTGTTACACCAAAATAATTTGTTTAACAGGTATCTAGGAAAGTTAAAATCATACATACACAATAGGGCTCAGCCTAAGGGCTCAATTGTTAAAGGTTATATGGCTTAGGAAATTTTAAATTTTTGTTTATGATATTTAGATAGAGTGAAGATAGTGTTTAATCGACCTGGGCATATAGACAATCAACCTAATAGTGGATCATCCAATATAGACACCTTGTTTCCACTTATTGGAAGACCCATTAGTGGTTTTGAATACTTCACTCTATCTCCTACATAGAAATTGCAAGTACATCATCATGTGCTAACCAATTATAGATAAATTAACCCGTTTCTACGATAAGTGATTTGTACATATGGAAATTAGTACTTTCATATGCATTTCCATTAATATAATTTCTTGTATATGTCATATAGGGAATTTAAAGTTCATGTCAGGAGACTATTATGAAGTTGCACATGGTCTTTTATTGAGATTGATGAAAATGTTCATAGAGAATTCATTTGATGGTTCTTTCATCATGTGAGTTCATATTTACCCATAACTGTTGTTTCCTTGCTATGTAATTCAATAACATACTTAGTTGATTAATTCCAGTTATAAAATGATATTAATGGATCCCATTCAATTGATATACAACTGTTGGCCCTGGGTCCACTTGATACAATGAGGAGATATAGTGCTTACAATGTCGACTATTTCAAATTTAGAACAATGGAATGAGATCAAGGGTTGAAAACTCAAAATAGTAAAGTCTTTGGGACTTTCAGGACTAGAAGCTATTCAAGCAATAGTGATGGTCTGATAAGCTTTGGAGGTGTGTCGTACTATGGAAAATTGGTAAACATCATTGAATTAAATTATCATGGTCGCTTCAATGCTTACCTTATTCAAATGCCTGTAGGCTAATACTACCAATCATAGATGGATTATAACTAATGAATTAGGATTCAAGTCCATTTACTTCTCATGGTTGATAGATATGGGTGACAATGAAGATGATGAGCTTACATCCAAGTTTTAGAAGCTTAACAAGTATATTATGTTGACGATGAGTTAGATAAGAATTTGAGTTTAGTTGCCCATCAAAAGCCTCATGACTTTTATGATTTGGGTGATGAAAAGGAGGTTATAATTTATCTCAGCAAGTCATTCCAAACTCAACACTTAGAAATTATATTTCTAGATTTTGAAGCAAACTTGAACTTATCAAGGTAGTGTTTTCAAAATTATTGATAATGTTATTTTGCATATTGCTTTAACTATGCATATTGATCAGGCAAATTGTAGTATATTATGTAAGAATCAATGTTTCTTGTACTTTAGCTATGAATATTGATGTTGGTAGGGGTGGACTCATATTTTTCTTATCAAAATAAACAAGAATTTTAAAGATTAATAGTACCTCAAGAAGTGTAAAGTGGGCAGGGGTGGTGATTCCAAGAGCAATAGAAATCTTGTGTTTAATTCCCATAACCCATCAAAAGTTCCAAGACTTAACTTTCATATTATCTTACCTAATGTTCATAATGAACCTAAAGAAGTCAATGTACAATCTGAATAGCCAAAAGAGAATGAACAACCAGCAACATGTGATGTCCCCCCACGATGACATTTTACAAAATCTTGGATCGTTGATGTTATTGTTATGTAAATGTCTAAATTTTCAAAGTGTGTGCAAATTTGTGTAATTTTGAAGATTATTAGTTTTCAACAACAAATGATAAAAGAGAAGTTTGGACTTAATCATTAAGTGTGCATGATGCATGGTCCTTTTTGAGTGGGCACATGATTGTAGTCTCATTCAATGACACTTATCAAGCAGTTGGAGATGGATGTGGGCTGTTAGGTGTTTTCTTAGGTAGTGTTGCTAAGGATTTTGACATATTTCCAATAAGTTGTAGGGATTTGAGGCTTATACCTTAGGAGCACAAAAAACAAATGCATAAAGATACTATACAGGTAAAGCCACATTCTTTGTTTTTGCATCGGTGTTTGGTACTCCCCCCTAACCATTATATAATATCCTGCATACTAAGTTTGTGTAGAATGATGATGTCCACAAGAGGTATGTATTACAATCTATTGGAAGTAAATGGAAGAGTACACAATGTGACTATTATAAGAATGATGGGACTTACACTTAGGAAGAATTACTTCAAGATGTATAGACAAGGATTAGTGGGCAACTTTCATTGATTATAGACTTTCTCAGAGGACTCAAGTGAAGACACACTTTTCTTAAAGTTACATATGAACTTAGTTGATTATACTAATATACTCTATTTAATCACCAGGACATTGATGTAAATAATAAACAAAATCGAAAGATGTTGACAATGCCACAACCTATGCATCTAAAAGCCATGTATGAAAGAAGACTGAGACCATAATTTAAGATACTTAACATCTTTCTTTAAATTTGTAGGAAGTAGAGCATGGGGGACCAATTACATGAAGAGATTTGTAGATTGCAGTCCACAGACATTTCGATAGATCATATGTGAACAAAGAGGCAAGAGTTGTTGGTGTAAGTTTTTGAATAATGTGGAACCAAGGTGTTTGGTTAAGTTATTATTGAAATGATTTATTCTTTGGATGATTTGTTTCTTCTTGTTTAAATTTGTAGAAAAAAATTGTTGAAATTGAGCAATAAGACATTGCATTACAACCAATTTTAGTTAAGGATGCATTAGCTAAGGCCTTAAGAACTTGAAAGCACCATAGACAAGTGCATGGGTTTGGCTTGGGAGTTTGCCCAACTTAAGTATTCAGACACTATTGACGCTCATCCTTTAATCCTTCTTACAATAACCTATAGAGTGAACTGTCACTGCTTAAGTAGAAATGGCAGAAAAAAAGGATGAGACAACGAAAAGAGATGCACGGACATAACAATTAGATGCAAGGATAGCTTTCCTCCTTTGGAGTTTCCATGGTCAAGTGGTACCTGAGCTCACTACCTTACAATGCATAAAAGTAATTTTTAGCATTTTCTCTAGTTCAATTTAATTTTCATGCATCTTAGTATTTTTTATATCATTACTCATTACTCACTTATTTGAAATTCAAGTACCAAGTGATCAAAATAGTGGACATGTACCATGGGAATGGAACTCATTCTTCGCATGGATCAAGTGCATTTGATAAGAAGTTTAGGTAAACTATAATTCTACTAGTATGTATTTGGATATTTTTATACGTATATAATGGTATTATGTTGGTTGGACACTATTCAAGATGCAAAACTTCCCTTGTTGAAATGAAATATTATTAGTTAGTTGAATCTTAGTTGCTTGGAGCTGTTTTTTAATGGATTTACAGCTTCTTATGACAAAAAAACTATATAATTAGTAGATGATTTTGTTTTGAAAAAATTCTACTAGTGGCAGTTAAAAACACCATTACAAATAATTATGATCTAACAATAGTTATAATATGACCTAACCACGATCACATTTATAATTAACTGTGGTTAGGACAACAACTTAACCACAATTTCAAAAACCATGGTTTAGCCCTTGGCCCAGCCGTAGTTATATAAAAACCATGGCTAAACCCATGGCCTAACCATTGTCCTCTCCTCTCTATAGTGTAAAATAAATGTCATAGTTCCTTCTCCATGGTTAGTTCAACCATGTTTTTGACAACTGTGGTTAAACCATAAAAAGACAGTGGTTAAGACATAGTTTTTTGTAATGATTTAATTCGCAAGCAATATTATATTGTAAAAGGAGTTTATTTATAAAAACACATAAAATAATGGCTTTTCTTATAGTAAAATACTTGTACTAATAGAAGAATGAATCTTAAGTTATTAAAATGGTCAGAGAAAACTATAGTTGCTTACTTACAACGTTGAAGGCAAATTAAGAAAATGCTGATCAAGATTAAATCATATTCTTCTTCTCAGTAGCCTTATTTGTCCATGCTAGTGGTTCACTTAATAGCAAGGAATATATTAAAAAAAATTAAAAAAAAGATTAAATTAGATTCTTTTTCTCAACAGCCTCATCCAAGCATAAATCTAAGTTATTAAAAAGGCTAAAGAAAACTATAGTTGCATGCTTACTTACAACGTTGAAGGCAGATAAAGAAAATACTGATCAAAATTAAATGAAATTCTTAGATGCCCACTTCTTCTTCTTCTTTTCTCTACACACTACCCTTCCCTTTTTTGCCCACTTGATGCATACTATTTTTCTTCTCTTGCTTGCTCATGTGGCAGCCTAATCAGTCACATTATAGACTACATTAATGGTTCACTTAACAGTAAGGACCATATTGAACTAAATTGAAACTATAACAAGTGATTAGAAGAAAAATGAAGTGTAAGAACCGATTACCATACTTAGGTAAACTATAAAGAACAAATTATGTCTATTTGGCATACATGGATTGGTCCATGCAAGCTGGTGGGTTAAATGGACCAGCCTGTTTAACCCACCTTAGGCTATGTTTTATGGATGTCTTAAGAGGGAGTGACAAGGAATGGAATGGCCAACATGGTTTGGACTTATGTTTGGATTTCGTTTTTAAGGTAGAATGAGATGGCAAGGGAGGGACATCATGATCCTTCCTTACCATCCAAAACCCCAATTTTGGTGTCCTTCCTAATTAGGGGGTCAAGGATGAAAAAGAGTGGTCTAAGAAATTAAATTATTAATATACACATAATTATAATTATAGTTATAATTGAATGAGAAAGTTCATTGCCTTCATCATCATCATCGTGCTTCTTCCGTAATTGAATAGTGATAACATAGTTTCATAATTGAACTATGATGGCATGAAAATCTTTCCTCATGGTGCATATATCATGAATATTTATACCACATGTATCCTTAAGTTTCTATCAAAATTAGGAGATAATATTAGTGATTTCCTAGGCTAGTCACTTTCACAGCTTTTATTCCTATGTTTTTTTTCATGATTTTCATTTTTCAATATCAAAGGCCAATGTTCTTACTATCATTTTGTTAACTTTCATTCAATGACCAACTTAGATAAAATTATGATGAATATACAATTTTTAGTGACAATTTAATAATAAAATTCTACAAAATTCTTTCAAATTCCATTACTTTTTTTTTTATATATATATATATATAGATTCATTGCCATAAAAGACAAATACAAAAAACATCTCGCTCTCTCACAATCATAATTATGTATAATGAATTCAATAATGAAAGTATGTTAGCCCGGGCAACCAATACCCAAGAGAGGGTGCATTGGGTATTTACAAAATTTCTATTTCTTTTCAAAATTGCTTTATATAAATTCTTGTTATGAATTATGCTTGAAAGAGTATGATGTAAAGCAACGATTATATAAATCAATGGAGCCTTAATGTGGATGCTTGAGGTATATATATATGAACACTTTAAGTGTAATATCAACAATAAATGCATAACATAGATATGATAATTCAAAATATAAAAAGTATAGGGATAGAGAAAGCTAACTCAATGATTTATCTTGGTTCGACTCTAATCCAAGTCTACGTCTAGTCCTATAGAACCTCTTGGGATTTTCCACTATCTCAACAATTAATTACAGCAACAACAAAGGAGAACCTCTCCCTTAATTTCAAATCCCAAGAAAAACCTCGTCCTTACTCTAATATAAGAGAACCTCCCCCTTAACCCAAGCACACCCTTGCTTGATCTCCTTAATGAACCTCCTTGAGTTTCTCTCTCTTAAAGAAGAAAGGAATATAAAAGAATAACATTTATCAAAGAAGTAAATATACAAATGAAGCTCTAAGAACTTAAATGACAGAGATTTTGCATGTTTGACTTAATGATGTTTGTTTCTCTCACAAAGATGATATAACAAGTTAAAGATCACATTCTACCATCTGGTTATACTCAAAAATATGTTTAAAAGGTCATATTCTATATAGATCAAGATGAGATATAGCCATTACATACCCAAAAGAGTCATTATTTACTTTTGAAAACTCTTTCAAGGAGTGACCAGTCGAAAGTCAGGGGCCTCCTAGTCTACTACTCTTCAAAATTTAACCATTTGTTTGAATTTGGAACTAATTACTTAACTATCAAGGGCTCACTAGTCGATTGCTCACTTTTTGTACTATACCAGTCGACTTGCCATAGGTGACTAATCAACTGGTCCCTTACAATGACACAGTCCCAATTTCAAATTGTTATAACTTTCTCACTTTAAGTCCATTTTAAGTGCACAACCTATTGTTGGAAAGCTCTTGAAGTATATTTTCCAATGAAATAACTTTCATATCAAAACGCATTATATTTTTGGAGATATGATTAAAAGAGTGACCAAAGGTTAGAATATAATGTTATGTAGAATCCATATATCACCACTCAATTTTATATGGTCATAACTTTTTCATTTGAATTCCATTTTAAGTGAATGACCTATCATTGAAATTCTTTGATCTATTTTCTAACGAAATAAGTTTGATAACAAAATACCATATGATTTGGGAGATATAAGTAAAATAGTGACTAAAGGTAAAAAACAATTTTAAGTAAAATCTATATCTCACTATCTTTTAAGTCTAAACTTATATTTTGAGAACCAAAATATGTTAAGCCATTAAATGCAAATCTAAATCATTGAATTTCAAAAAATAATACTTAGCCTATGATAATTATACCTATTCAATTCATTGGCTATTTTGATGCATCAAAGCTTCAAATCTTTAACTTCTTCATTGCTTAGAGCATCTTTCCGTCTTGTTATCATTGTGTGAAGCATGATATTGATATTTCATTCTCTTTACTTCGATGCCCACTCTTCCTTCTTTTGACCATCATAGACATAGTAGATATTCAACTTGCAAACCAAATAGTTAGTCCAAATGGTTAATCAATTACGCATATATTAGTATTATATTTGTAACTCATATTTTTCATTTATTTGTCATCATCAAAATAATCTCAACAAAATATTATTAGTAATGTGTCATTTTTATATGTACAATACTAGAAAAAATAATTTATGAGTCATTTCATTCCATTAATTTTATTATAACTTCCAAACAAAAGTTAATACAATTCATCCTTCCTCCCATTAAAACTCTCAAATAATACACTAACTCCAACCTTTCTATTCCATTCCATTTCATTACATATCATTCAATTAATGACCATTCCATTTCATCCTCTAAAAAACTCCCAAATGTAGTCTTAATTTAATAAGTTAGAATGCTCAACCTAGTCTACTAGGTGGATAAAATAGGCTAGCACATTTACTAATCAAAATATTTTTTTTTTAAAAAAAATCAGCAAAAAGATGAATTCGAAACAAAAATACCACATCATCAAACAAAATATCGAATTTTAAAACTAAAAATTCAATCATCTTTTCATTGTTAATCAAATATTAAACATTTAATGACAAAATAATGATAAAAATTATTTGACACTCTACGATATTAAACTATTTGGAAAAGAAATTTTATAAAACCTTTTAAGTGAGCCAACTCAACAACCCGCTAAACTGTTTCGTTCAGCCTATGAGTTAAATAGGTATATTAGTTTAATATACTTGTGTTAAGTGAATAAAAAATTTCAACCTAGCCCACTAAATGAAAAGGTTAAATGGGCTAAACCTGATGAATTAAACATCTCTAATAATCAATAGTAGGAATATTGAGATCTTAAAAGACAATTAGGTATTAGAGGAGACAGGGATACTTAATTTATATATGAAACCCTCTTAGTTCATGCACAAATTATGTGATGCACTACAATTATATTTGATTATATCAATAATTTAACAAGTTCATGAAGAATTATTTTTTAAATTTGATTTCCAAAAATAAAACCTTAAATACAATTTCTATAGAAATTAGATCATCAAAAGAAAATCTAAAAGGGGCAACAAAGATAGAGAGACATGTGAGACAATTAAGGTAGTACAATTATATTGAAAATGGAGGATGCAATGTAATAAGAATTACACTTAAATACAATATCTTATACTTTTGTTTTTAAAAATAGCTAGGCAAGGTTTTTTCTTTTTACTACTTGAGAACAAAAATTTTGAAATTTGTTATTAGAATGAATTATAAAGGCTTCTTTAAATTTTGTTAAAATTACACATACTTTACCTTTATAAGAGAAGTATCAAAGCGGTCCTCCACCTTCACACTTTGTTACAATTTAGTCCCTCACACATAACTGTGACAAATTTGTCCCTTAGAAATCTTATTTTATCCTAAATGTGTCCCTTATTCATACAAATGGAGGGACAAATTTTGTACAAATTTGAATTTGTGAGGGATTGGTTTTATACAAATTTAAATTTTTAAGGGACTAATTTGTCACAATTAATTTTTGAGAAACCAAATTGTCACAAAATGGAAAAGTGAGGGAACAATTTTACACTTTTCTCTTACCTTTATTTTCAAAATATACGTAACCTTCCTTTAAAACAAAAAGAAAAACCGTCATAGTTTAGTCTAATTTAAAATTTTAAAATAAAATGCCTACCATTTTACAATTTCTTTAAGTCAAAAAATAAGTATATAGATAAATTGAAGATATTTTAGCTAAGAATGTTAAATTGAATACTTGTATAGGTTATTATTTTATTTAAAAGTATATATTTTACAAACATATAGGAATCAATTCATAAGCTTACATAATTTTAATTTAAGAAGTCCTCTTTTTCTTTATGAGGTTCAGAAGGAATCAAAAATCCTAAACAATGCATCTAAAGAAAAATGAAATGAAGTTGAAAAGTAGAGAGATAAATGTCACTCTTAGACCATGCACTAAAACAAATTATACTTTGCCACTTGAAAATTTGATATTCTTTCAACACTTGGGCATCATGCAAAAACATAACAGCTTAACAAATTTTTTTACTAATTAACAAAATAAATTTTAATACTCATAAATTTTCATTTGAACAGTGAATAAGTTTTGTTTAATTTAAATGGTGTTCACTCTTCTTTAATTTTAGAGTCTAGAAGAAACCAAATCTCTAGAAAAGAGAATCAAAAGTAAAAACAAAATGGATGGTAATGATGGATACATACAAGTGAACTATTAATGTAATGCAATTTACTGAAAATGCCACAATTTAAAAAGTTAATATCCTTATAACACTTGGAATTCATGCAAAAGTGAAACTACTAAACAATATTTTTTTATTAATTTATACCAAAGTAATATTAATAAAATTTTATTTAAAAAGAAAATTAATTTTCTTCTATTTAAAATTCTTTGTTACTCGTGTTTATATATATTGTGCCTTTAGAAAAATCTAAATTCATAAATTCAAACATCAAGATGAAAATGTAAGGACTAATACTAAAAGGAAGAGAAGTGACTTTTAAAGCAATACAATGGTGAATGGTAAATTTTTCATTTTTTAGGTTAATTATCTTTTATGATTCAACCTTAATTTGATAGTGAGTTTTTTTTATATATGTTGTCGTTATTTTTACTACATGATACTATGTTAATTAAGGGTTTAATTGCTATATGTTTTTATCTTTTAGCTCTCAAGTCATGGAAGACTATTTTTTTTATTCAAACGCTTTATTTTTTATTTGTCATGACACGATTTTACTTAATCTTTGACTTCCATTGGTGTAAGTAAAGAAATTGAATATAGAATTGCTAGTTCTTACTCACCATTGAATTTGTTGAGCAAGGTTGGTGCTCAAGAGGGGGTGAATTTCTGTTATAAAAATTTTATTGAAAAATCCCTTTTAAATTAAAAATAAAAT
Source organism: Delonix regia (assembly GCA_037074485.1). NCBI lineage: Eukaryota > Viridiplantae > Streptophyta > Magnoliopsida > Fabales > Fabaceae > Delonix > Delonix regia. The sequence goes on along the minus strand of CM073455.1, from coordinate 2,029,179 downwards.
AATAAAATCAAACTTGAAATAATGAATGCAAAATGTGAGAAGAGTAAGGTAGAAGAATAGACACTGAGATTTATCATGGTTTGGTTTCTACCTAAGCCTATGTCCAGTCCCTAAGCAACATCTTAGGTTTTTTCACTATCTCAATAAATAATTACAACAACCTAGGAGAACCTCTCCTTAATCCCAAGCTCTCACAGCTTGACTCCTTCAAGGAATCTCCTTGAACACTCTCAGGGATATACTCCCCCTCAACCTAAGCTCTCTCTTAGCTTGACTCCCACACCAAACCTCCTTGAGCTTCTTAATCACAAGAAAGAATAGAAATACACATAACGAACTCTCTGAAATAGAGTACATGATATAATGAAGCACTAATATGATAAAGTGATGATAAGAAGATGAAAACTAATGATATAATCACTCTTGAATGTTTTTCTTATTGATTTAGAGTCCATAGGTTAAGTTTATATAGATTGATGTCCAATAGATCCATTAAAAGTGAGTAGGACATCAGAGATTGCAAAATATATCTGTTATAAATCAATTATGACTTGTCTACCATTGACCAATTGATTGTTCTCCACTAAGCAATTGACTGCTCCTTTTTTCCCTCTCAAAATTTCAAATTCTAGACCCTGACAGTTAATTGCTCACCCTTGGCTAATTGACTGGCCACTCATAGAGAGTTCCCAGTTGATAGTCTTAAGGCTAGAAGCAAACTAGTACTTGATTTGAGTGTGGCTAGTCGACTGCTGGCAAGTGGTCAGTCAACTAGTGACTCTCAAAGAGCTCCTGATCAAAGCTTGAGCTGATAGCAGATTGGTGCTTATCAAAAGGTGACTAATTAACTGCTAGCTAGTGACTAGTCGAGTGTTCACTAATAAAGAGTTTCCAATCGATCAAGGCTTAAGCTACCAACAAACTGGGGTCTCTTAAAGGGTGACCTGTCAACTCTTGGCTAGTGGCCAATTGACTGTTCACTCACAAAGAGCTTTCAGTCGATCAAGGCTTAAGCTATCAGTAGACTAGGGTCTCTCAGAGGGTGACTAGTCGACTGCTCACTCACATAAAGCTCTATTTTGACTAGACAAGGCCTGGTAGCTAGCTGGCAAGGGGCCTAATCATCTACTAGCTTATGGCCAGTCAACTTGGGACTTCCAAAGCTCCTCAAAGCAGCTTTTTCTCAACCATTAAGATCTAGAATCAATCTTACATTCATTTTACATGATTCCTATAAGCTCACTATCATTTTCAAAGGTTCCTAAGATATGATAATACATTGAAAACATCTAGGACCTAAGTAATGTATAGAAAAACTTTTCTTCTTATGTTTGTTTTCATCAAAACCTTGGTTTTCAACAATTGGGCTCGACAATCTTCCTTTTTTTATGATGACAAACCTACAATTGTTAGCTCTTCACTAGAAAAAGGTTTTCTAAGCAGTATACTTACAAAATCCTTTGTTTTGTGAAAGTTAGATATGATCACATTGTTTTTATCTTTAAGCTATTTTAGTTTCTTTTGGTTTCCTGGTTTATGTAGGCATGTATAGATGATAGATACCAATATCAAGAAATCAATCATATTAACTGAAGCAAACACAGTTCAAGGAAGTTTAACAAAGATCAATAAAAATAAAATTCCTAATCTAAACTCCCTATTTCCTTATTTCTCTCCCCCCTTTCTCACATCAAAAGGGGTAAAGAGAATCAATGCTAAGTCTAGAAATTAAAGTTACGTTCATGATATGCCTCAATGTGCTCAAGCCTAACATTTATGTCTTTTAAAGTCTCTTGAAAGTTTTGCATCTGGAGACTATAGGAATCCATCTTCTGATGCATGGCGTGAATCTCGGCAAGAAAGATCAATTTAGGTATCACCATAGTCTCAAGATGAGCCGGGTTGCAACTAGTTAGAGTAAGAGCCAGAAGAGATTAAAACATATGATTAGATGGCCTATCTTCTTTTAGAGCTTCAAAGGAATGTGGAGGCTGAGAAGAACCAGATAGAGATATAGTAGCGGCTGTATCTACTTAAGGCCTTAAGGCTCTAGGGGGCTTTCCTAACTCATTGGCCTTTAAGAGTCTTGATAAACCCTGTATGTTACAGATTGTTCCAACCAATCTACAAAGGAGACTCCACATCATCCTCAAGAGATAATATGTAATTATGTAGATGGACAACCACTAAGATAGTCCCATATGGCAAAAGAGAGCACGTCTTCTTCTTGCAAGTTGTCATCCTCTTAGTAATGAGCCATGTAAGCTGAAACTTTCCCCTTCTAAGATGTACTTCTTCATTAATAATTCAAGCTCACTTAAATAGGCAAAATTTCCTGACTTGTTGATCAAACAATGGGAAATGATATAATGCAGTAGCCTATTTTCCTGGGACAGATCATTGACATTGATTTAAATGTTAGGGTTGTCAATAGCAACTTCACTAATCCAATTCAATACCATTAATTTTTTGTATCTTGACATGGTTTTGAAGAATTTTAATGATTGGTGAAGTAGTAGCCAGTAGGCAGAGGAAGGTTAAAGATCTCAGCCAAGGTTTCGTCACCAAACATAATTCTTATCCCTCTTACTTTAGTGGTGATAAGATAGATAGTCAGGTTATATGTAAGGTTGGAATAGAAGGCTCTGATGACCTTGGGGCAATAATCCAACTTGAGGCTCAGCAAATCATCTAACCCAGCATTAGAAAATAAATCAATGAGGTTAAAACCTTCTTCTTGAAGTAATTGGAGATGCACATACTTACTTAGAAGAATACCCATTTGTTAAAAGTTCTTTATAAACGCAATCACTTGAGCACGTGAGAAGAAGAGATGAAGAGGATCGGAAGAGGAGTCAATGGAATGATTTTTAGTCCTACCATGCTTGGTGGTTGGTCTTTGATCCATGGGTGAAGAGTGAGATCCAATAACTCAAGAAAGATTAAGGATTTTTTAGTATGAGGGCAAGAAAGTTGAAATCCCTAATTTATACTAATGAAACCCTAGATAGATGAGATCAATTAGTGATTTTGAGTGATTTGGAAACAAAATCACTAAGATTTAATAAGGATTCTGTTATCGAGAGTTGACTAGTAACTTGTGAGCAGTCAACTGACAGCCTTATTTTTACAGGGGATTGCTCTCTGGCATCGACCAGTCGACTAGCCATTGACCATTAGTTGACTGTCGGGGTATAGAGGGTACCTAGTCGACTGGCTACTCCTTGGCAATCGATTGCTCTCTTACAAAGAGCCCTTAGTCAGCTGTATTTAGCTTCCCTGAGCTACTAGTCACCCTTAGATCCATATCAATTGACTGGTCGGTGTAAAATGTGACCAATTGATTGTTTTTGGGGCCAACTTCCTTAATTTCTAGAAAGTATTTTACTTAAATGTTTATCTATGCTTGTACATTTAACCAAGCATCATATCAAGTAAGAATCACAAGAAATCATCACAAATATTCTACAAAATATATTAAAACCACTCTGATGCTTAAGTTAGTGAATGTTCTCTTCAAGCAAATGGTGAAAAAATTTAAAATTTCATTTTTACAGCTAATTTGGATTAACCATTCCAAGTTCACCTCTTATAAAACAAAATCTTTCAGTTAAGAGAGGTTTAGTAAAGATATTAGCAAGTTGAAATTCAGTTTTGATAAATTCAAGGATAATATCTTTCTTTTAGACATGGTCTCTAAAAAAATGATGTCTAACTTTTGTATGTTTAGACCTTGAATGCATAATGGGATTCTTGGTGAGGTTAATTACATTGGTATTATTGTATTTGATTGGAATATCTTTAAGATATATACCAAGATCCTCTAGTTGTTGCTTCATTCAATGGATTTGAGCATAATAATGTCCTGCTACAACATATTTAGCTTCAGTAGTGGACAATGCTACATTATTTTGTTTCTTAATAAACCAAGAAATAAGAGAATTTCCAAAGAATTGACATGTGTCCACTAGTGCTTTTTCTATTAGTCTTACAACTGGTAAAATCAACATCTAAATATCCTACCAAAGTATTAGTAGATCCTTTTGGATATCACATATCCATTTGTATTGTGCCAGTAATATATTTAAAAATTCTTTTTACTGCTAAGTAATGAGATTCTTTAGGATAAGTTTGAAAGCGGGCACAAAAGCATTTACTAAACATAATGTCTAGCCTACTCACAGTTAAATATAGAAAGGATCCAATCAAACCTCTGTACTTTGAGATGTCATAAGGTTTTCCCTTTTCATCAGCATCTATCTTTATTGTTGATCCCATTTAAGTGTCCTTTACTTTGACCCTTTCAAATCCAAATTTCTTCAGCAATTCTTTGACATATTTGGATTGATTTATGAAAGTTCCATTTGCTTGTGGCTTGATTTGAAGACTCGAGAAGAATGTAAGCTCCCCTATTATAGACATTTCAAATTCTCTCTTTATCATTTCAACAAATTCTTTGCATAGAGTTTCATTAGTAACACCAAATATAATATCATCCACATAGATTTGAACCACTAGAATATCATGCCTTTTCTTTTTAAAGAATAAAGTTGTATTAATCTTGCCTTTGGAGAAATTATTCTTAATGACAAATGTACTTAGTCTTTCATACCATGCTCTAAATGCAATGCTTAAGGCCATATAATGCTTTTCTTAATTTGAATAGATGCTGAAGCAAAAAAATACATAAATATTAAAATTGATTAACTTTTTTTAATATTAAATAAAGTATGTATGTTTACTTTTCAATATTTTTGCACCTTTTTTGACGGAATTAAGTTAATAGTTTTAATTTTGAAATGTTAATTTAATCCTAATATTAGTCTTAAAAGAGTATTAAACTTTTTAAGATATAAATTACTATATTTTCAATAATGAATTCATCTCAAATGATTGTTTTTCTGAAAATTAATATGGTAAATATAATAAGGTGAAGAAGTGGTAAGGAAACAACACAATAGGATAATTGCGTGACGCATATGAAATTAACCACACCGACAAATGCTTTTTGAGCAAAACTATTAACCTTATATTCTATTTTACCAATTTAGGGCAAAAGCTTTTAATATTCATATATATATATATATATATATATATATTAAATTTAAAAAGTCTTAGTCAGTCTTCTTTATATGTCCAGTCAAAGAAAAGCAAAACCCTACAATAGATAAAAAGGGGAGGACAAAAATAAATAAGTTGTGTAAAAACGATTATTAAGGCAGCACAATTTTGTTGAAAATGGTTTGATGCACCAAAACAATACTTAGCTATTTCAGAATTTGTTATTCTTTTAACATATTGCCTTTGTGTAAGGGAAGCGGATAAGCAAATATTTATTGTTTTACCAATTTCAGACAAAATATTTTAATGTTTATAAAATTTTTATTTAAAAAGTAAATCAATTTTGTTTCCATTTAAAAGGTATTCATCTCTTCCTTTGTTGTTCTAAGTTCAAAAGAAATAAAATCGATCAAATCCCTAAGACAGAGTACGGAAAGAATAGCGAAAGAGTCAACAAAGAGAGAGATAGAAACGACCTTTAAAGCCGCTCAATTTTATCGAAATGGCGTTGGGTAAATTTTACTCTTTTGAGAGTTAATTTTATTTGATTTATTTTTTATTAGACCTTAACTAAAGATTGGGATGTCATGCAATCGATTGATTTGACTATATTTTTCAAATTTTATATATTTATCTATTGAAATAAACTCTTTTATTTTATTACCGGCACAATTTTATTTTCTTTTTCTTTTACATTAGACAAATTTGTGGGATATGCATCTCCTGCATCTCTAATATTTATTTGATTTTATATTGATTCAAGATGAATTTTTATTATTTGATCGCTTAATTACTTTCACGTATGCAGAGAAAATCTAGGTTGGATTCATAAAGATGTCTAGTTGGGTTTAGGTTTTAGTTATATTATTTTAATTGTAAGGAACCAAGTCATTTGATTTTTTTTTTTTTCTTCTTGACTTCACCAATTTTATAGAATCCAAAGGAGAAAGGAAAAGGGAATGTTGTAATTAACCTTATTTCTACTTCATAACTTTGTTTTTCCCTTGATATCCTGTGAAAGAAAAGGGTAAGCTTTTCTTTGTAACTTCAGTATGTCTTACCCTTCTTCTTGATAAAGTATAACTTATATGGGTGCACCCTAAAATTCCTCATGGGTTTACTTTTATCTTGAAGTAATATAGTTTTCTCTCTCTGAACATCACTTTTTGTTATTGTAAATCCTCGAACCTACATTTACCTAGATATTTTGATTTAAGAAAAATTATCATTAGATATTTCTTGCTCATAATTTTTATCTGTTTTAAGAGGAATGCAATGAAACAAGGCACCTCTAAGGCAAAGTCTTATGACATTGGCATACCCTACATTTTGTCACAAATTTAGTGAGTGTTTTGATTGCGGATCAAAATAAAGAAGATAGAAAAAAAGTCATTTATTTTAATTGAAGTTGAAAACTATGTTTAGATTAAACTTTCACTTCATTTTTCTTTCCTTTCTTTTCCCCCATTTTCGTCAATTCAAACATACACTTAAGTCATGACAATTCTCATCTTTCTGCTCCTTTTGTTTTTAACTACATGTCCCTGTTGAGCTGCAGCACTTACATCCTAATTAAGGAAGTTATAGCTAATTTAATTTTGTAATTATTGGATCTTGCAATTATTCTTGTGATGGAATAAACAGGAAAGAGAACACCATATGTGGCTAAGGCTAAACGAAAGGCAAAGTTTAATGAAGCAAAACTACATGAGATCATTGGCTATGAGAAAGGAAAAAATTTTGTTGAGGTTGAATGGGGGTGCACCAACAAAAGATATGGAGACTTTGTGGGCGGCTTAGAGTTAAAGCCAGTGGTCAATTTTTGATCACTTGTCATTGCTTTGAAGGCTGCAAAGAAGGCAAACTCCTCTCTCGCTCTTTCTGTACAGTTTTTTCATCATTCTCTTTCTTATCTTCAACTTGCAGTCTTTTATATCTACTTCTAACTAATGATTGATATGTTTTGATGCATCATAAGACCATTTTTTATGAAACGAAAGTTCACTGGGCTAAGTAATTTTAGAGAAAAATAAGAGAGGATCTTGTGAGAAGAAGCAAGGCTAATGAAACATAAGGTCTTAGAAGTAATGAGTGCAATCCTCTAAGGCAATATAACATAAAGTTAATTCTATATGACCTTGTCATATTGTGCATGTATCAAGAAGAGGAATTTGTAAGCAAATATTTGTTCTTTGGTGGTGTTTATTTTCAGAAAAACAATGATGATTGTGTATGTACAAAACCCACCAAACGTAGCATTTACATTGTTGCCTCTGAAGTTGCAATATTAGTTGAAAGTTCATTTAATTCCCAACAAAATATATAAGAACTAATTTTAAAGTACTTGATCAGATATATGCTAAATTTGCCTCTTGGAAACACTGTACTGATCCCCTCAAATCTGAGGATTTTGTTTCATGTCCTCTTAGTTTGCCTCCTTTCTATTCCTCATTTGCTCAATCTTAAAAATATGTTGTAACTCTCAGTGGATGTCACTCCAAAGGTATTTGAGAAACATGCTGGGAAAGAAGCAGGGAAGTGGACAAACAACATTTGGGTTCAAACAAATGGTGAAAAGGTTGCTCTTGGGAAGTCACATGTAATGAAATACTACAATCATAAAGCAAATGTGGAAAACTGGATAAAGTATGTGAATCGTAACAACAAGCTTCACAACGATGCGTTCGTTTGGTGTTCCAAATGCCACAAAGAGCGCAGGTTTCGTCGTCGGAGCATGAAGCAGATTAAGGAATACCATGATGCGCTCAATGACAAAAGCTGGGAATGCTCTAATTGGCCCTATGACATGTAAGTTTGTTCCTCACAACTTCACAACTACAACACAGTGGTAAAAGTTTCAATTACAAGCAGTTATGTTACAAGGAATAAGTTGTTTCTAGATAGTAGTTATTCTTAGTCGAAGAAGTTGGTTAGGAATAACTATCTATTAATGGTAACTGGGGAAGCGATAATTGCGATTGAGAATAACAAAACTGTGGAAATAACAGAGGGCCAGAGGCTATAGGTTTTGTCATACTCGTTGTATCATGTAAAGTGTGGGACCAACTGGAGAAGTACATGACAGGAAGGCATAGATGTTTCTCTTCCTCGTTGGTTTCTATACAAGAATTTCACGGTAAGAAATAACAAACGAGAGATTTGTATGTTTGGGCGTGTCATGTTTGTCTCGAAGTTTTGAATTCTGAAACAATAATAACAGTTGTACTCCAGCAGACCAAATCAAATCTTCACTAGTTGAACTAATGATATATAGAATATATTGAACAACGGAAAAACTGGAATATGGAAGGTTGCAAGATTCCTGCTAATGTAAGATCTATTCTATGCAGAACTTCAACTAAAAAGTTAAAGTTACTATGTATAAAAATTAGTTTATGATAATATGTGAATGATGTAAGAATTTTTCATGTTTCAGCATAACCTGTGATGAGGAAGAAGAGCGGGACTATCCCCTTGTAAAGCACTGTCAAGGTTGCAGCTATCGTAACTGTACTGGCTGTCTTAAGTGCCGTTTTGTGAACTGCAAATGCCAAGAGTGCATTGACTTCATGAATGAAGGAAAACCTTAGGATCTTCATGCTGATAATTGCACCTTGTTGGAAACTAGAAGAGAAAATAAAAAATAAAAAAGAATGTGGCTTTGCTCTACAAGTTGATGGACTTGATTATCTAACTATGCTGTCTGTTTTTTTTTCATGTTGTTCCTTTAGTATTTTCGAGACTCTTTAGACAATCTTTCAATTGATATCCAGCCTCTTCAATGAAACATACATTGGAAAGTCATGTTTGGTACTATATGTTTGCTGCTTAGTAGTGTTCAAGGGGTTCAATTAGAATCAATAATGACAAAAGTTAGACCACTCAACTTGACCTATCGGATAGATTAAATGAATTAACTCATATATTAATAAAATTATATTTTTTTAAGAAAATCAGTAAAAATTGAAATAAAAATAAAAACACATCATCAAATGACATATATGATTCTAATACCAAAATCTAATTATCTTGTTCATTGTTAATTAAATATTAAATATTTAAAGATAAAATAATGATAAAAATAATGAGACTGAAATATTAAATCTTTTAAAAGAAATTCTACTAAACTTTTTAAACGAGCTAATCTTCCAACTTATCGAACTGTCGTAAGTTAAGTAGGTTGAATTAATTTAATATATTTATATTAAATGGATTAAAACTCTCAACCCAACCCACTAAAATAAATCTAGGATTGAATCAGTTTTGACATTTTTACTAATCAATAATAGGAAGATTGAGTTCTTAAAAGACAATTGGGTGTAGAAGGAAACATTGATATTTAGTTTGTATATGCAAAGATATAAGTTCGTGCAAAAATTATGTGATGCACTACAATTGTATTCGATTATATTAGTAATTTAACAAGTTCATGAAGAATTAAATTTTAAATTTGATTTCCAAAATTAAAACCTTAAATACAATTTCTATAGAAAATAGAAAATCAAATGAAAATCTAAAAGGGACAACAAAGATAGAGAGACACGGGCCACAATTAAGGTAGTACAATTATATTGAAAATGAAGGATGCTTTGTAATAAGAATTACACTTAAATAGAATATTTTATATTTTTGTTATTAAATTTTTATATGTGTATTATAAACCAATAATAATGTAAAAAATATAATATAATATGATAATTATATAATTATTTACAATAATTATACACAAATGACGATATATATACACACACATATACACACATGCAGAGGTCGCATGTCGAATGCAAAATAGAAATAGCTAGACAAGGTATTTTTTTTTTAACTACTTGAGAACAAAAATTTTAAAATTTGTTAGAATAAGTTATAAAGAAATCTTTAAATTTACACATGCTTTCCCGTTATTTTCAAAATATACATAACCTTCCTTTAAAACTTTAAAACAATACCCTTACAATTTAGTCTAATTTAAATATTTTTAAATAAAATATCTACCATGTTAAATTTTTCTTTAAGTCAAAAAATACGAACAGAGATAGATTGAAGATATTTTAGCCAAGAATCTTAAATTGAATAAAGGTATAGGATAACTTTTTATTTAATCTTTCTGAGGTCCAGATGGAGTCGAATTCCTTAAACGGAGCATGTGAAGAAAAATGAAATAAAATAGAAAATTAGAGAGATAGATGCCACTATTGCACGATGCACTAAAACAAATAATACTTTACCATTTGAAATTTTGATATTCTTTTTAGCACTTGGGCACCAATAAAAAACAAGACGGCTAAAGAATTGTTTAATTTTGACAAAATTTTTAATAATAAATTTTTCATTAAAAAATTAATAAGTATGTCTAAAATGTATTGACATATCCTAAAATAGACTAATATTCTCTGAAACTCGTGCAATGCATGAAAAAATGAATTAATTAAGTTCTTTAAAGTCAATTGGATTTTGAAGAGTGATACCTAATATGTATATACAAATATCTTAGTTCATGCACAAATTATGTGATGCATTACAATTATGTGTCATATAAGTGTGTTACAACCAGTCAATATTTTTTTTTATTGCATGGTGCATTAAAACAAATACTACTCTACCATTTGAAAATTTAATATTCTTTTAATACTTGGGCGTCATGCAAAAATATAATGGCTAAACAAATTAAGACTACAAATTTCAATACTCATAAATTTTCATTTGAAAAATGAATAAGTTTTGTTTGATTTAAATGGTGTTCACTCTTCTTTATCTTTAGAGTTTGGAAGGAACTGAATCTATAGAAAAGAGAATCAAAAGTAAAACAAAAGAGACGGTAAAGATAGATCCATAGAAGCAAACTATTAATGTGATGCAATTTACTGTAAATGCCACAATTTGAAAAGTTAAGATCCTTTTAATTCTTGGAATTCAAGCAAAAGTGCAACGGCTAAACAATATTTTTTTATTAATTAATACAAAAGTAATATTAATAAACATTTTTTAAAAAAGAAAATCAATTTCCTCTTCTCTAAAACTCTCTGTCACTCGCAGTTATATATATTGTGCATTTAGAAATATCTGAATTCATAAAATCAAACATCTAAATAAAAGTGCAAGTACCAACACTTGAGAAAGAGAAGTGACTCTTAAAGCAATACAATGGCGAGAGGTAAATTTTTCATTTTTCATGTTAATTATTTTTTATAATACAATTTCAATTAGATAGTGGGATTGTTTGATATATGCTGTTGTTATTTTTACTACAAGATACTATGTTAATTAAATGATATATTGCTATATATTTTCATCTTCTAGCTCTCAAGTCATGGGAGATTTTTTTTTTTTCAAATGATTTATTTTTTATCCATCAAGACACAATTTTACTTACTTAATCTTTGACTTCCGTTGATGTAAGTAAATAAATTGACTTTGGATTTGCTATAATTCTTGCTCACCATTGAATTGTGTGATTATATAGATATGAACTGTTGGATAAAAAATTAGTGATACCTTAACCACTGAATCAATACATTTACTCTTATAAATACAGCAAATTCAGACTAAAGGAAATTATAGGTTGGATTCGCAAAGATTCTCTCTTATTTCTGTTTGATCTTTTCTTTTTCTTTTTTTTTAATCTGGTCTGGAAGGAAAACAAAAGAACGTTGCAGTTAATCCCCCAACTTGTTCATAATTTTGTTTTACCTTCTAAACTCTCGACAAAAAAGGGAAAGATCATTCTATAATTATTTGTCTTTCCCTTGATTTCTTTAAACAAATCTAGTTAATTAATTTCATCTTGGCCTATAAATAATTCTTGGCTCCTGCAAATTTTTTATTTTTTGTGATGGAATAAAGAGTAAAGAGAAAAGCAAAGTCTGCAAGATGATGGTGAATGTGGAAGTTTCTTTAAATTTAAATTTTTAAAATAAAATGTCTACCATTTTAAAATTTCTTTAAGTAAAAAAATGAGTACATAGATAAATTGAAGATATTTTAGCCAAGAATTTCAAATTGAATACAGGTATAGGGTAAGTTTTTATTTCAAAGATATATATATATATATATATATATATATATATATATATAACAAACATACTGGAATTAATTCATAAGTTAACATATTTTTAAGTTAAGAAGTCCTCTTTATTTTTATGAGGTCCAACAGGAATCAAATATCCTAAATAGTGTATATTTAGAAAAATGAAAAGAAATAGAAAAGTTGAGAGATAGATGCCACTATTGCACGAAAAAATATTAATTGATCCTTATACACTTATATGATAGCTAATTTAGTGTATCAATCTTAATAAAATTATACTTTTAATGGCCTCATGCTTTTTTTAAATAATTTTATTGGGACTAATACGCCAAACTAGTTTTTACATAAGTGTATTACGGCCGGCCAATATTTATTCCCATTGCATGATGCATCAAAACAAATACTACTTTACCATTTGTAAATTTGATATTCTTTAAACACTTTGGCATCACGCAAACACATAACGGCTAAACAAATTAAGACAACAAAATTTAATACATATAAATTTTCATTTGAAAAATGAAAGTTTTGTTTAATTTAAATGGTGTTCACTCTTCTTTAGTTTTAGAGTCTAGAAGGAAGCCAATCTCAAGAAAGAGAATCAAAAGTAAACCAAAGGAGACGGCGAAGATGGAAACGCAGTGGGTTTAGGGTTTAGAGTATTAATACATAGAGACGACTATTAATGTAATGCAATTTATTGAAAATGCCACAATTCAAAAAGTTAATATCCTTTTGACACTTGGAATACATGCAAAAGTGCAACGGCTAGACAATTGTTTTTTATTAATTAATACCAAAGTAATATTAATAAAATTTTATTTAAAAAGAAAATCAATTTTCTTCTATTTTAAAACTCTTTGTCACTCGCAGTTATATATATCGTGCGTTTAGAAAAATCTAAATTCATAAAATCAAACATCTAGATAAAAATGCAAGGACCAACACTCAAGAAAGAGAAGTGATTCTTAAAGCAATACAACGGCGAGAGGTAAATTTTCCATTTTTCAGTTAATTATCTTTTATAATACAATTTCAATTAGATAGTGGGATTGTTTGATATGTTGTTGTTATTTTTACTACAAGATATTTTGTTAATTAAATGATAGATTGCTATATATTTTCATCTTCTAGCTATTAAGTCAAGGGAGAGTTTTTTTTTTTTTTTTAAATTCAAACACTGTATTTTTTATCCATCAAGACACGATTTTACTTACTTAATCCTCGACTTCCGTTGATGTAAGTAAAGAAATTGAATTCGGATTTGCTATAGTCCTTGCTCACCATTGAATTGTGTAATTATATAGATTTGAACTGTTGAATAAAAAATTGGGGATCATGCGATGTGTGGTGATCAAAGTTAATCTAAATTGACGACTGCGCTGTTCCTTTCATCTTAACAGTTGATTTTATACATTTCCATCTATTAATATAGCAAATTCAGAGTAATGGAAATTGTTGGTTGGATTCACAAAGATTCTCTTTCATTTCTATTTGATTTTTTTTTTAATCTGGTCAATAGATGAGAGGAAAACAAGGGAACATTGCAGTTAATCCCACAAATTGTTCATAAATTCGTTTTACCTTCTAAACTCTCAGCAGAAATGGAAAAGATTCTATAATTTTTTGTCTTTCCCTTGATTTCACTAAACAGCTCTAGTTAATTAATTTCATTTTGGCTTATACATAACTCTTGGCTCCTGCAAATTTTTTATTTATTTAATTTTGTGACAAAATAAATAGGAAAGAGAAAAGCAAAGTCGTAAGGTGATGGTGAACATGGAAAGAAAACATGGTATAATGAAGCAGAGATAAAAGGAATCATAGGGTTTGTGAAAGGAGAAGAGAGTGTAGAAATGGAATGTGGGTGCACCAACCCAAGATATGGAGACTTCATTGGGAGGCTTACAGTTAAAGCCAATGGTCAATTCTTGATCACTTGCCATTGCTATGAAGGCTGCAAATTAGGCAAACTTCTCTTCTTTCAACTTTTCACTGTCTTTTTAACTTTTAAATCTTTTATATTTACTTGTTGCTTATGATTGATATGTTTTGATGCTTTATGAGATAGCTTTGGGAAAATTTGAGGTAAGTGAAAGTTGAATCATATCTTGAAAAGTAAGACTTGTTTCTGGTGTTATGTATTGTGGTTTTTTAAAAAATGAAAAAGATAAGACTAATTTGTTTTTTTCTTTTCTAATGCACAAGACAAGATGTAGGGTGAGTGAAGATTTGCGAACTTCAAGAAAGGAGAGAAAATAAAGGAGGCCATGGCCCACATGGGGTATGGAGAGTGTGACAAAATGAGATACCAATGGGTGAAAAACGTGAGTAGTTTGAATAATTTTAAAAGGTGAGATGGTGGGAAGATAACAAAACAGAGAAAGACTTTGTCAAAGAAAAAGAGGAATTGACGCTATTATAAGAAAATTTTATATAAATTCTCCTAAAGCTAAAATAGGAATAAAATAATCTGAAAAATGTTGATGCTTTTATTAAAAATATATTGTTGTAACCGACCTTTCAACAGAGGAAATAAAAAGAGTTTAAATTGATTCCTACAAACGAATCTTGAAAATCAATTTATTTGGAGTAGCCACCAAAATTTTTAATAAAAAACTTTGGAAAACCAATTTAAAACAAAAAGAAAAAGGCAATATGGTCTGTGAAATTAAAGATGAGTTCGAGAGTCTATTTGAGTGTGGGGAAGGAGTTAGGCACCCCACAACACCCATCCATAAGGACGGTTACCTTAAATTAGTCAGCTGAAATAGAATATGACATTTAATTTTATCTTAATTACCCTTTTATTGACATGCATGCCCGTTAAACAGTGAAGACAAAAACGGTAATAATGGAGGCAAACAGATAGATATTTACAAATGGTAGACCTGACCTAGGATGAAAGCTTACAGCCTACGTACCCTACGATAGGGATTAAAGTCCACGTAGTTTGACCACAAAGGCTTGTCTATTAGTTGATTATTTGTAAATTTTGTGATGAGAACATGAGAGTTTAAATTAAACGAATTTTCATAAACAAAACAAAATTGGGATTTAGTTTGTATGTTTTAATTTACGACAACCTTATTAATCTAGCTCTCTTGATCTCTTCATTTTTTCTTTTTAATTAATTTTTTTTAATTTTGTATTTCAAATCTTTATTTTGAAATTTAAATGAAATGCTTATAAAGAATGAAACTTAATCACATTGTAAAAAAAAATATTTAATTAAGATATTTATTTTTGCATTACTATCATTATTGTTATTATTATCTTAAAACAAGTATATACTATTTTCAAGGTTTATAGAGATTGAAATCTCACACGACTCCAAGCACCCAAGGAGAATGATATTCTCATACAATGATTTCGAAAACAATGGAAAATATTTAATTAAAGTATTTGTTTTCGCATTATTGTTATTTTTAAAACAAATATGTACTAATTTTTGGGATCTAAAGAGATTAAAATCACACATGATCGCGACCACTCAAGGAGAAGAATATTCTCACACAATGATTTTGTAAATAATGGAAAATATTTTATTAAAGTATTCATTTTTGCATTATTGTTATTTTAAAAACACATATGTACTAATTTTCTGGATCTAAGGAGATTAAAATCTCACATGATCCCAAGCACTCGAAGAGAATGATATTCTCACACGATGATTTCATAAATAATGAAAAATATTTAATTAAAGTATTTATTTTTGCAATATTATTATTTTTAAAACAAATAGGTACTAATTTTCGGGATCTAAGGAGATTAAAATCTCACATGATCCCAAGCACTCGAGGAGAGTGATATTTTCACATGATGATTTCATAAATAATGGAAAATATTAAAATATTTATCTTTGCATTATTATTATTTTAAAAACAAATATGTACTAATTTTAGGGTCTAAAGAGATTAAAATCTCACACGACCTCTATTTGTTAGTTTTTAGTACCTAAGGAGACTTATAGCCTCACATGGTGTCCCTTTAAAAATTATTATTATTATTTTTATTTTTATTTTTATTTTTCAATTTATGAATTATTTGTTTTCATCACTATTTATTTGTATTTTACTTATTTATTTAAGAAATTGTGTACTGACATCTGTGAACACCCCACCTAAACGAACAATAATAATAATTATAGTAATGATAATAAATAAAATTAAAAATTTTAAAAATTAATTAATTAAAACAAAATTGCAAAAAGCAAAAAATAGAAGTAATATGGAAAAAACCAAATATAAAAACTAAAAATATTAAAAGGAAAAATTCAAAATATATGTTTGAAGTAGAGACATGATAATCATCTTACAAAAAAATAAAATGAATAGGGTTAACAAATTTGTCCAAATACAAAGAGGAGAAAAAGGCCACCTAATTAAAATAAAAATGCAAACTTGCTCACTTGCTCTCACACACTTTCACTTGCTCACACTCACACACTCTCACTTGCTCACTTGCTCTCACACATGCTCACACTCACACACTCTCACTTGCTCACACTCACACACTCCCACTTGCTTACATTCATACACTCCCACTCCCACATGCATACACTCACGCACACACACACACACTACTATGAAACAAAAGGACACAAGGAGGGCTAAAAAGCAAAAAGAAGATGATTGTTTCAGAGGAGAGCAGGAAAAGGAGGAAGCAACTCATTGCTTCAGAGGAGAGCAAAAAAGTGGAGCAGCTCGTTTTTCAGAGAGAGCAAAAAAAGGGGAGCTCGTGGTTTCGGTGGCTGGAGGAGAGGAAAGCAAAAAAGTGGAGCAACTCGTTTTTCAGATAGAGCAGAAAAAGGGGAGCTCGTGGTTTCGGTGGCTGGAGCAGAGGAAAGCAGAAAAATGGAGCAGCTCGTTTTTCAGACAGAGCAGAAAAAGGGGAGCTCGTTGTTGGAGAGGGGGGCAACTTGTTGTTTCAGTGGCTGGGGTAGAGGAGAAAGAGACCTTGGCTGGAGCAGAAGAGGAGGGGACCGTGGCTGGAGCAGAAGAGGAGGAGACCATGGCTGGAGGAGAAAGCCGTGCAAGCCGTGGCTGGAGGAGAAAGCTGTGCAGAACCGTGACTGGAGAAGAGAGCTGTGCAGAACCGTGGCGAGCTGAAAGCAGAACGTTTGAAGCAGATTGTGACGAGCTGAAGCTGTGAGCGTCTTCCTCTGTTCCAGACAGCTTTAAACAGGGGCAAACAGAGGTAAGTCTGGCCAAGAGAACTTAGGGTGCCATGATGCATTTTTCTGCTTCCTGATGCACTTTTTGTTGGGGCCGAGAACATATATATATGTAGGCATGTGTGTATCTGAGTTTCCTTGCTTCCTGAGGCATTTTTCTGGCTGAGAAATATATATACATGTACATATATATACATATAAGTATGTGTGTATAGGAGTTTCCTTGCTTCCTAATGCATTTTCTTCAGCATTTTCTTCATCCCTCCATCGTTATATACATATATATATATAGCTATGTGTATATGGAGGTACATATGTATATACATTCGGGTGTGTATATGTGAACGCATGTAGATGGATATATGGATATATGAACACTCATATGAGTGCATGCATGTAGTGTGGGGTGGACTCTTTGTCTTTCCTGATGCTTTTCCTTTCTTCCATTGTCATGTTTATATATGTCCAAATATATGTATCTATATGGATGTACGAAGATATATACATGTGTGTGTGTGCATATATAGATATATATATATATATATATATACATGAATATATGCATGTGGCGTGTAAGTCTTCTTACTTATGCTTTTCCTTTCTTCCATTGTCATGTTTATATATATCCACATATATGTATCTATAAAGATGAATGAAGATATATACATGTGTGTGTGTGCATATATAGATATATATATATATATATATATATACATGAATATATGCATGTGGCGTGTAAGTCTTCTTATTGATGCTTTTCTTTTCTTCCATTGTCATCTATACATACCTACATATGGGTATGTATAGATGTATATGGTTAGATATGCTATATATATGTATATATGTGCATATATAGATATATATATATATATATATATATATGAATGCCCATGTGAGTGCATGCATGTGGCGTTGAGGGTTCTTTGTCCTTCCTTATGTTTTCTTTCTTCCATTGTATATATATATATATATATATATTTATGTAAACATAGAGGTATATATATGTATGTACATGAATATATGGGTGCATGCATAGTTAAACATACATAAGGTAAGGAAAATGAACCAGTAGGAAGTTGTCTTGTTCTCATTTTGTCATATTTGTTATGGTTGTGTTGCTTTGTGTTATTTTTTATTATCATCATTATTATTTCATTTTGTTTTTATATGAATGTAAGACTAATCTTGGTCCCATAGGTAAAGTTTTATGAAATTTATCGCGTGAGAATTTTGTTCTCCTCGATTGTATGAGATTATGTTAGGTTTTAACCTCCTTGGATCCCTAAATTGGTACACATTGGTTTCTATTACTTATGAAAATTATCGTGTGAGAATTCGGTTCTCCTTGATTGTACGAGATCATGTGAGATTTTAATCTCCTTAGATCTTTTAAAAATTAGCACATTTGTTTTAAAAATAATAACAATTGAATATTGACTTAATTAAATACTTTCCCTTATTTATGAAATTATCGTGTGAGAATTCAGTTCCCCTCGATTGCATGAGATCATGTGAGATTTTAATCTCCTTAGATCTCTTAAAAATTAGCACATTTTTTTAAAAATAATAATAATTTAATATTGACTTAATTAAATACTTTCCATTATTTATGAAATTATCGTGTGAGAATTCGGTTTCCCTCGATTGCATGAGATCGTGTGAGATTTTAATCTCCTCAGATCTTTTAAAAATTAGCACATTTGTTTTAAAAATAATAATAATTAAATATTGACTTTAATTAAATATTTTTCATTATTTTCGAAACTATTGTGTGAGGAGTCGGTTCTCTTCGATTGCATGGGAATATGTGAGGTTTTAATTTCCTTAGTTCCCTAAAATTAATATACCTCTATCTAATAATAATAATAATATAATAATAATAAAGAAAAAAAAACCATAATTAAATATTCATTCTAATTAAATATTTCCCATTATTTATGAAATTATCGTGTGAGAATATAGTTCTCCTCAAATACTTGGGGTCATGTGAGATTTTAATCTCTTTAGATCTCGAAATTTAGTACATACTTGTTTGAAAGATAAATAATAAGAATGATGATAAATAGATAAAATAATAATAATGCAAAAATGAATATTTTAATTGAATTATTTACAAAATAAATAAAGTCAGGGTTTTATAAATTTAACGAATTAGAATGCCACGTTCAAAAATTCCAAAAATGGCTTTCTATTATATTTTGTTCTAATTTCAATCCTGATTTTAAAAAAGAAATAAAAAATAAAAAAATAAGTAAAATTTACAAATAATCAACCAACAGACACACCTATTTTAGTCAAACTACGTGGACTTTGATCCCTATCACGGGGTACGTAGGCCCTAGGTTTTCATCCTAGGTCAAGTCCGCCCTTTGTAAATATCTGTCTGTTTGCTTTCATTCTTGTTGTTTTGTCTCCTCTGTGTTAACGGGCATGTTTGTCAAAAAAAAGGGTAATCGTGATAAATTTAAAAGCCATATTCTATTTCAGCTGCCTGGTTTAAGGTAACCGTCCTTATGGATGGGTGTTGTGGGGTGCCTAACACCTTACCCACACTCAAATAGACTCCCGAACTCATCTCTGATCTCGCAGACCATGTTGCTTTTTCTTTTTTATTTAAATTGGTTTTCCAAAGTTTTCCGTTAAAAATTTTGGTGGCGAATCCAAATAAATTGATTTTCAAGTTTCATTTTGGGAATCAATTTAAACCACTTTTATTATATTCCGCCAAAAGGTCGGTTACGACAGTTTGGTGACTCCACTGGGGACATTTCGTGAGTCAAGCCTATTTAATTAGTCAATTGAAATAATATGGCTTTCTATTATCTTGATTACCCTTGTCGTGTTTTGTTTGGTTTAATTTTTCTTAATTCTTCTTTGGTGTTTTCGTGTTTATTTATCTCTTGTGGTCGCATGATATCCCTGTATGTTCTTAGGTATTTGCTATTTATTTTTCCTATTTGTATAGGTGTATTTCTTCCTTTTCAATTATATAACATGCTTAAAGTTCCTTATTTACCATGTAATTTCATTAGTTTATTTGTAATACATATGTCAGGATAGATAACATGCGGAATAAAACCTTAGGATAGACGACCTCTATTTATGTTGTAAGCTCTTGTCTTCTTTTGCAATTTGGCTGTTTGATAAATGAAGGTTGGATAAACTATTGGTTTAGAGTTTTATATGCTCCCCTCACATCTTAAGCACGTTGACATTCTACCTCACACACTTTTGGGCTCTATACCCAGGTCTTCGCTTGCCCTAAGTTAGTAGAGGTTTATATTGGTTTTCTTATGAAGCTTCTCGCTTCTAGAGATTACCGTGAAGACCTCGCTCAGGTTGTACCTCGCTATGTGGATTTGATTGGAGTAGGATTTTGTCCTCTTTTAGTCTTATTCATGTCGTGAGATCTTCACTCTTTTGAGTGGGGGCAATTTGAAGACCAGTAATGCTTTAAGATGCTAGATCTACCCTCAGCACTATGCACCTTAATGGACCAAACTTAATAGATAACCTTCTTAGGACCTACCGTCTTTAGGGTACCGTTCCCACATATAGGTTGACCCGAGTTAGGACACTGATAGAGAATATTACACTCTTGTTTTGAATGTTGACACATCATTCATGGCATAATTACATTTTTTAATAAAAAAATCTTTTATGGGGTATTGAATTATCACAACATACGATGGGTTATTAGCTAAATGAAATGAGCTAAAATTGAAAATTCCGTTAGTGTGGGAAGGTTGGCCTAATGGTGCATTGATGGAGTTGGGAGCTTCTTGAAAATCAATAATTCTTGTGAAAATAACATATCAACAAATTATCTGGCTCACTTATTTAAGCCTCGCCCATGTGAGGATCTATTTCTCCTTGGTTTGAGATTTATATCTGTTATTCCCAATGGATCAATAAGGCTCTTAGAGGTTAATAGTGAATAAAGTGACAAGTAATCTATTGATTGAATACGTTATGTGCTCATTTCATTTTGTTTCTAACCCATGGACTTGTTACAGTGAATTGTCATTGGCATAATGATATGAAGGACCCATTAGACACCACACAACCACAAGATACAAACCCAACAGGAATGGTATTGACTAGGAGGAGAGTTCAAGTGAAGGTAGAAGCTGAATCAGTGGATAGCTTAATCATTATGAGTGGGAAACTTAGAGGGGAGCAACTCCACCATTTTCAAAAGGATTATGGAGACATCTTGGATCTGCTATCAATCCCTATCCAGCCCGATGCACTTGTAGTCTTAGCCCAACATTGGGAGGATTCATTGAGATGCTTCAAGTTTCCAACTTTCCAACTTGCACCCTCTTTGGAAGAATACGGGGGATTGATGAAGATGCCTGTTACCAAAGATACCCCCGTCTACTTGTACCCTGGGCATCTCCCTTCCAAACGCGTTGTGGCCCAGGTTCTGGGGGAGGAACCTACCCGAGTACAATTATGCCACTCTGGTGCAACAGAAGGATTATCTAGGAAATATTTAGAGAAGAGGTTGGAAGCTTTAGCTGAGAAGGGGAACTGGGTTGTTTTCAGAAGAGTGCTTGCTTTGGCAGTATATGGGTTAGTATTATTCCCATCAGCAGTGGGCGTAGTTGATCTAGTAGCAATAAGTATCATGTGGATGGTGGAAAATCATTGTGTGAATCCAGTTCCAGCGCTTCTAGCGGAAACGTTTTTGACATTAAGTTTTTGCCATAGAGAAAAGAAAGAAAAGTTGAAGTGTTGTTTGCCACTGTTGAATATATGGTGGGTTAATCATGTTTATGGTAGGGAATATCAACTTGGTTTGAGATTCGACACCATCCATCACCTGATCCGAGATTATCCATGTCGCGAAGGATTAATCCCAATACAAGAAAAAATGAGCCGCGATCAATAGATTAAGAAAATAGAAGGACTTGAAGATACCACCATTTGGTGGAAGCTCTCTTGGTGGGAAGGTGAGGATATTATTTACTGTTATGGAAATTTCCCTAACGTTCCTCTTATGGGTGCCCGAGGATGCGTTAATTATAATCCCGCGGTTGTGCATTGCCAATTTGCGTATGAGCAAGACATCCCGTCAGAAGAATCTGTGCAAAGAGTCGGCTTCTACTATAGTGATTCTCTAAATGTGGAAATGATCCATCAGATAAGGGATGCATGGAGCCATGTAATGTGTAAAGGGAGGTTTGAGTTAGGGAAGCATGTCGTAACAACCACGAAAAGATATGAGGCTTGGCTTAAGGAAAGGACCAGTGGGATTCATCCACCTTTGGGATCTTGTAACCCTTTATTAAGTAACAACCTACAGGAGGTTCATGAATGTTTGGCCAAACAATTAGAAGGTAAAAAGGCTG
The DNA here is from genome assembly GCA_037074485.1 of Delonix regia. Lineage (NCBI taxonomy): Eukaryota > Viridiplantae > Streptophyta > Magnoliopsida > Fabales > Fabaceae > Delonix > Delonix regia. Next base: position 2,006,561 of record CM073455.1, on the reverse strand, counting down.
AGCTACAAAGCTTGGAGGAAGTAAGCAAATGACACTTGGAAAACTTATCCAAGTTACGAGAAGACGAGAGAGCAAAAAGGAAAAAAGAGTCAGAGATGAACATCGAGTTGAGAAGATTGAAAGAGGAAAATGACAAGTTGAAGAACACCGTAAGGAAGATTCAAAAATGGGCTGAAGAAAACAGCAAGAAGGCCCTCCATTATCAAGCTCGATTGTTGAAAGCTGTTAAGGAAAAGGATGCCATGATAAGGCAGGTGGAAGAATTTGAGTCTCCTAGTAATCTCTAACGAGAAATTGATGTACTTGTTAAACAGCTAGAAGAAAAGATGAGTGAGATGACCAGGGTCAAGAGTGATAATGCGATAGCCATACAAAACTTGATCGAATAGCTCAACCATCAAGCAGAAAAGGCTCGATTGTGGGAGGCTCGCCATGAGGAGCAAGTGATCGAGAAAGAAATGTGGCTAGAGCATTTCAAAAGAATGATTCTGTTTGCCAATGATGCCATTCCTGAATTCATTTACGCATATAAGAAAGCTGAAGGGCACACTATCCCTACGAAGACTCCTATGGCTGTAACTGAATTTCTCACTTTATGTCATAACCTTATGGAGGATTTGAAGATGTTATTGAAATTTTAGATGAGTAGAGGTAGAGACAATTTCAGTATTTTGTAAAGTGAACTCATGGACTGGGTTACTTCGATGTATGACGTAATCAAACATTCCATTTTAGTAAAATGCATGGTTTCTTCTTTTGGCTATCAAATATATTCGTTACTGCATATATGAAATATCAAAAATCATGTGAGAAAGTAGGTTGTGTTGTGCAAAATAGACCTACGCATATGGATATTAAATGTTCCTTATGTTAGCTGTTAACTTTGATTCATTGAGTATTACAATACATACCCTTAAAGATTCAAAGGTCCGTGGTCCTTATACCCTTTATGCCAAGTTAACATATTGAAAAATCAGAAACCCAGGTAACTATTTCATTATTAAAGTCCATTTTTTTTTTCTAAAAAAAAAGGTAGGTAAAAAGCCAATATTGCCCGAGGGGGGAAGAATTCGTCTAACCAAGCTCAGTCGTCAAGAAGAATGTATTTAACTAGAGCGTGTGCTAGAGTTATGGCCACCGAAAATAGCCGATTAGAAACTGAGCAGCGGTTAGAAGCTGAAGTGGGAGCCTTGAAGGATCAAATGGGGACAATGCAGTCTCAAATGTTAGAAATGATAAAGCTATTACAGAATATGAGTTCGAGTGTGGCTGCAAATAACGTTCCACCAAACCCCACTAATGTAGACCATGGCGCCCCTAATACAAGTGCTAAAATACCGGGAGTAACTTCGGGTAGTCCTTCTACCACCGGGGTTCCGGAACCTACACAAAGACCTACAACAGTGAGTCAGCCACCAAATCCCTTGGCTTCAGGGGCGGAAGGATAGGGGTATCAAGAATGGAACCAAGGGGGTGTTTCCCCTTATGACCTTCTAGGAGGGGAGCCGACTATCGAGATCATTAGTCCCGTTCAGCCCGTTGCCAATACTGGCCTTAAGATGAAAGAGGGCAACGAGAAGAAGGATTGGGAAGAAGATATAGCAGAGGTTAAGGACAGGCTGTGAGCTCTGCAGAGGCCGACTAACTGGAAGTCAGTCGAATTGGAGGAATTATGTTTAGCCCCGGAGGTACCCATCCATAAGAAGTTCAAAGTGCCTGAGTTCACCAAGTATGATGGTAGTGGAGATCCGCACTATCATCTAAAGTCATACTGCACCAAAACAAAAATAGAAAATAAAAAAATAAAAAATAAAAAATATAATAATAGTAATAAAAATTAGAAATGTCAAGGCACTCTGGGCTTTTACTACTCTTGGTTATCACGAGAGGGAAAAGAATTGCCTCGTCTCAAGTTGCTAGAAAAAGCTAAAAAGAAAAAAACACTGGTGGGCAAACAGATGCAGCCTCAAAGCCTTATGAAATGCTGGCTCATAGAACCTGTTGTTGCTGGAGCAGCACCACAACATACGAAAGCGCAAGAGAAAAGAAGGAGATTTCTTTTCTTCGTGGAGAGCAACGTAGTAGGCGAACCCCCTGAAGCTCAGAAGAAGGCCTTTGATGAGTTAAAATAGCTTATTCAAGAAGCACCGAACAAGCACGAGTTCACTGCTCTGCCACCGCCACTGTCGGCTAAGAAGAGAGTGTCGAGAGACAGAAAACTTTTGAAGGGAAGTAGAGAAAGAAGAGAGAGAGAGAGAGGTGCTGAAGAGAGAGAACATGACGAGCTAAGCAGAAGAGCCACAAATCGAAAAAAGCTACTAAGGAAGAGGCTCCACAAACACCAAGCCATCACTCTATTCACCTCTGTCGTAACTGACCTTTCAACAGAATAAAATAAAAGTAAAAGAGTTTAAATTGATTCCCAAAAATGAATCTTGAAAATCAATTTATTTGGAGTCGCCACTAAAATTTTTAATGGAAGACTTTGAAAAACCAATTTAAATAAAAAAGATAAAGGAAACATGGTCTGCGAAATCAGAGATGAGTTCGAGAGTCTATTTGAGTGTGGAAAAGGTGTTAGGCACCCCACAACACCTGTCCACGAGGACGGTTACCTTAAACTAGTCAATTGAAATAGAATATGGCCTTAAATTTATCTCAATTACCCTTTATTAACATGCATGCCCATTAAATAGAGAAGACAAAAATGACAATAGTGGAAACAAACAAATAGATATTTACAAAGGCGGACTTGACCTAGGATAAGAGCCTAAGGCCTACGTACCCTGTGATAGGGATCAAAGTCTATGTAGTTCGACCAGAAAGGTGTGTCAGTTGGTTGGTGATTTTTTAATTTTTGCGATGAGAATAGGAGAGTTCAAATTAAACAACTTTTGTAAACAAAATGAGATTGAAATTTTGATTTGTGTGTTTTAATTTACGACAACCTAATTAATCTAGTTCTCTTGATCTCTTTACTTTTTCGTTTTTTAATTTTTGTTTATTTTTTGAATTTTAACCTTTATTTTTGAACTTTAAATAAAATGATAATGGGAAAAGATTTTGGGAGTTTATATTGTTTGTAATTGAAGTGAAATTATAAAGAAAAAAATATTTTTGGATTTATTTATTTTTTCAGATTTTCAAAATTGGAATTTATTGTCGAAATTGGGATGAAATTATAATAGAAAACCATTTTTTGGGATTTTTGGAATTTATGTTTTTTTTTTTTTTGGATTTTTGCTTTAATTTTGAAAATGAGATCATAATGAAGAAAGCATTTTTTAGGATTTTTAATTATGAATAACAGGTAAAACAAATCCTTTTTTTTGGAATTTATTTTATCTTTGTATTTTGAAAATGAACATTAAATTTCAAAGCCTGAGGGGACTAAGGATCCCACATGGCCTCTACTAATTTATTCACAAGTGCCTGAGGAGATTTAGGATCTCGCAGCAACCCAGAATATGGAAGAGATTATTTGAGATTTTTTGGGATTTTTATTTTTATGATGTTAAAATTGAAGCAGGATTATGATAGAAGAATATTTTTAGGAATTTTGAATTTTCTTTTTCCTTAACGATTTTCGAAGTTAGGATTTATTTTGAAATGGGGATGAAATTATAATGGAAAGTGCTTGATGACTTTTGAATTAATATTCTTTGGGGTTTTCGAAATTAGTATTCTTTTAATTTTGTTTTGTCTTATACATTTTTTTTTAGACAAACTAACTTCCGAAACCTACCGAGGCTCAGGTCTCACATGACATTTTCCAATTAATTAATTTTTATAAAAGATGAAATTAATCTTTTTGTAATTAAAAAAAAGTTTATTTAATTAAGATATTTATTTCTTAATTTTTAGAAATTATGCACCAACTTTCAAGGCCTAAGGAGATACACAAGAATCTCATGTGACCTCTTCTTAAGTGCCTAAGGAGATTAGTATTCTTATGCGGCATTGTTGAAAATTAAACCAAAATGCAATTAAAGAAAATAAAAGAGCACAACAAGGCCAAAACAAAATAGATAAAAGAACAATTAAATAATTAAAACATTGATTAAATGAGTAACAAATATTAAATAAAAGCAAAAAAAGAAATTTAATAAAAATGCACTGGTTGCAAATCGTAATAGAGATAAGGGATAAGAATGAATGAAAAAATAAAAAGTCAATGCAACCTACTTTAAGTCTTCAGTTGATCTCCAGGCTTAGGGTGTTTTTTTACCCTTATCTTATGTGACCTAAAGTTTGACCCTAGCAATATTTTGAAAATTTATTTGAAGCTTAAAATTAAATTAAACTGTACTGAAAAAAACAACACTAGAAGATGGCGCCACCTAACTAACTCTCTTTTTCTCTTTACAAATTTTTTATTTCTTATCTTTTTTGCTGGCATCTCTTTTCATATCGTGGCATGCAAATTAGTAAACCAAGACTGATCAAACCATCACACAGGTGGCAAACTAACTCAGTAAGCCATTTGGAATCAAAATCCCACCATTCCCCAAAGCACCATTAGTTAACTTAGTCTGGTCAAAATGAAATCAAGTTTTCTAAAAACACCTAGGTTACTTGTGTAAACAGGAACCCAAAGACCAAAACTTAACCCCATAAAAAACTCACATAGAGGACCTAGACAAAGGACTAGGACTCATGGACATTACCAACAAGAAAAAGACACAAACAACTAAAAGCCATGCCAAAGCTCACATAATCTTAGTGTCATACAGCCGACTATTGAATTAATAAAATGTTTAAACTCATTTCAAGCCACAATAAAGAACTGCACAACACCTAGCAACACCATTTGAACTGAGTTCAACAGATTACCTTCGAGCTACTTTAAACATTGACTCTACTTTTCAGTTCCATGACTGGTGACGCACAGTCCACTTCACCGTTCTTCTTCATCTACTTCTTCCTATTCTCACTTTTAGCTTCGTTCCACTTCAAACTTCGACTTGGCTTTCTGGTTTCGTGACAGGGGTTACGCACAGCCCACTTCACCGTCCTTCTTTTTCTACTTCTTCTCGTTCTCCTTTTCTCCTTCTTCCCTTTTTAGTTTCTCTCTCCTTTGCTCTCTCTCTTTCTTCCTTCACAGTGTGCCTCCCCCTCTTCTCATTCTCTTCTCTTTTCCTTTCTATTCAGCCACATACAGAGTCCTTCTTCTTTCTCTTTGTTCGTTTTTCTTCCTCACTGTTTCTACTTCTCCATTCTCTCCTGGTCTCACTCTTTCACTAATCTCTATCCTCACTCTTTCTCTCTCTACCAGCACGGCATCCCTCACTGCACGATTCTCCGTTCAGCTTTAATTTTTTGTTCTCCTTCCTCCTTTTTTCGGTTCTCCTCTAATCCCCACGCTAAGTTTCTGGTTTTTCCTGGACTCCTCCCTGTCTCCTCATCTCATTCTTCTACCTTCCTATTATACATTCTTCTGCTCACACTTGCAGCTCTCTTCGATGGTGCAATGGTGCCACTGTCCTCCCACTCACCCCCACCGAGCCTTCAATCTGCTATGGCCCCTGTCCAAGGCCGAATTTCCTTCCTTTTTTTACCATGCTCTCGGCTTGTCTCTATCCCCTTTTTGTCCAATGCAGCATAGTGCTTTCCATTATCGTGTAATCTGCCAACCTGGGGAAGCTATCTCAGGGCTGTAATGTCCTTTGCACCTTTTTGTCTACTTTTTCCTGACCCACGCTTTTGCCTTTTCTCCCAATATTATATATATATATATATATATATTTAATGTTTTCCTTATCTTTGATTGATTTTTTTAATTCATTTCGTTTTTCATATTTTGATTTTTTAATTCTCATTTATCTTATTTTATTTTTATTTTTATTTTTCTTTTGACACCTATTTTTCATTTGCTTAATGGATTAATTAATTGATTAATTACTTAATCATTAATTTTTATTCTTATCTCATTTGGGGATAGGGTGTTCACAACCTTTGTTTGAACAACCCGAAGAAGAGAAAGGGGGGCCCGTGAAGAAGAAGAAAGAAAGGAGAAGAAAGGGAAGAGAGAAAAGGGAGACCAGACCAAAGAGAAATACAAACGAGAGACAAAGGGTTCCACGGGATTGGTTATATGTATCTTACATCTCTTTTTGATCAGTACCCTCGAACCCATCACTCTCTTTACCCTCTTCCAACTCCTCAGCTTCCTACATGTGTTCCACCAAATGATAGGCCCCTTCATACTTATATATCATTTCTACCTCTAGTGTAGTGCCTGGATGTTAAAACTTAATGACACTTTTTACTGCTGTGTTGCTTGAGAGGAGGAGTTTGCTTCGAGCAAACAATGCTTTGTTTTCCACACTGCTATCTATATTACAAATAGATCTACTTGTAAACTAAAATTAGGAGATCTTAAAAGAGCATGGCTAGATACAGAATTTGCAATGTTTGATGGAGATGACAATGTCAAGCCTTTGTTCCGTCAAGGACAGGCATACATGGCACTTAACGACATTGATGTTGTAGTTGAAAGCTTTAAGAAAGCAGTGATCTTTGAGCCAAATGATGCTGGAATAAAAAAGGAACTTGCTGCTGCTGCTTGCTCTACTTCATCTACCTTTGTGCATATTGGCTGCATGAAGACACTTGAATGGTTCTTTCCATTCTTGATTTATTTTTATTTATTTATTTATTTGTTTATTTATTATCATTATTTTTTTTATATCTTGATTGTTTCATTTTATTCTTATCATTATTAGTATTATTAGTACCATTACTATTATTATCTCATCTTAATTTTTAATAGCGCCACATGAGAACACTAATCTGCTTAGGCACTTGAAAAGGGGCCATGTGAGATTCTTAGTCTCCTTGAACTTCAGAAGTCAATACACAATTTCTTAAATAAATAAGTAAAAAGCAAATAAATAGTGATGAAGTCAAATAATTCATAAATTGCAAAATAATAATAATAATAATAATTTTGAAAGGGACACCATGTGAGGCTATAAGTCTCCTCAGGTACTAAAAACTAACAAATAGAGTTCAAGGAGTACATATTAGTACATATTTTAATCTCTTTAGACCCTAAAATTAGTACATATTTGTTTTTAAAATAATAAGAATGCAAAGATAAATATTTTAATATGTTCCATTATTTACGAAATCATCGTGTAAGAATATCATTCTCCTCGAGTGCTTGGGATCATGTGAGATTTTAATCTCCTTAGATCTCGAAAATTAGTACCTATTTGTTTTAAAAATAATAATACTACAAAAATAAATACTTTAATTAAATATTTTCCATTATTTATGAAATCATCGTGTGAGAATATCATTCTTTTCGAGTGCTTGGGATCATGTGAGATTTTAATCTCCTTAGATCCTGAAAATTAGTATATATGTGTTTTTAAAATAATAATAATGCAAAAATGAATACTTTAATTAAATATTTTCCATTATTTACAAAATCATCGTGTGAGAATATTCTTCTCCTCTAGTGCTCGCAATCATGTGTGATTTTAATCTCCTTATATCCCAAAAATTAATACATATTTGTTTTAAAAATAACAATAATGTGAAAACAAATACTTTAATTAAATATTTTCCATTATTTGTGAAATCATCATGTGAGAATACTATTCTCCTCGAGTGCTTAGGATTGTGTGAGATTTCAATCTCTATAAACCTTGAAAATAGTACATACTTGTTTTAAGATAATAATAACAATAATAATAGTAATGCAAAAATAAATATCTTAATTAAATATTTTTTTTTACAATGTGATTAAGTTTCATTCTTTATAAGCATTTTGTTTAAATTTCAAAATAAAGATTTGAAACAAAAAATTAAAAAAAAAATTAATTAAAAAGAAAAAATGAAGAGATTAAGAGAGCTAGATTAATCAGGTTGTCATAAATTAAAACACACAAACCAAATCTCAATTTCGTTTTGTTTATGAAAATTCATTTAATTTAAACTCTCCTGTTCTCATCACAAAATTTACAAATAATCAACCAATAGACACGCCTTTGTGGTTGAACTACATGGTCTTTGATCCTTATCAGGCCCTAGACTCTCATCCTAGATCAAGTCCGCCCTTTGTAAATATCTATCTATTTGCCTCCATTATTGTCATTTTTGTCTTCACTGTTTAACAGGCATGCATGTCAATAAAAAGGTAATTGAGATAAAATTAAAGGTCATATTCTATTTCAGCTGACTAATTTAAGGTAACCGTCCTTACGGATGGGTGTTGTGGGGTGCCTAACACCTTCCCCACACTCAAATAGACTCCTAAACTCATCTCCGATTTCGCAAACCATATTGCCTTTTTCTTTTTGTTTTAAATTATTTTCCAAAGTTTGTCATTCAAAATTTTGGTGGCGACTCCAAATAAATTGATTTTCAAAATTCATTTGTGGGAATCAATTTAAACTCTTTTTATTTCATCCACTGAAAGGTCAGTTACGACATATATTTTTGGATTTATATTTTTTATGCTATTTAATTTGTATTTAGAAATATAAATTTATATTATTTTAAATTTAAAAATTACTATTTTTTATTAGTCAAATTTATGTTTAATAATACCTTTTGATATTATTAAAATAATGAATGGAAAAGTATTTTGGTCATAAGATAAGTAATTGTAACTTTTGTAACTCTTGTGACTTATATGAAAAGTTATTTTAGAGTATTTTCTATTTCAAGGAACGGAAATATAAATACTATTCTTTGAAAATATAGTGTGATTACTAATTTGAATCCCTCTTAAAAAAAGAGATTATAATATACTTAAAAAAATTAATAAACAAGTTACCAAAGATGGCATGAGGCAAGAAAACAGAGTTATAGACCTTTGCCATGTTTAATGTCCATTATTGAAATCCATTACTCTATAAGAAGCATCAATATTGAACTGACATAGATTAAATATATGTGTAATGTTTAAATGCAAATCAAATTATGGGTATGAATACTTATTTGAAAAATTTTAGAAGATTATAAAGAAGACAAATAATAATCAACAAGAAAGAAAACTTATATGTAATGTAAATTCATTGTAACCATAAATTTTGTAATAGTGATAGCAATCTACATAGCCCAAGCCTTGGGTACGTAAAAGTCAAAGAGTTCAAGGAGAGAGATAAATATTTGATAAGTCAAAATTGTTCTTATGAGTCATCAGAAAAGTGGAGAAGTTATTTTTTACCGTTCAAAGTAGTTATTTTTATTTAATTAAAAAAGAATGATAACTTTCCACCTATCTCTAGAGTGCTCTGATTTAAAATTGAATATACTTATAAAATATTCCTCTTATCTTTTAGTCGGTAATACGATAGGATAATTATTGAAAAGACTTGGACTACGGGTTAAAGCCTTTACCCAATGGATTTGTGGGTAATCCAACCTATCATTGATTACCCACAAATAACTCAGACCCAATCCATTATTGGTTTATATATCTAAATTTAATTGCTTAATTAATTGATTAACCAAAATAATCGACATAATAATAAATTAATACCAATCCACATTATTTTAATATATTTCAAAAAATTAATTCAACATATTGTAGGTACATGAATTGAATACAATATATTTCACTATTGTTGAAACATGCTAAAAAGTTGATGTTATAAGAAGCAAATGTGACTCCAAAAGAGTTCAAGAAGCACGTAGGGAAAGAAGTGATGGGGGGAAGTGGACAAGTAACATTTGGGTTCAACTCGAAGAAAATGGAGAAAGAGTGGCTCTTGAGAAGTCCCACACACTGAAGTACTACAATCACAAAGCAAACGTGGATAATTGGATGAAGTTTGTGAATCATAACAAGTTTCACAACGATAAGTTCATTCGCTGTTCTAACTGCAACAAAGAGTGAAGGTTTCGTCGTCAAAGTATGGAGGGAATTAAGCACTATCACGATGCTCTCAACAACAAAACCTAGGAATGCTCTCTTTGGCCTTACGACAAGTAAGTTTGTTCCACTCAGTTTCCATGATATGAATAATTTGATTATAACATCTAAAATATATATGTGTTTAAGAATAACATGTGACGAGGAAGAAGAGCAAGAGAGTCAGAAGCTATACAGGGGATGTCCTCGTGTGAGGCTTTGTCAGGGCTACGACTACTGTAACTGTATTAGATGTCTGAAGTGCCGCTTTCCCAATTGCAATTGCCAAGAGTGCATTGACTTCATGAGTGAAGGAAAACCTTAATTAGGCTCTTCATGCTTGTGCTTGATCCTTGCTGCTCCTCGAAGGAAACAAAATGACAAAACAGTGCCATATGTTGCTTTTGTTGTCATTTTCTTTCCCTTTCCTATTGTCCCCTTCAATGAATTTCTTAACTTGTTTGACAATGTTTTAGTTTATCTTACAAGGAAAACATATCATATTTGAGGAGTTGATCTTAGTATGCCATGTTTGTTGTGCCTTGTGCTTTTGTTTTTCATTTTCAACATGCTTGCAGTTGTTGACCAAAAAAATGCTTGTAATTGATTTTATTATTAATTGATTAGTATGTGATATTTTACATTCAAAATTTAACCAAAACAATCACATAAATATTTATTATTGATTACTTGTTTTTAATGTTAAATAAAGTATATATGTTCACTTCTCAAATATTTTTTCATTTTTTTTGTTGGAATTAAGTGAATAGTTTTAATTTTAAAATGTTAATTTATCCTAATAATAATCTTAAAAGAGTATTAAAATATTTAAGATATAAATAATATACCTTCACTCATGAATTCATCCCAAATGATAATTCATCTAAAAATTAATATGGTAAATATAATAAGGTAACGAAGTGGCAAGGAAACAATGCAACAAGATAATTGCATGACGCCTTTGAAATTAACCACAATGACAAATGCTTTTTGTGCAAGACTATAAAGGTTATTTACCGTATATTCTATTTTGCCAATTTAGGATAAAATTTTTTAATATTCATATATATATATATATTAAATTTAAAAAGCCTCAGGTCAATCTTCTTGATATGTTGAGTTTAAGATAACCAAAACCCTAGAATAGATAAAAAGGGGAAGACAAAACTAGATAAGTAGTGTAAAAACTACTATTAAGACAACACAATTTTGTTGAAAATAGTGCTATGCACTAGAACAAAAATTACCTACTTTATTCTTCTAAAACATGGCCTTCATGAATAAGGGAAACGATTAAGCAAATATTTATTTTTTTACCGATTGAAACAAAAGCTTTTTAATGTATTAAAAAATTTTCGTTTAAAAAGTTAATTAATTTTATTTCCATTTAAAAGGTTTTGATAGTCAAACTTTAAAAGAAATAGATTCCATCAAATCCCTAAGAGAGTATCGATAGAATAGTGAAAGAGTCAACAAAGAGAGAGATAGAAATGACTTCTAAAGCCGCTAAATTTTACTGAAATGATGCTAGGTAAATTTAACTCATTTTTATTGGATTTATTTTTGTAATAACCTCAACGATAGATTGGGATGTCATGCATTTCATTGATTTGATTTTTTTCTCAAATTTTATTTATTCATCTTTTTTGGGAAACTCTTTTATTTTATTATTAAAAGAGCATTGGCTCAATTTTATTTTATTTTCTTTATATTAGACAAATTTGCGGGATACGCATCTCTCGTATCTCTAATATTAATTTTATTTTTCATGATATATTATTATACATGATGTTTTTTGATGTAGAGAAAGAGTCAAGCTATGAGAGCTTGGAATTAAGAAGAGGTTCTCATGGGTTGTTGAAATTATTTATTAAGATAGTGAAAAATCCTAACCTATTGTTTGAGGACTGGACATAGGCTTAGGTAGAAGCTGAACCAAGATAAACCTCTGTGTCTATTTTTCTTCCGTACTCTTCTTACATTATGCATTCATTATTTCAAGTTTGATTTGATTATTTTATTCTTGATTTAAAATGGACTTTTCAGTAAAATTATTATAACACCAAATTCACCCATTCTTGGGTGCTAGCCTTGCTCAACACATAACTTTAGAAAAATCCTTTTGGATTAGAGAACTTCATATAAGCCCCATGGTGCTCCAATTGGTTTATCATTGGGCCTTGCATTTTGACATCAAAAGCTTTCCACATGTTGCACTATATGGTATATTTAGAGCAGCAGGGTGGGAAGTGGGATGAAGAATTTTTAAAGCAGCTATTTGTCTATTGAGGACATCGTCATATGAGGTAATAGTTATACTTACTATGTAGTCCATGAGCCATGCTTGAGTATTAGTGTATGAACTTGTGAGTTGTGGTGCAAACACAAATTGAGCTCAAGTACTAAGAAGAACAACAACTCCAAAAGAGTAAACCCATCAATACTAAAGAATAATGAGGAGCATAGCTATAACCACTTAAATATTTTGCAATGACCCAACTTTATGAGAACTAAACCAAGGATTGGGATTTTTTCATGATTAAAAATGGAACTTTAGTTAAAGTCATATTGCACAGCATCATAACCAATGCTCCAAGAATTAAAGAAATTAACTAAAATATAAGGAGATAGATGCAATGTTCACCACGGATTCAAACACTACTAGTAAACTTTTACACTTAAAAAGAGAAAGAAAAAGGTTGAGATTAGTTACCTGATGCTACTATGTAGAATTATCTTCTAGTTCAAGGTCACAAAAATTTCAAAAGGTTTTAGTTACATGGATTTCTTCAATAACAGTAAGTATCATTCACCAAAATCTAAATACTAATGCCTCTCCTGCCAACTCTAACTTTCTATTCTCTTAATTTTCATAGTGGTCCAAGCAGTTATAGCAAGGCTTAAAAGTACTTTAAAATATTAGAAGAAAAAACAAAGTAGAAGAATATAAGAAAGAATACTTAGTATCATTACAAAATTTATTATTTGGCATTTGTTTCCTATTTGATTATTTTTTCTTTTGCTTTAAGAAATATATAAGTCTGTGATTGTTAGTCCTTAAAATACTTCTGAATATTTAGAAGGATTGAATGGATTTTTAGACTTTACATTTGCAAATGAAAGTGTTAGGGGAAAGTTAATATGCCCAAGTCCCAAGTGTATGTTTAAGAAATGGTAAGTTAAGGAAGTTGTGTGTGACCATTTAATTATTAAACATTTTCCCAAATGGTATATTTTTTTGGGTTAGGCATGGGGAAAGAACTAATGAAGAACTTTATGAGGTTGAACTTCAAGTAAAGCCATAAGTAAGAGATGAATCGATTGTTAAGGACAACTTATACTCAACATGGTTTGTGATGCATTTAAGGTTTATAATGATAATGAAGTTGTTCATAATGATGATGAAGTTGTGAATGAAAGGGATGGTCTAACTTCAATATTAAATGAGACATTAAATAGTGGTGTGCAAGAATTTTAGGACTTGCTTAAAGATGGATTACAAAATATATATGAACGGTGTGAAAAGTACTCAAAATTATCCTCTTTAGTGAAACTGCATCATATTAAGTGTCTTTGCGGAATAAGTAACACGGCTATGTCATTGATTCTAGACCTATTGGTCGATGCATTTGAACATGCCAAGAGTCTTCAATCCTTTTATGAAGCCAAAAAAATCATTAAAAAATTAGGTCTCAACTATACAAAAATTCATGTTTGCCCAAATGATTGCATGCTATATTAGGGGGAGGATGAAAATAGGGAAGTGTGTAAGAGGTGCAATACCTCTATATGGAAATCAAATGGTAAGGGTAAAAAGTGAAACAAGCAATCGGCAAAAGTACTTAGATACTTTTCATTGAAGCCAAGGTTGTACAGGTTGCTCATGTCTTCCAAAACTACTGAGCAAATGAGATAACATGCATTAAATAAGAACAATGATGGCCTGATGAGACATATGAGGGATACTGAGGATTGGAAGAGATTTGACTTAGCAAATCCTCATTTTACCTCAGATCCACATAATATGCGCTTAGATTTATCCACAAATGGTTTTAATGCCTTACAATCTTCCACCCTGGATATGTATGAAGGAAAGCTCTTTTATTCTCTCTATGATTATTTTAGGGAAAATAGCACCAAGAAATGTATAGATGTGCATCTACTACCATTAGTAAAAGGGTTAAAAGATCTATAGGATGTCAAAGTGGAACCATATGATTCCTTCTTTAAGGATGAATTTAATATGTGTGTTGCACTGATGTGGACTATTAGTGATTTTCTAGGACTTAGAACTTTATCTGGATGGAATGTCCACACCAAGTTGGCATGTCCCAATTGTAATTTTAACTAAACTCCTGTTCGTCTTCCTCATAATCTGAAGTGGTGTTTTTTGGGTCATAGTCATTATTTAAGCCTAGGTCATAAATTAAGATTGGCCTAAAATCAATTTGATGGAAAGAAAGATAGGAGAAGTCTTCCAAAGGCAATTACTATCTCCAAAATTTTAAAGCAGCTTGCAAATGTTAATGTGGTATTTAGAAAAGATGTGGAAGTTGAAGTTCATGGAAGAAGAACTAGAGGAGCATGTGGCAGTGAAGGTAACACTCAACAATGGCATAAGAAAAGTATACTTTTCTAGCTTCCTTATTGGGCAAACTATTTATTATGCCACAATCTTGATATGATGCATATTGAGAAAAATGTAAGCAACAATGTGCTTTTCACTTTGTTGAATGAGCCTAAACGTTCAAAATATCATTTAAATGCATGAAGAGACATGTAAGAAATGGGTATTAGGCCTGAACTATGTCTAAATGATAATGGGAGATATTCTCAAGCTTTATTCACCTTGACAAATGCAAATAAGGATGTTTTTCTTAGGACTTTTATAAATATCACATTCTATATGGTTATTCAAGTAACATTTCTAGGTGCATTGATTTAGGACAACGTAAGATTGGAGGGTTAAAAAGTCATGACTCCCATATTCTTATGAAGCAACTCCTACCCTTAGCAATGGGGACGACACTTCTCAAAGAAGTATCTGCAATTCTAATTAACTTATGTGCTTTTTTTACAAAGTTGTGTAACAAAGTATTAAGTGTGAATGAACTTGTCCCACTCCAAGATAGGGTTGTTCTTACATTATATCATTTGAAGATGTTATTCCCACCTTCAGTGATGGTTCATTTGACTATACACCTTGTTCAAGAAGCAAAGCTTGGAGGTCCAGTGCAATATAGATGTATGTACCCTATCGAAAGGTAAATTGTTACTATTTTATACTTAATTGTTCCCCATTAATTTTAATTACATTTTGTTACAACAAAATAATTTGTTTAATAGGTATCTAGGAAAGTTAAAATCATACATACATAATAGGGCTCAGCCTGAAGGCTCAATTGTTGAAGTATATGGCTCATGAAATTTTAAATTTTGTTCATGATATTAAGATGGAGTCAAGACAGTGTTTAATCGACTTGGGCACGTAAACGATCAGCCTAATGTTGGATCATCCAATATAGACACCTTGTTTCCATGTATTAGAAGACCCATTAGTGGTTTTGAATACTTTACTCTATTTCCTACAAAGAAATTACAAGCACATCGTCATGTGCTAACCAATTATAGATAAATTGACCTGTTTCTTTAGTAAGTGATTTGTACATATGGAAATTAGTACTTTCATATGCATTTCCATTAATATAATTTCTTTTATATGTCATATAGGGAAATTAGAGATCATGTCAGGAGACTATTATGAAGTTGCATAGGGTCTTCTACTGAGATTGATGAAAATGTTCATAGAGAATTCATTTGATTGTTCTGTCATCATGTGAGTTCATATTTACTCTTAACTATTGTTTCCTTGCTAAGTAATTCAATAACATGCTTATTTGATTAATTCTAGGTATGAAATGATATTAACGGATCCCATTTAGTTGATATGCAACTGTTGGCCCTAGGTCCACTTGATACAGCAAGGAGATATATTGCTTACAATGTCAACTATTTCAAATTTAAAACAATGGAATGAGATTCAGAGTTAAAAACTCAAAATAGTAAAGTCTTTGGGACTTTCAAGACTAGAAGCTATTCAAGCAATAGTGATGGTCAAATGAGCTTTGGAGGTGTGTCGTACTATGGAAAATTGGTAAACAACATTGAATTAAATTATCATGGTCACTTTAATGGCTACCTTATTCAAATGCATGTAGGCTAATGCAACTAAACATAGAAGGATTATAACTGATGAATCATGATTCAAGTCCATCGACTTCTCATGGTTGATACATATAGGTGACAATGAAGATGATGAGCATACATCCAAGTTTTAGAAGCTTAACAAGTATATTATGTTGATGATAAGTTAGATAAGAATTTGAGTTTTGTTGTCCATCTAAAGCCTCAAGACTTGTATGATTTGGGTGATGAAGAGGAGGTTATCATTTATGTTAGTGAGTCATTCCAACCTCAACACTTAGAAATTATATTTCTACAGTTCAAAGTAAACTAGAACTTATCGAGGTAGTGTTTTCAAAATTATTGATCATGTTGTTTTGCATCTTGCTTTAACTATGCATATTAATAAGGTATATTGTAGTCTATTATATGTGAATCAATGTTTCTTGTACTTTAACTATGAATATTGATGTTGGCAGTGGTGGACTCATATTTTTCTTATCAGAATAAATAAGAATTCTAAAGATGAACAGTACATCAAGAAGTGTAAAGTAGGTAGGGGTGGTGGTTCCAAGAGCAGTGGAAATCCTATGTCTAACATAACCCATCAAAAGTTCCAAGACTTAACTTCCATATTGTCTTACTTGATGTTCATAAAGACCTAAAGAAGTTAATGTACAATCTGAATAGCCATAAGAGAATGAACAACTTGTAACATAAGATGTCCCCCCACAACGACATCAGACACAAGCTTGGATCATTAATGTTATTGGTATGTAAATGTCTAATTTTGCAAAGGTGTGAAAATTTGTGTAATTTCGAAGATTATTATTTTCCAACAACAAATCATAATGGAGAAATTTGCACTCAATCATTAAGTGTGCATGATGCATGGTTCCTTTCAAGTGGGCACCAGATTATAGTCTCGTTCAATCTCATTAAGCAGTTAGAGATAGATGTGGGTTGTTAGGTGTTTTCTTAAGCAGCGTTGCTAAGGATTTTGGTGTATTTCCAATAAGTTATAAGGATTGGAGGCTTATACCTTCTAAGCACAAAAAACAAATGTATAAAGATACTATACAAGTAAAGCCACATTCTTTGTTTTTGCATCAGTGTTTGGTACTGCCCCTTAACCATTATATCATATCCTATAAACTAAGTTTGTGCTAAATGTTGATGTCCGCAAAAGGTATGTATTACAATCTATTAGAAGTAAATGGAAGAGTGCACAATGTGACTATTATAAGAATAATGGGACTTGCACTCAGGAAGGATTATCCAAGATGTCCTAGATAATATAGACAAGGATTAGTGGACAACTTTCATTGATTATAGACATTATCAGAGGACTCAGTGAAGACATACTTTTCTTAAAGTTACATATGAACTTAGTTGATTATACTAATATGTTCTATTCGATCACCTGGAAATTGCTGTAAACAATAAACAAAATCAAAAGAAGTTGACAATGCCACAACTAGTGCATCTAAAAGCCTTGCACGAGGAAGACTAAGATCATATTTTAAGATACTTAACATCTCTCTTTAAATTTGTAGGAAGTAGAGTATGTAAGGCCAATTACAAGAGGAGATTTATGGACTACAGTCCACAAACATTTCGATGGATCATATGTGTATGAGGAGACGATAGTTGTTGGTATGATTTTTGAATTATGTGTAACTATGGTGTTTAGATAAGCTATAGTTGAAATGATCTATTCTTTAGATGATTTATTTCTTCTCGTTTAAATTTTTAGAAAAAAGAATTGTTGAAATTGAGTAATAAGACATTGCATCACAACCAATTTCAGTTAATGATGCATTAGCCAGTGCCTTAGGAACTTGAAAGCACCATAGACAAGTGCATGGGTTTGGCTTGGGAGTTTGCCCAACTTAAGTATTCAGACACCATGGACGCTCATCCTTTAATCCTTCTTACAATGAGCTACAAAGTGAGTTGACATTGCTTAAGCAGAAATGGTAGAAAAGAGGATAAGATGGTGGAAAGAGATGCAAAGGATGTAGAAAGAGATGTGCAAACATATCAATTAGATGCAAGGATAGCTTTCCTCCTTCAAAGTTTTCATGGTCAAATGGTACCTAAGCTTGCTACCTTACAATGTACAAGAGTAATTTTCAGCATTTTCTCTTGTTCAAGTTAATTTTCATGCATCTTAGTACTTGTTATATCATTGCTTGTTACTCACTTATTTGAAATTCAAGTACCAAGTGATCAAAATAGTGGACATGTACCACGGGAATGCAACTCATTCTTCACATGGATCAAGTGCATTTGATAAGTAGTTTAGGTGAACTATAATTCTACTATTATGTATTTGGATATTTTTATATGTATATAATGGTATTATGTTGGTTGGGCATTATCCTGGATGGACAACTTCTCTTGTTCAAATGAAATATTATTAATTAGTTGAATTTTAGTTGCTTAGAGTTGTTTTTTAATGGATTTACAGCTTCTTATGACAAAAAAACTATATAATTAGCGTATGGTATTGCTTTAAAAAAATTTTACTAGCAACGGTTAAAGATGTCATAACAAATAATTATGATCTAACAATAGTTATAATATGACCTAACCACAATCACGATTATAATTATCCACGGTTAGGATAACAACTTAACCATAATATAAAAAACCATGGTTTAACCCTTGGCCCAACCACGGTTATATAAAAACCATGGCTAAACCCATGTCCTAACCATAATTTTAAAACTGTGGTTATGACATGGCCTAACCATTGTCCTCTCTATAATGTAAAATAAATGTCCTAGTTCCTTCTTCATGGTTGGTTCTACCATGTTTTTGACAACCGTGGTTAAACCATAAAAAGACAGTGGCTAGGACATAGTTTTTTGTAATGATTTAATTCTCAAGTAATGTTATATTGTAAAATGAGTTTATTTACAAAAACACAGAAAATAATGACTTTTCTTACAATAAAATACTTGTATTAGTCCAAGCATGAATCTTAAGTTATTAAAATGGTTAGGGAAAACTATAATTACATACTTACAATATTGAAGGCAAATCAAGAAAATGTTGATCAAGATTAAATTGGATTCTTCTTCTCAACAGCCTCATCAGTCACATGTTAGTCCATGCTAGTGGTTCACTTAACAGCAAGGACTATATTAAAAAAAAAAAGATTAAATTAGATTCTTTTCCTTATTAGCCTCATATTCTTTTTCTCAGTAGCCTCATCCAAGCATAAATCTTAAGTTATTAAAAAGCTCAGAGAAAAGTATAGTTGCATGCTTACTTATAACGTTGAAGGCAGATTAAGAAAATGCTAATCAAAATTAAATCAAATTCTTGGACGCCCACTTCTTCTTCTTCTTCTTCTTCTTTTTCTCTACACACTACCCTTCCCTTTTTGCCCACTTAATGTATACTATTTTTCTTCTACTGCTTGCTCATGAGGCAGCCTTATTAGTCACATGTTAGATTACGTTAGTGGTTCACTTAATAGCAAGGACCATATTGAACCAAATTGAAACTATAACGAGGGATTAGAAGAAAAATGAAGTGTAAGAACCAATTAACATACTTAGGTAAACTATAAAGAATAAATAAAGTCTATTTGGCATACATGGATTAGTCCATGCAAGTTAGTGGGTTAAATGGACCAGCCTGTTTAACCCACATTAGGCTATGTTTGTATAGATGTCTTAAGAGGGAATGACAAGAAATGGAATGGCCAAAATGGGTTAGACTTATGTTTAGATTTGTTTTTTAAGGTAGAATGAGATGGCAAGAGAGGGACATTAAAACCCCTCCTTACCATCCAAAACCCCAATTTTGGTATCCCTCAAAATTAGGGGGTCAAAGATGAAAAAGAGTGGTACAAGAAATTAAATTATTAAAACGCACATATCTTATTAATTACAATTATAGTTATAACTAAATGAGATACTCCATTGCCTTTATCATCATCATTGTGCTTCTTCTGTGATTGAAAAATGATAGCATTCTTTCATAATTGAACAATGATGGCATCAAAATCTTTCCTCATGGTGCATATATCATGAATAATTTTAGTGCATGTATCCTTAAGTTACTATCAGAATTAGGCGATAATATTAGTGATTTCCTAGGCTAGTCACTTTCATAGCTTTTATTCCTTTTTTTTTCATGATTTACATTTTTCAATATCAAAGGCCAATGTTCTTACTATCATTTTATTAACTTTCATTCAATGACCAACTTAAATAAAATTATGATAAATATACAATTTTTAGTGACAATTTAATAATAAAATTCTACAAAATTCCTTCAAATTCTGTTACTTTTTTTTATATATAAATTCATTGCCATAAAAGACAAATACAAAAAACCTCTCACTCTCTCATAATCATAATCATGTATAATGAATTCAATAATGAAAATATGTTAGCCCAGGCAACCAATATGCAAGAGGGGGTGCATTGGTCATTTACAAAATTTCTATTTCTTTTCAAACTTGCTTTGCATAAATTCTTATTATGAATTATGCTTAGAAGAGTATGATATAAAGCAACAATTATATGAATCAATGAAGGCTTAATGTGGATGCTTAGGGTATATATATATATATGAACACTTCAAGTGTAATATCAATAATAAATGCATAGCATAGATATGATAATTCAAAATATAAAAAGTATAGGGATAGAGAAAGCTAACTTAGTGACTTATCCTGGTTCGGCTCCAATCCAAGCCTACGTCTAGTCCTATAGAACTTCTTGAGATTTTCCACTATCTTAACAATTAATTATAGTAACAACAAGGGAGAACCTCTCTCTTAATCTCAAATCCTAAGAATAACCTCTTCATTACACATAAATAAGGGAACCTCCCCATTTACCCAAGCACGCCCTTGCTTGATTTCCTCAAGGAACCTCCTTGGACTTCTCTCACTCAAAGAAGAAAAGAATACAAATGAATAACCTTTCTCAAAGAAGTAGATATACAAATGAAGCTCTAAGCACTCAAATGACAAAGAATTTGCATGTTTGACTTAATGATGTTTGTTTCTCTCACAAAGATGATATAACAAGTTAAAGATCACATTCTAGCATTTGGTTATACTAAAAAACATGTTTAAAAGGTCATATTATACGTAGATCAAGATGAGATATAGCCGTTACATACCTAAAAGAGTCATTATTTACTTTTGAAAACTCTTTCAAGGAGCAACCAATTGATTGTCGAGGCATCATAATCTACTACTCTTCAAAATTTGACCATTAGTTTGAATCTGGGACTAACCAGTAAACTATTAGAGGCTAACTAGTCGACTACCCACTGTCTATGCTGTACTAGTCAACTTGCCACAGGTGACCAATTTACTGGTCACATATAATGACATAGTCCCAATTTCAAATGATTATAAATTTCACAGTTGAAGTCCATTTTAAATGCACAACTTACTATTGGAAAGCTCTTGAAGTATATTTTCCAATGAAATAAGTTTCATATCAAAACTCAATATATTTTTGGAGATATGATTAAAAGAGTGACCAAAGGTCAAAATACAATGTTATTTAGAATCCATATATCACCACTCAATTTTATATGGTCATAGCTTTTTCATTTGAACTCCATTTTAAGTGAATGACCTATCATTGAAAAGTTCTTTGACTTTATTTTCTAACGAAAAAAGTTTCATAACAAAATACCATATGATTTGTGAGATACAAGTAAAATAGTGACTAAAGGTCAAAAACGATTCTAAGTAAAACCTATATCTCATTATCTTTTAAGTTCAAGCTTATATTTTGAGAACCAAAATATCTGGAGCCAATAAATGCAAATCTAAATCATTGAATTTCATAAAATTATACTTAGCCTATTAAAATTGGTTAATCAAACATTGCATCAAATTTACCCAAATTATGTTTTTCATTATTAAGCACAAAACATTTACAGCCAAATACAAGTAAATGGGAAATATTAGGCTTTCTTCCTTTGTATAATTCACATGGAGTCTTTTTCAAAATAGGTCTTATCATTGCTCTATTCATAACATAACATGTAGTATTTACTGCATCAGTTCAAAAATGCTTTGGAAGATTACTTTCATTTAACATAGTTTTAGATATTTCCTCTAGAGTTCTATTCTTCCTTTCTGGAACTCCATTTTGTTAAGGAGTTCTTAGCATTGAGAAATTATGTTCAATTTCATTATCATCAGATACCTCCATAAATAGGTTATTTTCAAATTCTCCACCATGATCACTTCTTATTCTCACAATAGTCATGCCTTTTTCAATTTGAACGAACTTTGCTAGTTTCAAAAAAGATTTAAATGTTTGATCTTTAAGAGACAAGAAAATGGTCCAAGTGAATCTAGAAAAATCATTTACAATTACTAGTACATAATAATTTCCTCTAAGAATCATAGTCCTAGAAAGTCCAAAAAGATCCATGTGAAGTAATTGTAATGGTTTAGTTGTAGAGATAATTCCTTTTGCTTTAAAGGAGCTCTTAATTTATTTTCTCTTTTAACATGCATCACTAAGTCTGTTTTTATCAAATTTCAATTTGGGCAATCCAACAATAAGGTCTTTATTAGCAAGCTTTTCAAAGAGATTTATACTAGTATGAGTAAGTCTTCTGTGCTGTAACCAACTATCATCATCGACACTTATTAGACATTGTGAACACCCCACCTAAAATAATAATAATAATAATAATTATAGTAATGATAATAAATAAAATTTAAAATTTAAAAATTTAATTAATTAAAACAAAATTGCAAAAAGCAAAAGATAAAAGTAACATGGGAAAAGCCAAATATGAAACCAAAAATATTTAAAGGAAAAATTCAAAATATATATTTGAAGTAAAAACATGAAAATCATCTTGCAAAAAAAAAAAAAAGAATGGGGTTAACAAATTTGTGAATTAATCCAAATACAAAGAGGAGAGAAAGGCCACCTAATTAAAATAAAAATGCAAACTTGCTCACTTGCTCTCACACACTCTCACTTGCTCACACTCATACATTCCCACTCCCATGTGCACACACTCACGGACACACACACCACTAAGAAACAAAAGGACACAAGGAAGGCTGAAAAAGCAAAAAAGGAGCAGGAGACATGGGAAGAAAAGGAGGGTTTGTTGCTGAAAAGTGGGAGGCAGCAGAAGCAATGGTAGTGGCTGAAAAGGGAGGCAATATGCATCAGAAAAAAAAAGGAAGAGAGCAGAAAAAGAGGAGAGGCTGGAGGCTTAAAAGGCAAGGCACTGCTGGACCGTGGTAGGGGAGAAAAAAGGGAAGAAGGCTTGAGGTTTAAAACCAAGAACGAGTTGAGACCGAGGGAAAAAAAAAAAGATAGGCCTAGAAGGGGAGAGTTTGAAGGCGTTTGAACGAAAAATGAGAGGATTTGAAGGGAGAAAAGGGAAGAGGTGCTAAACAGTGAGAGGGAAGGAAGTAAACAGAGGGAAGAGAGGAAAAGAGTGAGCTATGGTTAGTGAAGACGAGCTGAGGCAGCATGAAAGAAAGAGAGCAAACTGAGAGATGAGCAGGAGGTGCAGGCTGCGATGGGAGAGAAGTAGAACGAGTTGAAACCGAGGAGGTAATGAGCTGAGAACCGAGGAGAAAATCTGGAAGCTAAAAACTAGGGAGAGCTGGAACCGAGAAGGAAGAGCTGAGGCTGAAACCATTTCCCCTGTTTCAGACACTGTGAACAGAGACGAACAGAGAGAAAATGAGCTGAAGGTGTCTGCCAAGTTTCCTTAGTTTGCTGTTCCCTTTTCTGGTTTTTCTGTCTTTAGTTTTGTTGTCTGATCTGTCATGAATGCATGTAGAAGATTAGCTGTTATCCATCCATGTCTGCTGTTAGGTTGCTTTTGACAGAAGATGAGCAAGAGTGCATCAACGTATATATATATATATATATATGTATATGTCCACGTCTGTTTCTGCATCTGTGTGTTTCGTTGTATGAGAACAAGAAAAAGAGAGCAAGCAAGAGTGCATCAACGTATATATATATATATATATGTATATGTCCACGTCTGTTTCTGCATCTGTGTGTTTCGCTGTATGAGAACAAGAAAAAGAAGGCAAGGAGGAGGGTAGCAATGTATGTATATATGTATACATATATGTCCATGTATATTTCTGCATCTGTGTGTTTCAGTGTATGAGAACAAGAAAAGAAAGCAAGGAGAAGGGCAGCAACGTATATATATATGTATATGTCCACGTATATTTCTGCATCTGTGTGTTTCGATGTGTATGAGAACAAGAGAGAAGAGAGAAAGCAAGGAGGAGTGCATCAACGATATATATATATATATGTGCATATGTCCATTTGCATCGGTGTATGTTTCGATGAGTATAATAAACAAGAAAGAAGAGAGAAAGCAAAGGGGGAGTGCATCAACGTATATATATATATATATATGTGTGTGTCTCGATATGTATATAGGCAAGAAAAAAAAAGAACAAGAAAGAATGCATTGGTGCACATCAGTGTGTATATATACATATATATGCTCATATGTATGTGTGCTTAGGTATATATATATATAAGGTGCAAAAGAAAGAATGAATTGAGAAGAGGTTTTTTTTTGGAGGATATCTACAGGTATATGTATATACATATCCGTATATATATATATATATATATATGTATGTACATGAATATATAGGTGCATGCATGGTTAAACATACACAAGGTAACGAAAAATGAACCAGTAGAAAGTTGTTTTGTTCTCATTTTTGTCATATTTGTTATGGTTGTGTTGTTTTGTTTTATTATTATTATTATTATTATTTTATGTGACTACAAGACTAATCTTGGTCCCATGGGTAAAGTTTTATGAAATTTATCGTGTGAGAATTTTGTTCTCCTTGATTGTATGGGATTATGTGAGGTTTTAACCTCCTTAGATCCCTAAATTGGTACACATTGGTTTTAAAAAATATAATAACTAAATATTGACTTTAATTAAATATTTTTCCTTATTTATGAAATTTATGTGTGAGAATTTTGTTCTCCTCGATTGTATGGGATTATGTGAGGTTTTAACCTCCTTAGATCCCTAAATTGGTACACATTGGTTTTGAAAAAAATAATAACTAAATATTTACTTTAATTAAATAATTCCTATTATTTATGAAATTTATCGTGTGAGAATTTTGTTCTCCTTGATTGCATTGGATCACGTGAGATTTTATTCTCCTTAGATCTCTAAAATTAATACATATTTGTTTTAAAAATAATAATAACTAAATATTGACTTTAATTAAATATTTTTCATTATTTACGAAATTATCGTGTGGAAATATTGTTCTCCTTGATTGCATTGGATCATGTGAGATTTTAATCTCCTTAGATCCTAAAATTACTATATTTGTGTGTTTTTTTAAAAAAATAATAATATAGAATCATACGAAAATAAATACTTTAATATCCTCCATTATTTGCGAAATCATCGTGTGAGAATATAGTTCCCTTCGAATGCTTGGGGTCGTGTGAGATTTTAATCTCCATAAACCCTGAAAATTAATACGTACTTGAAATAATAATAACAATAATGATGATAACGCTAAAATAAATGCCTTAATAAATTTTTTTAAAAGAATTAGTTCTTTCTTCATAATCACTTCATTTAAATCACAAAATAAAGATTAAAATTCCAAAAAAGGGGAGAGAGAATGAAGAGATCAGGAGAGTGGGAGTAATCAGGTTGTCGTAAATTAAAACACATAAACCAAATTTCAATCCTATTTTGTTTACAAAAATCTGTTTAATCTAAATCTTCCTGTACTCATCACAAAATTCACAAATCATTAACCAATAAACATGCCCTTTAGTCGAACTATGTGGACTTTGATCCTTATCATGGGGTACGTAGGCCCTAGGCTTTCATCCTAGGTCAAGTCCGCCCTTTGTAAATATCTGTCTGTTAGCTTTCATTCTAACTATTTTGTCTCCTCTGTTTAACGGGCATGTATGTCGATAAAAGGGTAATTAAGATAAATTTAAAAGCCATATTCTATTTCAGCTAACTAGTTTAAGGTAACCGTCCTTATGGATGGGTGTTGTGGGGTGCTTAACACCTTCTCCACACTCAAATAGACTACTGAACTCATCTCTGATTTCGCAAGACCCTGTTGCCTTTTTTCTCTTTATTTTAAATCGGTTTTCCAAAGTTTTCCGTTAAAAATTTTGGTGGCGACTCCAAATAAATTGATTTTCAATATTCATTTGTGGGAATCAATTTAAAAACTCTTTTTATTTTATTATACCGAAAGGTCGGTTACGACAGACATTTTGAATTAGTAGAGGGAACATCATCTAAGTCAATAACATATACATTATTAATTCTATGTCTTATTAATATGGTTTTCTTTTATTCTATATTTTCAACCAAACAATGCTTTGAATCAAAGATTACTCTACTGTTTTTATCACATAATTGACTAATGATAAGAAGATTATGATTCAATCATTCAATAAGAAGCACATTATCAATGGAGGTAGAAGAGTTTTGACCAACTTTTCCAATAAAAGTAATTTTTCCTTGTCTGCTTCCTCCAAATGTGACATTTCCTCCATTCATTGGTTGAAAGGAAATAGGCTTAGATTTGTCTCCAATCATATGTTTAAAGCAACCACTGTCCAAGTACCACTTGACTCCAGTAGACTTCATACACACCTGTGGAAGCATTAAGTTTTATTTTTAAGTACCTAATTCATGTTGGGTCCTTGAATGTTAGTTGTTCCCTTGGAAACCCTTGCTTTCCTTGCTTCCAAAATTTTATTCTTTCTATAAGGGCAAGTATATGATCTATGGCCTTTTTTACCATAGTACAAACACGTAATGAATGGAGTACTAGTAACAACTACTAAAACAATGAAATTCTTATAATATTTGTATCTCTTATTAGAATTATACCCAAGACCTGCCTTATCAAAAATACATCTTCACTTTCCTAGCAAAATGTTTAAATTATCTTTCCCTTCAGTGAACTTTTCAAGAGAGTTCATCAACTTTTTCTTTTCTTTTTGCAAAAGTTCACAATTACAAGCAACTTTATTTTTTAAAGAAAGATACTCTTCCCTAAAACTTATGTAGTCATGCTCTAATGTCTCAATTTATTTTTCTAAGGATGCCTTTATCTGAAGCAGTGAGCTATTCTCTTTTTTCTCCTTTCCAAGATTGTTTTTTAGAGAGAGAATTTTCCTTTTTAAAAGTTTCAAGGTTTTAGCTATCTTAAGAAATTCATAATGTAAATCATTAAATGCATCTTGTAGTCATTCATAAGAAGGGATAGAGCTTATCTCATCTTCATTAGCCATCATATAAAGGTTGGGTTCTTCATTTTCTTCATCAACTGAATCTTCGTCACTTTCTCCCCAAATAGCTAATAGGTATGCTTTCTTCTTTTCTTCTCCTTTCCTTTTTCTATGTTGTCTTGCTTTCTCAGAAATTAAGAACATTCCTATTTGATGTGTCCTGGCTTTCAGCATATAACATATGGGAAGTGCTTTGGCTTCTTGACTCCTTCTAGTTGACCTCCTTCCATTGATTCATCTACTGTTAAAGAATCTTCGAAACTTTTAAATAAAGAGACTAAGAGTTTCTTCATTAATTTCATCGAGAGAGTCATCATTGCAGTCTTCCTTATCTTGATACATTGATGATGAGACTTTGAGAGCAAGACCCTTTTTCATTTTGTCTTGTTCTTCAAAGAGTTGCTTCAATCTAGGTTCATACCCTTAAAGGTTCCCAAAGATAGCAGTAACAGATTTTATTGATGGCCCTTTAGCATCTTCAATAGTTGTTACTTTTGGTTTCCAATCCATGGGAAGCACCTTTATGATTTTGTAGGTTTAATCAGTTCATGAGTATGGGTATATCTTCCCCAATGCTACTAAATGAGTCATAATGTGAGTAAAATGAATTTAGATTTATTTAATTGTTTCTCCAAGATTCATTTTGAATAACTCCTAATGTTGTGTGAGATTATGAATCTTGGATTCCTTTACACCTGAAGTTCCCTCGTGGGCCATTTTTAAAGCCTCCCACATCTCCTTTGCACTCTCACAATTTGAGACTCAAATATTCTTCCTGATTCAATGCACTTGTGAGAATAAGCTTGGCTTTATTATTCAGCAAAACTTTTCTTCATTCTATATCATTCCATTCACTTTTGGGTTTGACAGAGGTTTTGCCTTCTTCAACTTTTATAGGCACATATGAACCTTCCTTAATTACTTCCTAAAGGTCAATGTCAACAGCCTCAAAGAAAATTTTCATCCTTAGTTTCCAATATATGAAATTTTCACTATTAAAACTAAGAGGTTTTGAAATAGACAGTCCATTAAGAAAAACATTAACCCCAAGTCCAGCTATTTAAACTCTTGATATGGTTAAGCCCTTAATTAAGAGCCCAAGCTCTGATACCAATTGTTGAACAAGGCTAGCACTTAAGAGGGAGTAAATTGGGCATTATAAAAATTTTACTAAAAAACTTCACATTAATTAAAAAAAATAAAACAATCAAATCAAACTTGAAATAATGAATGCAGAATGTGAGAAGAGTAAGGGTGAAGAATAGACATAGAGATTTATCTTGGCCCACCTTCTACCCAAGCTTAAGTCCAGTCCCTAAGCAACCTATTGGGATTTTTCACTATCTCAATAAATAATTACTACAACCCAGGAGAATATTTCCTTAATCCTAAGCTTTCACAGCTTGACTCCTTCAAGGAATCTCCTTGAACACTATCAGGGATATACTCCCCCTCAACCTAAGCTCTCTTTTAGCTTGACTCCTTCAAGGAACCTCCATGAGCTTCTCTATCGCAAGAAAGACAGAAATACAAATAATGAAAAATCTAAAATAGAGTGTATGATACAATGCTACACTAATAAGATAAAGAGTTTATAAGAAGATAAAAACTAATGATATAATCACTTTTGAATGTTTTCTTATTGATTCAGAGTCTATAGGTTTTGTTTCTATAGATTAAGGTCCAATAGATCCATTAGGAGTGAATGGGAAGTCAAAGATTTCAAAATATATCCATTATAAATCCATTATAACTTGTCTGCCATCAACCAGTTGACTGTTCTCCACTAAGCAGTTGACTGCTCCTTCTTTCCCTCTTAAAATTTCAAATTCTAAAGCTTGACAGTTGATTGCTCACCCTTAGCTAGTTGACTGGTCATTCACATAGAGTTCCCAGTTGATGGTCTTAAGGTTGGTAGTAGACTGGTGCTTGATCTGAGTGTGGCCAGTCGAATGCTGGCAAATGGCTAGTCGATAAGTGACTCACAAAGAGCTTCTAGTCAATCAAGGCTCAAGTTGGCAATAGACTAGGCTTAGAGGGTGACCGGTCAACTATTAGCTAGTGACCAATCAACTGCTCACTCACTGAAAGCTCTTATTCAACTAGACAAGGCCTGGCAGCTGGCTGGTAAGGGGGCTAGTTGACTACTGGCATGTAACTAGTCGACTAGGGACTTCTAGAGTTCCCTAAATCAACTTTTTCTTAACCTTTAAGACCTAGAACCAATCTTACATTCATTTTACATAATTCTTATTTGCTCAATATCATTTACAAAGGTTCCTAAAATATAATAATACATTGAAAACATCAAGGACCTGTGTAATATATAGGAAAAACTTTTCTTCTTGTGTTTGTTATCATCATAACCTTGGTTTTCAGTAAATGGGCTCAACATAATTGTCTAATCACATATATCTAATCTGTTGAAAAAAAAATTGGTGATTGCAATATGTGTGGTAACTAAAATTAATCTAGATTGATGATTGCATAGTTCGTTTAACTATATATTTCCTTCAATAAATACAACAAATTCATAGTATTGGAAATTATAGGTTGGATTCACAAAGATTCTCTTTATTTTTATTTTTTAAAATCTAGTCAATTGATGAAAGGATAATAAGAAAACGTTGCATATAATCCTATAACTTGTTCATAATTTCATTTTAACTTCTAAACTCTTAACCGAAGAGGAAAAGATTCTATAATTATTTGTCTTTTCCTTGATTTCTCTAAAAAAAATGTAGTTAATCAATTTCATTTTGTCTTATACATAATTATTGGCTCTTATAAAAAAAAAATTGTGATGGAATAAACATGAAAGAGAAAAGCAAAGTTGCAAGACGATGGTGAACATGGAAAAAAAACATGGTATAATGAAGTAAAGTTAAAAGGGATCATAAGGTTTAAGAAAGGAGAAGAGAGTTTTGAAGTGGAATATAGGTGCACCAACCTAAGATATGGAGGCTTCATTAGGAGGCTTCTAGTTAAAGCCAATGGTCAATTCTTGATCACTTGCCATTGCTTTGAAGGCTTCAAATTTGGCAAATATAACACTAATTATAGGAAGAAAGGGACAAACTAGGCACGATAGAATCTTTTTAAAAAAATCATATGTTGTCTTAAAATCAAACATGTTCCATGGTTAGTATAAATAGTGTGGTATACGAAACACATCTTAAATTTCTGTAAAGGCCTCAATAATAAAATTATAAAACTAATCCTAAATAAAAATATATCACATAATAGTATTTCAAAACCAATTGTATGTTTGGGAAGATCCTACAGAACCATTAGATATCATAAACAGAGCTAGCCTAAGGCTAATATAATAAGAACATAGCTATTACCTGTCATGAGCTTCAAGTTCAGAATATTCAAAATAATGGCCTTAAGCCTTGGACAGAGTATCATAATAGAGACATCATGCACAATCATATCAAAATGCAAATCTTAATGCAATATGACTAACTTCTATCGTCATTAATTACAAGGTCCTATTTGGATGTATTCCCAAAATTTCATTAACATACATAAGTCCATAATCAAAAATCAAATTTTCATAAGTTCAGAATCTGACTTATTCATGAAGACACATAAAAGTAATCCAAATTTTAGAATTCCAATACACTGTATAGATGTAATCAAATATCTTCATAATTAAAATGTCGAATATTTCATGAATATCAAACCAAAATACTTTACCATACAAATAGAGAAGTTTAAAAGTTCAGAAATATTTTAACTCAAAAAACTTAAAATCAAAGAAATTCAAAAATGCAAAGTGATAAAATCCACTAATAATCTTACCCATTTTTACCATACCATTCAATGTTAATTCATGGGATTTTATGAGATTTATTGAGCTTAAATACATGATTTGAAAATATTTTGTGGTAATATGGGATTTGAGGCAATTTCATGCAAAATGTACTTTGTAAGGGTAAAATTGTAATTTTTCTATTGATTTGACTCAATTTAATTAATTGGAGAATATGGGATATTATAATATTCAAATTTTTGAATTACATGTCAAAGTCAAAGGCAAGATTGAAGAAATTACAATCAAGGACCAGGAGAATCAGAAAATTGTAAGGAAGGGCCAAAACCACTTGTTGTGTTTTTCACCCACGGCGAACTCATCCCAACCTACAAAATTTTATAATTCATATCTGAACCCAACTACAAGAACCTGACCCATCCCACCTCTTTCTAGCTAATAGGGTTCCTTTTGAAAGGAGGGAGCTATTAAAGTACGGAAGAAGACTTAGATACTCATCCCTCTTCACTTTCTCCTCTTATCTTTTCATCTATCCATCATTTTTCTATCCTTCTATAGTTGCTCTTGGTGATTTGGAGCTTGTTGAAGCCTTTCTAATCACCATGAGTAGCTAAACATCGCTTACCTAGAGGAGATTTAATGAGTTATGACCTTGGAACATCAACTTAAGATTTTTTCTTAATCTTTTCCATCATTTCCTTCTTGTAGTCATTGTATCTTGGTTAGACCATTTTGATTACATCGATAGGTTAAACTATATTGCTATAAATTCTGTGTTATGAATTAGGTTCTTAGATTTTTGCTTTGATGTGTGTTTTGAAAGGGTTATTGCTATATTTGATTGTAAAGGTATTTGGGTTTGGTATAATCTAATATATTTTATGATTGATTGTAGTAGTTTTGTAGCACTTGCTTAAGTTGTTCAAGTTGTCTTCAAATCTTTACATTGATCTCTCATTAGTGCATTAAAGAGGATAGTTAATGTTGTTATGAGCCTTTAGGTTAAAGGTTTCATAAACAAATTAATTTACCTAGTGTTTAAATGGTATTTCAAACCACTTGTGGAAATGGTTTTCTATAAAAACTCTCATTTATCTTTTAAGAAGCTAGGAATGCCGAATTAAACCTCCAATGACATTTCATCATTAAAATCCAATTATTTTCATTCCCTTATCCAATTATTTTATCAATCTTCATTTTAAAACAAAAATCCCGAAAACATTTTCAATTTGTTGTGTTTCATTCAAATTCAATCTAGTTGATAAAATCAAAGACAAAACCTTAATTTTTCCCATTTCTTCACATATGTTTTTTCACATTGAAATTACCTAGAAACAATGTTGTCAAACTTGCAAGTTTAAGCAAAATTATAAAAGGGGTGTAGACTCGTAACGTAAAATTGTAACGTATAATCATAAGAGTTTACCTCTATTAATAAATAGCTATTAAACATAACCAAATTTCAAAAATACAAATAAAAATGCATACATATATACAAAATACTATTATAATAACTCAAATTATAGAACTAGGAAGTGATAAAAAAATTATTAAGAAAATATACTTGAATCATAAAACTTTTAATTATAATTAATTAGGTAGAAACTAAGTTTAAAAGTTTTTTGGAAAGCATTGAGATTAAATTTATTAAAAGATAATTAAAGGCTTGCTTTGCCATTATAATACTTACTAATATAGACATTCAAAGAAATTGAACTTTAAAATAATAGTAATTTTAATAGTAATAATAATAATGTAAACAAGTTAGAGTAAATATTAAATACATATATATAAATATATATATTAATGAATTTTAAGCTAGGCAATTAAAAAAAATTTAAAAATTTTGAAAGTAGAGTTAACTATTTAATCACAATGTAATACATTATTTGCTATTAATTGCAAGTAAAATATATTAGAGTCATAATAATGTAATTATATTTGTAATATAATTTTTTTACATTTAATGGTTGAAATAATTGAGTTGAGCTTAAAGTCAATTAATTTTTCTTAAAACAAAATTGATTGGAATGTTGAATTATTCATATTTGGGCCAAAAAAATTTTTAAAAAATTACTTTGTTGACTTTGATCAAACTTAGTGAGTCTACCCGAGTTTGATCGATTCTACCCGAGTTTGATTGATTCTACCCGAGTTTGACCGAGTCTACTCCGATTCCGATTCTACGACTGAGTTAAATTGATTTCCTCAACTAAAACGTAGAATCGATGAGTTTAACAAGTTGAGTTGCGATTTTGATATCTATGCCTAGGAACAAACTATGCTCCTTGAAATGAAAACAACTTAGATTGCATCACTATAGTGGATTTTTGTATCCAGTATTAATGCTTTTAACACCCTAACGATGAAAGTTTAGTTAACCAATCCAGAAATTCAATGTTTTTTAGAGTATGCAGATTATATTTATAATTCTATAAGCCTGCCCCAAAGCACAAAAAGATCAAGAAACAATAATTTTTCCAAAAATATATATCATAAAATAGAAATCTTGCATAATTAGAATTATTTACCCACTTGGCCAAAACCCACATAACCCACTCCCTTACCCCAGAGTAAAGTGCAACTATTATGACCCTAAAAAGCCAATGATAGACCTTTAATGTCTCATGGTAAGAAGCATTTTAACTCACATAAATTCTAATAAGTTTCCACATTGAGTTGGCATCCACAATCCAGTTCAATACTTTATTTCTTTCCCCTAAGGTCACCGTTATTCCATTTAATGTCTTGAGTTGCCATAACTTGCACATATATTCAAAATACTTAGAAAATACATTGGGAACCAAAAGCTCTGTAACTTAAAGTTGCAATCTCACCAATAATGAACATAAATATATTGCAGTAAGATATTCCAAGGTTTATAATAATGCTCATACGACTATATAATTTCTACCAATCTCACTCCCTATTATTTAGATTATTTCCAACATAAGAAAAAGATATTTCTCAGTGCAAAAATGGCATTAAACACACTTGATAATCATAAATATCTGAATTATAAATTCAAATACAATACAAGTCCCTAAATAGCTCAATCATTGCCTCATATAGTAGTTAAGTTATCCAATATTACCAATTGGATCAAAATTTATATCAATAATAACCAAAATAATTTATTCATTAATTATAATTACTTTCAATGCACTCCCATTCATCATACTTGCTCTAACATCAATGAAATTTAAGATAATTCTAGAAAAATTCCTAAAATGACTTACCACTTCAAATAATAACTTCCAACAACTTATTTTCTTCCCTTTGTGGTCTAAAAACACTAGAGGATAAAAAAGTCTTTATGCATCATCACTCTGCACACTTTAACTCCCTACCAAGAAAGAAGGGTTTTTAATTGAGTAATTCAATCATCAAATTGACATATGAGAATTATTAGATACTTACCTAAAATCAAAACTACCAAGGAAATTTCACAAAATTCCTCCAAATTGAGCTCCAATTTCACTTTTACATATATTGTTCACTCAATTGGATTTGAGGCCTAATCTCAAAATTAATCACTCAAATTAGTAGAGAACTACACGAAATGAACTTCAAAAGTAAAACCTTAACTTGGTTTGAAAAAATTTCACCTAGATCATGCAAATTTCAAACTATGATGACTATTAACACACTCTTAAGCATCTAGAAAGGGAACTTAAAATTATGAAGATATAACACAAAATTAACCTTGGAAATCTTGAGAGAATGTGTCAAAATGCTTGTTAGAACAAAACCCCCAACCAAAATCGAAGCAAACTCACCTGAATCACGCAAATTTTAGCTTGAAATTGCGTTTGATGTTAGAGTATAGTTCGCTAGAATTCTGAAGCTTTCTAGCCTCCTACGCGATGAATGTCGATGATGAATGATAGAGAGCATATTGTTGGTGCAAATCTTAGCTACTTGGTTGCATATGGGGGGATTCAAACTAAGATCCTCTTGGTTGCATGGGTAAAGCTTAGCCACTTGCTTAAATCTCATGAAAAATGCAATGTGAATTCACATAATAGCATTCTTTAATCCCCCTATACTCCACTATTTAAACTTTCATATTTTTCCTTAATTATGTTGCTTCATCCCTCTAATTAATGTAATTATTCACAAGATTATTCTACAAGAATTAAATTATTAAATAAAATTTTTCAAAAAATTACAATGTTTGTTGTGCCTTGGTTTTTTTTTTTCATATTGAACATGCTTGTAGTTGTTGACAAAAAAAAAATGCTCATAGTTTGTTTACTATCAATTGATTAGTATGTGATATTTTACATTCAAAATTTAAGCAAAAAAATCACTATAAATATTAAAATTGATTAATTGTTTTTAATATTAAATAAAGTATGTATGTTCACTTTTCAATATTTTTGCACTTTTTTTTTACGGAATTAAGTGAATAGTTTTAATTTTGAAATGATAATTTAATCCTATTAATAGTCTTAAAAGACTATCAAACTTTTTAAGATATAAATTAATATATTTTCAATAATGAATTCATCTCAAATGATTGTTTTTCTTAAAACTAATATGGTAAATATAATAAGGTGAAGAAGTGGTAAGGAAACAACACAATAAGATAACTGCATGACGCATTTGAAATTAACCACAAGGAAAAATGCTTTTTGAGCAAAACTATTAACCTTATATTCTATATTACCAATTTAGGGCAAAAGCTTTTAATATTCATATATATATACATACATACATATATATATATATATATATATTTGTATATTAAATTTAAAAAGTCCTAATCAGTCTTATTTATATGTCCAGTCTAAGAAAAGCAAAACCCTACAATAGATAAAAAGGGGAGGACAAAAATAAATAAGTAGTGTAAAAACGATTATTAAGGCAGCACAATTTTGTTGAAAATGGTGTGATGCACTACAACAATACTAAGCTATTTCAGAATTTGTTATTCTTTTAACATATTGCCTTCGTGTAAGGGAAACGGATAAGCAAATATTTATTGTTTTACCAATTTCAGACAAAAGATTTTAATGTTTATAAAAATTTTATTTAAAAAGCTAATCAATTTTATTTCCATTTAAAAGGTATTCATCTCTTCCTTCATCGTTCTAAGTTTAAAAGAAATAAAATCAATCAAATCCCTAAATTAGAGTATTGAAAGAATAGCGAAAGAGTTAACAAAGAGAGAGATAAAAACGACCTTAAAAGCTGCTCAATTTTATCGAAATGCATCAGGTAAATTTTACTCTTTTGTGAGTTTATTTTATTTTATTTATTTTTAATAGACCTCAACTAAAGATTGGGATGTCATGCAATCCATTAATTTGATTATATTTTTCAAATTTTATATATTTATCTATTGAAATGAACTCTTCTATTTTATTACCAGCACAATTTTATTTTCTTTTTCTTTTACATTAGACAAATTTGTGGGATATGCATCTGCGGTTTCTCTAATATTTATTTGATTTTATATTGATTCAAGATGAATTTTTATTATTTGATCGCTTAATTACTTTCACGTATGCAGAGAAAATCTAGGTTGGATTCATAAATATTATGTCATGTTGGGTTTAGGTTTTAGGTATATTATTTTAATTGTAAGGAACCAAGTCATTTGATTTTTTTTTTTCTTTTTTGACTTCACCAATTTTATAGAATCCAAAGGTGAAAGGAAAAGGAAATGTTGTAATTATCTTTTTTATAACTTTGTTTTTCCCTTGATATCCAGTGAAAGAAAAAGGTAAGCTTTTCTTGTAACTTCAATATATCTTACCATTCTTCCTGATAAAGGATAACTTATATGGGTGATGGGTTTACTTTTATCTTGAAGTAATATAGTTTTCTCTCTCTAAACATCACTTTTTGTTATTGTCATTCCTCAAAAATTATCATTAGATATTTCTTGCTCATAATTTTTTCCTATTTTAAGAGGAATACAATGAAACAAGGCACCTCTTAATTAGGCAAAGTCATTTAACATTGGCAAACCCTACATTTTGTCACACATTTAGGGTATGTTTAGATTGAGGATCAAAATAATGAAGATAGAAATAAGTCATTTATTTTAATTGAAATTATAAAAATGTTTAAATTAAACTTTCACTTCATTTTTCTTTCCTTTCTTTTCCCCCATTCTCATCAATTCAAACATACACTTAAGTCATGACAATTCTCATCTTTCTGCTTCTTTTGTTTTTAACTACATGTCCCTGTTGAGCTGCAGCACTTACATCCTAATTATGGAAGTTATAGTTAATTTCATTTTGTAATTATTGGATCTTGCAATTATTCTTGTGATGGAATAAACAGGAAAGAGAACACCATATATGGCTAAGGCTTTAATGGCAAAGTTTAATGAAGCAAAACTAAAAGAGATCATTGGTTATGAGAAAGGAAAAAATTTTGTTGAGGTTGAATGTGGGTGCACCAACAAAAAATATGGAGACTTTGTGGGAGGCTTAGAGTTAAAGCCAGTGGTCAATTGTTGATCACTTGTCATTGCTTTGAAGGGTGCAAAGAAGGCAAACTCCTCTCTCACTCTTTCTATACAGTTTTTTCATCATTCTCTTTCTTATCTTTAACTTGCAATCTTCTATATCTACTTCTAACTAATGATTGATATGTTTTGATGCATCATAAGAGCATTTTTAAGAAACAAAAGTTCTCTGGGCTAAGTAATTTAAGAAAAAAATAAGAAAGGATCTTGTGAGAAGAAGCAAGGCTAATAAAAATATGGTCTTAGAAGTAATGAGTGCAATCCTCTAAGGTAATATGACATAAAGTTAATTCTATATGACCTTGTCATATTGTGCATGTATCAAAAAGAGGAATTTGTAGCAAATATTTATTCTTTGGTGGTGTTTATATTCAGAAAAGCAATGATGATTGTGAATGTACAAAACCCACCAAACATAGCATTTACATTGTTGCCTTTGAAGTTGCAATATTACCTGAAAGTTCATTTAATTCCCAACAAAATATATAAGAACTAATTTTAAAGCACTTGATCAGATATATACTAAATTTGCCTCTTGGAAACACTGTACTGATCCCCCTCAAATCTAAGGATTTTGTTTCAAGTCCTCTTAGTTTGCCTCCTTTCTATTCCTTATTAGCTCAATCTTAAAATTATGTTGTAACTATCAGTGGATGTCACTCCAAAGGTATTTGAGAAACATGCTGGGAAAGAAGCAGGGAAGGGGACAAGCAACATTTGCGTTCAAACAAATGGTGAAAAGGTTGCTCTTGGGAAGGCACATGTAATGAAATACTACAATCATAAAGCAATTGTGGAAAACTAGATAAAGTATGTGAATCACAACAACAAGCTTCACAATGATGTGTTCGTTTGCTATTCCAAATGCCACAAAGAGCACAAGTTTCATGTAACACTTGCTAAGTTAAGGCAAAAAGTTTTCTTTTAACAAGAATGAAGGTATATATATTTGTAATATGTTATATTAATCAGATGTGAGTTGTGGCTCAGTGGTAAGGCAAGTCATCCAAATCTAAAGGGGCATGGGTTTGAGATGTAGCTCCCTCCTCCCTCAGAAATATTTTTATGCTGACACGTGTCAACCCCAGGCATAATTATAGAACTGCCCTTCATTTTATCTTCTTCTTCCTCTCTACACAAACACGTGAATTTCTTCCTCCTTCAGTTTTAGCTTTTTGCTCCACCCACCCCACATTTAACCTCTAGCCAACTCCCTCCATCACTGGCGAAGGTTTCTGGGTAGCCACCGCCTATCATTGGCCGACAACAACCACTTTTTCCGACGGTTTTACAGCATAGCCACCGGCAACAAATTTTCATTGATTTCGATGAGTTTTAATCAGTTTTTTCATGTGAATGATGCTAAGAGAAGCATTTTCAGCCGCTTTCCATTGAATTTGAGGTTTGGAAGCATGATTTTAGCTAAATTTTTTAGAGTTATTCTGATAGGGACTAAACAAAAAAGTTTCAAAATTTTGAGGTTTTCAGAAAATGGTGAAATTCTACAGTTTAGTGGGTTTAAATTGGTCTTATAAAAACACTTTTAAGGTGTATGACATGAAACCCTAATGTTCTTCATGGTTTTACTTAAATGGAAGGAAAAAGTATGAAATGGGGGACTAAAGTGAAAATTCAAAAAGTTTTTAAGGCAGTGAGTGTAGATTGACAAAAACTCTGGTAAACGTTAAGAGATGGAATCAAGAAATTTGATCTAGGGCTTGTTTTGAGTAATGAGAAGGGAATAGAATATGAAATTGGAAATAGCAATATGAAGAAATAAAGAAAATATGTGATAAAGTAATGAGATAAGATTATAATTGTTTTATGGCTTTGTTAAGGTATTATACTCAACCTAAATTGTTGTGTTTAGTGATGGAAATTGAGGAAATTATATTTTGATGATATAGGGATTGTGGATGAACGTTATTGTTAAGCAATAGAAGAGGATAAGGTGATTTAGCACACGACATCCTCCAGGTAAGCGATAGCTTTTCTCAATGTCTAATTACTATTGTAATTATGGTAGCAAACTTGTTAGACTTGTTAGTCTTGCATATGACCTATGAATTATGATTGATATGTGATATTCATGTAAAATTTGTAAAAGAGAGGTTTGAATTAAAAAGGGGAATGTTTACTAAAGAATTGATATTGAAAAAGGGAAAACTCATAAATGGCAATTCCTTAAATTTAGGGAGGACAAGATAAGGCAGATGATTTTAGTGTGAGCTTGTGACTCACGACCATATGGGTGATTTACCCCGAGATGCTGTGTGCTCTCAACCACGAGATGCAGCATGCTCTCGATCGATATGAATAAACCGAGGGATACATACCCTCAACCATATGAGTGATTTACCCTGAAATGTTGTGTGCTCTCGATCGTATGAGTGATTTACCCTGAGATGTTGTGTGCACTTGACAGATGATTAAATTGCATGGGCCATGAGTCCATGACCGATGCTTGATGTCAGATAGTCCTCCCTAGAATCTAGGTTCTGAGCCAACAGTATTCTAAATAAAAAGGAAGGTTTTTACATAACTTTAACAAGAATCCAAGGGCTAAGTTTCCTTGATAGTTTGATGTTAACCGATGGAAAAGATTCTCTAAGGGTTGTGAATCCTCGACCGTGAAAATGTGATTTCCAATGGTTATATACCTTTGATTGATTTAAATTTTCCATGGAATGAATGTTATTACTTGTTATGGTTTAAAATGTAAAGGTTTAAATCATAAATTGATTTATTACTGGAAATGCTACCTGTTTATGTTTTAATAAATTTCAAGCAGCCATCCTGAGCAGGTTGCTGATCAAGAGGGCTAGAAGAGCCCTGTTGGCACTGTTGAGATTTTTGTTTCTCCATTTTGTTGAATTTTTTGTTGTATTTGGTATGTAAATGGTAAAGATGTAAATAAATGTAAATGATATGTATAACTATAGGTAAATTCCTCATTCCCTTGTGTTGTAGTTGTCTATGGATTGAATTGAGAGTTAAGCTCTCTTTTATCTATAATATTGTTTTGGACAGATGTTTGTAGGAACTTCAGGAGGTCTCAGTTATAGAGAAGACTCTGCCGAAATTTTTATAAATTTGATTTGAATGCGAATCTGCTTGGTTATAAATGTTTGTTATGTATGATGGTAACTCCATTAAGAACCAACTTGTTAGGCTTACCGAGGCGGGCTAGTCTCGTTATCTGTGTCGATCACTCTTCAGGAGTTGGGGTGTGACATTTCATCATTGGAGCATGAAGCAGATAAAGGAATACCATGATGCCCTCAATGACAAAAGCTAGGTATGCTCTAATTGGCCCTATGACATGTAAGTTTGTTCCTCACAACTTCACAACTACAACACAGTGGTAAAAGTTTCAATTACAAGCAGTTATGTTACAAGGAATAAGTTGTTTTTAGATAGTAGTTATTTTTAGTTGAAGAAGAAGTTAGTTAGGAATAACTATCAATTAATGGTAATTAGGGAAGCGATATTCATGATTGAGAATAACAAAACTGTGGAAATGACAAAGGGCCAGAGGCTATAGGTTTTGTCATACTCGGTGTATCATGTAAAGTGTGGGACCAACTGGAGAAGTACATGACAGGAAGGCATAGATGTTTCTCTTCCTCGTTGGTTTTTATACAAGAATTTCATGGTCAGAAATAACAAACAAAAGATTTGTATGTTTGGGCGTGTCATATTTGTCTCAAAGTTTTGAATTCTAAAACAATAATAACAGTTGTACTCCAGCAGACCAAATCAAACCTTCACCAGTTGAACCAATGATATATAAAATATGTTGAATGATGGAAAAACTAGAATATGGAAGGTTGCAAGATTCCTGCAAAAGTAAGATCTATTCTATGCAGAACTTCAACTAAAAATTTAAGTTACTATGTATAAAAATAAGTTTATGATAATATGTGATTGAAGTAAGAATTTTTCATGTTTTAGAATAACCTGTGGCGAGGAAGAAGGGCAAGACAATCGCAAGATGTACTGGGACTATCCCTTTGTTAAGCATTGTCAAGGTTGCAGCTATCGTAACTGTACTAGCTGTCTTAAGTGCCATTTTATGAACTGCAAATGCCAAGAGTGCATTAGCTTCATGAATGAAGGAAAACCTTAAGATCTTCATGCTGATAATTGCACCTTATTGGAAACAAGAAGAGAAAAAACAAAAAAAAGAATGTGACTTTGCTATAAAAGTTGATGGACTTGGTTATCTAATTTTGTTGCTTGTGTTCTTTTTCATATTGTTCCTTTAGTATTTTTAAGACTCTTGACAATCTTTCAATTGATATCCAACCTCTTCAATGAAACTTACATTGGAAAGTCATGTTTAGTACTATATGTTTGTTGCTTAGTAGTGTTCAAGGGATTCAATTAGAATCAATAACGGCAATACAAAACATCTAGAAGTCTATTATTACATTTTAGTTCTCTTTGCTTGTGTTGGTAAATGATCATCATTATCAAATATGATCTTGCTCACTTAGAGACTAAAATTTGATAAGAGTTTCATAATTACCCATGTTGTATATGACGTATCAGTTTAAATCGGGATAATGCCAAGAGTTTGTGTTGGGGGTTAATTCTCCCTAGAATTTTACTCTCTATTTCATAGGTTTCATCACTATGCTATATTCCCAAACACATATATTGTGGTTTTGGCAAATGTGTGTGTGGTTACTGATACCTTCATCATTGTAGATTTTGGGTGACCTATTCAACCTATTACCATTTTTGCTCCACACTTTTTGTATAGCATGTAACTAGAAATTTGAATTAGAGAAAGAGATAAAACTAATTGAGTTTCAACTAAAACCAGGATGGAGATAAAATAACGCTCCATATTTGGTGCATGTTTATTTGAATATAAACAATGATATGATTGTTCATTGTATCACATCTCTTCCCTTTACTAAATTTTCAAGTAATGAGCTATTAAACTAAGTTTAATTTTTAAGTGATTCAAGAGTAAAAATCACATAACATGTCTCTAAAGCTGACCAAAAAGTGATTCAATGATGTTCTTTCGAAATTAATTGTAACACTTGCTAAGTTAATATGTATAATCACAAGTAAATTTCCCATTCCCTTAGTGTTGTAGTTGTCTCTGGATTAAATTGAAAGCTAAGCTCTCTTTTATGTATATGATTGTTTTGGCAGATGTTTGTAGAAACTTTGGGAGGTCTCAGTTACAAAGGAGACTCTACCAAAATTTCTACAAATTTAATATGAATGCAAATCTACTTGATTATGAATGTTTATTATGTATGATTGCAACTCAATTAAGAACCAACTTGTTAAGCTTATAGAGGCAGACTAATTTCAATATTTGTGCCAGTCACATTCTGAGAGTTGGGGTGTAACATTAATTCATTCCTCTAGTGTCATTAGATCGATGTGCTCCTAAAATGCAAATAAAAATTTCGAGAACTTTTCTTAGAGCTTCCCAAGAGGAGCTATATTATAACTAGTTGTACAATCAGTAATGCAGAATCTTATAGTGGAGTTGTAAGCTAGCTCCCGAGTCTCCTTACCTGGACATTATATAATGAGCATGAATGCCATCATTGGATGCTTCAATTGCATATCTTTGGCCTTTCATGAACTATGTACACAGTAGATAGTCGACTGTGCTGACGCTTCTTCGAAGGCAAGAAATTTCATATTTTGAAATAGACATATATACATGACTTTTATTAATTTTTAAAGAGTATTAACTTATAGTTCATTAAATTTTAGAATAACATGTACTTTGCTCCATAATTAGGTTTTAAATTTTGAAATAAATTAGTCGTCCAGAGTATTGATTCTGCATTCCTCATGCAACCACCAAGAACTGAAATGATTGAATGTAATAATTCTGAACCACTAAAAAACAGCTTCATGGAACTATGCCAAGTATCCCTCAAGTTAAAAAAAAAAAAATGCTTAATAAAGAAATAAATTATATAGATAATCAATTGCAGAGTAACGCAATAGAGCACATTAAAGATGCGAAAACCAGGAAGATTTTAATAAAGCAATTC
Organism: Delonix regia; assembly: GCA_037074485.1. Taxonomy (NCBI): domain Eukaryota; kingdom Viridiplantae; phylum Streptophyta; class Magnoliopsida; order Fabales; family Fabaceae; genus Delonix; species Delonix regia. The sequence continues at coordinate 1,962,892 of CM073455.1, read as the reverse complement.
TCATTATAACCAAGTGTCCATGTTTTATTGGCACAGAACTAAATAACAATAACACAAATCAAATAGCAAGGACCAAATACTCTCAGTTAACATTTGGCAAGAAATTATTTCCAAAATTAGTGCCAAAATAGCCAATGTGGAAAGAAAATTATATGGATAGGAAATTATCATAACTACCACATTGTCTACTTGAACAAAGTACAATATCTAAGTCCAGAATCAGTGTTTTTTATTAAATAAAAGATTAATTTTATTACGAGAAAAGAAAGATACCGATGGGAGTAAATGGGGAAAAAAAGAGTTAAACAGGCAAGTTCTGCTCTATCCCTCTACGATACATATCCAAAAGAGATGCTTTCTTGAAAAAAAAAACCTTGAGCTGAACACCACAGAAAAACGGATTTAAATTCTTTGCATTTGATTTTTATATTTAAAGAAATTTGGACTATTAAATTTTTATTTAATGGTTTAAATGTCATTAAATATTAAGCAGTTTTTAAGTATTTTTTATAATTTGAACTACTAAATTTTTATTTAATAGTTCAAATTTTATTAAATTCACTTGTATTCAAAATACCAAAAGCAGAGAATCCCAATGAGATACCCCAATAAAAGTTGAGCATAAAAAGCATATTGAAACGAAGTTCTGTCATTTGTACTGGCAAAACCTTTCAAGTTTCAACCATATATGGAGAAGCTGACAAATCCAATTCTGACCAAATCGCTATTGTTGAAAACCTTACCAAGTGGAACTCCTGATGGATTAGGAGTTTATGATTATCTAAAGTCTAAGAACTTATGATTGTTGAGAAGTTTGTGTGCAAGCCTAACCGTTCATCATATTTCTATTCTTATTCAGAATGTTAAATGGTATTAAAGCTTGGTATGAGAAGTAGACCTTCAGTATCTTATAGTTATCAAGGCTGAAGCGTTGGCCACTTCTCCAAGTGAGCTCTGTCCACCATTTGCTCCAACATAACTTCAGAAAAATCCTTTCCAATCAGAGAACTTCATATAATCCCCATAGTTCTGCAATTGGCTTATCCTTGGGAAGTAGGTTGAAGAATTCTAAGAGCTCTTATTTGTCTATTGAGGACATTGTTATACTTCCTATATAGTCCTTAAGCCATGCTCGAGTATGAGTGTGTGAACTTGTGAGTTGTGGTGCAATAACTAGGTGTCTCAATCTAGATGCATTTTCATTTTTAAATTGAAAACTCCATTTCGGCATCCCAAAGTGCATACATGAAAATTGAAAATCTTCTAGAAGCAGGGATGCAAGGAACCACTTATAAGGACAAAGGGAACCAGCGGCTTATCCAATTCAAAATGTGCATGACAATTTGACTATGTCTTTCTTATAAAAGAGGAGGTAGTGAAACACACGGGACAGCCGAGCCACTTTTCCTCCAAAAGTTGGATATTGGTGGTCACTAAAAATCAAGTTAGAAGCATTCTATTGAATCATGAGACAGCCACAAAAGTATAAACCTTTCAGTTTCTGCCATTAAGAAGTCCTTGCCAGTAGCTCTAAAAGTTGTGAAATTAAGTCAACAAACAGGCGAAGTTTGATCCAAAAAACGATCACAAAATAGTCCAAAACAGCAACCTGACTTGCGATATCATGGAGGAAAGGCAGAACGACCAACTATAAAACATGTTAGTATTCTCCCGCTCATAAAGCAGTGTGATTTTGAAATCTGCAATGTGCACAAGATCAGCTTCAATGATAATATCCAAGAGAATGTGTTAACTTCATGTAATGGATCAATATTAACTTGGGATCTTTGCTAGAGACAATTCTATGACATATTTTGACAATTCAAAAGTTCCTATGTCACTACAAATGAAAGTTCTCCTGAATCCAGAATGAACCATAGAAGATTGATAAAAAAACTTTATCACAAATAAGCAGAATGACACAAACCCTTATCCTCTACTTCAGTCCCAAATCAAAGAACATAACAAAAGATTAAAAAACCTGACCATGGTATGCAGCCCAAAATAGGGATAAACCCATTCCGACTCTCATTGCTATTTCAATGATGTAGACGAAACTGAAGACAAAAGATTGCACATTAAACCTTTAAACTGTTAGTTCCAGACCACAAATTTAGAGTGTGATACAATAAATTAGCAGTCCCAATTAGGGACTTTTCCAACTTAGAACAAGTATTATGGGCGTCATCCTTCTCAAACCAAAACCGTCACTCAACTTCAACTACTTAATTCTCACCACACAGAAAATAATGGCTTTGCCTTTTTGAAACACACAAAACTTGAGCAATAAAATACTTGTACTAATCCAAGCATGAATCAAAAGTTATTAAAATGATGATTTGGATTTAGTGCATTTAGGGAAAAATGCACAAATTTAATAGTTGAAATTGAAAGAAATGTGAGATATGACAGTTCAAATTAATCTTGGTAACCACACGTAATTTATAAGATTTGATCTTATGGTTCAAATGAAAAAATTTGTGCAATCCAATGTTGCACAGTACCTTTTGGGAACTGTAACAGATCCGGGTTCCTAAAAAGGTAAGGGAAAACTATATTCCTAAAAGTAGAGATATGATATAGCTGGATTATGGCTGTTCAAACAGAGAGTGAGCCCAAGTACTAAGGAGAACAACTCGTCCAAAAGTGTATACCCTTCAATACCAAAGAATAATAAGGAAAATTGCTATAAGCAGTTGAATATTTTCACAATGACACAACTCTATGAGAACCAAACCAAGGACTGATATTTCTATATGATAAAAGTGGAACTTTAGTTAAAGTCAAATTGGACACCGTCCCAATCCAATGCACCAGGAATTAAAGAAATTAAGTAACATCTGAGGAGATAGAAGCAATGTTCACCAGGAATTCAAACACTGCTAGTAAACTTTTTCACATAAAAGGAGAAAGAAAAAGGTTGAGATTAAATACCTGATACTGCTGAGTAGAAATATCATCTGGTTCAAGGTCATAAAAATTTCAAAATGTCTATGTTACAGTGGTTTCTTCAATAACAAGAAGTACCTTTCACCAAAATCTGCATACTAATGCCTTTGCTTCCAACTCTAATTTTCTATTCTCTTAAGTTTCATAGTGGGCTGAGCAGTTACAGCAGGGTTTAAAAGTACTTCAAAATAATAGGAAAAAAAAAAAAGCAGAAGAAGAAAAGAAAGGAGTTTGCCATTTCACTAAAAGAAAAAAAATCTACTAAAATATACTCAATACGATGAGAAAGACTTATAGAGGCAAAGAAAAAAAAAAATTTCTGGAGGCGAGAAATTAAGTCTTCCATTACATTACACGTAAAATTTTTTTTGATTAAATATGATAACATTTTAATATAACTTTGAGGGTTTTCCTATCCATTTAAAAACAAAATTTTGCCTCTAATACCCTCTTTTTCCGTAGCAATTGTCATCATTATCTTTACAAACCAAAGAAACATTTAAAACAAACAAATAATATGCAAATCTTGTCATTTTAGATGTATAAAAGTAACAAGTTCCAAGTACAAAATCCTCCGATAAAATGGCAGCAGAAGAAGGGTTTAAAAGAATCCACCTACTTGTACACTTTCTACACATTCACAGGGTCAGTGTAAGGAATCAAAGAAAGTTCAACGTTAGATGCTTCCATGACCATAGAGTTAGAATACAAATGGTGTTGGTATGTACGTTAATGTCAATATGAACATTGAGTTTGGATAAATGATACAATGGTTTCGTCTATAACTACTCTTCTGTATACTCAACCGTCACTCCTGCCATAATGAACTACTAATACAAAGTCTTCAACAGACTCGAAATTCTCTTATAGTTGCCTCATTGGTCTATGTTATGGCTCGATGATACAGCTAATAGACAGATCAATGTGACTTAAGACTGTCTTCAGACAGAAAATCATGTCTCAGGTCAGACCTTTTCTGAAACTTTTAATACAAGACCACAAATTTAGACTATGAAACAAGATACTAGCAGTCCAAATTAGGGACATTCCCAACTTGGAACAAGTATCATAGGCATCCCCATAGCTGGTCCATTGGCAGAAAAACAAAACAAAGGATATCATCCTTTTGAAACTGATGAAACCAGAGAATGCAATGTATTATTTATGAGACAAGCTCCTTGTATATGGAAGTTAAAAGCTCTAATAGTTTAGATACTGCCAACAGTTAAAATAAAAAAATAAAAATAAAAAAAATAAAAAATAAAAAAAAGAAAAAGGAAAATGATGGGTTCCCTGACTTTCAAGAGGGTCGGGCTCTCTCCTCTCAAACTACTAGGTCTTTTCCTGCCCCTCTCCAAATTCCCCAGGCTCTTAAATACCCTCCGGACTTAGTTGAGATATTTTTTTCTCCCTCCTGGACGCCTGTTCAATTAGTTACCTCCACCCACAGCTCGTGCATCCTTCTCTGCTTTCTTATTTCTTCCCTTGTAATATTTATGGACCTCAGGCCCATCCTTAGCAGGTCCCTCAGAAACCAAAACCCTTACTCAACTTCAACTATTTAATTCTCAAGCAATGTTATATTGTAAAAGGAGTTTATTTATAAAAACACAAAAAATAATGATGGCTTTTCTTTTTTGAATCACACAGAACTTGAGCAAATAAATACTTGTACTAATCCAAGCATGAATCTTAAGTTATTAAAACGATCAGAGAAAACTATTGTTGCTTACTTACAACGTTGAAGGCAGATTAAGAAAATGCTGATCAAGATTAAATCAGATTCATCTTCTCGGCAGCCTCATCAGTCACATGTCAGTCCACCTTAGTGGTTCACTTAACCGCAAGGACTATATTTAAAAAATTAAAACTACGAGTAAATTGAAAAAAAACAAAAGTGTAAGGACTAATTAACAAACTCAAATAAATTATAGAGTAAACGATTAATTTTCTATATATATATATATATATATATATATATATTTTTTTTTTTTTATGATGTTCTCGGTGGCTTTTGGAACTTGCTCAACAGTAATAATTTATGGGCACAAGTTGATATAAATGAAAAATGCAAAGGTAAAGGGAGTGAATTTGATCTCTTAAAAATTTATCCTAAATTTGGTCAAGGTTCAATAAACATATCAAATGAGAAGTAAAACTATAGAAATGTTAAAATGAGTCAAGGGTAGGTTAAACAAGTCTATTCGCCTTCCATGGATTAGCTGATGCATGCTAATAGGTTAAATAAATCAACTTGTTTAATTCATCTTATTTTGATAAGTTAAAACACTCAACCAAACATATCAAGTGGATTAAATGGGTTGACTCATTTATCAATAAAATTATATTTTTAAAAAAAATCAATAAAAAAGAAATAAAAAAAAAAAACACATCATCAAATCACATATTTTATTTTAATATCAAAAAACTAATTATCTTGTTCATTGTTAATCAAATATTAAATATTTAAAGCAAAATAATGAAAAGAATTATTTGAGACTATAGAATATTAAACCTTTTTAAAAAAATGTTATAAAACTTTTTAAGTGAACTAACCCACCAACCTACTGTATTGACCCATTTATCTATGAGTTAAGGGGGTTAGATTAGTTTAATATATTTATATTAAATGGATTTAAAATATCAATCCAACCTAATAAAATAAATCGTTAAACTAGCTAAACTCAAAGGATTTAATCAATTTTGACATCATTACTAATCAATAGTAGGAAGATTGAGGTTTTAAAAGACAATTGGATATAGAAGGAGACGGTGATATTTAATTTGTATATGCAGACATCTAAGTTCGTGCACAAATTATGTGATGCACTACAATTATATTTGATTATATTAGTAATTTAAAACGTTCATGAAGAACTATATTTTAAATTTGATTTCCAAAAATAAAACCTTAACTACAATTTATATAGAAAATTGAAAATCAAAAGAAAATCTAAAAGGGACAACAAAGATAGAGAGACAGGTGCCACAATTAAGGTAGTACAATTATATTGAAAATGGAGGATGCATTGTAATAAGAATTACACTTAAATACAATATGTTATATTTTTGTTATTAAATTTTTTATACGTGTATTATAAACTAATAATAATATAAAAATGTAATACAATATGATAATTATATAATTATTTACAATAATTATACACAAATGCTGATGATATATATATACACACGCACGCAGGCCGCATGTCGCATGCAAAATAGAAATAGCTAGACAAGGTTTTTTTCAACTACTCGAGAACAAAAAATTTAAAATTTGTTAGAATAAATTATAAAGAATTCATTTAAATTATACATGCTTTCCCTTTATTTTCAAAATACACATAACCTTCCTTTAAAACTTACAAAAAAAAAAAAAAAAAGACCCTTACAATTTAGTCTAATTAAGTTTTTCCAAATAAAATACCTACCATTTTAATTTTTTCTTTAAGTCAAAAAATAGGAACAGAGATAAATTAAAGATATTTTAGCCAAGAATCTTAAATTGAATAAAGGTATAGGATAACTTTTTATTTAATCTTTATGAGGTCTAGAAGGAATCAAATACCTTAAACGGAGCATCTGAAGAAAAATAAAATAAAATAGAAAAGTAGAGAGGTAGATGCACGATGCACTAAAACAAATCCTACTTTACCATTTGAAATTTTGAAATTCATTTTAGCACTTGGGCGCCATGCAAAAACAAAACGGCTAAACAATTGTTTTTTGATTAATTATGACAAAAATTTTTAATAATAAATTTTTCATTTAAAATTGAATAAGTTTGTTTAAAATGTATTGACATATAACAAAATAGACTAATATTCACTAAGACTTGTGTAATGCATGAAAAAATGAATTAGTCAAGTTCTTAAAAGACAATTGTATTTAAAAGAAGAGTGATACTTAATTTGTATATACAAACATCTTAGTTTGTGTACAAACTATGTGATGCACTACAATTATGTGTCACATAAATGTGTTATGACCAATAAATATTTTTTTTCCATTGCATGATGCATTAAAACAAATACTACTTTACCATTTGAAATTTTGATATTCTTTTAACACTTGGGCGTCATGCAAAAACATAATGGCTAAACAAATTAAGACAAAAAATTTCAATACTCATAAATTTTCATTTGAAAAATAAATAAATTTTGTTTGATTTAAATGGTGTTCACTCTTCTTTATTTTTAGAGTCCAGAAGGACCTGAATATCTAGAAAGGAGAATCAAAAGTAAAACAAAAGGGACTGTAAAGATGGATAAATAGAAACAAACTATTAATGTAATGCAATTTACTGAAAATGTCACAATTTTGAAAGTTAATATCCTTTTAACACTTGGAATTCATGCAAAAGTGCAACGGCTAAACAATATTTTTTATTAATTAATACAAAAGTAATATTAATAAAATTAAAAAGAAAATCAATTTTCTCTATTCTAAAACTCTCTGTCACTCGCAATTATATATATTGTGTGTTTAGAAAGAGTTGAATTCATAAAATCAAACATCTAGATAAAAACACTAGGACCAACACTCCAGGAAGAGAAGTGACTCTACAAGCAATACAATGGTGAGAGGTAAATTTTCATTTTTCATGTTAATTAATTTTTATAATACAATTTCAATTAGATAGTGGGATTGTTTGATATATGCTGTTGTTGTTTTTACTACAAGATACTATGTTAATTAAATGATATATTGCTATATACTTTCATTTTCTAGCTTTTAAGCAATGGGAGAGTATTTTTTTTATTCAAATGCTTTATTTTTTATCTATCAAGCCACAATTTTACTTACTTAATTTTTTACTCCTTTGATGTAACTAAAGAAATTGAAAATATTTTAGCCAAGAATATCAAATTGAATACAAGTATAGGGTAAGTTTTTATTTCAAATATATATATATATATATATATTACAGACATACAGGAATTAATTCATAAGCTTACATATTTTTAAGTTAAGAAGTCCTCTTTATCTTTATGAGGTCCAAAAGAAATCAAATATCCTAAATAGTGTATTTTTAGAAAAATAAAAAGAAATAGAAAAGTAGAGAGATAGATGCCACTATTGCATGAAAAAATATTAGTTGATTCTTATACACTTATGTCGTAGCTGATTTAATGTAATAGTCCTAATAAAATTATTCTTTTAATAGCCCCAACATTTTTTTAAAATAATTTTATTAGAACTAGTACACCAAATTAATTTTTATATAAATGTATTATGACCCGCCAATCTTTTTTTCCTATCACACATTGCATTAAAACAAATACTACTTTACCATTTGAAAATTTGATATTCTTTAAACACTTGGGCGTCATGCAAAAACATAATGGCTAAATAAATTAAACAAAAAATTTTAATACTTATAAATTTTCATTTGAAAAATGAATAAGTTTTGTTTAATTTAAATGGTGTTCACTCTTCTTTAGTTTTAAAGTCTAAAAGGAAGCCAATCTCTAGAAAAGAGAATCAAAAGTAAAACAAAGGGGACAACAAAGATGGAAACGCAATGGATTTAGGGTTTAGAACAAGATTGTTAAACTCACGAGTTTAGACAGACTCAAAAAAAGGGGTATAGACTTATAACGTAAAATCGTAAAAGTTTACTTTTATTAATAAATAATTATTTAAATATATAATTACATCGTTAAAATACAATATATAACATGAGATTTATTCAAATACTAACTATATTTAAAATCATTAAAAAAAATGAATGGGGTATACCATTAAAAGCTAAAAATTAAAAAAAAAATTGAATGTAAATTTGTTATTCTTAAAAAAACAGTATGAGAGATAATTTTACACAGTTATTTTAGATATTTAATTGCATTATTAATATAAAAATATATATTTGATATAATTTTAAGTATATATATGTTTTATCTTTTATTATTCATGATATTATATAAAAATTATATAGTTCGAAACAACATATGATGACAATGAGAAATTGATATTAACATTTAGAATAAAAGATATTAACAAAAAGTGATAGATTTGAATTTTTTTGATGTTCCTAATTATCCTAAAATAAAATATAAATCAAAATTTTATATAAAAGGTTATTCTATGCTAATCTTTCAAAATGGCTAACTGAATAAGGGATTAATATAAAAACATATTGGACACTAGTGTAATTTGTCAAAAATGGAATGTTATATATGAAAGTTGTCTATTATATACTAAACACTTGGAATATTAATAGGTAGAAACGCCGATTCAGAAAAATGGTTTAGAATATTAATGTAATGCAATTTATTGAAATTACCACAATTTGAAAAATTAATATCCTTTTAACACTTGGAATTCATGCAAAAGTGCAACGGCTAAACAATTTTCTTTATTAATTAATACCAAAGTTACATTAATAAAATTTTATTTAAAAATAAAATTAATTTTCTTCTATTTTAAAACTCTCTGTCACTCGCAGTTATATATATATATATATATATTGTGCATTTAGAAAGATCTGAATTCATAAAATCAAACATCTAGATAAAATATTAAGCACCAACACTAAAAGAAAGAGAAGTGACTTTTAAAGCAATACAATGGCGAGAGGTAAAATTTTCATTTTTCATGTTAATTATCTTTTATAATACAATTTCAATTAGATAGTGGGATTGTTTGATATATGTTGTTATCATTTTTACTACAAGATACCATGTTAATTAAATGATAGATTGCTATATATTTTCATCTTCTAGCTCTCAAGTCATGGGAGAGCATTTTTTTCTAATTCAAACACTATTTTTTATCCATCAAGTCACAATTTTACTTACTTAATCCTTGACTTCCGTTGATGTAAGTAAAGAAATTGAATTTGGGTTTGCTATAGTTCTTGCTCATCGTTGAATTGTGTATTTATATAGATATGAACTATTGGAAAAAAAAATTGGTGATCGCGCAATGTGTGGTAACCAAAATTAATCTAGATTGATGACTGCATAGTTCCTTCAATCTTAATAGTTGAATTTATATATTTCCATATATAAATATAGCAAATTTAAAGTAAAGAAAATTGTAGGTTGGATTTACAAAGATTCTCTCTTATTTCTATTTGTTTTTTTCATAATCTGGTCAATGGATGAGAGGAAAACAAGGGAACATTGCAGTTAATCCCACAACTTGTTCACAAATTCGTTTTACCTTCTAAACTCTCAAGTGAAAAGGAAAAGATTTTATAATTATTTGTCTTTCCCTTGATTTCTTTAAACAGCTCTGGTTAATTAATTTCATTTTGTCCTATACATAATTCTTGGCTCCTGCAATTTTTTTACTTTTTCCCGTGATGGAATAAACAGGAAAGAGAAAAGCAAAGTCGCAAGGTGATGGTGAACGTGGAAAGAAAACAAGGTACAATGAAGCAGAGTTAAAAAGAATCATAGGGTTTGAGAAAGCAGAAGAGAGTGTAGAAGTGGAATGTGGGTGCACCAACCCAAGATATGGAGACTTCGTTGGGAGGCTTACAGTTAAAGCCAATGGTCAATTCCTGACCACTTGCCATTGCTATGAAGGCTGAGAATTAGGCAAACTTCTCTTCCTTCAAATTTTCACAATCTTTCTAACTTTAAAATCTTTTATATTTACATCTTGTTGATATGTTTTGATGCTTTATGAGAGTGCGTTTTGAAAATTTGAGTTTACTGAGTTGAATTATATCTCGGAAAGTGAGAGAGTTGTTTCTGGTATTATATTAGAAAATGAAAAGGATGAGACTAATTTGTTTTTCTTTGTTTTTTATTGCACAAAACAAGATGTAGTGCGAGTGAAGATTTGCGAACTTTGGGAGAGGAGAGAAAATTAAGGAGGCCATGGCCCACATGGGGTATGGAGAGTGTGACAAAATGAGATGCCAATGGGTGAAAAACGTGAGTAGTTTGAATAATTGTAAAGGTGAGATGGTGGGAAGATAACAAAACAGAGAAAGACTTTGGCACAGAAAAAGAGGAAGTAAGGTTATTATAAGAAAATTTCATGTAAATTCTCCATAAGCTAAACTAGGAATAAAATACTCTGAAAAAAATTGATGCTTTTATTAAAAATATATATTTGAATTTATATTTTTTTATGCTATTTAATTTGTATTAAGAATATGAATTTAATTTATTTAAAATTTAAAATTTACTATTTTTTATTAGTCAAATTTGTGTAATAATACTTTTTGATATTATTAAAATAATGAATGGAAAAATATTTTGGTCATAAGATATGTAATTGTAACTCTTGTAACTTATCTGGAAAAGTTAGTTTAGAGTATTTTCTATTTCAAGGAACGGAAATATAAATACTATTCTTAGAAAAATATTGCGTGATTTGAATCCCTTTGAAAAAAAAGACAGTATAATATACTTAAAAAATTAATAAACAAGATACTAAAGATGGCATGACGCAAGAAACAGAGTTGTAGACCTTTGCCATGTTGATTGTCCATTATTGAAATCCATTACTCTGTAAGAAGCATCGATATTGAACCGTCACAAATTAAATATATGTGCAATGTTTAAATGCAATTCAAATTATGGGAATGAATATTGTAGCTACATGCATTGAATACAATATATTTCAATATTGTTGAAACATGCTGAAAAGTTGATGTTATAAGCAGTGAATGTGACTCCGAAAGAGTTCGAGAAGCACGTAGGTAAAGAAGTGATGGGGAGGAAGTGGACGAGTAACGTTTGGGTTCAACTGGAAGAAAATGGAGAAAGAGTGGCTCTTGAGAAGTCCCACATACTGAAGTACTACAATCACAAAGCAAACGTGGATAATTGGATAAGGTTTGTGAATCGCAGCAACAAGTTTCACAACGATAAGTTCATTCGCTGCTCTAACTGCAACAAAGAGCGAAGGTTTCGTCGTCGGAGTATTGAGGGAATTAAGCACTACCATGATGCTCTCAACAGAAAAACTTGGGAATGCTCTCTTTGGCCTTACGACAAGTAAGTTTTTTCCACTCAGTTTCTGTGATATGAATAATTTGATTATAATATCTGACATAAATATGTGTTTCAGAATAACATGCGACGAGGAAGAAGAGCGAGGGAATCGGAAGCTGTACAGGGGATGTCCTCGGGTGAGGCTTTGTCAGGGCTGCTACTACTGTAACCGTATTGGATGTCTGAAGTGCCGCTTTCCCAACAGCGATTGCCAAGAGTGCATTGACTTCATGAATAAAGGAAAACCTTAATTAGGCTCTTCATGCTTGTGCTTGATCCTTGCCGCTCCTCGAAGGAAACAAAATGACAAAACAGTGTCATATGTTGCTTTTGTTGTCATTTTCTTTCCCTTTCATATTGTCCACTTCAGTGAATTTCTAGGGTTTGACAATGTTTTAGTATATCTTTCAAGGAAAACATATCATATTTGAGGAGTTGATCTTAGTATGCTATGTTTGCTGTGCCTTGTGTATTTTTATTTATTTTTTCGTATTCAACATGCTTCTAGTTGTTGACCAAAAAAAATGCTTGTAATTTGTTTTATTATTAATTGATTAGTATGTGATATTTTACATTCAAAATTTAACCAAAACAATCACATAAATATTTAAATTGATTAATTGTTTTTAATGTTAAATAAAGTATATATGTTCACTTCTCAAATATTTTTGCACATTTTTTTGGTTGGAATTAAGTTAATAGTTTTAATTTTAAAATGTTAATTTATCCAAATAATAGTCTTAAAACAGTATTAAAATTTTTAAGATATAAATAATATATTTTCACTAATGAATTCATCCCAAATGATACTTTTTCTTAAAATTACTATGGCAAATATAAAAGGTGATGAAGTGGTAAGGAAACAACGCAACGAGATAATTGCATAACGCCTTTGAAATTAACCACAATGACAAATGCTTTTTGAGCAAGACTGTAAAGGTTATTTGCCGTATATTTTATTTTAAGGATAAAAGTTTTAAATATTCATATTTAAAAAGCCTCGGTCAATCTTCTTGATATGTTGAGTTTATGATAACCAAAACCCTACAACAGATAAAAAGGGGTAGACAAAAATAGATAAGTAGTGTAAAGCGACTATTAAGACAACACAATTTTGTTGAAAGTAGTGCGATGCACCAGAACAAAACTTACCTACTTTAGAATTTGATATTCTTCTAACACATGGCCTTCATGCATAAGGGAAACGGTTAAGCAAGTATTTATTTATTTTTGCCGATTTCAGACAAAAGCTTTTAATGTTTATAAAACTTTTTATTTTAAAAGTGAATTAATTTTATTTCTATTTAAAAGGTACTGATACCTCCTTTCTTTGTCTTCAAAGTTTCAAAGAATAGAATCCATCGAATCCCTAAGAGAGAGTATCGAGAGAATAGTGAAAGAGTTAATAAAGAAAGAGAGAACCGACATTTAAAGCTGCTCAATTTTTTTGAAATGATGCTAGGTAAATTTTAATCATTTATAAGTTATTTTTCTTTGATATATTTTTGTAATAACCTCAAGTAAAGATTGGGATGTCATGCATTCCATTGATTTGATTTTTTTTTCCTCAAATTTTATTTATTCATGTTTTAAAGCAAACTCTTTTATTTTATTAATTTTTTTATTATTAAAAGAGCATTGTCTCAATTTTATCTTATTTTCTTTATATTAGACAAATTTGCGGGATACGCATCTCTCGTATCTATAATGTTTATTTAATTTTTTTTGTGATATATTATTATACATGATTTTTTTTATGTAGAGAAAATATGGATTGGACTTAAAAAGATTAGAAATAGGCTTCAGGTATGTTATCTCAAATGTAAGGAACCAAGTCACTTGTGGTTTTAGTTTTTTTGTGGACCAAACCAATTTTCATTGAATCCAAAAGAGAAAGGAGAAGGGAATGTTGCAATTAACCTTATAACTTCTTCATAACTGTTTCTCACTTGATATCCTGTGAATGAAAAGGGTAAGCTTTTTTTTTTTTAGCTTCTATATATCTTGCCCTTGTTCTTGTTAAAGGATAACTTATATGGGTGCATCCTAAAATTTCTTTGAGGCTTACTTTCATCTTGAAGCAATATAATTTTCTCTCTTTAAACATCACTTTTTGTTATTGTTATTTCTAAATCCTCAAAAGTAACCTATATTTATCTAGATTTTTCTAAAGAAAAACTTTATCATTAGATATTTCTGATTCATAATTTTTCTCCTGACTTTGTGAGGAATATAATAAACCAAGGAACCTCTTAGCCAAAGTCTTATAAATTGGCTAACCCTGCATTTTATCACACGTTAAGTGTATGTTTAGATTGAGGATCAAAATATAGAAAATAGAACAAAATTATTTTATTCAAATTGAAACTGAAAAAAAAATGTCTAGATTAAACCTTTACATCATTTTCCTTTCCTTTCTTTTCCCTCCATTTTCCTCAATTCAAACATACCTTCAAACCAGGACAATTCTCATCTTTCCGCTTCTTTTGTTTTTTTTTTTTTTTGGGAAGTACATCCAAATTCAGGAGCTTTCTAGTTAATTCCATTTTGTAATTATTGGCTCTTGCAACTATTCTTCTGATGGAATAAACAGGAAAGCGAACACCATATGTGGCTAAGGCTAAACGAAAGACAAAGTTTAATGAAGCAAAACTAAAAGAGATCATTGGTTATGAGAAAGGAAAAAATTTTGTTGAGATTGAATGTGGCTTGTATGGAGACTTTGCTGGGAGGCTTAAAGTTAAAGCCAGTGGTCAACTTCTGATCACTTGTCATTGCTTTGGAGGCTGCAAAGAAGGCAAACTCCCCTCTCCCTTTATATACTTTTTTCATCATTCTCTTTCTTATCTTGAACTCGCAGTCTTCTATATTTACTTGTTACTAATGGTTGATATGTTTTGATGCATCATAAGAGCATTTTTATGATACGAAAGTTCTCTGGGCTAAATAATATGAGAGAAAAATCAGGGAGGATCTAGTGAGAAGAAGCCAGGCCAATGAAACATAAGGTCTTAGAAGTAATGAGTGCAATCCTCCAAGGCAACATGACATAAAGTTAATTATATGTGACCTTGTCATACATTGAAGGTGTCAAGAAGTGGAATTTGTAAGCAAATATTTGTTCTTTGGTGGTGTTTATATTCAGAAAAGCAATGATGATTATGTATGTACAAAACCCACCAAACTTAGGGTTTAAATTGTTGCCTTTGAAGTTGCAATATTACTTGAACGTTCATTTTATTCCCAACATAATATACAAGAACTAATTTTAAAGCACTTGATAAGATATATGCTAAATTTGCCTCTTGGAAACACTGTACTTGTCGTAACTGACCTTTCGGCGGAATAAAATAAAAAGTGTTTAAATTGATCCCCAAAAACGAATCTTGAAAATCAATTTATTTGGAGTCGCCACCAAAATTTTTAATGGAAAACTTTGGAAAACCAATTTAAAACAAAAAGAAAAGGCAAAATGGTATGCGAAAACAGATAAGAGTTCGGGAGTCTACTTGAGTGTGGGGAAGGTGTTAGGCACCCCACAACACCTGTCCATAAGGACGGTTACCTTAAACCAATCAACTGAAATAGAATACGGCTTTTAAACTTATCTTGATTACCCTTATATCGACATACATGCCCGTCAAACAGAGGAGATAAAACAGTAAGAATGAAAACAAATAGATAGATATTTACAAAGGGCAGATTTGACCTAGGATGAAAGCCTAGGGCCTACGTACCCTACGATAGGGATCAAAGTCCACATAGTTTGACTACAAAGGTGTGTCTATAGGTTGATCATTTGTAAATTTTATGATGAAAATAGGAGAGTTTAAATTGAACAAATTTCCATAAACAAAACGAAATTGAGGTTTAATCTGTGTGTCTTAATTTATGACAATCTGATTAATCTAACTCTCTTGACCTCTTCATTTTTTTTTTACAATTTTTGTTCATTTTTGGAGTTTTAATCCTTATTTTGAAATTTAAATGAAACGAAATGATTATACAGAAGGAATTCAGTCGCGTAAAGAAATTATTTGATTAAGACATTTATTTTTGTCATATTGTTATTATTGTTATTATTTTATAACAAATAGGTGCTGGTTTTGGGAATCCAAGGAGATTAAAATCTCACATGATCCCATGCAGTTGAGGAGAACAATATTTTTACACGATAATTTTGTAAATAATAGAAATTATTTAATTGAAGTAAATATTTAGTTATATTTTTTTGAAAAACCAATGTGTACCAAATTTAGGGATTTAAGGAGACTAAAACCTCACATAATCCCATACAATCGAGGAGAGCAGAACTCTCACGCGATAATTTCATAAAAATATTTAATTAAGATCAATATTTAATTATTATTTATGTTTTTTAAAAAAACAAATGTATACTAATTTTAGGGATCTAAGGATACTAAAATCTCACATAATCCCATACAATCGAAGAGAATAATATTTAATTAAGATTGATATTAAATTAATATCATTATTATTATTATTATTATTATTATTATATTGTTATTATTTATAGCAAGTATCTATTAATTTTTAATTAATAATTTTTCTGGGATCTAAGGAGATCTGAATCTCACACAATCCCAAGACGCCTAAAGAGAATAATATTCTCACTTGATGACTTTCTTAGAACTTTATTTATAAAGCCAAAATTAATCTCCTATTGACACAAGGGTAACGATGATACATATATCTATATACATCTATACGTACACACACACATATGTATATATATATACATATATACATACACATAGACGCATATAATAATACATACGAGTATGTTAGAAAAAGAAGAGCAAGCTTAAGGGAAAGACAAGAAGCATATATCTATATATCACCACACATATTTATATATACAGCTACATACACACACACACATATGTATATATATATATATATATATATATATAAATTATATGTGACTAGGAAGCATGAACTCATACCCACCCATGTATATGTGTTATATTCATCCACTTACACACACACACATATATATATATACATATAAACACATGCATAATATATATGTGTAAGAAGAGAGCAAAACTCAAGGACGACAAGGGAAGCATATACCTATATATATACACACACATGTACATATACATATATACTCCCACATGCACATATGCACATAGCTACCTATATATATACACACATACGTACATACATATATATACTCCCACTTACACATAGCTATGTATGTATATATAAGGAAGGAAAAAAAATTTTCACTCCCACGGCACTAGAGAGATATAAACACATGCATAATATATGTGTAAGAAGAAAGCAAAACTCAAGGAAGACAATGGAAGCATATACCTATATGTATACACACACACATACATATACATATATACTCCCACATGCACATATGCACATAGCTACCTATATATATACACACACACGTACCTATATATATATACTCCCACATATACATAGCTATGTATGTATATATAAGGAAGGAAAAAAATTTCACTCCCACGGCACCAGAAAGATATAAACACATGCATAATATATGTGTAAGAAGAGAGCAAAACTCAAGGAAGACAAGGGAAGCATATACCTATATATATACACACACACGTACATATACATATATACTCCCACATGCACATAGCTACCTATATACATACACACATACGTACATACATATATATACTCCCACATGCACATAGCTATGTATGTATATATAAGGAAGGAAGAAAAACAAAAAGGTTTCACCCCCATGGCACCAGAGAGAAGTCTGCAGCGATTTTAAGTATATATGCATCTTCATACAGCTACATATATATACACATAGGTATATATATATATATATATGCTCCATATGCACACAGCTGTATATATATAGCGAAGGAAAGGTGAAGAAACACATCAGAAAGCAGCGAACTCATACACACACGCCTATGTGAATATGCACACCTCTCAGCCAGAAAAAACAAGCAAGCAGGAAACATAAAAAACACACCAGCATCCTCAGTTTTTTCGGCCAAGCTTACCTCTGTTTACCCCTGCTCACAGCGTCCAAAACAGAGCAAATGGAATCTCAACCTCAGCACGTCACTTTCTTGGTTCCAGCTTGGTTTAGATGACTGTGCTGCAGCTCGGTTTCTATGGCAGTTCTCCTCTCTCAGTTCTCGGCTTTCTCGAGCAGTCCTCAGCCTCTTCTTGGTTCTCGGTTTGCTCCACTGCTGTTAACTTCTTCCTTCAATTTTTGGTGTCACCAGCAGCTCTCAACCTCCTCTTTGTTCTCGGTTTGCTCCACTGCTATAAACTTCTTCCTTCAGTTTTCCCAGTAACTCTCCCTTTCCTTCTCAAGTCTCCATTCCTTCCCTCTGCCGCAGCTCTCTCCATCCTTTTCTTCCTTTCTTTTGCAACCACCCTCTTGGCCTCCTTATTAGTTGAAGCTTCCATCGTTATCCTCTGCTCCTGTCATCTCCTCAGCCGAGCTACGGACTGCCACCACAGCTACGAGCAAGTTGCCCACTTGCAGCCAAAAAAGATCACCGCCAAAAACTGCCTCCCTTCGAAGCTGCCTTCTCTTACCTGCCTAAGTAATCCTTGTTTTAATTTATTATTATTATTATTTTTTTATTTAATCCCTTGTTATTATTATTATTATTATTATTATTATTATTATATTTTATTTATTTATTGTTATTCTTTTGTTTTTTGTCATCATCCCCATTAATATTTATTTTTGAATTTTTCCTATTTTTTATTTTTTATAATGATTTTTTTTATTTTGATTTGTTATTATTAATTCTTATTTTCCAATTTTGTTGTTTTTTTTTCTTAAATTCCCTCATTATTCGTTTTGAATTTTAATTTGTTTTTTGTTTAAAAATATCATTTGAACCTCTGTCCTTTTTATTTTCCTCATTTGCTTATTTTAAAAATTGATTAATGAATCCATGATAAATTTAGATAGAGATGAGGTGTTCACAGTTGCCCCTCTTTGCTTGTCTCTTAAGTTTGGGAAGCAAAAATTGTGAAGAAATGACCCAACTTAAGAGCAAGCAAAGATGTGAACACACCATTCCCCATGCTGAGGGAAAACTAATAAAAGGGGCCTTATGTAAATTCAAGCTCGAATGGGATAGTAATTTATCTCCACTCGATGTAAGATTTTTGAAAGAAAATTGCCTGGACACGATGCCGGACTTTTGAAAAAAATGTAAATTGCCTGAACACGATGCAGGACTTTTGACAGAAATGTAAATTGTCCTGGACATCATGCAGGACTTTTGATAGAAATGGAAATTTCCCTGGACACGATGCAGGACTTTTGAAAAAAAATGTAAATTACCTGGACATGATGCAAAACTTTTGACAGAAATGTAAATTGCCTGGACACGATGCAGGACTTTTGACAGAAATGTAAATTGTCCTGGACACGATGCAAGACTTTTGACAGAAATGTAAATTGTCCTGGACATGATGCAGGACTTTTGAAAAAAATGTAAATTGCTTGGACACGATGTAGGACTTTTGAAAAAAATGTAAATTGCCTAGACATGATGCAAGACTTTTGACAGAAATGTGAATCACCCTGGACACGATGCAGGGTCTTTTGACAGAAATGTAAATTGCCCTGGACATGATGCAAGGTTTTTGAAAACATGTAAATTGCCTGGACACGATGTAGGACTTTTGCGTTGTTTTGAAGAGAGGCATTCACCTTGTATAGGATATGCCATTACTCTTGGACACTCATGGAATGTGATGTAACACGTGTTTGGGTGCCAAATGCATGGTACATATGCTTCCCTTTTCTTTGAAACCTCAATTCTGCACAGGTGGTGGATGCACGAGCTAGATACACGATAAACATGGATAATCATGTATGCATGAGACATACGGGTTTTTAAATGATAATGAAAATTTTGTTTACTTTGATACATTTTCCAAAATGATGCTTATACCCTAGGTGTTAGAAATAAGAGAACGCTACGTGAGCGTAGACTTTCTACCTTACTTCGGAAACATGAGGGATATTAATTCATAGTTTGTGCTAATTGGAAAGAGAACTGTATTGCCTGGAGTGAAAGAATGGTCTAACCAAGCTTCTCCCGTCATGGCTTTTAACTCGTCATTTCAACAGCCGATGGTTCCTATAACTTTATCCTCTTGGGCCAACAACTGGTGAACTTAATTTCCTTTCCTTATGGCAAACCAGGGGACCTTGAAAAATGCTTCAACCTCCTTTTACGAAGTAACCCGGTGACAAAAATAGAAATGCCTGGATGTGTATATGTTTCATATTTTAAGTTTCAACCCAGTAATTGCGTGAAAGCACCTTTTTTTCAAATCATGGGTGTTTCCGAAATGCACATCATTAGACCATATTTAGAACAATTTCACTTATTTGAATATTTATTTTGCATGTGGAATGAATGGAGCAATTATAAAGGCAATACGATTTTGTAGAAAGAAGAAGAGTAATGGGAAGCAAGTCTCTTAAATGAGTAAGGGAATTTTCTAAATAGATCACGTGGTCTAAAGGAAAATGGGTGATAGATTGGATACAAGTGCAAAGGAGAGCCGAGGTGGCAACTGGGATGACTTTGACTTGCAGCTCTAGGAGACACTGATTGCTTAAACCTAATGTTGCCTCGGATATACATATTTCAAACTGGTTAATGAAGGCAATCTCTAAGGATCTTCCTAAGTAGGGGATTTAATCCTGTGCAGCTTCACTTCATTCACCACCTATTACCCTAACTTTTGCTTAAGTCGCCTTTTCAGGTTTTCGACTTAACGGGCCCCGATTGTAAAATCTTCTTCTTTCTTTTTTCATCATCCCTATTTTTAAGCAAAGTATTTCTTTACTACGTCTGAGTTAACCAGTCTTCCGATCTCTCTCCCATCCATATCAGTGAGGACCAACGCACCTCCGGAGCTTGCATTACCACGTAGGGTCCTTCATATGAGGGTGCCCATTTGCCTCTATTATCCTCTAGATTTGGGAGGATTTTTTTCAGAACTAACTCCCCTGGCTCAAATTCTCTAGGACGAATCTTTTGATTGAAGGCCCTTGCCATCCTTTTCTGGTATAATTGCCCATGACACATAGCTACTAGCTGCTTTTCTTCGATCATATTCAACTGCTCGTATCATGTCCTAACCCACTCACTCTCCTCTAGGTTGGATTCTATCAACACTCGGAGAGAGGGGATTTCAACCTCAATTGGAGTGACCGCCTCCATACCATATACTAAAGAGTAAGGAGTTGCCCCTGTGGATGTACGTATTGTTGTGCAATACCTATGGAGAGCATATGGAAGCATCTCATGCCAGTCTTTATAAGTGATAGTCATCTTACTGATGATCTTTTTTATGTTCTTATTCGCTGCCTCGACTGCCCCATTCATTGGCCGATAAGGTGTAGAATTGTGACGCTTAATCTTAAATTGCTCACATAACTTCTTAATGTCAGCACCATTCAGGTTGGGGGCGTTGTCAGTGATGATCCTTTTTGGTATACCATATCGACATATAATGTTTGACTTCAAAAATTGGAGGAAGACCCTTTGGGTAATATTGGAGAAGGAGCATACCTCTATCCATTTTGTGAAGTAGTTGATGGCTACTAAAATGAATCGATGTCCATTGATGCCTTTGGATTGATGGGGCCAATCACATCGATCCCCCACATCAAGAATGGCCAAGGTGCTACCAAGTTGTGTAGGGGTTGCGACGGAGCATTGATCTTATTGGCGTATATCTGACATTTATGATATCTTTTCACGTAGTCAATGCAATCTTTCTCCATGGTTAACCAAAAGTACCCACATCTCTGAATTTACCTAGTCATGGTGTGACCATTAGTATGAGTTCCACACACCCTTTCATGAATCTCTGTCAGTATCCTGTGTGCCTCTGATGTATCCATACATCTGAGCAAAGTGTTATCCCATGATCTTTTATACAACACTTCTCCCCTAAGGAAGAAACCCATGGCCAATCGATGAATGGTCTTTTGGTCATTCTCAGAAGCCCCAGCCGGATATTGCCGACTTTGGACATAGTTTTTTATGTCATGGAACCAGGGTTGCCCACCGCTTTCTTCCTCCACATTTAGGCAGTGAGCTAAGGCGTCCTGGGTCTCAATCTACACTGGTAACATGTTAACCCCACAATCTAGCTTGATCATTACGGTGTGGGTAGCCAATGCATCAGCAAATTGATTTTTGTCCTGAGTCAAATGTGTGAAGTTTATTTCCTCAAACTTTGACATTAATTCCGTTAGATACCTTTGGTACGGTATCAATTTGAGGTAGTTAGTTTGCCATTCTCCCTTTACCTGATAAATGACGAGGGCTGAATCTCCAAACACATCAAGATATCTGACACCTAACTCCAAAGCAGCTCGTAGGCCATTGACACAAGCCTCATACTCTGCCACATTATTTGTGCAGTCGAAGCTGAGCTTGATTGCCACTGGATACTGTTTACCTTCGGGTGATGTTATCACAGCCCCTAGTCCACTACCATGTATGTTGGCAGCTCCATCAAAATACATTGTCCACTTGACCTGCTTTAGTTCACCTTCTTCTATTGTTAGGATATCTTTGTCCGAGAACTGAAAATCCAGCGGTTGGTACTCATCCAAGGGACTAGCCGCCAAATGCTCGGCTATAATGCTCCCTTTGACTGATTTGCTAGTCATATACTTTGTGTCATATTCTGAGAGTATCACTTGCCACTTTGAGACTCTTCTTGATACATGAGGGCTCTCGAAGATGTATTTGATTGGATCTACCCTGGAGATTAGCCAAGTAACATGATATAGCATGTACTGCCTTAGTCTCTTTATGGTCCACACAAGGTCACAACAGGTCTTCTTAATTGACGGATACCGTGACTCACATTCATTAAACTTCTTGCTTAAGTAATAAATCGCTTGCTCTTTTTCCCTGACGCATCGTGTTGTCCTAACACTGCGCCCATGGACCCTGGTCGGATCGTCAGATAAAGAATAAAGGGCTGCCCTGGTGTAGGTGGTACCAAGACAGGGGGATTCAAGAGGTATTCTTTTATCCTATCAAACACCTGCTGACAAGTCTCATCCTATTTCCTTGGTTGATTCTTACGCAATAATTTGAATATTGGTTTGCAAATGGCAGTTAGGTTTGCAATGAACCTAGCTATATAATTCAAACGTCCCAAGAAACTTCTAACTTCTGTTTCTGTACTTGGTGGTGGCATATCACGAATGGCCTTAATTTTATCAGGGTCCACTTCTATTCCTTGCTTACTGATAATGAACCCCAAAAGTTTCCCCGATGTGGCCCCAAATATGTACTTACTAGGATTCAAATGAAGTTTATACTTCCGCAGTCTTTCAAAGAGCTTTCATAACATAGCCACATGACTTTCCCCTTCCGCTAATTTAGCGACCATGTCAACCACATATACCTCTATTTCTTTATGCATCAAGTCATGAAATAGGACTACCATTGCATGTTGATATGTGGCTCCGGCATTTTTAAGCCCAAAAGGCATTACTTTGTAGCAGAAGGTTCCCCATTGAGTGATGAAAGTGGTTTTCTCTTTATCATCGGGGTGCATGGGAATTCGATTGTAGCCAGAATATCCATCCATAAAGGAATATCTGAAGCTTTTGCTGTATTGTCAACTAGAACATCGATGTGAGGTAAAGGAAAGTCATCTTTTGGGCTAGCTTGGTTTAAGTCTCTATAATCGACGCACATTCTCACTCGCCTATCTTTCTTTGGTACGGGGACTATGTTCGCGACCCATTGAGGGTATTTAGCAACTTCTAGAAAACCAGCTTCCCATTGCTTCATTACTTCCTCCTTGATTTTGAGAGACATTTCTAGGCTTATCTTTCTTAATTTTTGTTTCTTAGGCACCACATTAGGGTACAAAGGTATTTTGTGGGCAGCAATTTCAGGATCTATTCCCGGCATATCTTGGTACGACCACGTCAACACATCCATATATTCCTTAAACAAATTGATTATTTCTTCCCTTTCTGGATTATCCACTATTTTTAACTCTTTTTTGTCATTCTCGGTCCCCATATTAATTACTTCGGTGATTTCTTTATGCGGAATGATTCCCTTTTCCGAAGATTCTATTATTTTAGCGAAGTTTCGAGATAACTCATCATTATTACCAGTTTCTAAATCATTCGTATCCGAAACAACATGTGGCTCATTCAAACAGTGTCCGGGTGCTTCTGCTTCAGACAAGAGTTCCGAGGATTCAAACTCCTCTAATGACATGACATTTGATAACACTTCAGATTCTCAATTGTTAAGTGCTTCTCCTAGTTCATCTAGCTGGATCCACATGGCCTTTGTGTGATCTCTTTCTTCTTCGCTCGCCATTGCAACTGGGTCACTTAAGTGTATTATCTCAGTAGCAATAGGAAAAGTTTCACATATGTGGGGTATTTCCATTTTTCCTCTCAGCTTACACTCTTTCCATCGCGCTCCGTGAGTCTCCATAGACATCTCATATCCTAACCCTTGCCGTCCCAGATTTTCTGGCAACTCAACTGGTTCTCCTATGCCTTGTAGATTAGCACCCAATCCTTTTCCTTTTTGATACCCATTATTTCTCATGATTTTAGCCACCACTTGGTTGACATCCTTAGTAGATTCCCCAACTCCTAATGAGTTATGGCTGGCACCTTTTGTAGATTTTCCAGCCTCTAACACCTCCAGACTCTGGTAGGAGCTGTCCATAACTTGTTCAGCATTCTCAATGTAGGGCACCATGCTCGGTTTGCTGATGATCATCTCTTCCTCACCTTTTACCGTGATGAGTTTCCCTTCATTAATGTACTTGATCCTTTGATGCACGGTTGATGGGACTGCACCCGCTGCATATATCCAAGGTCTCCTTAGGAGCATCTATATGCCGCGTCAATATCCATGACCTGAAACTCAACTGTAAATAAGTTTAGGCCAATTTCCATTGGGAGCTCAATATTTCCAATTACTTCCCTCCTTGTCCCGTCAAAGGCCCTCACCACCATGTCATTATACTCAATACATGACCTTTCGACCTGTAACTGCCCTAAAGTGGATAAGTGTAGAATATTTAAAGCCGACCCTCCGTCAATGAGTACTTTAGCAATTACATACCCATAGCACTTCAAAGTAATGTGGAGGGCTTTGGGTTTTCCGGCCAGTGCGAGGTGTATCTCATCCTCAGAAAAAGCGATCAAGGTGGAGTTTTTCACTGTGTTTATCATGTTCACCACCTTTTCTGGGGTAATGTCAGGACGTACATAAGCATCATCTAACACGCTCTGCAAGGCCTTTCGGTGGGCCTCTGAGTTCATTATAAGGGTCAAGATTGAAATTCAGGCCGGTGTTTTTCGTAGTTGATTAACCACGTCGTACTCGCTTTGCTTCATAATTTTCAAGAACTCCTCTGTTTCCTCTCGTTCTCCTTTCCTAGGGCCCTCCTTTAGGTTTGAACTTTCACCTACTTCCCGATTTGAGTTTGGAGTTCCTTCTACATCCTTTGAGTACACCCGACCGCTACAGGTAATCCCTCCTATGATTTCTGCATGCACTCCTTCTATGACCGTCCTTTCTCCTGATGCCTCATTATCACGTGGGCATTCTATCTTTACTCCATAATTCCATGGTACAACGTGATTGCTCTGATATAGGAATGGAGCCGACACATAGATGATAGTAGTCGGATTTTTACTGGGCACTGGCGTAGGTATAACAAGCAAAGATCCTTTCATTGTAGTTTGCAATTTGCAATTATTTTGGGCATAAGGGGCTTCCTTAACTTAATAGACTGGCTTATTAACCACTAAGAAAGTGCTCCTAGGTTCCGTGGGGCCAGACGATCCCTTGGTCTTGGTACCATCCCCTTCTGTGACACACACATTCCCTTCAGTGTGTTCTTGAATCTTTTCGATAGTTAGAACTCCTAATGTCATCATTCTCTAGCTAACTCTTTAAATTTCCCATAATCTTCAATGTTGTGCCCCATTTCTTCTTCATGAAACTCACAGTAATTGTTCTGTAATCTTCTGGGTATATTCTGCTCTTTATCTTGAGTGGAAATATAGTTAGCATCCTTTATGCTTCCATATAACCGTCGCATGGTGCATGATACATCTGTCAAGTTTTTTAAGTTGGGCTCTTCTGCGTCTATCATAGACACTTGTTTCCCTTTATCATGACTTGGCAAAGGGTTGGTGACAATGTTGGGGTCATCACTTGCCTTTATGCCAATATGATTATTGTCTAATAATGCCAAAACATGCCTCCTGAAGGCTTCACACTTGTCAATATCGTGCCCGGTAGCGCCCATGTGATACTCACAAGTAGCGTTGGAGTCATACCACCCAGGGAATGGTGGTTGAAGTGGCTTAACAAGCCTAGGGCCCATAAGCTTTTTCGCCACCAGGTCGTGAAACAGCTCAAATCGACTGACATTGAAGTTAAGCAATGGCCTATCATCGTGAGGTTGTTGAGTAGGCCTAAACCCTATACTTTGGGCCATTATTGGTTATGGTCCAAGATGGGATTGTGGCAGTGTTGGGTAACTCATGTGACCGCTCATTGCTGAGCCTCGTGGCTGGTAGGCCATGACTGGGTTCTGACCATAAAACGGTGCCTAGGGATATTGATTACGCATAGGGTGAGGGTGCTGGTATGTAGCGTGGACATTACTAACATCCCCTTCCTTCTTTCGATTACTTGTAGGCCTTTTGGCTTCTATGGATGTATTTTCGAACAACCCATCACACACATCAGCGTCTATTCTTTCCCCAACCTGGATAAGGTCAGCAAACTCATTCACATGGGTCCCTAACATGATTTTATGATATGGGTCCCCCAAGGTATGAATGAAATAGGAGCACAATTCTAAGTCCATGAGTGTCGACTAGACCTCAGCTTCTGTGGTTCTCCACCTTTGGGCATATTCCTTAAAGGTCTCCATTCCCTTCTTCTTTAAACCCTTTAAATGCTCTCGTGTGGGAGCTATATCCAGGTTGAACCTGTACTGCCTCATAAACACATCGGTAAGATCTCTCCATCTCTTTAGTTTTGAGTGATCTAGTTTCATAAACCAATGTAATGCGGCGCCAGTCAGGCTCTCATGGAAAAAGTTTATAAGGAACCTTTCATCCCTCGACCATACCGACATTTTGGTGCAATATGACTTTAAATGATAGTGTGGATCTCCACTACCATCGTACTTAGTGAACTCAGGTACCTTAAATTTTTTAGGGATTAATACTTCCGGGGCTAAGCATAACTCCTCCAATTCCACAGACTTCCAATTAGTCGGCCCTTGTAAAGCTTGCAGCCTGTCCTTCACCTCCATTATATCTTCTTCCCAATCTTTCTTTTCATTATCCTCTTTTACCTTGAGGCATGTATTAGTAATAGGCTGGGTAGGACCGGTGAATGTAACAGCCGGTTCTCCTCCTGGGATATTACAGGTGAAAGCACCCCCCCTAATTCCATTCTTGGTATCCTTGTCCTTCCATTCCCGCAGTCGGGGGATTTGGGGGTCGACTTACCACTGCAGGCCTCTGTGTTGGTTCTGGTACTCTTGTGGCTGAAGGACTCCCTGAAGTTACTCCCAGTATCTCAATACTTGAATTAGGAACCCCATGATCTGCATTCATGGCGTTAGTGGCATTTGGCGAAATATTATTTGCAGCCACACTTAAGTTCATATTTTGCAACAACTTCATCATTTCTAGCATTTGAGCCTGCATGGTCCCCATTTGATCTTTCAATGCTCCCACTTCGGCTTCTAACCGCTGCTCAGACTCTGATCGATTATTTTCGGCAGACATAGCTCTGACACGTGCCCAGGTCAGATATGTCCGGCTCGACGACTGAGCTTGGTTAGATGGATTCTTTCCCCCTCAGGCAATGTTGGCTTCTTACCTACGTTTTGAAAATAAGAAATGACAATCCTTAATAATAAAGCAGTTACTTAAGTTTTTATCTTGTGTTTTTATTTTATTTTATTTATTATTTATTAATACATTAACCTGGCATAAAGGGCATAGGAATCTTAGACCTTTGAATCCTTAAGGGTACATATTGTATCACTCAATGAATCAAAGTTAACAGCTAACGCAAAGGATGTTTTAATGTCCACAGGCGTAGGTCTGTTTTGCACCACACAACCTATTCATTCTTCGCATGACATCTGACATCGCACATATGAATAATGAACATATCTGATAACTCAAAGAATAAGCCTTGCATTTTACTACGAATAAAATGTTTGATTACATTACTTGATTTGAGGTTATACATCGAAGAGTAACCCAGCCTACAAATTCATATTACAAAACATTGAAGTCATCTCCCTTTCTCATTCCTTTAAGATTTCATCAACATCTTCATATCCATAAGGTTATGACACAAAGTAAGAAATTCAGTTATAGCTGCAGGAGTCTTTGCGGGGATGGTGTGCCCTTCAGCTTGTCTGTACGCATACGTGAATTCAGGAATGGCATCATTGGCAAATAGAATCATCCTTCTGAAGCGCTCTAGCCACATTTCCTTCTCAATCACTTGCTCTTCATGGCGAGACTCCCACAATCGAGCCTTTTCAGCTTGATGGTTGAGTTGTTCAATTAAATTTTGTATTGCTATCACATTGTCGCTCTTGATACTAGCCACCTCTCTTGTTTTTTCTTCCAACCGTTTGGCGAGGACTTCGATTTCTCATTGGAGGTCATTAGGAGACTTAAGTTCCTCCACCTCCCTCATCATGGCATCCTTTCTTTAATAGCTTTTAACAATCGAGTTTGATAGTTAAGGGCCTTCTTGTTGCTTTCTTCGGCTCGTCTTTGAACCCTCCTTACCATGTCTTTTAATTTGTCATTTTCCTCCTTTAATCTCTTCAACTCAGTATTAGTTTCTGACTCTTTTCTTCTTTTTGCTCTCTCATCTTCATGTGACTTTGCTAAGCTTTCCAAGTGCCTCTTGCTTAATTCCTCCAAACTTTGCAGCTCAGCCTTTTTACATTCTAATTGGTTGGCCAGACACTCATTAACCTCCTATAGGTTGTTGCTTAACAAGGGATTGTGAAGCCCCAGGGGTGGATGGACCCCACCAGTCTTTTCCTTAAGCCAAGTCTCATATCCTTTCGTAGTTGCCACTGCACGCTTTCCTAGCTCGAACCTTCCTTTACACATCACATGACTCCATGCATCCCTTATCTTATGAGTCATTTCTACCTTCAATGGATCACCATAATAAAAATTGACTCTTTGCATAGCCTCTTTAGACGGGATGTCCTATTTGTACGCAAATTGGCAATGCGCGATCGCGGTGTTATAGTTAATGCATCCTCGGGCACCCATAAAGGGGACGTTAGGGAAGTTCCCACAGCAATAAATGACATCCTCGCTTTCCCACCAAGAGAGTTTCCACCAAATGGTGGTATCTTCAAGCTCTTCTACCTTTTTGATCCACTTATCGCGGTTCATTCTCGCTTGTAGTGGAATTGACCCTTCACGGCATGGGTAATCTCGGATCGGGTGATGGATGGCATCAAATCTTGTACCGAGTTGGTATTCCCTGCCATAGACATGATTAACCCACCATATGTTCAACAACGGCAAGCAGCATTTCAATTTTCCTTTCTTCTCCCTATGGCAGAAGCTCAATGTTAGAAATGTTTCTGCTAGAAGCGCTAGCACTGGGTTCACCTGGTGATTTTCTACCATCCACAAGACACTTACCATTGCCAGGTCAATACACCCCACTGCCGATGGGAATAATACTAACCCATATATTGCCAAGACAAGGACTCTTTTGAAGACAACCCAATTCCCTTTCTCAGCTAATGCCTCTAACCTTTTCTCTAAATATTTTTTGGATAAACCTTCTGTTGCCCCAGAGCGACATAACTGTACTCGTGTAGGTTCCTCCCCCAGAATTTGAGCCACTACGCGCTTGGAAGGAAGATATCCAGGGTACAAATAGACGGGAGTGTCTCGGTTAACAGGCATCTTCATCAAGCCTCTGCATTCCTCTAATGTGGGTACAAGCTGGAAAGTTGGAAATGTGAAGCATCTCAATGAATCGTCCCAATGTTGGGCTAGGACTACAAGTGCCTCAGGTTGGATAGGGACCGATAATAAATCCAAGATGTCTCCATAATCCCTTTGAAAATGGCGGAGTTGCTCCCCCTTGAGTTTCCCACTTATAATAATTAGGCTTTCAACTGATTCAGCTTCCACTTTCACTTTAACTCTCTTCCCAGTTGGGATTATTCCTGTTGGGCTTGTGTTTTGAGGTTGTGTGGTGTCCAATGATTCTATCATATCTTTATGCCAATGACGACTCAAGCTATAACAAATCTATTGGTTAGAAATAAAATGGGATGGGCATGTAAACTTTTTTAATCAATAGATTATTTAGCACTTTATTCACTATTAATTACCAAGGACCTTATTGATTCATTGTGAGTAATAGATAAAAAGACTCTCTACCCAAGGAAAAGTAAGTCTTCACATGGGTGATGCTCAGATAAGTGAACCAGATAATCCATTGATATATTGTTTTTTGCCAAGGATATTGATTTTTAAGAAAAGTTCCCAACTCCATTGATGCATCATCAGGCCAAACTTCCACATAGAACATATTTTCAATTTTAACTCATTTCTTAGGTTAATAATGCATCAAATGGAGATATTCTTACGGCTAAAACCAAATAATAATAATAAAAACAAATATATATATATATATATATATTTTTTTTTTTAAAACATGTAACTATGCTATGAATGTTATGATGACATGCAAAATGAGAGTGAAATATGCTCCCTTGGTGTCCTAACTGGGTCAACCCTAAATGAGGAAAAGTCGCCCTAAAGATGACAAGTTCTAGGAAGGTTATCTATTAAGCTTGGTCAACTAACGTGCATAGTTCTGAGGATAGGTCTAATACCTTAAAGAATTACTGGTTCCCAGACTGCCTCCACTCATAAAAGTAAGGATCTCGTGACATGAATTGGACTAAAAAGAGGACAGAATCCTACTCCAGTCATATTCACGTAACGAGGTACTATCTGAACGAGGTCTTCACGGTAACCTCTAGAAACGAGAAGTTCCACACGGAAACCAATATAAACCTCTATTAACCTAAAGCGAGTGAGGACCCGGGTATAGAGCCCAAAAGGTGTGTGAGATACAACATGAATGTGCTAAGTGTGTGAAGGGAACATACAAACCTCTGAACCTGCAATTTACCCAACCCTCATCTATCAAACAGATAAACTGCAACAATACAGATAGAAGTCATCTAGTTCTGCATGTTATCTATCCTAGCATATGTATTACAAATAAGCTAACAAAATTATATGGTAAAAGAGGAACTTTAAGCATGTTACATGACTAACCATAGAGGATATATACTTATTCATATAACAACAATAAATGGGAATACATAAGAACATACAAGCATAACATGTAACCAAAAGGAATAAATAGACATCAAAACAATGAAGAAGAATAAATGATTAAGCTAAAACACAACAAGGGCAATCAAGACAACAAAAAGCCATATTATTTCAGCTGACTAATTAAACAGGCTTGACTCTCAATACATATTCCCCAGTGGAGTCGCCAAACTGTCGTAATCAGCCTTTCGACGGAATAAAATAAAAAGTGTTTAAATTGATCCCCAAAAACGAATCTTGAAAATCAATTTATTTGGAGTCGCCACCAAAATTTTTAATGGAAAACTTTGGAAAACCAATTTAAAACAAAAAGAAAAGGCAAAATGGTCTACGAAAATAGATATGAGTTCGGGAGTCTGCTTGAGTGTGGGGAAGGTGTTAGGCACCCCACAACACTCATCCATAAGGACGGTTACCTTAAACCAATCAACTGAAATAGAATACGGCTTTTAAACTTATCTCGATTACCCTTATATCGACATACATGCCCATCAAACAGAGGAGACAAAACAGTAAGAATGAAAACAAATAGATAGATATTTACAAAGGGTGGACTTGACCTAGGATGAAAGCCTAGGGCCTACATACCCTACGATAGGGATCAAAGTCCACGTAGTTCGACTACAAAGGTGTGTCTATAGGTTGATTGTTTGTAAATTTTATGATGAGAACGAGAGAGTTTAAATTGAACAAATTTCCATAAACAAAACGAAATTGAGGTTTAATCTGTGTGTCTTAATTTATGACAATCTGATTAATCTAACTCTCTTGACCTCTTCATTTTTCTTTTTTACAATTTTTGTTCATTTTTGGAATTTTAATCCTTATTTTGAAATTTAAATGAAACGAAATGATTATACAGAAGGAATTCGGTCGCGTAAAGAAATTATTTGATTAAGACATTTATTTTTGTCATATTGTTATTATTGTTATTATTTTATAACAAATAGGTGCTGGTTTTGGGAATCCAAGGAGATTAAAATCTCACATGATCCCATGTAGTCGAGGAGAACAATATTCTCACACGATAATTTCGTAAATAATATAAATTATTTAATTGAAGTAAATATTTAGATATATTTTTTTTTAAAACCAATGTGTACCAAATTTAGGGATTTAAGGAGACTAAAACCTCATATAATCCCATACAATCGAGGAGAGCAAAACTCTCACGCGATAATTTCATAAAAATATTTAATTAAGATCAATATTTAATTATTATTTATATTTTTTTTAAAAACAAATGTATACTATTTTAGGGATCTAAGGAGACTAAAATCTCACATAATCCCATACAATCGAAGAGAATAATATTCTCACACGATAATTTTGCAGATAATAAAAATATTTAATTTAAGATCAATATTTAATTATTATTTATATTTTTTTTTTAAACAAATGTATACTAATTTTAGGGATTTAAGGAGACTAAAATCTCACATAATCCCATACAATCGAGGAGAATAATATTTTCACACGATAATTTTGCAGATAATAAAAATATTTAATTAAGATCGATATTAAATCAATATCATTATTATTATTATTATTATTATTATTATTATTATTATTATTATTATTATTATTATTATTGTATTGTTATTATTTATAGCAAGTATGTATTAATTTTTAATTAATAATTTTTCTAGGATCTAAGGAGATCCGAATCACACGATCCCAAGACGCCTGAAGAGAATAATATTCTCACTCGATGACTTTCTTAGAACTTTATATATAAAGCCAAAATTAATCTCATATTGACACAAGGGTAACAATGATACATATATCTATATACATCTATACGTACACACACACATATGTATATATATATATATATATACATACACATAGACGCATATAATAATACATACGAGTATGATAGAAAAAGAAGAGCAAGCTTAAGGGAAAGACAGGAAGCATATATCTATATATCACCACACATATTTATATATATAGCTACATACACACACACATATGTATATATATATATATATATATATATACAACTCATATGTGACCAAGAAGCATGAACTCATACCCACCCATGTATATGTGTTATATTCATCCACTTACACACACACACACACACATATATATATATACATATAAACACATGCATAATATATATGTGTAAGAAGAGAGCAAAACTCAAGGACGACAAGGGAAGCATATACCTATATGTATACACACACACATACATATACATATATACTCCCACATGCACATATGCACATAGCTACCTATATATATACACACATACGTACATATATATATATACTCCCACATACACATAGCTATATATGTATATATAAGGAAGGAAAAAAAATTTTCACTCCCACGGCACTAGAGAGATATAAACACATGCATAATATATGTGTAAGAAGAGAGCAAAACTCAAGGAAGACAAGGGAAGCATATACCTATATGTATACACACACACGCACATATACATATATACTCCCACATGCACATATGCACATAGCTACGTATATATATATACACACACACGTACCTATATATATATATACTCCCACATATAAATAGCTATGTATGTATATATAAGGAAGGAAAAAAATTTCACTCCCACGGCACCAGAAAGATATAAACACATGCATAATATATGTGTAAGAAGAGAGCAAAACTCAAGGAAGACAAAGGAAGCATCTACCTATATATATACACACACACGTACATATACATATATACTCCCACATGCACATATGCACATAGCTACCTATATACATACACACATACGTACATACATATATATACTCCCACATGCACATAGCTATGTATGTATATATAAGGAAGGAAAAAAAACAAAACGGTTTCACCCCCACGGCACCAAAGAGAAGTCTGCAGCGATTTTAAGTATATATGCATCTTCATATAGCTACATATATACACACATAGGTATATATATATATATATGCTCCATACGCACACAACTGTATATATATAGTGAAGGAAAGGTGAAGAAACACATCAGAAAGCAGCGAACTCATACACACACGCCTATGTGAATATGCACACCTCTCGGCCAGAAAAAACAAGCAAGCAGGAAACAAAAAAACACACAAGCATCCTCAGTTTTTTGGGCCAAGCTTACCTCTGTTTACCCCTGTTCACAGCGTCCAAAACAGAGCAAATGGAATCTCAACCTCAGCACATCACTTTCTCAGTTCCAACTTGATTTAGATGACTGTGCTGCAGCTCGGTTTTTATGGCAATTCTCCTCTCTCAGTTCTCGGCTTTCTCGAGCAGTCCTTAGCCTCTTCTTGGTTCTCGGTTTGCTCCACTGCTGTAAACTTCTTCCTTCAGTTTTCGGTGTCACCAGTAGCTCTCAGCCTCTTCTTTGTTCTCGGTTTGCTCCACTGCTATAAACTTCTTCCTTCAGTTTTCACTGCAACTCTCCCTTTCCCTCTCAAGTCTTCTTCGTTCCTTTCCTTCCTTCTGTCACAGCTCTCTCCGCCCTTTTCTTCCTTTTTTCTGCAACCACCCTCTCGACCTCCTTATTAGCTGAAGCTTCCATCATTATCCTCTGCTCCTGTCTTCTCCTCAGCCAAGCTACAGACTGCCACCACAGCTACGAGCAAGTTGCCCACTTGCAACTGAAAAAGATCACCGCCAAAAACTGCCTCCCCTCGAAGCTGCCTTCTCTTACCTGCCTAAGTAATCCTTATTTTAATTTATTATTATTATTTTTATTTAATCCCTTGTTATTATTATTATTATTATTATTATATTATATTTTATTTATTTATTGTTATTCATTTGTTTTTTGTCATCATCCCCATTAACATTTATTTTTGGATTTTTCCTATTTTGTATTTTTTATAATGATTTTTTTTATTTTGATTTGTTATTATTAATTCTTATTTTCCAATTTTGTTGTTTTTTTTTCTTAAATTTCCTCATTATTCGTTTTGAATTTTAATTTGTTTTTTGCTTAAAAATATCATTTGAACCTCTGTCCTTTTTATTTTCCTCATTTGCTTATTTTAAAAATTGATTAACAAATCCATGATAAATTTAGATAGAGATAAGGTGTTCACAGTACTAATCCCAACAAATCTGAGGATTTTGTTCTGAGTACTCTCCTCCTTTCAGTTCTTCATTTGCTCAATCTTAAAAATTTGTTGTAACTATCAGTGGATGTCACTCCAAAGGAATTTGAGGAACATGCTGGGAATGAAGCAAGGATGTGGACAAGCAGCATTTGGGTTCAAACAAATGGCGAAAAGGTTGCTCTTGGGAAGTCACATGTAATGAAATACTACAATCATAAAGCAAATGTGGAAAACTGGATAAAGTATGTGAATTGCAACAAGTTTCACAATGATGTGTTAGTTTGCTGTTCCAAGTGCCACAAAGAGCGCAGGTTTTGTTGTCGGAGCTTGAAGTAGAGTAAGGAATGCCATGATGCAGTCAATGACAAAAGCTGGGAATGCTCTAATTGGCCCTATGACAAGTAAGTTTATTCCTCATAACTTAACAACTACGACACAAGTATAATTGTTTCAATCACAAGCAGTTATGTTACAAGGAATAAGTAGATACTAGTTAGTAGTTATTCTTAGTTGAATAAGAAGTTGGTTAGGAATCAGTATCTATTAAGGATAATTGGGGAAGCGATAATTGTGATTGAGAATAACAGAACTGTAAAAATAACAAAGGGCCAGAGGCTACAGGTTTTGTCATACTTTGTGTGTCATGTTAAATGTGGGACCAACTGAAAAATTACATGACAGGAAGGCATAGATGTTTCTCTTCCTTGTTGGTTTCTATACAAGAATTTCGCAGCAGGAAATAACAAACAAGAGTTTTGTATGTTTGGGTGTGTCATGTTTGTCTCAAAATTTTGAGTTGAAACAATAATAACAGTCGTACTCTAACAGACCAAATCAAATCTTAACAAATTGAAATAATGATATATAATATACGTTGAACTATGGAAAAACTAGAACATGAAAGGTTGCAAGATCTGCGCTAATGTGAGATCTATTCTACGTACAACTTCAACTAAAAAATTTAAGTTACGTGTTTTAAAAATAAGTTTATTATAATATCTGATAGATGTAAGAATTTTTAATGTTTCAGCATAACCTGTGACGAGGAAGAAGAGCGAGACAATCACAAAATGTACCGGGGCTGTCCCCTTGTTAAGCATTGTTAGGGCTACAGCTATTGTAACTGTACTGGCTGTCTTAAGTGCCGTTTTGTGAACTGCAAATGCCAAGAGTTCATTGACTTCAATGAAGGAAACCTAAAGTTCTTCATGTTGATCATTGCACCTTGTTGGAAACAAGGAGAGGGAAGAAAAAGAATCTGACTTTGCTATAGAAGTAGATGAACCTCGTTATCTAATTTTGTTGTCTGTGTTCTTTTTCATGTTTTTCATGTTGTGAATTTCTAGACTCTTTTGACAATCTTTCAATTGATATCCAGCCTCTTCAATGAAACTTGTACTGGAAAGTTATGTTGGTACTATGTTTGCTGCTTAGTAGTGTTCAAGGGATTCAATTAGAATAGATGACGGCAAAACAAAACATCCAGAAGTCTATGTTTACAGTCTAATTCTCTTTGCTTGTGTTGGTAAATGATCATGATCATTAAATATGGTTACGCTCACTTGGAGAATGGAATTTGATATGAGTTTCACAATTACCCATGTTGTACATGTCATATCAGTTCAAATCGAAATAATGCCCAGAGTTTGTGTTGGTGGTCAATTCTCCCTGGACTCCTACTCTCTATTTCATAGATTTCATCACTATGCTAAATTCCCAAACAATGACATTGTGGTTTTGGCAAATGTGTATGGTTACTAATACCTTCATCACTATAAATTTAGGGCAAATATTCTACTTGCTGCCATTTTTGCTCCACACTTTCTATATAGCATGGATCCAAAAACCTAAATTAAAGAAAAAGATAGAACTAATTGAGTTACAACTAGAAGCGAGATGGAGATAAAATAATGCTTCATATTTGGTGCATGTTTATATATGTGAATATAAAGAATTAATGATATTATTATTGTTCGTTATAGTACAACTCTTTCCTTAACTTAATTTTCATGTAATGAGATATTAGAATGTAGTTTAATTTTTAATTGATACAAGAGTCCGATTCTGATAAATTGTCTCTCAAAATGAGCAAATCAGCTGATTGAAAAGTGATTTAATATTGTTCTTTCGAAATTAAATCATTCCTTTGATGCCATTAGATCAATGTGCTCCTGTGGTGCACACAAAAATTTCTCGGACTTTTCTTAGAGCTTCTAAAGAGGAGCTATATTATAACTAGCTGTACAGTCAGTAGTGCAGAATCTTATAGTGGAGTTGTAAGCTAGCTCTCTAGTCTCCTTACTTGAACATTATAATGAGTATGAATGCCATCATTGAAATGCTTCTATTGAATATCGTAGGCACTTCATGAAATATGTAGACAACAGATGTTCGAGATCCATCAGTTATTTGGAGCCCACCTTTCTGTGCTGATACTTTTACAAAGGCAAGAAATTTTATATTTTGAAATAGACTTGATCACGAGATGGTATTTATACATAAATTTTATTAATTTTTAAAGAGTAACTCAAAATTCATTAAATTTTAGAATAACCTGCACTTCGTTTTTTAATCAGGTTTCGTTTATATTTTGAAATAAATCAGTCCTCTAGTGTTTTGATTCTGTTTAGCTATACATGAGGTTATTATAATTTCTCTGAAGGATTTGTGAAAGACAAAAAGAAACTTATCAATCAGTCCTATATACGACTCTCGTTTGGTAAGGTTGTAAGTTGTAGATTCCAGCCAGTTTTTTCTTTTCAGATCATTAGAGCTTCCACACCTTAGGAACCACCATAGGATGCAATTTTCATCCATATCTCAGGAGTCATCTGCACTCCTCAAGCAACCACCTAGAACTAAAATAATTGAATCTAATAATTTCAAACCACTGAAAAAACTGCTTCATGGAACTTTGCGAAGTGTCAATCTAGTAAAAAAACAAGCTTAATGAAGAAATAAATTCTTTAAGTAATAATCAATTGCAGGGTAACGCAATAAAGCAAATTAAACAAGCGAAATCCAAAAAGATTTTAATAAAGCAATTCTCATTATAACCAAGTATACATGTTTTATATAACAAGGGCACGGAACTAATTAAAATAGCACAAACCACGTAGCAAGGACCAGGTACTCTCACTCAAACACAAAGTTAACATTCGGCAAGAAATTAATGCCAAAATTGCTAATGTGAAAAGAAAATTCATTGGATCTTTTTAGATAAAAGAAGAATTTTATTCTTCTACTAAATCTTAACCTCTAAGGGACCCAAAAAATATTTTACTTATTATAAATAAAAAAAGAGAAGTGCTGCCACACTAAGACGAGTCACGAGCGTGTGTGCTAGCCTTATCGTTCGTCATAATTCTGTTCTTATTCTGAATTTTACATGGTATTAAAGCTCGGTATCAAGGCTGAAGCGTTGGCCCCTTCTCCAAGTGAGCTGTGTCCCCTCATTGCTCCAACATAACTCCGGAAAAATCCTTCCCGATCAGAGAACTTCATATTAGCTCCATAGTTCTCCAATTAGCTTATACTTAGGCCTTGCATTGGTGACATCATAAGCTTTCCACATGCTGCCACAGATGTTATATTTAGAGCAGCAGGGAAAATATTGAGGCGGCCGCTCATGGGAAGTAGCTTGATAAATTTTGAGAGCTGTTATTTGTATATTGACGACATTGTTAAACTTATTATATAGTCCCAAAGTGCATATATGAAAATTGAAAATTTCCTAGAAGCAGGGATGCAACTATAAAAAAGGAAACCAGCTGCTTATCCAATTCTAAATGTGCCGGAGAATTTGACGTTGTCTTTCTTATAAAAAAGGAGCTAATAAAACAGATATGATAGCCGGGCCACTTTTCCTCCAAAAGTTGGATGTTGGTGGTCACTAAAATTCAAGTTAGAAGCAATCTATTGAATCATGAGACAGCCACAAAAGCATAAACCTTTCAGTTTCAGACATTAAAAAGACCTTGCCAATAGCTTTGAAGTTCTGAAATTAAGTCAACAAACAGGTGAAGTTTGATTTAAAACAACAATCACAAAATAGTTCAAAAGTGCAACCTGACTTACAATATCATGGAGGAAAATAAGAACGAACAATAAAATATATTAGTATTCACCAGCTAATAAAGCAGTATGATTTTGGAATCTGCAGGGCACAAAAGATCAGCTTTAATGAAAATATCCAAGAGAATGTGTTAACATCATGTAATGGATCAATATTAACTTGGAATTTTTGCTAGAGACAATTCTATAACATGTCTTGACAATTCAAAAGTTCCCATATCACCAAAAATGAAAGTCCTCCTGAACTTAGAGGGGATGGGAATAAACTTGGAGAGGAGTAAGCTCAATCTAGAAAGAACCATAAAAAGTTGATAAAAAACTTTATCACTAATAAGCTGAATGACACAAACCCCTGTCCTCTACTTCAGTCCCAAATCAAAGAACATAACAACAGATTAGAAAACCTGACCACAGTACGCAGCACAAAATAGGGATAAGCCCATTTCCAACTCTCGTTGCTATTTCAATGATGTAGATGATAGTGAAGACAAAAGATTGCACATTAAACCTTTAAACTTTTGATACCAGACCACAAATATAGACTACGAAACAAGATATTAGCAGTCCAAATTAGGTACATTTCTAACTTAGAACAAGTATCATGGGCACCCCATGGCTGGCCCATTACCAGAAAAACATGACAAAGGATTTTCAAACCAAAACTGTCGCTTAACTTCAACTATTTATAAAAACACAGTAAATAATGGCTTTTCCTCTTTGAAAGACACAGAACTTTAGCTATAAAATACTTGTACTAATCCATGCATGAATCTAAAGTCATTAAAAAGGTCAGGGAAAACTATATTCCTAAAAGTAGAGATAAGATATAGTTGGCTACTGTTCAAACAGAGATTGAGCTCAAGTACTAAGGAGAACAACACGTCCAAAAGAGTATACCCTTCAACACCAAAGAATAATGAGGAGCATAGCTATAAGCCATTGAACATTTTCACAATGACACAACTCTATGAGAACCATACCCAGAATTGGAATTTCTCCATGATTAAAAGTGGAACTTTAGTCAAAGTCAAATTGTACACCATCAAAATCCAATGCACCAGGAATTAAAGAAATAAACTAACATCAAGGAGATAGAAGCAATGTTCACCATGAATTCAAACACTGTTAGTAAACTTTTACACATAAAAAGAGAAAGAAAAAGGGTGAGATTAATTACCTGATACTGCTGAGTAGAATATCTTCTTGTTCAAGGTCACAAATTTCAAAATGCTCTAGTTACAGTGATTTCTTCAATAAAAAGAAGTAACTTTCACCAAAATCTTCACACTAATGCCTCTGCTTCCAACTCTAATTTTGTATTCTCTTAATTTTCATAGTGGGCTGAGCAGTTACAGCAGGGCTTAAAAGTACTCAAAATTAAAAAAAGAAAAGAAAAAGCAGAAAATAGAAAGGAGTCTGCCATTTCACTAAAAGAAAAAAATCTGCCAAAATATACACAATACGATGAGAAAGACTTATAGAGGCAAAGGGAAAAATGAGTTTGTGCAGGCAAGAAATTAAGTCTTCCCTTACATTAGACGTAATTTTTTTTCATTAAATATGATAACAGTTTAATATAACTCTTGAGGGTTTTCCTATTGATTTAAAAATAAATTTTTGCCTCTAATACCCTCTTTTTCCATAGCAATTGTTATCAATATCTTTACAAATCAAAGAAACATTAAAAACAAATAAATAACATACATATCTTGTCATTTTAGGTGTCCTGAAAGCAACAATTTCCAAGCACAACATCATCCAATAAACTGGCAGCTGAAGAAGGGATTAAAAGAATCCACCTACCTGCACACTTTCTACACATTCACAGGATCAGTGAAGGAATCAAAGAAGTTCTACGTTAGATGCATCCATGACCATAGAGTTTAAGTACATATGGTATTGGTACTTTAATGTCTACATGAACATAGAGTTTGGATAAATGATACAATGGTTTGGTCTAGTACCACTCTTCTGTGTACTCAACCATCACTCCTGTCACAATGAAGTACAAATACAAAGTCTTCAACAGACTCAAAATTCTCTTATAGTTACATCACTGGTCTATGCTATGGCTCTATGATACAGCTAATAAACAGGTCAATGAGACTCAAGACTGTCTTCAGACATAAAATCATCTCTCCCGTCAGACCTTTTCAGAAACTTTTATCCCTAACAGCAATTGAGTAACCTACTTGGTAAGTCTATATAGGCTTTACATCAGAAAATCATAGTGCATGCTCTCTTACCAATTCTTCGGTTAAGAGCATCCAGACAAGATGCCTCAAACTTAACGTACAGAAACTAACATCACTATATGATATGGTGTTGCCCACCAAGTAAGCGATTCCTGACCCTGCCTCTTCGTGTGCTAGCAATAGTGGCTATTATTGAGTTGCTTGCATTACTTAAAGCATTGGATCCCATAAGCTTCAAGCCAAGGTTTTTTATCAAATATGACAATCTATTTTCATCCCCTCCAGTAATTAGTTGCAGATGATATGCCTGTTCACGAGATATAATAGTGTAAAGCTGCAATGGCAGCTTTGTGGGATTAATATAGCTATTTGATAACTCCTCCTTGTAACTTTCTTCGGCATTCCCAAAAGTGATTTGCATTAGCCCCTTTGACTGAGGGTCATCTGACAAAGGATCAAATAATAAAGCAAACTTCCCAAATTCCAGATCAGGCTTCTTGAATAGATCTACCAATACATCATGGTTTGATCCAATATTCTTCGGCATGTATTTCCTAGGATTATTTTGTCGAACCCGAGTTGCTTGGAAAATGCGAGAAGCTTCTCTTAAGCCACTTAAGAAAGCACCATGCATAGTGGCTGGATATTGCCTACTTGTAGCCTCCCCAGCAAAGAACAGCCGGTTTCCAACACTTTCAGCAAGTATATCATAATCACTGCCAGATGATTGCACACAAACATGAGAGTATGAACCATAAGAAAGAGGATCGCTGCCCCATCTTGTACAAATTGACTGTATTGGGTCAGGCACAATGATGCCTTTGGGGTTATATATACCTGCATAAACAGATGTAACACATGAATAGATAAGGCAGACTAGAGGGAAAATCTGTAAGAGACAAAATCCAAATATCCTATAACAAACATGTGAAACAAAGGGGCATTTAATCTTTCATTGCTGAGCCATAAAGCATGTAAAGTACCTCTGAGGATGACCAAAACACGATGGAGCAAAATGGATGGATCTGTAAATTCAAAGGCTTGTGCAGCTTCACCAGCCACCAGTGCAACAAGTGCTGGACCTCCAGAAACAGTATGATAACTGTAAAATAGGAAGAATTCTCCACGTTGATGACTATGTTCATTGAGATGTCCAAATGTGTCTAGATCTTCCCCCCAAAACACATAAGGAAAAACCATTGCAACTTTGTTTAGAAGCCCAAACCCCAACCTCTCTATAGCTGTCAACTTTCTTGCAGGTAACTCAGGTTCAAATTTGATGGTC
Organism: Delonix regia; assembly: GCA_037074485.1. Lineage (NCBI taxonomy): Eukaryota > Viridiplantae > Streptophyta > Magnoliopsida > Fabales > Fabaceae > Delonix > Delonix regia. Next base: position 1,919,891 of record CM073455.1, on the reverse strand, counting down.
TTCCTTTTCAGAACACCAAGAGGTACAGTGCATAAGACCATATCTGCTTGAAAGGCTTGGTCACCAGCAATTACCTCAACACCCTCATTCCCATATCTAATAGCATTGACAGTCTTTCCATAAAAAATAGGAACTCCCTCACACAGAGCTCTTATCAATCTCCAATTGCCTCCAGCAAGAAAGCAGTGATCACCACCCATCTCATAAGGATCATCCTGATCCCAATAGGCAGCTGACAGATTTGAAAGACATCCAGCATTTGCATACTCTAAATTTGCAAGATGCCAATCAAGCAATTGCCTTTCCTCAGTACTTCTGGCAACAGCATACAACTGCTTGAGTGTCTCCAAGACTGAACCAAGAGAGATATCACTAGCAAATCCATCCATAATTTGCCTCAATTCCATGACTTTGTCAAGCAATTTATTGAAAATGAATTCAATACTTGAATCCATTGTCTTGTCAACTGGTGCTCCATCTGGCTTGTACAAAGGGCAATTATCTCTGACTTTATGAAGTGGTATAGAAAGCTGCCGAGCCAAAACTCCCAGAGGATTAGCATGAATGCCAGTAATAACACTCCCACCAAGATCTATGGCAGCGAATTTGCCCTCAAGTCCCATCTTTTGAGTATATACTCTTCCACCTGGCCGATTCCTACCTTCTAGAACCACTACCTTGTAACCAAATGACAAGAGCTGCCTTGCAGCTGCTAACCCAGCAAGGCCAGCGCCCACAATAATTACAGACCCTTCAGTTGCCTCAGGCATCTGAGAAATAAATGACTGTGAAACCCCAAAATTTATGTACCCATTATACAAAAGAAAGTCATAAGCAGAATTTATCAAATGTTCACACTCACTGCTAACAGTTTCTTTAATCTGCCCCTTTGTTAGCCACATCCGCACATTACCTCTCCATCTAGCTAATATATGATTCCTTATAACAATATAATCATTCTGCTCCTTCCCACCCAGATGTCTCACAACCCCAGCTCTAATCTCGTCCTCAATAAGCGCATCAATTGGGAACCCAAGTGAGAAAGCAATCATAGCCTCAGTTTCAGTCTCTTTCTCCAAATCTTCTTTAGTCCTACTCCTTTTCTTCAAACCACCACCTAATTGTTTCTCAAACAGTTCATCCATCAGATTCTCATCATAGTTCCGCAAATTAGCTTTCCTTCTTAAAGCTCGCTTTGAAATTGATCCATCAGAAGATGGAGTTTCCATAATTCCAATCTGGGTTAAAAAAATACACAGTTCCTGCCCCTGTAATTTGCTGAACTTCCCAATCCTCTAAAATCTTATCTATCCATTCTAAACTGGATGTCAGCAAATGAGAGTTCATCAAAAGACGAAGTTATATTCTAAGTCCCCTAATGAACAAAATCGACCTTTCACTCATCACTGTATAATCATAAGGGTACCTGCTTTTCAGTAATTTTCTGGAGAAACCTTTCACAGTATTCTAGTTAATTCTTCGCCGCACGAACGGAGCAAATAAATGTTAAGTGGGCGCAGTTGAACCACTGAGATTTCAAATAAACAAAGTTGAAAAGAGAAAGTAAACGAAGAATGTAAGAACAACAGAGGGCTTACTGCGATAGGACGCGAAGGTTCTCTTTCTCGACCAGCGAACTCGTCAAGAACAAGAAGGTGAACAAGAAGATTAGAGAGGGAAGGAATTTTGCTGAGCGCAAAAAAGAAAGGGAAAACAGAAAAAGGAGAAATGGGTCCTGGGCCTTGAACCAAGTCCACGATCCAGTCAATCTTGTGTACAAGCCCAGTTAGCCCAGGAGGCTCTCGTATGGTTTGGGCTTCCTATTTGGATTTTTACGAAAACTAAGAATGACAAAAAAAAAGCTATAAATCATATTGGAATTTGTAAAGGAAATTAGGGAAAATTAATTGTTGGTCCTTCTAGTTTACTTCAATTTGTAATTTGGTCCTTGTAGTTTTATTTTTTCAAAATTCATTCCTATACTTTCCAAACTTTAAAATTCAATCCGTCATACCATTGTTTAATTCCATCATATGTAGCAAAAATACTATTGAAATGAAACTTAAAAGTGAAAATAATGAAACTATGTCAGTGCCACACACTCCTCCCATGCATCTCGTATGTGCCCAAGTCAAACTTACTCTCTTTTATTCTAGTGCATTCTACCTCGTGGCCCCCATGGAACTCTGATCTCCTTCCTCTGCACCTATCATATTTGCCTCCATTTTCATGTCCACACTGTTAAAACAAGGCAACCAACACCCAAGAGGGAGTGAATTAGGTGTTTACAATAATTTCGTTTCTTTTCGAAATTGCTTTCCAAAAGACTTATAATGAAAGGTACCTGGAAGTGTATGAAGCAAAACTACAATTATATCAATCAAAGAAAATTTAATGTACATGCTTAAAGTATAAAGATAATAAATTTGTTTCCCAACATTAGAACATTCAACAATATGTTGTTTACTTATTTCAAAATCATATTCCCATGTAGGTTACAACAATCATACAATCACTTTAACAATTGAATTATTTGAAGTAAATATAAAAGAATATGTCCAATAAGATATTACAATAGTTTAAGTGAAATATCAAGAACAAAAGTAAAGCATAAATACGACAATTCAAAATATAAAAAGTATAAGGGTAGAGAAAGCAAACTCCAAGATATCCTAGTTTAGCTTCAATCCAAGCTTACATCCAGTCCCCAAGCAAATACTTGAGATTTTCCACTAACTTGCAATCTGTTACAACTTTTCAAAAATACTTCCCTTAAAACCAAACTCTCTTCAAGGAAAATCTTTCCTTGAATTTAATCTCTCCTCAAGGCATAACTTTTCTTAAAATAACAAATCTTTTTATGAAGAAAGTACTCACAATAATAAAAACACTCAAAAGAGCAAATAATACAATTAAAGCTCACTAGCAAGAATAGTGACCTTTAAGAGTATGAATCACTCAAGATGTTATACACTTTGTTTCTTGTGATTTCTAAGCTCTTGAGACATGTATCTATAGGCCAAAAAAGCAAGAGAACCATTTAAAGCCAAGGAGAAATTCAAACTTGTATAACTTGATTGTTGGAATTAAGTAGCTCCATTTGTTGATTTTGTGGCTATCCTTTATTCCATAGCTGCAACTTTAAATGTTCATAGATCCATCATTTCAACTTCATATTGGACAAAATATATATCACGTAAAAGCTCTAGAAGTCTAGTTTCTATCTTGAAAGTTTCATTTGAAAAGTCAATTTGGTTGTTGAGATATTGTTAAAAGAGTGACAAAATATCAAATAACAAATTAATATACGTAATCGAAAATTGCAACCCTCATAACTCTTTCATTGTAAATACATTTTCTGTATGTGATATAATTCTAGAAAGTTGTATGAGTTTATTTTCATATAAAACAAACCTCATTTCAAAATTCTTACCAGTTGGTGAGATATTGTTAAAATTGTAACTAGAGATATAGAAAAAGTGTGATATTTATACCTAAAATGTTACAATTATAACTTCTTAATTTCAATTTTATTTTAACCATGTGATATATGCCTAGAAAGATGTTTAAGTCTATTTTCAGATGCAATATGTTCCATTTTGAAATTCTCTTTGATTTGTGAGATATGATATAAATAGTGGTCCAAGGTCCAAAAACAACTTCATTAAAATCTATATTTTTCTTATATTTTTAGCCCAAACTTATATTATGATGACCAAAATGTATTGGGCCAATAAATATAAGTCTAATTGAATTTAACAAAATTAATAATGAGCCTATTAGATATAATATGATATCTCACATAAGGGATGATTCAAATATAAAGTATTACATGGTATTGATTAATCAATTATACACACGTTGATACTATATGTTTAATTCATTTGTTGCATTTTTTTTACATATTTGTCATCATCAAAACTTGTGACATTAAACCTTAGGGTTAACACACACCACAATCCTTCTTCATTAGCTTCCTCTTTAGGTTTTCGCTTGCCAACTTCATGTCCAACCAAAACGTTTGCTATAACCCAATCATTAGCATGACACTGAACCTCATCAAACCTATAATTTCAAACACTCACAAAACACTTGAGCTTGAACTAGTGAGAAGAAAGGCTTAAGATTCTGATGGCGTTGCAAGTTTGGGATCCTTATACGTAGGCTTCTTAATGTCTAAAATATGTTTATGGTTCTATCAATACTTGCTGAAGTGTGGAAGTATGACTTTCCTTCACTGATTACCCCTTCTCTAAGGATCAAACTCATCCTTGCTTAAGTAATAGTTGAATATGTATGGTATAAAGTGAGTATCTTTAAGTATAAAATTAACATGTAGGCCCCACATCTAGAAAATCAATTGGAACTTGGAAGTTTGAACGAACTGTGGGTTACAATGTTTATATAGTAGCATGAGATTACTTTTTATTGCTTGGAGACTAGTGTTTATTATTCTTGCAATTTCCCAAGCCATCATGGGAATCTTAGTCTTGGCTTGGCTTTCGTGAATCAAACTCTATTATTTTCAGGGGCCCACCTCTAAAAGCAAACATGTATATCTCTCATAGGCATTTATGAAGCCATGCAAAACTAACTACAAGATGTTAAAGAAAGGAGCTAAATCTCAAGCTAATTAAAGCAACTAAGGCATTTTGGAAAAAGGAAAAAGATTGTGTTCAATATACTTACCTTTCTTATTTTAAACTGTGGACTTTCTCAAATGAATATAACCCGCACCTCTTTTGCTTTCTACACTCCTCTTTCCTAAGTATAAGTTAATTTTATCAAGGCTTCTTCTTTCATCTCACCAAAATTAAATGAATCTTTTCCTCTTGTGCCTTCTGTTGAAAGAGGAAGAGTGAATTAGGTGTATATAAAAAGTTAAGATAAAAACAAAAACTCTTTCCAAAATTGAAAATTTGATGCAAAATGATTTTCAATATATAAAAATAGAAAGCAATAAATAACAAAATTAAAGTACAACAACAAGTGAATAAGAGAAGAGAGAATGCAAATCAAACTTATCCTAGTTTGGATCCAACCCAAGCCTACGTCTAGTCCATAAGCAAATACTTAAGATTTTTCATTAACTTACAATCCGTTACAAATCTCAAAGAATATTCCCCCTAAAACTAAACTCTCTTTACGGAAAATCTTTCCTTGAACTTAATCTCTCCTCAAAGAATATCTTTCCTTGAAAATAACAAATCTTTTTAAGAAGAAAAATACTTACAACAAAAACTTTCAAGAGTAAATGACACAATTGAAGCTCACTAGTTGAAGAATAAGTAAGAATAGAGATCTTTGAGAATATGAATCACTCAATATGTTTTTAATTTTTTTTGGGTGATTTTTGAGATCTTGATACATGTATTTATAGCCCAAAAAAGCAAAATAACTATTTAGAGCTGAGGAAAAATTCAAATTTGTACAACTTGATTATTACAAGTAAATAGTTACATTTTTTGTCTTCATGGCCATCCTATATTCTATAGCTGCATTTTTAGACACTTATAGCTCTTCCATTGCAACTTCATTTTGAACAAATTATATATAACCAAAAACGTCTATAAGTTTATTTTCTATCCTGATAAGTTTCATAGCAACTATCTAGTTGTTGAGATATTGTGAAAAGAGTGACAAAATGTCAGATAACAAATTGATACACATAGTTGCAAATTGAAATGCTGATAACTTTTTAATTTTAAATAAATTTCAAGCATGTGATATATGAATGGAAAGCTGCCTAAGTCTAGTTTTGTATGAAATATACCGTATTTCAAAAAGCTTATGCTTAGTGAGATATTGTTGAAATTGTGATTAAAGGTTAGGAAAAAGTGTGACATCCTTACCTACAATTTTGACAATCATAACTTCTTAATTTCAACTCCATTTTAAGCATATGATATATGACTAGAAAGATGTTTAAGTCTATTTTCATATGCAACAAGTATCATTTCAAAATTTCCTCTTATTTGTGAGATATGAAAAATTAGTAATCCAAGGTCCAAAAATGACTCCACCAAAATCCATATTGCTATAATCTTTTTGGTTCAAACTTATATTTTGAGAACCAAAATGTGTTAGGCCAATACATGTAAGTTCAAATGAATTTTTGGTCAATCTTGCAAGCTAAATATTTGGTCAATTTCATATATCTCAATATGCATATTTTAATAAATATAAACATTTTTACCATGCATATAAGATTCCTATAAATATATATTCAATTTTGATTGTCTATTATATAAGAACCTATTAGATATAATATGAGCTAGTATATCTCATATAAGAGATGGTTCAAGTACAAAGGATTACATGTTAATGATTAATTAATTAAGCTTATGCTAATACTATATGTCTAACTCATTTGTTACATATTTGTTATCATCAAAACTTATTATATTGAACCTTAAGGTTAACAACTTCTTAATTCGGCCACCCTCCTTTCAATTGGCTATCTCTCGGTGCTATGTTCTGTTTTCTCTAGAATAGTGCCCTTTCCCTCTCACCTAATCTCTTTCTTGGATCCTTTCAACTCCCCACTCTTCTTTATGTTTTTGTTCCTCTTGTCCCTATTTTTTTATATTTGAAACAAAGGCTTATCCAATGGCAGACTCTTATATATATATATATATATATATATATATATATGTATAGTAAAATCTTTGTTGCACTTATATATATTTAAAAAATATATGTAAAAAATATAATATAATTAATAATTCATATATTAATATAATATATGGATAAAAGTATTCTTTTATATTTTACTTTTTGTCTCGATGCTAATTTGGTACTTTATAAATTTGTGATGTCAAAATGATTTTTTTTAGAAATTTAACAATAATCAAAAGTAATTCTTCAATAGAAAGGGCAAAGCACTCGTAACCACTTTGAGGGACTACTTTAATTATTTTTGAGTTTCTAAGGGACCATTTTGTTAATATAAATTGGTGTAAGATCAAATTGATATCAAGACAAAAAGCAGTGAACCAAAATAGTCATTTTCTCATAATATATGTCATATTTTAATAATTTTGTAACTATTTGTGAATGATAAAATTTAAAAGAAAAAACCAATAAACTTTAAAAATAATATCTTACCAAAATTTAAATATAGGTTTTATAAATTACCTTTGTTGTTGTTGTTATTGTTGTGGTTGTTCTTATTATTATTACTATTATTGCCATAAACTATCAATAGGTTTTATTTATTTATACTTAAAATTAGTTTATAATTTATCAAAATTAAATAATGAAATTTATCATATAAAATAAGATTTATTTTAGAATTTTTGCTCTTTAAGATTATATTTTGAAAGAATTAAATAATGAACATATTTATAGATAATTTAAGGTAGGAGACTTACATATTTCTCCTGATTGCAGAAGCTAATCAAAGTCTGGCTAAGATCACCGATCGCAGGAGATACCCATAATGTGTTAGGTGTATCTCGGGTTTTCACAACCTAAATCTCATATCTAATTTGACTATAGGATACTTCGCATGTATTCCTCTCATAGCGTCTCAAATCTTTATAGATTGTTCTATTTTGTATCTCTATTATCGATCGTAAAATAGTCTAACCTTTTTATAAAGGCTAGTTAGGGTTAGGATTTAGTAGTAATTTCTGTAATTACTATTTTACCCTTACTTAATGAGCACCCCTTATGGGTAGACACTATATAATATCTTGACATATTTAAACCCTAGATATTATATGATATTCTAACATCTCCTACTCACACATAATGGGAGTGCTCAAATGCTCTAAACGCAAGAAACATATTCTCGATAAACTAAGAGAACATTTTCTCTTTATAATATGTAATCGTTCATATAGGGAAAGTAGGTTGTGTGACCTGCATATTATGAAAGCATCAATGCTATACATCAGTTACGAATATATATCCTCTCGTCGAAATCACACTTGCATGTAGATCATAAAGTATGCATGTACCTTAGATCATAAGAATCACATTCAAATATCTCTTAATGATCTCATCTATCATAATATCTTGTATTCACAATGATTACACACAAGTCATAACTAGTATACCGATGAATACAGAATAATGAGTGTGAACACCTCATCCTTAATTACTTAATTATTTAATTAATTGATACACCAATTAATTAATAATTACACAAATAAAAAATTTTAAAACGACAAAGCTTCTAATGACATTCTCTGGGGACAAGTTGAAATTAAAAACAAATAATGAGAGACAATTAATTAAACTCAAAATTTAAAAATAAAATTAGCCAATTATAATAAATCAAGGAAAAATTATAAAAGATAAAAAGAATATATAAGGAAAAAATTAATTAAAAAATAAAAAATAATAATAAATAAAAAATAAAAGTTAACTAATAATAATGGTACTAATAATAAAAATAATATATATATATAATAAAATTGCAACTTGCATGATGAGGGAAAAGGTGGCTGTGAAAAGAAAGGAACTTGTTGCTGTCGGCTAGGGAACAAGAGTGTTGTGTTTTCAGATTTCAATAACTGCAAGCTTTCACCTTCCACTCTACTTGGTCGCCTCCATCATTTCATTAGTCGTATCCATAGCTACCTCTGTCATCTTTAAAGCCTTCTACTTGGTTACCTTCTGTGGTCAGGGAGCCTGATTCTTAGCTGCTTCTGCCGTCTCCAAAGCCTTCTACTTGGTTACCTTCTGTGGTCAGGGAGCCTTATTCTTAGTTGACTCTATCGTCTTTGGACACTTGGGCCTCTTTTAGCGGCATCAACATTGAGGTCCTTCAGCTGGCCAAGCCTCCCCATGTGAGAGAGGTGAGTTTGAAGGGATAAGATACAAACTGGAAAGAAGCGAACAGAGCAGAGATGAAATGGCCCTGTTTTGAAGGACCAAAAAGAGAGAGGGGGGCGTGAAGTTAATGGGTTTTGGTGTGGCCAAAATCTAGTGAGCGTGAGGGGATACAGTGGTGGCAGGGGCAAAAGAAAACAGAGAAGAACAAACAGATGAGAGGAGAAGATAAGAATGAAAGGCGCTTCTGGGTCCACCCTACAACCATAACAAATTCAGCAAAAAATGGAATTCTGCTTTTGTTAGCATCTACTATTCTCGGGCCCTCTTGTCTTACTTTAAGTGCACTCTGTTTCCAACCTCCAACAACATGAAGAATCCAAAGTGTCACCTTTTTCCTCGTACACCATTGTCGATTTAAACCAAGACGATTCCTTTAGGGTTAGCCAAACCATCCTCACTCATCTTGTAAAGGACAAAATGTAGAGATCCATGAAACTCTTGGTGGGGTCCATGGTGTGGCTTTTGCTTTCAAAACCGACGTTGCCATTTTTCTCGTCATTGCTGTGTCTTCCATCAATAATTTCAGACAGAACAGGCAGCTTGACAAGCTATCCCAAGTCAACAACGACATCCAAGTATGCCTTACAAAGTGGTCGACGACAATATGTCTCGATGTACGATGTAGTAGTCGGCGATGTCATTTGGTTAAAGATCGGAGACCAAGTTCCCGCTGATGGATTATTCTTGGAAGGCCATTCTCAGTAAGTGGACGAGCAAAGCATGAAAGGGGAGAGTGACCATGTCGATGTTGATGGTAAGCAGAACCCTTTTATGTTCTCTGTAACCAAAGTAGCTGATGGGTTTGCCAAAATGCTCGTTACTGCTGTCAGTACGAACGCGACATGGGGTTAAATGATGGGTTTGATAAACAAAGACAATAATGAAGAAACCCCTCTGCAAGCACGCCTCAATAAGCTCACTTCAACAATAGGTAAGGTTGGTTTGGCTGTGGCTTTTCTTGTTCATGTTGTCCTGTTGATTCGTCACTTCACTAAAAGACGAGAATGGGAATACATAGTTCATCGGGAAGAACATAAAGTTTGATGACCTAGTGATTCCTAAAAGGCTTCCTTTAGCTGTGACTTTGACTCTGGCTTATATAATGAAGAAGATGATTGATGATATGGCTATGGTGAGGAAGCTCTCTACATGTGAGACAATGGGGTCTGCTACAACTCTTTGGTTACCAAGACTTTTAAAATGGTTATGCCACCATATGTACATGTCTATAGACTACATGTGTTTTCTTTTGTGCTAATAAATCAAAGTTAACACATGTTCATTGAGGTCCTATACTTTGGTACCAAGTTTCTACACATTATTCCCCATTTGTTTGTTTAGTTCTTTTATTATTCAAAATTTGGCCAAAGTGGTGCGGTTTATTTATCTATTCTGACATCTAAATAGAGTTGAGAATGTGATGGTTGGAAAGCTTGAAGGTTAGGGCCTAGTTACTCTAGAGCTAAGAGCCAAGAATAATATAGGAAAAGGAATATGAAGCTAATAAGGTCAAGCTTTTGGTAAGATCAAGTTCTAAAATATTTTTTTTATTTAATATATATATATATATATATTTTATGATTGGTTGTAAATAGTATGTCATGATAAACACTTAACTAAGCACCAATATACACGAACGTTTGTGCGTGTTTGATTAAATACTCGTACACACAAAAACCAATGCGTGGTTTTATTGATGACGCCATGTGAGGTCCAACGCTTCCATAGGCATCTTCATTCCAATATTGTCATGTGAGGTTCAACACTTCCATAGGCAACCTAGGTAAATAATTCTGATATGCATTTTGTTGTTATCATGTGAGATCTTTAATCTCCATAGACCCTAAAAATTAGTACATACCTATTTGAAAATAAATAAATGATAATTATGCAAAAATAGATATTTTAATTAAACATTTTCTATTATTACTAAATGATTAAATAGGTGTTTTATAAAAATTAAAGTGTTGTATGGGACTAGGGTCCCCTAGGCTTAAGAGAATTGATTTTGTTAAAAATAAGGCTTCAACAATTCCAATTTTAGAATTCATAAAAATGTATGAAAAATAAAGTTGTGTCATCATCGCGTGAGAACATTGTTTTCCTCGAATGCTTGAGATCATGTGAGATTCTAATCTCCTTAGGTCCTGAAAATTAGTACATATTTGTTTAAAATAATAATAATAATAATAACAAAGATAAATGCTTTAATTAAATATTTTCTAACATTTATGAAATCATCGTGTGAGAATATTGTTCTCCTCGAATGTTTGGGATCATGTAAAATTTTAATCTCCTTACATTCCGAAAACTAGTATATATTTGTTTAAAAATAATAATAATAAAATAATGTAAAGATAAATGTTTTAATTAAATATTTTCTAACATTTATGAAATCATCGCGTGAGAATATTGTTCTCCTCGAGTGCTTAAGATCATGTGAGATTTTAGTCTCCTTAGATCTTGAAAATTAGTACATGCCTGTTTAAAATAATGATAACAATAATGATAATAATGCAAAAATAAATATCTTAATTAAATATTGTTTTTATCACATTATTTACAAGATGATTAAGTTTGTTCTTTATAATAATTTCATTTAAATTTCAAAATAAAGATTAAAATTATAAAAATAAACAAAAAAAAAATTTAAAGAGAGAAAATGAGAGATCAGAAGAGCGAGATTAATCACATTGTCGTAAATTAAAACATACAAACTAAATTCCAATCCCGTTTTGTTTATGAGAATCTGTTTAATTTGAACTCTTCTGTTCTCATCACAAAAATTACTAATCGTCAACTGATAGACACGTCTTTTTTGGTTGAACTACGTGGACTTTGATCCCTATCGTGGGGTATGTAGGCCCTAGGTTTTCATCCTAGGTCAAGTCCGCCCTTCGTAAATATCTATTTTTTTGCTTTCATTCTTGTTGTTTTGTGTCCTTTGTTTAATAGGCATGCATATCAATAAAAGGGTAATTGAGATAAATTTAAAAGCTATATTCTATTTCAGCTGACTGGTTTAAGGTAACCGTCTTTATGGACAGGTGTTGTAGGGTGTCTAACACCTTCCCCACACTCAAATAGACTCCCGAACTCATTTATGATTTCATAGACCATATTGTCTTTTTCTTTTTATTTTGAATTGGTTTCCCAAAGTTTTCCATTAAAAATTTTAGTGGCGAGTCCAAATAAATTGATTTTCAAGATTCATTTTTGGGAATCAATTTAAATACTTTTTATTTTATTCTACTGAAAGGTCGGTTACGACAATGAGATTATCTTTATAATCTTCCTCTTTTCACGATCTTATTAACACAAACTTAGCTCGCTGTTTTAGACATGTTTCACGAGATTGAATCATTACTCATAGTCTTTAGGCAACATGCTAAGATAGCAAACACCAATCTGCATCTCAACTACCTGATCAGAGTCCAAGGGTACAAACATAAAGCTAACGTAAAGGCTCAAGGGTCTTACACAATCATGAGTTAAGATCGCACTTATGTGAACTCATGTGGTCGGCATTTACACACTTGGTATGAAACATATGCTACAACATTCCTCCTTTTCCCATGGAGTGTATGTCCATTTCAAAAATAATGTTGTACAGATGATATTTTAGACACCACAAGTCTAAAATTAAGTTCTTTGATCTATATAATGTCTTAAACTCACATTTGGCAACTAAGGTAGACTATAAATGATGAACTTATTTCATCAAATCAATTTTAATGACCCTATATCATCAATCAGGAAACTTAAATGATTTTAAATATTGTTGCTATCAAATTATCCTCCTAATAATTTATCTTAAAATCTTGTCTCATCTCTAATGTCACAAAGACATTGAGGTGGTTACCTGTGTGAAAAGGCTAACCTTTTTATCTACTCGACATACTTAACAATAAATAAGAATGTACATAACATTCAAATAAAGATATGTAAGCACGAGAATAAACTTTATTAATTATCGAATAACATCAAAATATATATGTCTGTGAACAATGAGAAAAAAAATAAAAATATAAATGAAGTATGCTAAATTCTATGAAATAATAAAGACCTAACGTGTCTCATAAACACGTATATAGAAATAGGCTTGGTCAGTGGATCTACCAGCATCTCACGCGTAAATACATGCTTCACTTTCATAGTCTTGTGTATAACCATGTCTTTCACATAGTGATACTTAATTTATGTGTTTGGTTTTGCAATGGTACTTTAAATCCTTGGTGTATGCAATCGCAACCTCACTGTCACAATACATTAACACTGATTCAATGTTTTTTACTTTGCACAACAATTGATCCAAGAACCTTTTTAGCCAAATAGCCTCCTGAGTTATTGAAGAAAGGGCCACGAACTTTGCCGCCATTGTGGATAAGGATACACAGGATTATTTCTTACTACTCCATGATATGGCGCCATCACTGAGTAAGAAAATGTATCATGAGGAAAACTTTTGCTCATTTAAGTCCCCTCCATGATCAGCATCAGTGTATCCTACCAATAGCAGATCTCTATCGCCTTAATAGCAGAGCGTATAATCAGCAGTTCCCTTTAGATATCTTAAGATCCTTTTTACAATTTCCTAATGTTTAGGACCTGGGTCAGTTTGATATCTACTCATTAAGCTAACTGCTTGACAAATATTAGGTCTAGTACACAACATAGAGTACATTAGACGACCAATTGCATTCCTATATGGAGTTTGACTTATATGCTTTCTTTCCATGGCAGCTTTAGGACACATTTTAGTACTCAAGGTTTAGCTTGTGCAGATAGAAGTGTCAGCAAGGTTACAACTTTCTATACTAAAACGTTCCAAAACCTTTTTTTATGTAATTCTTTTGCGAGAGATACAAGAGTTTCTTAGAATGATTTCTTGAAATCTTAACTCCAATAATGTATACAGCTTCACTCATATCTTTCATCTCAAAGCGAGATGATAACCAAGTCTTTACCTCATTGATCAACTCTATATCATTTCCAACTATGAGTATGTCATCAACATATAATGTCATAATTACATACATGTCTTTAGCTTTTTTGGTATATACACACTTGTCTTCACTCATCATAGTGAAACCATTAGAGATGATTGTATTGCGAAAACAAATATACCACTGCCTTGAAGATTGTTTAAAGTCATAGATAGACTTCAAAAGTCTACAAACATTTTCTTCTTGGCCTTCTTTAATGAAACCCTCAGGTTATTTCATATAAATTTTTTCATTTAACTTTCCATTGGGAAAGGCAGTTTTTGCATCCATATGATGTAATTCAAATCTAAGTAAGCCACTATAGCTAGAAGTAAGTACAGCAAGAGAAAAAGTTTTCTCATAGTTAATTCCTTCCTGTTATGTATACCTTTTTGCTACTAGTCAAGCCTTAAATTTTTCAATTGTGTCATTAGCTCTTTTCTTGAATTTGAGAACCCACTTGTTCCTAATAGCCTTGTGTCCCTCTAGAAGATTAACAAGTTCCCAAACATTGTTAACTATCATAGATTCCATTTCCTCTTCCATAGTTTTAGTTCATTTATCCTTAGAAGGGGATAAAAGAGCCTCTTTCAGATTTCTTAACTCATCTTCATTTTGTATGAGCATTATTAAGAGTTTTCCACCTTCAACCTCGTATCGTCGATAAGGAGTCTTTTTATGTGAACCACATCTCAATTGTGATTCGTTGAATCTTGCTTCATTGTTCCCATTTGGATCAATATTATTCTCACTCAGATCAAGAACAATGGTCTCATTCTTACTTAGAATGAGATTCATTTTGTCACTCCCACTTGGAATAATTAGCTCAGGAACACTTTCATTTGCATATAATGATGAAGAAGGTTGTTGATGAGAAACTAATTCATCATCTGTTATAATCCTCTCACTCGTATGAAGTGCTCCTAATGCATTCAGATCCTCTATCTGAAATAAGGATAGATCTTAACCTACCTCACCCTTCTTAAGATATTCATTCTCCAAGAATGTAACATCTATAGATTCGAATTCAGTCACACTCTCACTGTCTTGCTGACTTATAAACACATAACCTTTTGATGTTTTTGAGTATCTAATAAAGATACTTTTCTTTCCTCTTGGGCCCAATTTGCCATACTTGTTAGAGGAATCATGTGTATAGGCAGCACATTCCCAAGGTTTCAAAACACTTAGGTCAAGCTTTCGCCTAGTCCATAACTCATATGGAGTAGTTGAAACTAATTTTGTAGGCACTTAGTTAAGTACGTAGGCTGCAGACATCAATGCATCTTCCCAATAGGTTATTGGCAAATTAGCCTATGCCATCATGGACCTAACCATATCAAGGAGTGTTCTATTCCTTCTTTCCGAAATATTATTTTGTTGTGGAGTACTTGGAATAGTCAACTGATGAACTATTCCTTTCTCATCATATAATTCATTGAATTGAATCGACAAATACTCTCGGTCTCGATTGGTTTAAAGAGCCTTAATTTTTTTATCTAATTGATTCTCAACTAAGTTCATATAGTTTTTGAAGTAGCTCAATGCTTTTGACTTATGATAAATCAAATAGACATAATCGAAACGAGTATAATCATCAATGAATGTGATGAAATAATTTGCTCCATGCCTGGCCCTGACATTCATAGGTCCACAGATGTTAGAATGAACTAACTACAATGGAAAATTAGCTCAAGTTACTTTACCGAAAGGTTTTCTAGTAGATTTCTTGCTAAAAAAGATTTACATGTAGACAAATCCACTCGTTCAATGCCGAGAAGCAAACCTTCTTTTGCTAACTATTGCATTCTCTGTTGGCTAATATGACCAAGTTTAGCATGTTATATATTTATATCATGATCTTAATCATGAGTAAAGGCAAACATTAAAAAACTAACATTATTATTAATGTAAGATTCATCATCCAAATCCATAGAAATAAATCCTCTGGTTACATAACCAAAACCATAAAAAACTGAGTCATAACTCAACTTAACACAATTGCTATGGAAATACAAATCATAGCCTAGTCTAAGTAAAACCAAAACTAAAATAACATTCTGAAAAAATTAAGGTGTATAAAGGACACCATGTAAGATCAGGTCTTAACCACCACGCAGGACTAACATGCATGTTTTGATCCCTTTGATAGCAACCTTAGTGTTATTGCCTACATATATCCAAGATGCTCCATAGGGAACTGGTCAAAAGTCAACAAAGGCTTCATGGTCCGTCACTATGTGATTCATGGCTCCTAAGTTTACAATCAACACAGGACAAGATTCAATAAGCATAATAGAGCTAAAAATAGAAAGTTCACTAGCATAAGCAGTATAAGTTACATTTCTAGAAGGCTCAGGGCAATTACTCGCATAGTGTCGCTTCTTCTAGCAATTAAAACACTTAACTTTTGTCGTATTCACCTTTCGCTGTTTCTTTTTGTCTTGCTAATTAGTCTTTGGTTTTTTCTTAGGTTGAGCTGGTCCTTTGTTCTTTCCCCAACTCTTTCTCTTTGAATCACGTTTTCCACCTGAAGTTATCATATGCAACCCAGGTATCAGCTTGGTTGATTCAAACCTTTCTTCCTCAAGTTCAAGGTGCCTCCGGACATCTTCTAGAGTCGTGATTCTATCATTGTAAGTGAGATGCATTTTCATATGGTCCCACAAACTAGGCAAAGAATGAATGACGACTTGGATTTGCTGCTCATCTATTAAGACATTTCCAGCATCTTTTAACTCAGCGATCATAATTAACATCAGTCTCAGATATTTCCTCATTGAATGTTTTGGGTGTTTCTTATATGAGTTAAATTTGATCATCAAATAATGCAATTTGGATATAGATGTGGTTCCAAACCTTCTTCTCAGGGCACTCCAAAGCCCCATAGTGTTTTAGTAGTCCTTGAACTCTATTAGGATGTCATCTTCCAGATTACTCAACAACGTAATGCGAGCAGTGGAGTTCTTTTTCTTCCAAAAGTCATAAGTCTCATGGTCCCACTTATGCTGGACCATGTTTCCAACTTCTGGCTCTTTGATGACATTATTGAAAGCCTCAAGAGTCTCTTGCTGTTCCAGGAGATATTGGACTTTCATACTCCAGATCTCATAATTGTCGTCATTTAGCTTTAACCCCTTGTTGAGCTTAGCAACAATACATTTTAAAGCTATAGTCATTCTTTACATAAAAAGAAAGACGAACATCAATCAGGATCAGGTAATTAAAAAAACACGCAAGATTTGATATTCACTATGCTTACAAATTATGACTTTAAGTATCATATGATTAAACTAATTGACTCATGCATAACCTGGAGTCGAAAGGGCACAAAGTGTCAATCATTGTCCTAAGGTTGTATGCAAGGTGTTAATCAACGAAATCAAAACACTACTAAGTGTCTTAATCATACTACAAACAAATTGTAAATCATGATTTTTCAAATGCTAAACAAATTAATATTTGTTAACTAACGTGTTAAACTAATCAACATATTAATAAATCAATTATGTGATGCTAAACTAATTAACATTCATTAATAAACATATTAAACTAATCAACATTTTTAAAACATGCAATTAATGCGTTAACAAATAGTTGATCTTGTATGTGGCATTGTTAAACCAAGAACATAGATCTAAAATTGATCTCTTATAACTAATAGCCTACAATTTTAGGTTTCCAGTCGATATACAAATCCAAAGAGCTATAATATAAGTGTTATATCTTACGTATATTAAACAAATTAATACAATTAAATACATAATATTAAGTAAATTAACATTATATTTATAAACTTTTGGTAGAAAATTGACAAAACAATTTAATAAAAACAATGGTAAACTAATTAACATAATGACAAGTAATCACATATTACTTAATTGAAATTTATTAGGATATTAAAAAATTAATTTTTCACCAAAAATTAATTGCATTTATTTAGGGCTAATCACATATATAAATGTTCATTAATTAGGGATTTAACAATTAGGCTTTTAATTATTATTTTGGACAAGACATATGCCCAATTAAAAGAATAAGGCTTAATTCTTCTTCAAAAAAAAATGAAAAAGCCCACCAGAAAAAAAAAAAAAAAAAAAAAACTCTTCTACCCAAAGTTCCTTAAAAAAAACAAATGGCCAAAAAAAAATTCTTTTAAAGGTCCATTTCTTCTTCAAAATTTTTAAAGGCCTAAAACAAAATTTTTAGTAATAAGCCCAAATCAAACTCTATAAGCCCATTTACAAAAAAATATAGGGTTTCTAAAATTTTTTTTTTGGAAAAATCAAATATCTAAAGAAACCCTAGATCCTTTCTTCCCTTTCTTCTTCCACTCTTGCTGTTGCCGCCATTGGCAGCCCTACTGCTACTTGCCAGCTTCGTTGCATTGCGTGGTCATGGGTCGGCGACATCCATTGTCGCCGACATCCATCTCTTTCCGTTGTGGAAAGGTTCATTTTTGGAGCCTTCTTTGGGCTATCTTCGTTCAGCAGGAAAGGTGTAGAGGTCGGAGGAGTGCTAATGACATAGGTCACCAGCGTTAGCAAGCTCTTCCCACTGTGGAAGCGTCACTACCGGCTGAGGTGGAAAAAGACCTCTCTCTCTCTCTCTCTCGTTCGTGTTACAGAGGAGGCAAATGACCTTTTTTTTTATTTGGCAAACCAATGCTCTCTGGCTCAAGAGGTTTCGTGACAACAGGATCCACCTGATGGCGGAGTTTGCCAGTGGCAGTGAAGAAGGGGAGGAGAAGCTTAGAAATGCAGAGAAAGGGAGTTTTTTCAAAAAAAAAATTCAATTTTTTTTAATGGATTTAGAAACCCTAATTTCAAAAAGCTGGGTAGGGATGCGTAAGTTCTTAGAAGGAATGAAAATTTCAAAAAAATTTCCAAACAAATTTTATCTCAAAAACCCTAATTAATAATTCCCCAAATAATATCTTAGATCCTAATAAAATATGCAAATTGATCAGGAAACTAGCCTATAGCTCTAATACTAATGAAAGAATTAAATAATGAACACATTCATAGATAATTCAAGGTAGAAGACTTACATATTTCTCTTGATTTTGGAAGCTGATCAGAGTCTAACTGGGATCATTGATAATAGGAGATACTCACAATGTGTTAGGTGTATCTCAGGTTTTCACTGCCTAAATTCTCTCTTTAATTCGACTGCACGATACTTCGTAGGTATTCTTCTCAGAGCATCTTAAGTCTTTATAAGTTTTTCGTTTTTATATCTCCATTATCGATCGTATAATAGTCTAACCGTTTTATAAAGGTCAACTAGGGTTAGGGTTTAGTAGTAATTCTTGTAATTACTATTTTATCTTTACTTAATGAGCACCCTTTATGGGTGAACTATGTAAAATATTTTAACAGATTTAAACCCTATATATTATATGATATGCTAACATATTTTATACCATTATATTGCACACAAATATATATATATATATATATATATAGTATAAAATTTATCATAATTTTTGAATAATTATAAAATTTTTATATTAAATATAATATAATATAATTTATATTCTTGACCCCTTACCACAAAATTTCTCCCTTTGTCCCTAGGCCTATCTTTTCTTTTCTTCTCCCAATTAGCCTCAATATCTTCTTTGCTTTGTTTCTTGTTGTAGCAAAGGTGCCTTCCTCAATACCTTTCAGTTTCTCTCTCGTTCCCTTCTCTCTTTGACTTTGGTCGTATTATTTCCCTAATTTTTTCTTGCAGGCTCAAATGCCCCACATGAGATGCACGCAAGGAGTGTGTGGCTCTTAGGTGGCTTCATCCTTAACTCCACTTTAATAGTATTATTGTCACATAGGATGGAATTAAACAATGTTATGACACTGGGGACCAAATTTTAAAATTTAAAAAGTATGAGGATAGATTTAAAAAATAAATTATAAGAACCAAATTGCAAATTAAAGTAAACTATAAGGATTAAATGATTAATTTTTTAAAAAATTATTGACAAAACTATATATACCTCCCATAACTAGGTTTAATTACAAAATTATTATATTAATTTTAAATGTAACAGCATACTCTTTGATCTTTGGACTTAAATAAAACCATATTAAATTTTGATTAAAATTAACACTAAGTGACCACATAATTTTGACTATAACAAAGATGATGGACCTATTTCATTTGTTAGAATTGCAAAACTTAATTCTACTTTTTTAAAATATTCCTTTTTAATTTCAAATATTAACTATAATTTAAAATGATCGTTAAAGTTCAATTATGTTTTGTTACATTACAAATCTAAATCCTCTATTTTTTTTGTGTAAATTTATTTGCAAAGTTTGAAAAAAAAAATAGAGAATGGATAGAAAGAGAAAAAAAATGAACTTCAACATCTCCAAAATTACAAAAAGGAAATTCAGAGTCCTCATATTTCAAATTTTGTATACTAATATGTGGAGTTTAGCAATTTCCATACTTGTAATTTGGTGATTTCCTCCTCCTCATGTATTTATTGTGCATAGAA
This sequence comes from Delonix regia, assembly GCA_037074485.1. Taxonomy (NCBI): domain Eukaryota; kingdom Viridiplantae; phylum Streptophyta; class Magnoliopsida; order Fabales; family Fabaceae; genus Delonix; species Delonix regia. The sequence continues at coordinate 1,899,560 of CM073455.1, read as the reverse complement.
ACAACTCTGCATTAATTATGTTTTTACAATGAAATAATTCAAATATCCTTATAATTTCGATTTAAGTGAAACTGAGTATTTTCAAGTGTAAAATACAAATATGCAGATTGCCAACTATTACCCCATTAGAAGGGGAGTTAGCAAATGGGAGGATTTTAAGTAAATGTTGAGAGGAAGAAATAACATCCTTAAATTATAAATTAATGGTTAAGATTAATACAAAATTTATTATCATGAAAATGTGAAAAAAAAAAACATTTTTTATGTTATACAGCAATTTGTACATTGATCTTGATAGATATATAATTTGAGGACGATGATTTAACTCATGGCTTCATACTGGCAGCTAAATAGCTATGTCATACATTTGATTAGAAGGTCAAATAGTACTTGCCGAATGTAAAAATTTTATTTTCAACTATCAAATTGGCTGCACATTGTAATTATTAATTATATGACACATTTAAAGAAGACATGTAGCAATGACATGTAAAAATATGTTGATTCTATGTCAATTTAAAATAATTTTTTGTATTTATATTTTGATCCTAATATTTTTAAATTTTATTTATAAACCCAATTTTTTAAAAATGTTCAAATTTATCCTTTCTACTTTTTATTTTTTAACAACTCCACAAAACATTAGTTCATAAATTGAAAATAAGAATAAAATTATAAAATTGTAGATTTATTGAAAAAATAAATAAAATATAAAGGTGAGTTAATAAAGTTTTAAACTAATATTTCCGTGCAGGTTATTGAAAAATAAAAAGTAAATAGAGTAAATTAAAATTTTCAAAAAGAATGTTGGATTATTAAAGAAAATCTAAAATTAATAATGTTAAAATATAAATACAAAAAAATATTTTAAATTAAATACAATTAGCATAATATGATACATTATTACCATATGTCATATTTTTAATATGTCATGCAATAATAACATCAATATAACTAATTTTATAATTGCACAAAAAATTGTACTATCCAACTTCATTGTACCGGCGGCTTCAAATTTAAAACTCATTACGTGGCGCTAGCTTACCAAAAACTCCGAAGCGTTGACCATATAATTAAGGAGGCAACAATATAACATCTGCATGCATGCACTCTGATTCTCAATTTGATATTACTATACACACACACACACATGTGTGTGTGTGTGTATAGTAATATCAAATTGAGAATCAGAGTGCATATATATATATATATATAGAGAGAGAGAGAGAGAGAGAGAGAGAGAGAGAGAGGGAAATGCACAATTTACGAATTGCAGATCCCGCAAACTGGGACAGATTTGACATAAAAAATTTGGGAAATATTCCAGGAATCCTCAGTCTCTCTTATAATAATTGTTAATTTCATCTTTAAGGTATTCCTTACCTCTCCCACAAGCGTGCTTCATCCAATTTGGGGCGTTCTCATAATTTCAGCCTCACTCGAAGGCATTAGAATTCATCATAGTCCCAACGTATCACAAATTGCCTTCCACAAGATATATGCAGTTCTTTGAATATTTATACTAAGTTTTTCTTTTTATAATGCATAGGAAGTAAAATAAAATCGTAGGCAATCTTTTAAGTTTTTAGTAACGCAATTATTAATTTTATAAAAAGGTTATTTTATATGTAAAATTTTTAAAGGATAACTTTAACAAGTCTTAATTAGGGGTGTTCATATTCGGTTCAATAAACAAAACTCGATTGGACAACTCAATTTTCTTTTTTTATAAAAAAAAAAATAGAGACCTTTTCAGTTTTACGTATTTGGTTTGGTTTGGTTTGAGTTTGGTTCATGTTCATTATGAACCATTTCATTTAAACCTATAGTTTCAAAATTTTTACATGCATCTACATGTGTTTTTTTTCTACATTTGTAAGGCCAAAAATCATACAAAAATCATAAAAAAGTTTAAAATTATAATTTGATACTAAATAATTAATCCAAAATTTGTAGTGAGGAAATTAAAAATACTAACATCTTTGGTGCTAATGAAAATAATTACTAGATAAAGGACTTTTGTTTGGTTAAAACCAACCAAGTAAATCATATTAATTGATAACCGAATTGACATAGTCGGTTCTGACATGCTAAAAGAAAATTTGGATCCTTTTGTTTCAATTTTGTTCACTTTTTTTTTTTTTATCGGTTTGGTTTGGTTTAAGTTCAATTCATTTGGTTTAGTTTGTAAATACCCTGAGGTTTTGTTTTTTCTTTTACCATTAGCTAGGTATATGCTTTAATTAAGTTAATCATCTTAGTAATTTAAAGAAATAGTTTAGAAAGTTTATGATTAATATTATTGAGAAAAATACTAATTTGATTCACTACTTTAGGATTTAGTTTTATTTTAGTTCTCTATTAATTAAAAATTTTAAAATAATCTTTCACTTTTGAATCTAGTTTCATTTTAGTCCTCCGTGAACTGAATATATCAAAATGATTTTTAACTTTTATAATCGGACTCAAAATGGTCTTTGATTTTTTAGTTTAGTCTAATTTAATTTATAGATGGATTATTTTGAATCAAATTTTTTTAAAAAAAAGTTGAGACTTTCAATTTGTGGACATGAAATAAATGACTAAGATGGTGTTTTTCCTCTTATATAATTTAATTGTGGCAAATAAGCACTCTTGCTATATCACCCTAAAAAAAATTGGAGAAATTATTATACTTTTGCATTAGCTTGAATTTTGCTTCCCATCGCAGATTTTCCTCAGTCTATTAATTTTTGCAACTGACCCTTAATATTTGTCTCACATAGCAAATCCCTCTCTCATCAAAAGTAGACACCATATATGATTGACTTTAACACACAATGTGTGCATTTCATTCACATGAGGAATATTGCATTTACTCATCCTAATCTTTGTCAACAATTGTAATTTTCCCATAATCTATTAATTGCAATGAGATAGATAAATGAGTATGTTAAATATATGGCCAATAGATTATGGGTTGTAATTGGGCACACATCATAATGTGTAATTATAATTTTCTTTTCTTAATGTCATAATATGACATTTTGTTCAGGGATATTGGGGATCCCGGGTTAAAAGGCAGGGGACTACTTAATTTTCATGTGCAGAGTTAATTATAATAAAACAATAAATTACAAGTCAATCATAAAAATTAATTAATTGAGAGATAAATTGCAATTGAAGGCAAATGTTAGGGAAATAAGTTGCGAGAAGCTTTTGCTAAATGTTCCACGCGAATTCTCATTTATTCTCTCTTATATAATAGTTGATCAACGACTTCACATTCTTACCTCTCCAAGAAGCAGAAGCCATAGGGCGCTTCATCCAACTGGATTGTTCCCTATATTCCAGACTCACCAACTTTACACTTGAAGGCATAAGATGAATTATTCACCATCATGCACTCTTCTATGCATGAATCCATTTCAGTTTCTGCATATTCAATCAACTCAGACCATGTTCATGCTTTGAGTTTGAGTAACCCTTAGATTAAACTACAAGTTTTGCAGAAGCCACCTTCCCAACGCAGAGCAGATTCGACCCCCACTAGATATGATCGATCTTACTCTTGGTATCTATAAATAGAAGGTGGAAGATTGAGCTGTTGCATCAGTAATTGGAATTAGCTCTCCATTTCTTTCTTAGATAGAGAATATACAAGATGGAGATCGCTAAGATCATAATCATGGTTCTAGTTTTGGTTTCAGGTTTGATGGAAGCACAGGCATACTATGATCTCTATTGTGGCACCAAAGGAACCCGCTGCTATGGAAAGTACATCAAATGCCCATACGAATGCCCAAGTAGTGAATCTACTGATCCCCAGGCTAAGGTTTGCTACATCGACTGTGATAAACCTATTTGCAAGGCAGTTTGTAGATGTAAGATTTTAAATTCTCTTCCTTCTCTATGAGTGTGTTTAGAGTTATGTCAGTGATTTTGAGTAATTTTAATTGATTTTAGAACAGGATTTTATATAATTGTAATTTATATTTAAAATTATTTAATTAAAATTTAAATTTTTCTATCGATATAATTCATTTAATGTAAAAATAAATTATTTTATTTTTGTACAAATAAGATTTAGAGAAAAAAAAATTTTTGAAAAATCAAATATCAAATAAAAAGAATTATTTGTAGGAGAAACTCTCAATTTAATGTGCAACCGAGTCCTTAAATTTTTTGAACATTAAATCAAACACAATATATATCATCCTCTCTCCATCAACTAAGTTTCATTCACTAAATGGAAAAAAATAGTTTTATAATTTAAAAGATTTATTCAAAGGTTTTATATAGGTGGTATTAAGATATAAAAACTGGTTTTAAATTATATCAGGATTTATTTTTTTTAATTATAATACTTTGAATTTAAAAATACTAGCACTCAGGTTATGATGTAATAATAATAATAATAATATATTATTATTGTTATTATTATTATTATTATTATTATATTTTTTTATATACAACACTTATGACTCATCATGCGCTTGCTTTGGCCTTTTGAATTCTGGAAAATCATACATAACTCATCACCTCGACGTTTTGTTAGATCGCAAGCCGAACTGCAACGCTCCAGGATCAGGATGCTACGACCCCCGATTCATCGGCGGTGACGGCAGGGTGTTCTACTTCCACGGCAAGAGCAACGAGCACTTCGCCTTAGTCTCCGATTCCACCCTCCAAATCAACGCCCGCTTCATCGGCCACCGACCCCAAGGCCGATCTCGCGACTTCACCTGGATCCAATCCCTAGGCATTCTCTTAAACTCCCAATCCATCACCCTCCATGCCACCAGGACACCCACATGGAACGACGCCGTCGACCACCTAACCTTCACCCACCACGGAAACCCCTTCTCCCTTCCCGAATCCTCCCTCTCCTCTTGGTCCCAAGGTGACGTCAAAATAGAGAGAGTCGCCAGCAGGAACAGTGTCATCGTGACTCTTAAGGATGTCGCGGAGATACTGGTGAATGTGGTGCCAGTGACGAAAGAAGACGATAGGGTTCACAATTATCAGGTGCCCAGCGATGATTGTTTTGCCCATTTGGAGGTTCAGTTTAGGTTCTTTGCTTTGTCGCCAAAGGTTGAGGGCGTGCTTGGGAGGACCTATAGGCCGGATTTTGAGAACCCGACGAAGCCTGGTGTGGCTATGCCTGTGGTTGGTGGTGAGGACAAGTACAGAACGACGTCGTTGCTCTCTCCAGATTGTGGTTCTTGTGTGTTCTCCTCAGAGGCTAGTTCTACTCATGAGAAAGAGATGACCTCTAAAGTGTTAGAGTATGGTACCCTTGATTGCACTAAGTTCTCGCATGGGTTGGGAATCGTTTGCAAGAAATGAGTTACGGTACTCATTTATTAAATCAGTGTTGGCTACCGTGAAGAATATGCAATATACTAATAAAGCTTTGGTTGAAATCTTGCAATCTCTGCTTGTAGAATTAATTAATAATCTGCACAGTAGCTGATTCTTCTCGTTGTTTGTTGAGTGTCTTGTACTCTTGTTCAATGTTATGTTGTAATTGTTTGTATAACTCTTGACATTTGAAAAGTTATAGACTATGGTAATATGGTATGTTAGTAATTTAATGGTGGCCTGCCTTCTTTATATTGATTAGTTGAGACATGAGAGTACGTTTACGCTGAATCAAAGGCTAACTGTTAGATCAAAATTATGACGGAAGGCAACTCTTTTTAGTAGATACTATATTTAGTTCACAAGCCAAGTTTTTACTACAATTCATCTCCATATAAAAAATTATGTCATAAGAATGCAATTGTGTAGATATTGATTAGAATAATTAATGCAAATATTGTGTAGGAATAATTATTTACATAGAATAATATTAGAAATTTCAACCTAAAGAAAAAAAGACGTGATTAAAAGCACACAACCTTGAACCCGAATTGAATCCTTAAACCTGGACCTCGGCCTTGGAATTTGACCAAACTCAGATGCAATCATATGCCCAAACCTTGGACTAGGTCATGCATGCGCCACAAAATATAAAATTAAAAAATACTTTAAAAGACGACTTTCTTGGTAATAATTTTTCCAAATTGAGAGACCGAATTGTTTCAAATTTCTAAAACTTTACCATCCAAGGAAATTCTTAAATCTTAGTCCTTCGGTGCCAAGAATCTGGTATATAATAATGAGAAATCAACCAAAAACCAGAAAACACATAAGGGTGTCCAGGTTCAGAATATCCAGATAACATGAGTATATATAGTAATATCTTCACGCATATTTTTCTATGCAATTTTTGAGGAATACAGTATTTTCTTCTGTCTTCATGAGCATGGAACTTGCCTCTTCCAATGTATCAGACACATAGGAGACCCTGATATTGTTGACCTGTGAAGCTCGAAATAGATCTTTTCTTGTAATTTTTGAACCAATATTGAATAAAAATTTAATAATACAAATTTTTATTAATAACGACTATATTTATTATCAGAAAATCTAACATAATTGCAGGAAAACATGCAAAATGCTACCTACTGTAGCATGTCCAGATTCCTGTGAAACTCTCCTATTGCATAGACCAAAACTTGTTTTGTAGTTAGAGAAGCCCGGCCTGATCCAGATAGGCTCCTTCAGTCACTTGCAGCTCAATTTGATGCGAAACGTCATCAAGCTCTGTGATCTTCTCCTTCTGGTACCTTACTGAGGTTGCATCTGAAATATTCATTATTGATTCCCAAGAAGAATTTCATTAGCCTAGTATCAAAAAATTTCCACAAAATATAGAGTGTAAGCCATGAAGCATGACATGACGTTGACGTTACGATAAATAATAGAATTTAGGGAGTAATTATAATTAGCCATCATGATCTTTACTTTCAATTGCAATGTTTCCCCAGTTTGTTTAAATATCCCATATCGACCTTCATATATTAGATTTATTCCGTTAGCCCTTTTAGTATAATAGATTATTGCAATAACACTAATAGATTAAGAAGTCATTTGCGATTTTTTATAAATTAAGAGAGTATGACAATTGGAAGCATGTAGATGAAGGTGATTAAGTGTAATTTATTTTATAAATTTAAAATATAAAATAAATATTTCAAAAAATATTTATTATTATATTTTAATTTTTTTATATCTGTTAAATCTAGATCTAATGACTTTAAATCTTATTAGAGAATATCTAATAACGATATTTTATTTTATTATAATTTTTTATTATTAAAAAATAGAATAATTTTTAGTATTTTACAAAATAATTTTTAGTATTTAATATTTATTTTACACATTTCATAATATAATTTAAAGAGACTAAATTATTTTAAGTAAAATTTAAAATTTTAATTTATCCTATTTTATTATTTTTAAAATATTTTTTTATATTTTAAAATTTTTTATATATCTATTAAATTTAGAGCCATTAAATTTAGAGAGGATTCACTCTCATGAGAAAAAGCTGAAGAGGAAGATTGTACCTATGCCACCATCTCCTTCAATCACTTTCAATTTTTCAGAATATTTGGTATAACCTTTGAGAGTGCGTCTCGAATCCTAGACCAGAGCTCGCCACAGCGCCCCAACACTCACCTCTGTTTTGGATTCTCAACTCCTTCGTCATGCCTCTTCCTCTGACAGCTGTACATGTGAAGCATAATGCACATGTCGACATCGAAGAAGCTATTCTAACTGTTGGGTATAATTAGGCGAATGAGGATTTAGATAAACAATCGTAATATATCAAGAAAAAAAAGAAGATAAACAACCAACTAAGAGTAAAATATATGTTTAAATATGTTAGAAATAAATCAAATTAAAAAGAGACTTAATTTATCTACGTGTGTTTGCTAAATTTATATAGATAATAAGATAAACTAAATTAATACGAAAATATCTAAAGATATATTATAAGTCCAAGATAATGCATGAATAGTTTGCTTTGGACGTAGTCAAAATAGTTAGTCCTGAAATTTTTGAACTGGATATATATTTCAGATAACCTTTCCTATACATAGGCATTCACAAATTTTAAAAGACAATAACATGTATATTATACGTACTTTCATTCGGTGACACCCAGATCAATCTTGAGATTGAAGATGAAGTTCATAGCTCATCTCATCATCTGAATTTCTGAGGTCCACATGAAGAGCATCCTCTAATCTACACATAACGTACCCCATTGTAGGCCTATTGATCCTATGCTCTTCCAAACACATATTAGCCACTTCCCACACCTTCTTCACAGATTCAACCTTTGCCTTCCCTATAAGATTTGGGTCTATTATCTCATCCAACAAACCCTTTTTAACCCAATTCTGTAATGCCCATCCTGCTAAATTCCTCTCCTGCGTTGGAAGAGCATTGTCTAAACCAGGCCCCCCACAAAGAACTACCAAAAGAACCACCCCGAATGAATATACATCTGATTTCTCTGTTAAATGCCTGCTTCTAAAACATTCAGGGTCCAAATAACCAAAGCTTCCCTTCACGTGAGACTTATCCAGAGATGGGCCTTTCCTTGAGATCCCAAAGTCTGAAACTTTGGCCACAAAATTCTCGTCCAACAGAATATTCGCTGCCTTCATTTCTCTGTGTATTATGCTATGAGAAGCACCAGTGTGAAGACAGTGAAGCCCTCTTGCCGCTCCTATGCAAATACCAAGAGAGTGGAACGACGTCGTTTCGTACGTAAAGGTGTTTGCTCAGAGGTCCATTTGCCATGTACCTATAGACGAGAATCATTTCTATATCTTCACGGCAGAAGCCAATGCGAGAGACAAGATGATGGTGGCAAAGATTGGGCAAGAATTTAATCTCATGCCGGAATTCAGATAGGCCTTGTTTGGATTTAGGATTTGCTCTTTTAATTGCTACCTTTGTCCCATTTTCGAGTTTTCCATGTACACCTTCCCGAACCCACCGGATCCAAGAAGCAATTGCTCTTGGAAATTGTTGGTGGCTTCTAGAACCTCTTGGAGCATAAATCACCTGCAACGACGACCACGAAGTATAGAAAATGGGGAAGTACCGGCCAATTCATTGTTATTGTTGTCGTCAAAATTATTTCTCTTGGCCATGAAACCATAATAATAATACAATACAAGGGTCAATGCCAACAAAACGGAAGCACCAATAGCACAAGCCAGAAAAATTATTAGTGCTGGAATTTTCAAAGCAAACTTTTGAAAGATGTCTTGGACTGAAGAAAGACCGTCCAAGCTTCTTAGGTTGTTGCTCATCTTCATAATCTCTATTCCGTTTATAATAACATTTGGGCTCACCTCAGAAGCGTATGGTTCAAAACTTACTCTCAAGTTTGAGTCTCCAATTGTAGAATTAACAACAAAATCAATGAAATATGGAACACCCACATCATAAGTTAAGGCTGAAAGATTCAGATTCTTCACAATAATATCAGAATTTATGTACACATTGAAAAATAAGCTGTTTTTGGACCTGCTAATTATGTAACAGAAATGCATTCTCATAACATAATTGAACTTTGGATTGACTGGGAAGACCCAAGTCAAATTGGACACGCTTGAAATGTTTTTCAAGGCTTTAGCTGTGGCATAAACATGTTTAGGTGCTAACCCGACAATGTCGTTGAGTGAAGACTTCAAGGAAAGTGGGTTTACAGAAAGATTAAGAGCAAGAAGGTTGTGTTGAAGCCTGAAGGTACTTGTCGTCCTCTTCCCAAATTTTGAAAGGAGTATCGTCTTGAGATGTGACTGAGGATGAGCCTCCCATGTCCAAACGGTACATGGTTTCGAGGACAATATTATTGGAAGGGAAAGATGTCAAAGGGTTGGTGTAGGGTTGGTGTATGGTTGGTATGATTAGTATATGTTAGGTAGCCAACCAAATAAAGGCAAAAAAATATTTTGTATTTGCAATTTAGTCATTTAAAAATTACATTGAAGCTCTTTATCCTTCTTTATAAATAGAAAGCTTCAAACATCATTTCTCACAACTAAGAATGGAACAATCCTATATATAGAAAGAGTTGTGAAATTAGTATTCTCCTATTAGTATATTATCCTTGCTATATAGAGAGAAAGTGTAATTCTTATTTTTTTTCTTATAGTGAATTCATTTCTTCCTTATCCGTGGTTTTTTACCGTATTGCAGTTTTTTTCCATGTAAAATTCTTTTATGTTATCTCAAGTTATTTGCTACAGTTTTGCTTCTATGCGGTGTCTATTTTCTCTACAGTTGGTATCAGAGCTTGTTTAGGTGTGTTATTATCTATTTGTCATAAGCTCTATGGTTGCCACTGTTATAGTGAATCCTTCGCATCAAAAAATAAGTAAGATTATTTTCACCCAAGGTACTGGGGACGATTCATATGTACAGTGAACTATTCATAGGCATGGTTATTATTCACGAAAAATAGTAGGAGCAATTTTTGCTCACAAATAAACTGTGATTGAAGCAATGACAGCAAAATTTGAGATTGAAAAGTTCAACGGTAGTAATATGGAAGCTAAAGATAACAACCATCTTGAGAAAAGATAATTGTCTTGTGGCTATCAATGAAAGGCCAATGGAATTCAAAGATGAAAATAAATGGAACAAGATGGACGGAAATGCAGTTGCAAATCATCATCTAGCACTTGCAGATGAGATATTGTCCAACACAAAAGAGAAGAAGACGATGAAAGAAATTTGGAATCATTTGACCAAATTGTATGAGGCCAAGTCACTTTATAACAAAATTTTCGCTAAAAAGAAATTATACACTCTGCAGATGTCCGAAACTACTTTAGTGACAAAGCACATCAACACTCTGAATATTCTATTTTCTTAACTCACATAGTTGGGTTAAAAAATAGAGGTAAATAAATGTGCTGAAATTCTGCTTTAAAGTCTGCCTTATTCTTATGACTAACTCTTCATCAACCTAACCAACAATGTTTTTATGGATTACCTAGTTTTTTATAACATTGCACCAACTATTCTAGAAGAAGAAAATCGATGCAAAAATAAGGAAAACATGTTGATTTGTTCACAACAAGTGGAAATGTTAGTAGTTATGAGAGGAAGATCAACAGAACGTGGCTCAAGTAGGAGCCAAAATCGAGGTAGATCAAAATCAAAGAGTAAGAAGAATATCATATGTTTTAAGTGTAACAAAAAATAACACTACAAAAATGAGTGTTGGAATTTGAAAAATAATGCAGAGGCTAAAGGCAAAGATACTGAGTCGTCAAGTACTCAAAGATGCGTTGCAAGTACCTTAGATGACGGAGAAGTCTTATATAGCGAGGCAGTAATAGTTGCTAATGGTTGAAATAGGTTCAGTGATATCTAGCTTGTAGACTTAGTAGCAACGTGGCACATGACCTCAAGGATATAATGGTTCCACCAATATACACCTCTCTGGAGGATATGTGTTTATAGGAGATGATCATGTTTTAGAGATTGTTAGAATAGGCACCATCAAACTAAAAATGTATGATGGTACAACTCATACCATCCAGGAGGTTCGGTATGTGAAGGGTCTCAAGAAAAATATATTGTCTTTAGGATAATTTGATAGCAATGGGTATAAAACCCATATTCAGGATGGCATTCTGAAAGTCATTAAAGGTGCGTTTGTAATTATGAAAGTAGGAAAGATAGCGGCCAACCTATATACGCTTAAAGGAGAAACACAACAACAAGGAGAAGTCTCAGTTGCATTAATTGATCCAACAGCTGATGAATTAATGATATTGTGGCACCGTAAACTTAGCCACATGTCAGAACATGAATTGAAGGTTCTTGCATAACAGAATCTTTTTTCTGAACTCAAAAAGGTTTCTTTACTTTTTGTGAGCATTGTGTTTCAAGTAAAAAGCATAGGTTGAAGTTCAATAGCTCTAAAGAGAGAAGTAAAGCTATCTTAGACCTAGTGCACTCTGATATTTGGCATGCACCAATCTTATCCCTTGGAGGAGCAAAGTATTTTGTGTCATTCATTGATTACTACTTCAGGAGATGTTAGGTGTATCCAATTAAAAGAAAGGAAAATGTGTTTGAAGTTTTCAAAACCTTCAAAGCACATATGGAATGTGAATCTAATAAAAGGATTAAATTCCTGAGATTAGACAATGGAGAAGAATATACTAGTGATGAATTTAATACTTTCTATCAACAAGAAGGTATCAAAAGGCAATACATGGTGGCATATACTCCACAGCAAAATGGAGTGGCAAAGCGGATGAACAGAACTCTGTTGGAAAGGAGAAGAGCAAATTTAAGAATTGTTGGATTAGTTAATTCATTTTAGGTAGAAGTAGTCAAGACAACTTGCTACATAATCAATCAATCACCATCAACTGCAATTGATCTGAAGACCTTAATGGAGATATAGACTGGGAAGCCAACTAATTGTACAAACCTCTATATGTTTAGAAGTCCAATATACGTAATGTATAATGCCCAAGAAATTACAAAAATAGATCTAAAATCTGAAAGATGATTATTCTTGGAATATACTGACCGAGTAAAAGGGTATCACATATGGGATCCTACTAACTATAAGGTTATAGTCAACAGAGATGTCATCTTTCCTGAAGAGAAACAACATATACATGAAGGTGATAGCACTTCAAAGGAAATATTAAAACCACTATAATGCAGATTAAAAAAGGAGAAAATAAAACAGAAGTACCAAATTCTTTTGAAGCAGCACCAGAGCACAATGAACAAGAATAATTTGATCTTGTCACTCCATAAACTTGACGGTCAACTCAGGAGAGGAAGGAACCAGTTTGGCACTCATATTACATTATGGAAAGGAATGTTGTATATTTTTTACTCACAGAAGATAGAGAGCCTTCAACTTTTAGAGAGGCTATGGAAAGCCGAGAAGCTTCTCTATGTTGGCAGTAATGCAAGAAGAAATTGAAACCCTTCATAAGAACAAGAAATGGGATCTTGTTCCACTAGCAAAAGGATGAAAGGCCATCAAGAACAAATGGATGTACAAGATTAAAAGAACTAGTGATGATCAAGTTGAACAATATTATGCTAGACTTGCGGTAAAAGGATTTGCTCAGGAAAAAGGCATTGATTACAATGAGATATTTTCTCTAGTTGTTCGACTCACAATGGTTCGAGTGGTCTTGGCAATGTGTGCTACACTTAACTTACATCTAGAGCAATTAGATATGAAAACTGCATTTCTTCATGGTGATCTTGAAGAAAAAACTTATATGCTCCAGCCAGAAGGGTTTGAAGAAAAAGGAAAAAAAGAACTTGGTTTGCAAGTTGAACAAATCTCTATATGGTCTCAAACAGATGCCAAGATGTTGGTGTAAGAGATTTGATTCCTTTATCATGAGCCTTAGATACAATAGACTTAATGCAAACTCTTATGCATATATCAAGAAGTTTGGTGGAAATGATTTTATTATTTTGCTATTGTATGTAGATGACATGTTGGTAGCAGGCCTCAACAAAGATCATATCAATGAATTAAATGCACAATTGGTAAGAGAATTTGATATGAAGGACTTAGGACTAGAAAGCAAGATTCTAAGGATGCAAATTTTTTGAAATAGAAATAACAAGAAGATTTAGCTTTCTCAAAAGAATTATTTATAGAAGATCTTGTGATGCTTCAATATGCAAGATTGTAAGTCAATCTCTACCCCATTTCCTGTTAATTTTAAGTTATCTTCAAGTATGAGTTCTAGCAATGAAGAAGAAAAGAAGGAAATATCTCGAGTACTGTACACATCAGTAGTGGGTAGTTTAATGTTTATTATGACTTGCACAAGACCAGACATTGTATAAGCAGTTAGAGTGGTTAGTTGATATATGGTAAATCCTGGTTAAGAGCATTAGAATGCTGTAAAAATGGTCTTAAAATACATTAAAGGGACCACGAATGTTGTATTACATTATGGATGATCATATTTCACCATCAGAGGCTATACAGATTCAGATTTTGGAGGTGATCTTGACAATAGCAAATCTACTAGTGGTTATTTGTTTACTCAGGTAGGCGAAGCTATAAGCTAAGTTTCAAAACTACAACCTATTGTGGAGGCACAATATATTGCAGTTACACAAGTTAGAAAAGAAGCAATATGGTTGCAGATCCTATTAGAAGAGCTCAAGCACAATCTTAGGAAGATTACACTATTTTGTGATAATTAAAGTGCTCTCCACCTGGCAAAGAATCTAGTATTTCATTCTAAGACTAAACACATAGGAGTTCAATATCATTTTATCCAAGAAAAGGTGGAAGAAGGAAGTGTGGATATACAGAAAATCTATACTAAAGATAACCTAGCAAATGCAATAACAAAGCTAGTAAACACTAATAAGTTTATATAGTGTAGATCTTTTGTTGGTTTAGCAAAAACATGAGCAGCAGGAGATAGTAAGGAAGGAAGAATAGTGTGAAGATTGATTGATTCTCAATCAAATCTTCAAGTGGGAGAATGTTAAAGGGTTGGTATATGGTTGGTGCATGTTAGGTGGCCAAATAAAGAAAAGGTAAATTTTTTTTTTGTATTTGCAATTTAGTCGTTTGAAAATTGCATTGAAACCCATTATCATTCCTTATAAATAGAGAGTTTCAAAACTTCATTTCTCACAACCAAGAAAGGAGCAATCATATATAAAGAGAGAAAGTTGTGAAATATATAGAGAATTGTGAGATTAGTATTATCCTTCTAGCATATTATTCTTGTTATATAGAGAGAAATTGCAACTCATATTTTTTCTCATAGTGAAGTCTTTTCTTCCTTGTTCATAGTTTTTTACCCTATTAGGGTTTTTCCCCACGTCAAATTCTGTGTGTCATTTCAAGTTATTTGCTATAATTTTATTTCTATCTAGTGTTTATTTTCTCTACAAAAGATAGGCTGACATTAAAAGAAAATACCTCGTTTGGGACAGAAAAACTTCAATGGCCTTCACAAACGTGATATTGGAGTTGCTGGAAGGAATAAAAATGAGTCTTAATGTGCTTGTACTTACATTCATGGCATACTCCTTGGACAAATACAAAGGGTTAGAATTAGAACTGTTGAAGCTGAATCTATCAAGTAGAATTTAGCTTACAGTGATGACACTTAATAAGACTGAGGCTAACCTTTGGGAAAGAGGATGAAAGTAGAGTCGGGGGAAATGCCAACCCTTTGGTTGATCTCAAATTTGTAAGAAGCTGGAGTTGTGAAAACTCTTGCTGATCGGTATAATGGAGATTCAACGCTAAGAATTGGAGCTTACGACAGTGAAAGAGTGTTCAGTGTTGAACCCTACTGAGGAGTGTCGGAAATCAGGAAGAAAAGTTTGACCCATGAAAGTGATGTCTGTGGAAGAACCCCAAGCAATCAAGTAGTTATCGAGGGAAGTGTGAGTAGAATATGATGTATATGCCATAAAGGGTAAAACAGCGAGAAAAAGAAGTAATAACTCTAGGTTCTTCTTTGCCATATTTCTTGCATGTTGTCAACATTTCACTGTTTCATAAGAGAGGAGTCATAGCAGCTGTAAGTTTCAATGATAGCAGAGAAATAGTTAGATGTACAAGTTTCTGTAACATTTAATTAATGGTCGAATATTCCTTCAAATGCATGTCGTTGATCAACTATGGATTATGTTTTCAAATTATTTCTTGAATAACTTATACTGGAGACAAATACAAATTAGAAAAAGGATAGCAAAAATGGGAGAGATTTTTTTTTTTTACTTATTAATTAATTTAGTAGAAGGAATCGGAATTTAAAAAATAAATGGTGCTCTACGAAAACATAAAAACAATTACATACACCAGCGCTTGTTGCTCCCCATTAGGGGACACGTGAGACATTGACAAACTTAGTATGGACATGAAAATTCCTAATAAAAAAAATGCTATTTCAAGTCCAATTCTACTTAATATATATACACACACTGGTTCTAATGTATAGGCAAATATATTCTGGTTTTTCAAAATCTATGATGCATGCCATTGGGCCAGTGATTTGATATGTATTAGCATGTTAATTTATATTTTAATTTATTTTTTAATAGAATAATTTATGATAATTTTGTTAAAAAATAATATATCAAAAAAAAATAGTATGCTCTCACATCATAATTTATATTCATCTTTCTAAAACATATTTAATTATTTTCATATAAGTTCTAGACTAAAATATACCAAGAGATTCTGAAATAAACATATATTGATATGAGTTAAATTAATTTAATATATATTATCCCGCGATGATTTTTTTTTTTTTTGAAATTGCCACGATTCCTTTTAACGTACGTAATAAGTATTTATTCTAAATGAATACGATGTAATGCTTATTAATTTTTATTTTAGCATTTATTAATTAAGATGTCCGGCCTATGTATAAAAAAGATTATAATAAATTTGCAACTTGTTCATATTACGATTTTTACACATTTTCATTTTATGGTATAATAATCAATTTATATTTATCTGTATGCTGTTAATATTTTGAAATTGTAATGACAAAATTTTATGATTAATTGTTACTTATATATAGTAACAGGAATTATTTAATAACTGCCATCAAAAGTAAACTACCTAATGTAATATGTGAAATTGTAAATGAAGTATAACAAAAAAAATTAAAGAAATGAAATCTTAAATATTTGTTTCCAACTTATATTTGGAATGCAATCTCTACACGCTACCAAAAAACGTGGTGCTAGGTGTGGTTTATTTTGGACTTAAACAGCTGCTACAACAAATATATACGGCTGCAATAACAGTTTGAAAAATGTGTGTAGGTAAATCATTGCATATAGTTTGTTGAATCAGTGGAAAAGGTTACAATTAGCAGCGGTTTTACTAATGGGAATTAACTTAGCTGCAACTATTTATAATCGCAGCCAAGCTAATAACAATACTAGCTGCGAGTTTGTTTTAGTTGTTTAAAATTTTGTACTGCATATCGCAGCGGTTATAACAGCTGTTAATCTGAAATTTTTTGAAATAAAACATTACATGTGTATAGATATATATATATATATATATATATTTTCATATTATTCCTGTTCAATTTCAAAATCAAAATCAAGCAAATAAAATTACAGATTATCTCAAAATCAGCCAATTTCAATACTATCATTATCTTAAAATAACTCAAACATAACTATATTCATAACAATAATTACATTATTATCTCAAAATAACTTAAATATAAATAGGTAGTTACTAAATACTTATAAGTTTGATAATAACGTAGTCCTACTTTCGTTCACAACATTCAAAGCATAGTCCTAATTGACTCTAAGGATGAGAAATGTCAAACGAACTTGCAATCTACTCTTCCACTTGCTTGATTAGATGATTATAATAAAACAAATAATACATGTCATAAATAGCGTTGAAGACATAATTATGAACAATAGTAGATTAATTTGTAAAATTACCGGTGATGGATATGCTATGGCATATTCATGAATGCTCTTGACTACCTAAAGCCAAGACCAAGGAATCTAGAGTTGATATGACTTGTAACGTGGATTGCATTTTCATGTACAACAATCTTTTCCTGTATTAACTAAATTATTTTGAAATTACATGAAAAGAACAACTAATGACATAAGGCATTTGGAAATTACATGTTCAAAGGTATCAACCAATAACTCTAATATTAGTGATATTGTCTTGTCAATTATTCTGCATAGACACTTTATATGATAAAATTTCACCAAAAAAGATTATTTTAAATACTTCTTACACCCTTACAAACTTTGTTATCCATATCTAATTAAGTCTATCAAATCTGTATAATTATCTGACACCATTTGATTTGGTGGTAAAGACATGACTTCATCTTCTTTCACACAATGGTTATTGGGATAATACCTAAATACATCATTAATTATGTCTAAAATAGGGTCATTAACAACGACCTTTTCTTGAATAACTTGCGGCATTATAGGGGTTTCAACTACGGTTGTCACATCACTTGTCTCCCTATGTCTAAGCCAAACAGTATAACCTCTTGGAAATAGTTTAATAATTAAGTGATCATGCACTACTTGTTTTGTCTGACACTTGTTAAAGTTGCATTTAAGACATAGACATATAATCATACCCTTGACACTTCAGTTAGCAAATGCAAAGTCTAAAAATTTATTCAATCCATCAAAATACTCAAGGGTATTTCTAGGCTTCTCAACCCAAGTCTTCTCCATGTTTGGAAATAGGTTTTATTTGACTTTAACTCTCCTAATAAAATTCAAGACTTTAAAAAATATATCTAAAATGAAGAAACAAATAACATTGCATAA
This sequence comes from Delonix regia, assembly GCA_037074485.1. NCBI lineage: Eukaryota > Viridiplantae > Streptophyta > Magnoliopsida > Fabales > Fabaceae > Delonix > Delonix regia. The sequence goes on along the minus strand of CM073455.1, from coordinate 1,881,338 downwards.
ATGAACAATTTTTTAATTGCTACAAGTAACTTAACACTTATGACATTACAATATAATTACTATAAGATAAGGACACTAATAATTACATAACATACTATATACAAATATATACAAATATATATGTGTATATAGATGTATATATATATTTATATAATATGTCACTCATTCTCAATACATAGCTTATTATTACTCGTAATTTTTTGAGTACAACATTATGATAATTTGAAATCATTTCACATTAGGGCTTACTTTACTTGCGTTTTGATGCAAAATGCAAGTATATGACACAAAATCACTGTAGTTACATTACTGCAGTGATTTGCCTGCGGTTTAGGGGTAAACCATAGGCAAAAAATGAGTTTCCCTGCTGTTATACTAATCATAGGTAAATATAGTTTATTTGGCAGTGATAGTTTATAAGATATGAAATATATATTAAATATCTGTAGTCAGGTTTGGAACATATTGGGAACGTGTAGCTATCATTTTGCCCAAAAAAAAGAACCTAGGGATGCGTAACTCAATATAATATTTAAACCCAATTAATGGAAAATTTCTGAGGTGACAGTTTTCAAAAAAATTCGATAGGATAGATTCAGGACGGCAATTGGACAAATTAAGAAAGATATAATAGTTCCGAATGTTATAAATAGAAGTCCATTGATCATTATCTGTATTAAGTTACTGAATATTACATATAGGTTTCTTAAAATTTAACAGCACATAAAAAGGAGATCCATATAGTTTGCAGTTTTGATAATGCTTGGAAAGTCTCTACTTAGCCCTTGTTTATGTGCATATATGTATAACTTAATACTTAAACCCGAGCAATGATCTTCTTTGAGCGAACTTAACGATTAATGTGAAATATAAATTTATATTCAATTTTGTACCATTATAAGTAATTAAAAGGCATTTTTGTTCACGTAATTACATTCTTTACTCATAAAATTTATTGGAAAAATAAATAATATAACATCTGTAATATAGAAATTTCAGGAACGAAAACGCTAAATGATACAATACAAAATTTGGAGCGTAATTGAATTAGTGAATTATGTAATATATTGAATCCGTTATTTAGGACCAAGTCCACTATGGTCTTATTAGTACAGATCAACTGACCTACAAACAGCTCTAATTTATATTCACAATTCAGAATAAGAGAAGTTGTTCCATTTTCATAATTGATATATCAACATCGTAAGAGCTTTTCATTCAAAACAAGGATTGATTATCGTGTCAGACATTTTCATTATTTCTTTTTTCTCCACTTAATTAAGAACAAACAATTTTCACACTGATACTGATAAAAGAAAATTTTACATTGAAAAACCAGTTAAATTTCATAAAAAATGAATAATCAATTTAACAGTAAAATTTTTTTCCTATTTAAACAAACAAAAAGATTTACATTTTGCACGTGAAGTTTAACACAAGAAAATTGAAGCTTTCACTCCATTTTGTCGAGCTCAATGTTCAAATATAGTCTCTTGCATGCTTGTATATCTCATATGGCTTGTTACTAGAAAGTGACCCCGCTAAGACGAGTAAGAAACGAGTATAAAGCGTGTAAGAATAAAAGGTTTGTGTGATTATGAAGGAATGAATAAACTATACTTTAACATTTAAATTACCATTACGCGTCTTAATTTTGTAATTAACGTATCGGTAGATTAATTTCGTAATTAACATTGTCATTTTGCTATTAGCTTATAATCCACTTTGCTCCACCCGTTACTCTCAACAATGGAGTCGTCGATTTGAGACAACATGTCTTTATCTCACCACTTAGATTCAAAGTCGTTAAGCCAATCAAAATTAGTCAATAGTTTCACTGTTTATCTCTAATAAAAAAATTAGGTCCACGAGACAGAGCTTTCAGGTCAACAAATTTTTTTTTTCTTTTAATAGATATGATTCCATTCACTCAATTGAATGCAAGCACTCTACAGCAGTAACTAAAATTTCCATTAAGAGGATTTATACGCCATTTTTTTCTATGAATTTTATGTGAAATTAAAATGCATGCTACAATTAAATTTATTCTAACCAAAATACCTTTAAAGTTATAGCACAAATAATGCCTCTCGGTTAACTTTGCGAAAAACCTGAACTTATAAGCCTTCAAGAGCATCAACCTCTTTATAAATCCAAGAAAAACTCAACCCCGTCCCAATATACCAAGTGGCTTTTTTTCTCTCACCTCCAAATAAACTTTTTTTTTTTCTTTTATTTCCATTGATCCAATTATTTATTTATTTGTTTTTGGGTTTCCCTCCCTTTTTAAGGCGGGGAAAGACCATCAGGACAAGGGTTGTACACGAATTCCTGGATAACGAACTTGGCCCATGATGTAGTAACTGAATAATATTGGGCCACCTCATGAAAACGAAAAACAAAGAGGGTCTGTGAAGCCAATGTCTCCCCAGATGAACAGAAGCAGCCCAAGCTCTACGTACCTTGATTGGAATTGTCATGATTTTTTATTCATTTCAAAAGTTTTAAGAAATATAAAATTCCATATTAAATACTGTGTAAGAAAAAAAAAATTATTTGGAAAATTTATTATCAAATTATTTTTAAAAAAATTAAAATTAATTGTAATAATTAATTATTTTATCATCTACTTTTGTTTCCAAAATTTTACTTATCACAATAAAAAAATTCTTTTGCTTAGGGATCCCTTCTTAAGGAAATTAGTAAGGTAGAGTTTCTGTTTATTTGAATTTCTGCTCTAGGGCTAATATCATGACATATCAGCAAACTATAATTTTCAACTCCAAAATTCTGATTAGCTTTTATCGCATCGAATCCACTACAGATGCGGGACAAGGATGATGTTGAATAAAAGATTGATGATCTCACTCTTCTTGTGCCGCATCGTACAATGTTAATCGATGGTGTAAATTTTCTTAATGAAATGTATAGAAAAGAACTATAATAAAAAAAATGGGTAAATAGTCTTTACATCTTATAAAATTTTTGAGAGAACTAAAATAATTTTTTGGTGCAACTATAACTAATTATATATTATCTTGATATATAATTTATACTAATTAAAAAGATATTAAAAATAATAAAACAAAATTAACTCAGTAAAATTTTAAATATATTTAATAATATTTAAATTATAAATTAAATGAATTACCAAGAAGCCTCAGTAATCTAAAAATTATTTCTCCTCTATGGCTTATAAAAAAAAATTATATGCAGCATTTTATATTTTTTATAACAATTATATAACTTTTCAATTATATCAAGATACATGTATAACTATTACATATAAATGTATAATTTTTAAATTAAATTATACATTTTTTATTTTATTATTAATTAATCATGCACTTATTATGTGTTAACACAAAAATTTGATAACAAATATACAAAGAATAATATATAAGTTAAGGGTGAACAAAAACTTTAGTAAATTTAGTCAACTTAGTCTAGGTCATATCAACTTGAGTCATGAGTTTATACAAGACTCAGCTCAACTTAGTCTATAACTATTTTTAATTTTAATATTTTTAATTTATTTTTATTTTATTTGAAATATAAATTTTTTTCAAATTTTAATAATTTTCCTTTTCAATTTTTTATTCTATTTGTTATTTGTTTCCAATCTTAAATTATTTTATTTTTTCTTTAAAAAATTTGACTTTTGCAAACCTGACCTAATCCTAGTTGAAGCCGGCCCGGCCCGATGGCACCTCACCAAACTAGAAATTTTCAACTCCAAAAGTTCTCCTTTTTGTTAATTACCCCTCTTTCCTCGCTCTATGGCTCCGCTTCACTGGTATATCCTTCTTTCCTTATGACCTATTTTCTGTAATACTGTAATAGATTGCACTTAGCCTTTGTATGAATGCTTTAATGGGCACAACACTGAATGCCTAAGTAAATTGAACAACAGAAGATCTATATCTTTTACAAAAAATAATCACCTATCTTAATTTTGTTTCAGATGATAATTGTAATTATAGTTGTTTCATTTCAATCTATATTATCACGCACTTCAACAAAAACCTGCAGTTTAGAGAGAAAGTCATTAAACTGATAGAACATAGTTTCAAGCAACATATTACCCCTTTTCATCCTTGATTCCATTTTCTGCATCCACATCAACGACGGTGTCCACAGAAACTTGCCAAATTGGTGAAGCCAACTCAAGGTGGAGAGCGTCTGCTAGCTCACACAGTACATACCCCATTGGTGGTCTGTTTATGCGACTCTCCACTAAGCACTTCCCGGCCAACTCACAGACCTTGTTCAGAGAATCTGAATTACCTTTCCCAATCAAGTTTGGGTCTACAATATGATGAAATGTGTCCTTTTCTTGGCAGCTTAACGCCCATCTTGCCAAATTAATATACTCTGTTGGAGGAGCATCATCTAAAGCAGGCTTGCCGCAGATAACTTCTAATAGAACCACCCCAAATGAGAACACATCTGATTTCTCAGTAAGAAATTTCGTTCTAAAATACTCAGGATCAAGGCAACCAAAGCTACCCTTTACAGCAGTTGTCACATGGCTCTTGTCCAGAGAAGGACCTTTTCTTGAGATACCAAAATCAGCAACTTTTGGAACAAAATTTTCATCCAAGATAATATTTGCTGTCTTCACATCGCGATGGATAATGCTTTGATGAGCTCCTGCATGAAGGTAATGGAGACCTTTTGCAGCCCCAATGCATATTCCCAGTCGTTGCTTCCATGAGAGAGGAACAAAATTTGTCCCATAGAGATGGCCAATTGAAGATCCATTTGCCAAGAATTCGTATACTAGAATCATTCGTGACCCTTCATTACAATAGCCTATTAGTGAGACCAGGTTGGGATGAGAGAGCTTGGATAGTAATTCAATCTCATTTTGAAATTCATGAAGACCCCATCTTGATTTGGATTTCGATACTTTGATGGCTACTTTTATCCCATTATCAATCGTTCCGTTATAGACCTCGCCAAAACCACCTTCTCCAAGCAGCAGGCACTTATCGAAGTTGTTCGTTGCTTCATGGATTTCTTGGAAAGTAAAATGTCTGCAAGGTTTGGGAATAGCACCCGAGCTTGCCTTTGACTTGTAAGTAGTTAAGTAACACAAAGTTATTCCAACGAGGACTAGGATAACTGCAGCAACGACACTAGAGACAACTGTAATTGCTGATTTCACACTTCTATGGGATGAGCTAGTAAGAATACTATGATCCCTATCCAGAGCAGAAAACCCATCAATTATTATCCCCTTGCTGATCTTAATTATCTCTAGCCCGTTCATGGTTGCATTTTTTTTATCTGCCGTGCTACACGGACCAACACTCACTGTCAAAGTGTTCTCCAAGTCAAAGATGGTGGAGTCCATATAATATGGCATAAGCAAGCCAGCTTGTTCGGAAAGGTCAAGAGTTTCAAAAACAAGAAGACCATTTATGTATAAATTGAAAACCAAACTATTGAGTGACTTGCTTATGATATCACAGAAATGCTCCCGAATAACGTAGCTGATGTTTGGAGTTATAGAGAAAACCCAACTTAAATTGGATTTCCGTGCATCTGCCATGGCTTTGGCTGTAGAATAAACCCACAATGGTGCTGTCTCAGGTGTAGCGGCAGAAGGATGCTTAATAGTTAAATCATCAACTGGAATATCCAGAGCACTACTATCAGAGGAGAGATATTTTTCATCATCCTCCCAGTTCCTACCAAGGTTATCATGCCGAGTGTCGAGAGATCCACTGCCCACATTCAACCGGTAAACAGTTTCAGGGCCAATTCTGAAAGGTCCTGGAGATCGCGAGGGGGACTTAGAGCTAAGGGTCCATAAGAAAAGAGATCATCAGGTATAGAGACAACTTCGATTGCATTAACAAAGACAAATGAATTGCTAGAAGGTATGAATGTGAGAGACAAGGTGGGAGATGTAATATTGATTGCATACTCCTTGAACAAGTAAGAAGTAGAACCACCATACTTCATGAAAGTGAAATTACTGAGAAGTACAAGATTATCTGTGGCTACTGTTATTGAGGCAGTATACAAGTTTTGGTTGAAGTTGGGCACAGGGTAAAAGTAAAGGCGTATCCAGTGTCGGCCTTCTTGCCCAATTTTGAATCTATATGAAGCATTGCTCCAAAAGACTTTAGCTGACTCGTAGACTGGAAATGGAGCCCCAGAAGAAGAATTTACAACAACAGATTTCTGGCTTCTCAATTCTAATTTGTCCTTCTCATAGACAGATTCAGGAAAAAAAGTCCTACCCTGAGAGTCTATATTAACAGCAGAACCACAAGCGAACAAGTAATTATCAACAGGAATGAATGAGGAAAATGATTCATTACCCATGCTTAGAAGAAAAGCTAAAGCAAACACCGTCCACTTGAACAGCTCCAGCATGCCCATATCTGCTATTTAATCCTCAGAAATGTATTGGAATATTTCTACAGTTAGGATTGGTTGAAATCCAAATCCGAGACTCGAGTCACAACTCAAGGTACTAATGTTATTGTTCTCATGTATGTTTGCTTGGTATGTCACAGATACTAACTACTTTCCTACATCAACGAAGAGTTCAGAAAATATGAACTTTCTTCCGAAAAAGGAGTCATGCAAAAAACAAAAATATTTGGTATGCAAATAATTAAATGGGTTTTGGAAAAAAAAAAATTGTTTGGTATAAAAGAGTTTGAAAAATAAAATGAGGTTAATATTTAAAATACTCCCAATAACACTATTAATAAGCCAAGGAAAAATTTGTTATATTTGTCTTTAAAATATTCATTCCACAAAAAACTCTCTCATTCCTTTGGTCTTATAAAGAAATGCTGATTATGAGAGTTTGGTTCCTCAAAAAAAGTATTTAAAGATTCTATTTTATATACCAAACATCTTATTTAAAAGAATCATCTCCCACATTCCTTTGCCATAAACTCATTTCTTGCATACCAAATATAGCCTAAGTTCATTCGGTCAAAGGAAAGACCTTGTATCTTCTTAATCATGCTTCACAGGCTGGGTAAGCATACCTCGCATGGGGTTGGTGATGGGAGATCTCCAACTGGTATTGGCATTCCAAACTTCTGGAACCTCTCTTTTGTAGTGAACCTAATTACTACTATCAAGTTCTCCAATAAAATTATAAAATATGAAGAAATTATTGTAAATTAGGCAACAATGTGTTGATGAGATGTAAATTAATTAAATTTCACTCACAAGTAATTGTTCACCATCTCGTGAGTGAAGTAATTCACATCACGAGCCAGCTGCAGCACATTTTTCACCATGAAAAGGACTTTGAAGTGAGAAGGTAGAAAAGTCTATTTTACCGCCTTAGTGACATTTTATTTTAATATTTCTTAGCTGTCGTTGTGAAATATGGCATTATTCATCTTTGACGTTTTCCAGTAGGTTCTCTTGAAAAACTCCTTTTTCTTATATAACTAGATCCACTTTAATTTGCAATTCTGCAGAGTAGTGCTTTTTTTAATTGGCCAAATTTACCTGATTAGTTATTCTTTTAATGTGATCAGAGTTTTATATATAGATATATACATACATACATACATATATATATATATATATAGCTATGTATATATAGTTTTAGAAACTGTCGTAGCCCCCATATTTTGCTTACTTGCAACGGTCCTGGTCTAAGCGGAGACCTAATATCTTCTTAATCTTTCTTGCAAATACTTCATAACCAAAACAACTAATAAGTGGTTCATAGTTATTAGGAGTTCGAACTTTCTTTTCTTATTAGTCTTCTGAAGGTAGGCCCTATATTTGTCGTCTCAGTAGACCTATAAGACTTGAGAAGTGGGCATTGACTTGACTCCACGACAGAACAATTGCGAGTTCGATTTTTTCCGGAAATGAATTTTGCCCAGTTGATGTAGTTTGCCAAAGATTTTATTTTATTTTATTTTATGAAATGTTAATTACTTTGAATAGGAGAGAAAGGCTGCATTTGGAACCGCAACTGCGCGCTGCCCAGGTGGTTCCAAATCCATAAGACCCATACCCTTTGTCCTGCTAGGATATTGCTGACTGCTCAGAAATGTGACTGTCTTATTGAATGAAGCAGGTAACATCACAAGCCAACCGAGTTTGAAGTGAGAAGGTACAGACCAATCAATTCTGCTTGGCGCGACGAGAAAGGTCTTTTTTCCAACTTCAGTGCTTTTTTTCAAAATGTTGTAGCTAGCTTTTATATTTCTCAGCTGTAATTGTGAAATATGGCATTTGTACCAAATTTGACATTTTCCATTATGGTTTTCTTGCAAAATATCAGTTTCTCAATCTCCTCTCTCTTTCTTTATATCAGTTGAAGCTCTTCGATATTTCTTTTGCTTACTTGAGTAGATTCACCTTAATCTGCAATTAATGCTGCAGACTAATGGTTTTTTTTTTTTTTTGCCAAATTTACCTGATTACTTGCGCTTTTAAAGTCTGCATTAATGAGCTAATAATTCACACCGGCTCAGTTTTTATATATCGAAATGAGTTTAATATTTTAGCTTTTATCCCTATACCTGTACCCTTTCCCTACTTCGAGCATCAGCAATTCGTTGTCATCGGTGGTTGAAGCCTTGGCATTGCCCTGAAAATTGGAGAGTATACATAAACATCCCATACCAACTCAGAGATGATCTTTAGTTCTTTTAGATATTTGGTTTCAGTAAGAAGTATCAAGGGATATTTATAAGTACAGTAGGTGAGATCTTTAGGCAGCTAGTTTATATAACTCTTAATTATTTTGCACATTAATTATAACAAAATTAGACACGTGAACCAATTTAAGATTTTAAACGTCTAAAATACATACATAATGTCAAGAAACAAGCGCTTTATGAATCATAAATGGGCTTTTAATGCAACAACCAAGTCGGGCCCGTCTGTTGTAATAATAACATATATTAATCTAAGACTAATTCCAATCCAATTGTAATAAATGGGTTTTTGTCCAATTCCACTGTCGATCTAGTTAGCCATTAAAAGTCTCATGATTGTATAAAATCTGTGTCCTTTGTTTCTGCCCTCGCATTTCCGGATGTGAATGAGCAGAGACCAGCCATTGTTGGAGGGAACCTGCTTACAAAGGGGTTGTGCATAATAATTCAAAGAGGCTGGATCTCTGTGAGGGCGATTATGTGCGCAAGGATTCACAAGGAGAAGATGCCCGTTGAGTGCTAGAAGAAATAATGAGATGGAATTTTATAACACACCTGGTATGATGCTTGAAATCATTGATTATGTATGATTTTTACTGCACAAGAAAATGATTAGATGAAAGAGAAAGAAGGGAAAAATGGTAAATTATAGTACCCAATAGACAAAAGAGTTCATTTTATATGTGAAATTATAATTAGTATATATGGGATAACGACAAAAATCTCGTCTCATTCCTTCACTTATTATTTTAATTTTATTTTAATCCTTCACTAAATATTAGTCCAAGTGAGTCTCCCACTCAGATGGTTTTACCTTATTTTGGTCTCTCTGTTTAGAAAATGTTATTTGATTGCTTACCTGGCCATTTGCTGCTTAATTGGAGCATCATTGGACATAATTGGATTTCTCTTATCGATCAGTCATGATTTCTCTTAAAATGGTTACATAATTGAATTTCTCTTATAGATCAGTGCAGAAACAGAGAAGAACCAACAAAGGATGGTTAACATTTTGTCCATCTTTGAACACGAGATATGATGCAAATGTGAAGAACCAGTGAAGTACTAATGAAGATCCAGGAAGCTTATGGGATGTCTAGAGAATAAGTTCAAGTTTATAAATTCTGAAATTTATAGATTTATATATTAAATTTTCAGATTTTTTTTTTAATTTCTGATTATAAGTAACAGACAATTCATTTTGGACAATACACCATTGGAATAGATATAACTGACATCAATTGAATGTATGACAAGTTCAAAATTTCGATAAAGAATGTATGGCAGGTTTACCAAGTCTGAATTTTATAGCTCCACATCTGTTGTGTATATGATATGGATACTAGATATCAGTCCAATAGACATAGTTAGGCCTTTATTGGTAAGTAGAATATGAAAAAGAGAATGAAAATCGAAATGGAATAGACTTTAGCCAGTTTCCATGTTTGGTTATAGAAATGGCAAGGGAATGAGACTTCATAAACATGGGAATGGCCGATCCCTTTGCATTTTGAAGGAATGAATGGCATTCCCAGAAATAAATAATAAAATGACCATTATGCCCCTCTTTTTGGACTCTCCTCTGTCTCTCTCCCCGCCATCGTCTCTCCATTGTCTCTCTCTCCACTGACTCTCACTACATCGTCTCTCTCCTTTGTTTGTCCCTGGATCTAAATATACTCCCGAGAACAACTCCGCGTGGATCTAGATCATAATTCATCGCATTTACAACTTCTAAGGAGAGAGAGAGAGAGAACAGAGGAGATGGATCAATTAGAAAGAGGGATTGACAAGCTGAGAGCGAGATCGACAGAAGAAAGAGATTGGTGAGGTGAGAGTGAGATCGACGAAGGGAGAGAGAGAGACCAGCGAGAGGAAAGAGGCCCTGTCAATTTGCAGCATCTGAATACGAACAGAGAAGGAGAAGACGGATCTGACCGGGAGGACGAATATGACCTAAGAAGAAGATGAACGAAGATCTGGCCAGTGAAGGAGAAGCTGAACGAAGAAGATGAATGACCGAGCAAAGGAGAAAATAAAATAAAAATGATCAAATTAATGATTAATAATTAAATTTTAATAATAACTTTATTAGTTTCCATTATAATAATAATAATTAATTCTTAACAACTATTAAAATTTATTATTTCTACAAAATATCAGTGATTTAATTCTTGTTAAAAAATAATACTTAAGAAATAATAATAGTTAATTTTTATAAAAATAAAATGGCCATTTACTTTCGTCTCTTTTTTATTCTCATTTTTTTTATAATATCATATTAAATATAATATAAAAATTTTAAATTTAATACTATCAAAATTCATTTTCATCCTCAAAAACCTGAAATTCCACTAACATTATCAACTTAGGTTCATATTCCTATGCTTAAACTCATCATTTTATTCATCATAACGAGTGGTCATGCTCATCACTTGACAAAATGCACCAACATTTTGAACCACAATGCACCCGCGTAAAGAGCATAGGGGTTCCCTTGACAACTACTACAATTACTTCCCTAACCAATGTAACACCTTAGCTGCCATTCAAGCTACATTACATATAAATGACCATCAATATAGCAACACAGAACACCAACATGGTAAACCCAATGCAGCCACCAAACAAGAAAATACCTTCACTCTTCCTTCTCAAATTCAAACATTTAATGTCCACCCATGCAAATAAGTTGCAACATGTGCCTTGTTTGTACATGGACAACCCATGAACTTTCTACTTGAATTTTTTTTGTTGTTGTCGAGACTTGGATCATTGCACTTAACCCGTACTTACAATGTATTTAATTTGGTTGTTATATGGTATTGAATAATCATGATACTAAAGATGTTCATCCCACATCAACCTTGCAGCCCTAAATGGCCCTTCACTGCCACTTATTTCCCTATGTTTGCATCCACATTCACATCTACAATGTATGAAGAGTATTTTCCACTAACACAACTCTGCATAACCAATCACAATGAAGAATATATTAAATTATATTAACATATTCGAACTGAACTATATTAGAAGGCAATCCAAACTTAGCACCTAAAAATTCATTTTTTACAATTTAAAACTACCTTTTTCAATTTGTGCAAATTTTAAAATAACATTTTCATTAAACTAATCTCACTAATTGGTTTTACAAGTTTATATATTTATTTAAAACAAGAAGAAAAAATAGAGGTCTTGTAAGAATGAGCCCATGATTAACAAATAGAAAGCAATGACTAAAGACCTTAGAGGTTCCTTTGAATCTCTCATACAAGCCTAATAATTAAGAATAAAACTTTAACAGAATGCAACATACCAATGTAATCACAATTTAATTATTCTTGATTACTATAACAATTCATCTAATGAAAAAAGTCTTTGTAGAATCTAGTGATTTACATTAAGGATTCTAAAGTCCAACAAAAGAAAAGGCAATATGCATTGTGTTGGATGTATATGTCATTTATAGAATAGATTAGCTAGTCCCATGGTCTCCGTTTATATTTCATCTTGCATATAGATGTAATAATGATATTAAAAAGAGAAAGGCCTTCTTAGCGAGAGAAACTCCCTCTTAAAGAGAGAAGCTCTGGTAGGGAAATTCATTCCTCCCTTGCTACTCATATCCTTTCACCTTCTCAATTTTGTCTTTTCTACATGGGATTTTCTGACTTTGCCATTAATTAACTTTCCCTTTGAATCTTCTAGCATTCATGCCTTGTTATTTCTTAACCCTTTCTCCTTGGCGTCGGTGTGCAACCTCGTCCCCCTTCTTTTCCTTTATGGAATGATTGTTTTCATGTCATGAACATCATTCACACCATGACAGCTCCCTTTCTACCTAATCACCTCCCTTAGAGTCTCTTCATTTTCCCCCGATGCATGGTTGCTCACCTAACTTCTATTCCCCCACAACCTCCTTATTTTAGCCTCTCCTACTAATGCTCACTCACCGCTAGCTTAACCTTAGCAACCACCTATTACTAGCTTTCCTTATCAACCCCTACTCTTTTTCTTCTAGGCTTTCCTTATCATTCTCACTTGTTGCCTTTGCTACTCAACCTTTACCTTGGTTATCTTATTCATGGCAAAGCAATGTCAACATGCATACGGCTACAACTAGTCTGAGAGTAGTTTGTCAGGCCTGAATAGCTTCGAATCCTCAATGGATATAAGGTGCAACCAACGGGCTTTTTGGCTACCCAAATATGGACTATATTTCCACTTATGTGAAAACATGTTTAGGCAGTCTAGGGAATTCTGGAATCCCTGCCTAATTGCAGCTGTTAACTGTCTAAGGTAAAGCCTTAAAGAAACTTTAATTGAACAAATATAGCAATTTTTAAGAAAAACAATCCAGGATTTCATATTTAACTTGAAAGTTTTTCGCTAACATTGGTTTTGTAAATAATTAAAGGATATTTAAGGAAATATAACCAGAATGAAAGGGGAAGTTTAAAAGATCAAAAAGCCAACGCCTAGGTGCCACAAAAACAATTCTCAGGCGCCAGAAAATCAATGCCTAGGCGCTAAGTGCTGCAAAAGAAGAAAGCGTGTTAGGCACTATGCTCTGGAAATGACTAGTGCTCAGGCACCAAAATCAGAGACTTGGAGCCCTAACGCCAAATTTGCCTCACCCGGGCACGCTGCTAGAAACTCTAATTTACTCTAATTGAAGGAGGCTACATACTTGACCCATGATGCACTTTTAGGGTTTCTAAGGCCTATATAAAAAGTCTTGAAGGCAAGTAACTGCACCAAGTAAGGAGGAGTGCCTTGAAACACTTAAGGAGAGAATTGGAAGTTAAAGTAACTGAAGAATGGGTTAATTTTAGAGTGAGAGCTCTATATAGAGTTTTTCCCTTTCTAAACATCTCCTTCTTCTTCAGCTTCATGTTATCTTTATGCCCTTCCTTGTTATTTAATTTTGTATACATGCCTATGAAAGGCTAAGTAGCTATTTATAGGATTTTAATTGAAGCCCTTATTAGGGATGCTTTTTTGTTGAATGTTATTACAGTTTTTTTATTGAATGAATAATTGATTATATTCATCCTACAGTTATTGTTTTCTAAGTCTAATCATTTTAGGAAAGAAGATAGCATTTATGTCAACTTGACAAAGTTACCTAAATATTTGAACTGGATGTATATAACTACTATTTGCATAAATGCAATTCGCAGTTAAAACGAAAGTACTTAATTGTCTGTGATAATCACCTTTGGGTCTTGGATTTATAATGTTCTTATCCTAGCTGGTTTCCATAGACATATAGGAAATTAATGTTCTTATCCTAGCTGGTTTCCATAGACATATAGGAAATTAGGGGAAGGAACTCAGCTTGTATGTATTTGAAAGAAGCATATAAGAAAGTAAGAATCTCAGGTTAGAAATTCATTCTTCAGTTAGAACAATATAATAATCACAACAGAAAGCATCCATGCATGTGGTGAAAGATCAAAATCCTAGGTTGTTAAAATTCTGCATTGACCAACATTAAAATTTGTCTTACAAATCTTGATTACACAACTTGCAACCTTTGTCAATAAATATTGAACCTAAGTCTCTGAGGGATTGATACTCATTTCATCCTTATATTACTTACTGACCACGTATACTTTCGTATGACATTGTATCTCGATTGCAATAAGGATCAAAGCAATCATCGTGGACGACAAGACTCTCTCAGTCTACTGCCTAGATTCAACACTGCATGGAGTTTATAAACTCTAGGATGGCTTCTATGTACTTGGTTAGGAGAGAAATAAGTATGTGAAAGCCTTCCATAATAATGAAGTCCAGAGTTTCATCCTCAATAATGACCTGTAGTCTATAACGAACCTTCTAGTAGTGATGGAAAAATGGCATCCGAATCTAATCCTGCAAGAAATTGAGCTATATAGAATAATGATTTGGGTCTAGTTCTAGGGACTCTTGATGGAATACCACAATGAGGAAGTCGCCAAACTCCTCAGACACATGGTAGGTGAGCCAAAAGAAGAGCTAAAATGAAAAGTCCAGATGAAAAAAAACATTGAATTCATCAAAGACATCAAATTCCCTTTCGTAACATGCCACTCTATAGCTTTTAAGAACAAGAGGTCTACTCGGAACTCTACCAAGGTGAGGTGGGTGGACACACAAGAGGAAGGAGGTTATCTAGTCAATGGAAAGAATGCAAAGAGGATCTGGACAGGAAGGAAAATAGCCCCCTCCGAACATTATCAATGCATGAGAAAAGTCATTCACCTCTGACTTTTCAAATGAGCCAGAAAACAAAGCACTGATAGAACAAAATGTAGAAGAAGGATCGAAACAAGGGCAATAACAAAATGAAGATCAAGGGGATGTAATGGCACAAGGCTCAGTGACACCTGATTTCTACTACTAGGAAGCAGGAACCTTAAACGCTTTAGAACTTTTAAACCTCATACAACAGGAGTGGAGCATGAAAGAATCACTGATCCTAGGTTTATCGATTTTTTTTTTACACTAATGATGATTTTGATTGGTGTAGGAATGACTTGAATGAGGAGTACTCCTATGTCTCTATTACGTTAAGAAAACTTCTCCAATTTTCTCCCTAACCCTCCCTCAATCCATTGTTCCCCCTCCCACCCTCATTGCAAACCTTAAGAACTTTAACTACACTCAGGCTTCCTATGCTTCCTAATATTCATTTTGTTTGGGCTGCTTCTATCGGATGTTTTTTTTCTTGTAACACCACACATGCATATTCTTCCTTTTCTTTTACTTTTATCATTTTCCCTATTCGTGTTATTATTCCTTGTTGCCTTAAGTCTTGAGATGTCAGAGTGATTTTTGGGCTCAGTTGGTCTTTTGGATCTAAAGAAGGAGAAGGCATTACTTGTTTTTTTATTTGTTTCTCCAAATCATTGACATGGGTAAGGACACTCTTCATTGATTGACTTAGAGAACTTATTGAGCTTGCAAAACTATTAAGTTGACTATTTGTCTAAGCTTGGATTAGACTCATATTCATTTCTATAATACTGAGTCTCATCAGTATTTGTTCAATACTCGTTCGAATACTAGTTTCCTCTCTTGGAGGGCTAACACTATCAAATATATGTCTCATTATGTCATCAATAAAGCTATCATTTATCCTGAAACTAATCTAACAATAGTACAAAACCTCTTCAATTATGAATTGATTCATTGTATATATCCATCAATAGACCTAAAAGAAATCACCTAACTACCAAATTCTATCCAAGAAGTGACTAAACATTATTTAGGAATAGTTACCCAATATTCGGTATATATCAAACGCTACTTGATGGTAGCAGAAATAACTCCAAAAAAACATATAATCTTCCTATTAACTTCATTAAATTTGGAACCACTAAAACCCTTTTGAATTCGAACAATTAAACAAAGAAATTATTGATGAAGATGAGTTCTAGATGACTATCTTCAGAATTAGAGCACAAGAGACAAAAGTAGTTTTTTACCAGATGAATAGAACATTAACATGTGATGAGGCCTAATGGACCTACTTCACAGGCCCAACAACTTGTACATATTCAATAGGAAAAAACAGTCAACAGTAAACAATTTAGTATGTTCTATGACAAAATCAAGACTAATAACATAGACAATCCAAAAACAACAAAGAGAAGAATATTCCAACAACTAGTCGAATATCCTAATCACACTTGTATATATTATAAAGAAATGAAAAAAAGCTAATAAGGATTATGAGGAGCCATCAACATCAATCAATGTCCTTGAAGACCAATCAACAAAACGACAAAGAATGCAACTTCCGAGAAGATAAGCTTGCCAATAGAATAAAAGAAAGATGATAAGATTAGGAGACATAAGGAATCTATTAACTATTGACAAAGATATAAAGCAAAAATACAAAATAAAAAGATGTTGTCCACCACGAAGACCAACAATGTGAGAAAATGACAAAAAAGGACAACAATGACACACCTACTAAACTTAGGAAGCCTCTAAAAAGATAAGAAGGAATCTTATAATAGAAAAAGGTTAAGAATGTTTGACCTATATAAAGCCCTGTAATCTTCATTTTAAGGCATCGAACACTCTAAACAATTCAAAAAAGCTTTATTGTGTTCAAGCCTTCATACTTCCTTAAGCTCCCACTGTATTCTAGTTAGTTTCATCAATAAATCATTTATTTAATATATCTGAATCCACTATCTAAAGATCTCTTCCGACTATTAACTCTACCATCTACATTAACATTTCCATAATAGAAAAAAATTAAGGTATGACATTCTAAATCTATTATAAGAAATTAAGGGGTTTATTTTCTGAAATTCTAGTCAAAATGTTGTGTTCCAATCAGTACCGACATGTTATTACTTATTTGAATATTAGAATAAGTTATGAGATAAGTACAGCTCTAGTAGAAAACAAAGAAAGGTTGGGCTGAACTAAACTGAAAGGGGAAAGTCATGCTACAGAGGCATTGTAAAAGACCTCTGCATGAAGGAGTGCATAGTTCCTTCTATCACCTAATTTAGTTTCAATCAAAGATTATTCCATAATTTGTTCTAATATTTTATTGATTAATAATAATTTATATATAGATTGGAAACCCAGAACTACATGACCACTGGTCTGAAGAGATCTTTTTTAAGATCTTTGTTCTTGGTATAACAATGCTAAGTACAAGTTTACCAGGTAGTTGAGTTATGGTATCAGAGTCTGATTTGATTAGAATGGAACAAAATTATGAACCTTAATTTCCTATAGTAGATAATTGAAGTTCTAAGTTTTAGTACTCTTATTGCTTACTATTTTGCTTTGGTTTACAACATGGAATCCATAGAGAGAGTAGAACCTATAATATATTGTATAAATCAAAATAAGTTACCAAGAAGCTTTTATATACCAATAGAAAATGAATCATTAATAAAAATTGTATTCATCTTAAATGGCGAAGGAGATAATACATTTAATCAAATAAACTGAACTAATATGTTTTTGATGAAACAATTAGGATGTTTCATAGATTCTAGTATACAAAAAGAATGATATATATATATATATATATATATGTATATATATATATATATATATGTATATATATATGATTTAGATGGTACAATAGAGAGAACCCCTAGAGAAATTAGAAAGATATTAGATGAAGAAAACCAAAGTACTAGCATGTGGAGATTAAAAGAATTAGTAAAACCATTAAAGCAAAAAAAAAAAAAATCCAAATTGCTAGATATAAAAAAAGAAGTGAAAGAAATTAAAGAAGATATAAAATCAATCAAAGAATTCTTGCAAATAAAAGAAACATTAGTAAAAATAAAACAAGATACGAAATAAATATGATGAAAGCATTTAGGGAAGTAATATTTGATGAAAAAAATAGAAGAACAAATAAAAGAAAAAAAACCTAAATGAAAATATACAAGAAACTAGAATATTAATAGAAAAAATCCAAAAAGGACAAGAAATAATCAATAATAATTTGTGGACTAGATTTGATGAAATTATAAAATTAAAAAAACAAGACAGCTTTATTGATGACATAATGAGATATATACTTGACAGTGCTAGTTGAAAATTGAAGATGGTTTAATTTCTCTATAAGTAGATAAAAATACTGGTATTGTTCAAGGAGTTTGGGATTAATAGAGGATTGTGTTTGTGATGGTTTGGATGAGTTGGCTAATTGGGTTTTTGTTACATGGGCTTTAGATTTTTCTGGGCTTCTTTCTTGGGATTGAACGGTTGCTAAACAAGATGTTGGTTTATTATTTTGAGTTGCTAGACTTGGAGTGGTTTTTGGGCTTGGTTGGTTTTCTGGACTTAAAGGAATAGGAGAAGGCATTACTTGTCTTTTTATTTGTTTCTCCAAATTAGTGACATGGGTAAGGATACTACCCACTTATTGACTTAGATAACTTATTAAGCTTGCAAAATCATTGAGCTAACTATTAGTCTGAGCTTGGATTATACTTATATTCATTTTTAGAATATTGAGTCTCATCAATATCTGTTCAATACTCGTCTGATTACTAGTTTCCTCTCTTGGAAGGTTATTGGTCTTTATATTCATCTAGAAGTTACTTGGCTCCATCCATGCTAAGATAATCAACAATCAAGTTATTTTTCTCTTTAATATACTCAACTTCATACTCATAATGTGCAAAATTAGATTGCCATTTTATTTGATAATTTAGCAGTTCTTATTCCTCTATCTAACTAGTGTTTTACTTGAGTTTTGTTAGTTCGTATAATAAAGTGGAAATTTACTATTAATAATTCAAATTTTTGTACTGTTTTTACTATTGCCAAGAATTCTTTCCAATTTAAATGATATATATTTTAGCTTTCATTAAATTTTCCACTAGCATATCTAGTAATTACTTCTATTCTTTCATTATTTTCATGATATAAAGCTGCACCCTAATAATTCTCTAAGGCGTTTGTATAAATTATCCACTTTATTAGTTCTTTTGTTGATATTGTTATTTTATGTAAATCTTGACATAATATTTTAATGTTATTTATTATTTTGTTTGCTTCTCCATTCCATTGCCATCGAGTTTTTTCTCCTCCTAATTTTGATACATTCGTTGTTTATTTTGATAAATAGGGAATAAAATTTCTAGCTTAATTAACTATTCCTAAAAATGATTGTAATTCTTTTTTAATAGTTATCTCAAGAAATTTTTCTACCTTTTTACTTATGTGTTCTTGTAATTCTATGTCATGTAATATAGTGTCCTAAAAATCCTATTTTTTCTTTTCTTAATTCTACTTTTTTTTAAGGTGAAATATTTAATCCTTTAGTTTCTACTAGATCCATGAATTGTAATAAATGTTCATCATGTTCTTCTTTAGTATTTGAAAATATCAATATATCATCTATATATATAACTGCATAATCTCTAATTGGGATCAATAACTTCATAACATGTTCTTGAAATAAATTGAGACTATTTTGAAAGCCCATAGGTAATATATTTCATACATATAATCCATCTGATGTTGTAAAGGTTGTATATTTTTTTACTATTTTTCTCTAATTTAATCTGAAAAAATCCTGATCTATAATCAAATTTACTAAATATTTATTTTCCCTTGATTAGATTAAATAATAATTATATTTTTAGTATATGATATATAATTCTTACTGCTATTTCATTTAATTTCTTATAATTTATTACCATTCATGATTTTCTTCTTTTTTTCTTCACTATGTTTCATTACTATCATAGCTAATGAAAAATAATTTGATCAACGTTACCTTCATTTGTATGCATTTTGAATTCCTTTATGTCATTTTCTATCCATGGATATGGTTTAAAATTTATTTCTTTCCTATAGTCTAATAATTCTATTTTGGCTATAGGTTTTGATTTTTCTCAATGTATTAATGCATTTTCATCATAATTTTCTATTAATCTTTGTTCAATTGTTTTTGTTTCCATGTGGGTTATCATTCATTTAGTATCTTTTATCTCTATTGATTTTTTAGTAGGAACAAATTGTACTTCATTTTCATATTTATTTTTCTTTCTAAATGTTGTATCAGCTTTATTATATGGGTCGAATATTCTAATTGTTCAAACTTCATGATGACATGGTGTTGTTAATACTAAAGCTTTATGAGTAAAATATAAATGCATATATTGTTATAAAAGGTCCATTATTATATCTGGTGTTGATTCATTATATTGATATAATATTGGTATTTTTAATGATGATTATGACTATCTAATATAAGCAAAAGAAATTAATATGATGCAAGGAGAAACAAGCAATCAACTACAAGAACAAGAAAATGATGAATACGAACAATATGAAGAATTTAGAAATCCATAAGAAGGAAACAATAAGAATGCAATTTAGTTAAAAACAATATGATAAGATAAAAAATAACGAATTAGATTTAACATCTTAAGACTTAAGGCAACAAGGAATAATAACACAAATAGAAAAAATGATAAAACAAAAGAAAAGGAAAAATATGCATATGTAGTATTACACAAAAAACATCCAATAGAAGCAACCCAAAGAGAAGGAATATTAAGAATACCCTTAATAAATAAAATGTTAATAAATTAAGAAATTGAAAAATTAGACATAAAAGATGAAATAACAGAAATATATATACTAGGAGTACAACAATTAATAAAAACTTATTTCAGAGTAGGAATAGATATACCAATAGAATTATTAATTACTGATAATAGAATAATAGATAGTGCATCAAATAGTATTTTAAGAGCATTAAATGGAAATTTAATATATCAAAAATTAAAATTTACAATAAATACAAATTTTGCAATATCCAGAGTAGAAATGAATATGAATAAAACCTTAGTTATTTATCATAAGCTTAAAGGAATAAAGATGCCCCCAGGAAGCAGAATAATCAGTATAACAATAATGGTAGGTTTAGTATTTTCAAACAAACATAAGATGTATAAGAAAAATCAAGGAAACATAACTATAGATAAGAATTTTATGCTAGTTGTCGTAACCGATATTTCGGCAGAGAGAATGAATAAAATGTAGTTTAAATTGATTCTCAAAATGAAACTTGAAAATCAATTTATTTGGAGTCACCACCAAAATTTTTAACAGAAAACTTTGGAAAACTAATTTAAAACAAAAAGAAAAGAGGCAACATGGTCTGTGAAAAACAAAGATGGGTTCGGGAGTCTGTTTGAGCATAGAGAAGGTGTTAGGCACCCCACAACACCTGTCTCTAAGGACGGTTACCTTAAACTAGTCAATTGAAATAATATATGACCTTAAATTTATCTCAATTACCCTTTTATTGACATGCATACTCATTAGACAGAGAAGACAAAAATGACGATAATGGAAGCAAACGAATTGATATTTACAAAGGGCAAACTTGACCTATGATGAAAACCTAGGGCCTATGTATCCCGTGATAAGGATTAAAGTCCATATAATTCGACCCAAAAGACGTGTATATTGGTTGATTATTAATAATTTTTGTGACGAGAATAAGAGGGTTTAAATTAAACAAATTTTTGTAAACAAAACGAGATTGAAATTTGGTTTGTGTGTTTTAATTTATAACAACTTGATTAATCTAGCTCTTCTGACCTCTTCATATTTCTCTCCTTTTAATTTTTGTTTATTTTTGAAATCTTACTCTTTATTTTGAAATTTAATGGAAATGATTATAAAGAATGAATTTAATCATTTTGTAGATAAAAAAAATTAATTAAGATATTTATTTTTACATTATTATCATTATTGTTATTATTATTTTAAAATGAGTATGTACTAATTTTGGAGATATAAGGAGATTAAAATCTCACACAACCCTAAGCATTAGAGGAAAATAATATTCTCACACGATAATTTCGTAAATAATGGAAAATATTTAATTAAAGTAAATATTTAATTATTTTATTTTGTATTATTATTATTATTATTATTATTATTATTATTATTATTATTTATAACAAGTATGTATTAATTTTTAGGATCTAAGGAAATTGAAATCTCACACGATCCTAAACATCCGAGGAGAACAATATTCTTACTTAATGATTTCCTTAAAACCTTACTTATAAAGCAAAAAAAAATAATCTCGTATAAAAATAATAATACTAATAATAAAAAATTAATTAATTAATTAATTAACTAATACACCAAAAAAAAAAAAAACAAAGAACATGAACGAAACATTTCGAAATGAGATGCAGCGTGAATGTTAGTATGCATGCGCGAGTTAGCTGGGCTTCGTCTCGGCTAGCTCTTTTTCCCGATGACTCTCCTCCTCTAGCGATCCTACTCGGCCTTCCTCGATCCACGGTAACTCCTTCTCTCAGTAGTCTCTCTCTCTATCCTTAGCCCACTATAACTCCTTCTCGCCTCCCTTCGTTTCGGTCTTTCTTTTTCGGCTTATAAAGCTTTTCACATAGCTTTCAACAGCTTATTCTTCCTCTTCTCAATTCCCACAAAAGTACCTCCTTGCTCTTTGTCTCCTTCCGGCAACTCTCCTCCTCAAGTTTTACAGGGTGGGGAGTAGCATATTTCCTATAGAGTGATAATGTGCCAGACTTTGCCTTTCCCTTTTGTCTCTTCTTCTCATGTATGCATTAACTCTCATTCTTTGGTCTTCCTCTTCTTTTTTTTTTTAAGATTATTTTATTCTTTGTACTTTAGCTTTAATTTCTCCAATTTTATCATCAAAATATTTATGATTTTCACTTTAATTTATTATTATTAATTATCATATTTTTAGGTTTTTATTTTACTTGTCTCAAAATCCCCTTATTATTTCTCTTCAATTTCAAATTGTCTCCAATTGTGAATATCACTTGAGTCCTGGTTATTTTTAATTTCTCCATTTGCTTAATTATTAATTGATTGGTGAATTAATTGTATAGTTGGGGGTAGGGTGTTCACACTAGTATTAGGAGAATTAAAATTAGATCCTACAAGAATAACAATACTCAGACAAGACAATTGCAATTAGAATTAGAAAATACAAGAGAAATAAACCAAAATGAAAATCTTAGAAGATTAAAATATAATAATCGACTAGGAAACATAAGTATTAGAATCAATACACCTACTAAAGTAAACACAAATATCAATCCTAAGAGAAGTATTCAAAAATACATACCAAAAATTAGACAAAATCTTTTTAGGTCAAGAAGTCAGAGTAGCTACGATGCAAATAGATTAGCTGAAATCCCAATAACATCAAACTTAGTTGAAATAAATAGGAGAATTCCATAAATAAATTTAACAAAAAAGATTGAAAATTATATATTAGTGGAACTTAAGAAAGAAGGAGTATGGAGCGAAATTATAACTTTATTAGAACCAAATTATGAAAGAAGTATAATACAATTAAACTATACTGATAATAATATAGAAATAGAAGAATAAGATACAATAGCACAAACCACTTTAAGATTTAATAAAAGACATATAATCAGATTAAAACTATATGTAGATCCTGAAGTAAATAATACCTAAACACAAACTTATATTAGTGAAAGATTTCTTTGAAAAAGTTAAATCCTATAGAATTCAAGAAAATAGAATATTAATAAATATAGATCAACAAGTAGTGATATTAGAAAAAATAAGATTGATATAAATAAAATTCTATTATATTTTGGTAAAATTCAATTATGAAAAATATCAATTACAAAAACATCATGCAATGATAGATACAAGAGCAAATATGACATCAGTTAAATATAATATATTACCATCAGAATTATGGAAAAAAGATAAACCTATTATAATGAGTAGTGCAGAAAAAAAAATTCGTATGATAGAACTATCTGCAAAAAATATTCCAATTCAAATAGGTAATATATATTAATCTTGTACCAAAGCATCCAAATAAGGTGTTGCCCTTACTTAATTTCATAAACAATATTAAATTAAATAAATATGCCCTTAAGATAGTAGCCAAGGATTTGAAAAGATTTTTTACTTCAAATTTTGAATTCAAAATCAAGTAAAAATCCAATATAACAATTGTTAGGAAATATTGTAATTAAAATTTCAACTCAAAACCAGGCCAAGTCTTGCCAAATCCCTCTGTGATAGTTAACCACTCCTTGGATAGATTATAACTTAATTTCAAGTTGAAAACAAAGTCAAACTCAACCTAAAAATAATTGTAATAATTAGCCATGGTTTGGATAGCTTACAACTTAAATTTTTAGTAAAAAAAGTCAAAATCATGTTTAACCCCATTGCAATAGATAGCTAAATATTAAACAAATTAAAACTCAAATTTCAAGTCAAAGTCAAGCCAAGCCAAGCCAGCTAATCAGTGGTAGAATTGAGAGCTTTTCTTGCTCATTCCCTACTGAAATCAATCCATTAATTAACAAGAATTAATGTGATCAATGTGATACATACATACATATATATATATATATATGTGTGTGTGTGTGTGTGTGTGTGTGTGTGTGTGTATATATATATATAAATTCATTATCTACTTTTTCTTTTCCTCTCTCATTTATTCTATTTCTACCTACTAACTCATCATAAATTATCCACTCAGAGTGCTCCATATTATTAGTCTTCACTTTGTCATACCAGTTTCTAAATTATCTATACTAGCAGCTATTCTTCCTTATGGAGTATTTTTACAATGCTTAGCCTGCACAGACATTCTCCCTTTAATTATAATCCAGCACAACCTTCCTTCGTTTTCTACAGAAAGTGTACTTAATCCATATCCTATCTTAAGCTTAGAATAAACAACAACTTGCTGATAATCATACAGTAGGATCAACTCATCGTTATAATTTTTTGAAAATTAATTTACCTTAGTTTCCCTTGAAAGGTTTAGTTAGTCATACCTTGATACCATTACATAACCAACCGGCAAACCCTGTACTTGGCATTGTTATACCAAGAACACAAATCTAAAGTTTAGATCTCTTTGGACCAGTAGCCCTGCAATTCTGGGTTTCCAACCTATATACAAGTAATTATTGATTATAATAAACTTAAAATAAGACATGGACTAATCTTTGACCAGATTAAGATCAGGTGATAGAATAAACTATGTCCTCTTTCATACAAAGGTCTTTTAAAGTGCTTGCATACACAGGCCTTCCCCCTTCAATCATAATCCAGCACAACCTTCCTTCGTTTCCTACAAAAGGTGTACTTAATCCATATCCTACTCTAAGCTTAAGATAAACAATAACTTGCTAGTAATCATACAAAAAGATCAACTCATTGTTAGAATTTTGTAGAAAATAAATTTACCTTAGCTTCCCTTTAGAGGTTTAGTTAGTCATACCTTAGTGTTCTGCAATTAATCTTTAAAGGTTGTTGAACTAGAAGAAGAACATAGACTTTGATGATGGAAATAAACTTCTATTATTGATATGGAAAGATTGTACATGAGGTGGTATTTACCAAAAGTAGAGAAAGCTGGAGGTTGAGATCACTGAAAACTCAAGTGAAAACTCACATGCTTTGTCCTTTCTTCATTGCATTATAGTTCTTAAATAGACTTCCAAAGACTACTATACAAGATTCTTTCTTATCACTATTTTAAAAAGTAATGGTCTTCACTAGTGCCATGCTAAGGATGAGTTCTTGCTTTGTCTGTCATTATTGTTCTTGTTATCTGCATTATTGTCTTTGAGAGTTCACATGCTTCCTTTTGCTTTTTAGTGTCGGCAGGCTTCTTTGTCCCTTATGGTGTTGGCAGGCTCCTTTTGATGAGTGGTATCTTTTCATTCTTTTTCAAGTGTTTTTTTTTATGGACTTAAACCAATTGCGCTATCTAGTTGTGTATATTCAGTATTGAGTCGTTCTTGGCAATATTTACACTGGTGTTCTTGGAATTTAGATAGTCGTTTGCAAATCTTGATTTTAGTTGGTTCATAATGCTCCATATTATTAGTCTTCAGTTTGTCATACCAATTTCTAAATTGTCTATACTAGCGGCTATTCTTCCCTGTGGAGTATATACATGTCGTTGGACTTATGAAGTAGGTCCATTGTGCTTCATCCTTGGTTAATGTTTTAGTTAATTCTGTCATGATGACGTTCATCTCTTAAGCTCTTAATCTGGATATAGTGTTGAAAAATGGTTGTTCTAGGATATCCTCATTCTCTTCTTCTTGAAATTTAAAAGGATTTTTAGTGGTTCCAAAACGAATAAGGTTAAAGGGCGTTGGAAAATTTGTTTAAGGTAAATCTGGCAACAGTAGAATAACATCGAATATAAAAAAGATTCTTTTGTGGTAGGCATAGGACTTTGTGGTCTTTTCTAAAAAAGCTTCTTTCTAGGTAGGTATAAGACTTTGTGGATTTGGATTGTCGGTAACTACAAGATTTGGGTTGAAAACTATTGGGCTTTGCCTTTGGCTTGATGACTCAATCTGGTTAGATGAACCAGCTTTAATTTTCTTACTTCTTCTAATTGATTAGGTTGAGCAATAATACTCTTTAGAGTACTTGATATACTATTGATATAATTATTCATACGAGATTGTGCTAATTCCACATTGACTTCCAATATAGTTAATCACATAGCTAATTGATCAATAGTTAGTGAATTTGGATCCTGAGATGGGCTATTTGTTAAAGGTAAATTTGGTGACAATAGAATCTATAAAAAGAACCAAGAAAAAATCACAATAGGAAAGGAATTTATGCCGGTATTAGAAGATTTAAAATTAGGTCCCATAAAAATAACAATCCTAAGACAATTACAATTAGACTTAGATAATTCAAGAGAAATAAGAAATGAAGAAGACACTAAAAGAATTCAGTACGATAGTAATATAGGTAGACGAAGAATAAGAATAAATTCACCAATTGATGTTAGTATATGTTATCAAGAAAATAGGCCCATAACAAGAACAAAAAGCTTTAGATCATATAGCCTAGAAAATTCACAAAGACACAGATTAGCAAAAATCCCAATAACATCAAATTTAACTAAAATAAGAATAGCAACTCCAATAATAGATTTAAAAAATTCTATAACCTCATTAAATTATGTCTTATTAGAAACACAAAAAGAAGGAGTATGGATACAAATAATTACAATAATAGATCCAACCCAAGAAAAAAGTATAATTCAATTAGAATATACCAACAATGATATAGAGTCCAATGAATTAGGAACAAAAGCCAATATGGTAATAAGATTTGAAAAAAGAGAAATAGTAAAATTAAAAATATGGGTAGATGAGGAAATTAGAGAAACTAAAAGTCATAAATTAATTCTATGACAAGATTTTCTTAACTTAGTAACACCATATAAAATCCAAAAAGATAGAATTCTTCTAAACATTAATCAAGTAGTAATAATTCTAGAAAAAATAAAATTTATTTAAATGAAGTTATATTATATATTGTTAAAATTCAATTATAAGAAATATCAATCAAGAAAATATCATGTCATGGTTGATACAGGAACAAATATGACAACAGCTAAATATAATGTTTTAAAAAAAGGAAAAACAATAAAGATGACTAGTGTACGAAAAAAAAGTACATTTATTAGAATTATTAGCTAAAAATATAATAGTACAAATACGAGAATATGAATTAAAAATACCATTAATATTTCAATATAATGATGCCACACCAGATATTATATTAGGAATGAACTTATTAGAATAGTATATGTCATTGCACTTTACATCTAAAGCCTTAGTGTTTACTACACCTTGTAAGCAACAAGCATGGGCACTAAGAATATTAGATCCACAAAAAAAAACAGACACTATATTTAGAAAAAAGAAATATGAAAATGAAGCACAATTTGTACCTAATAAAGAACCAATTAAAGAAAATGATAAAAAGAAAATACATAATATGGAAACAAAGACTAAAACCATAGAACAAAGGTTAGAAGACAATTATGATGATAACCCTGGGAAAAATCCAAGCCATTAGCCAAAATAGAATACTTAGACTATAGTAAAGAGATAAATAGCAAACCTTACCCATGGACAGTAGAAAATAGGAAAGAATTTATTATGCATATAATTGAGATGAAGAAATATGACCTAATTAGAGAAAGCAAATCTAGATACTCATAACTAGTTATGATAGTCATGAAACATAGTGAAGAGAAGAGAGGAAAATCTAGAATGATAATAAACTATAAAAAAAATTAAATAAAATAGTAATAAGAAATATATATCCTATCCCAAAAATAGAACTATTATTTAATTTGATCAAAGGAAAACAAATGTTCAGCAAATTTAATTGTAAGTCAAGATTTTTTCAAATAAAATTAGAAGAAGAAAGTAAAAAATATACGGTCTTTAGTACATCTTAAGGATTATATGAATGTAGTGTATTACCAATGAAATTTCATAATAGCCCAAGTATATTTCAAGACTATGTAATGAAATTATTATTACCTATAAGAAATTTTGTTGTAATATATATTAATGACATTTTAATATTCTCTAATAATGCTGTAAATCAAATAGTGATAATTTTAGGAAAAATAAAATTGATTTAAATTAAGTTATATTATATCTTGTTAAAATTCAATTATAAGACATATCAATCAAGAAAATATCACATCATGGTAGATACAAGAGCAAATATGACTACAGCTAAGTATAAAGCTTTACCACCACAACAATGGAAAAAAGGAAAAACAAGAAAAATGACTAGCGCAAGAAAAGAAATACATTTATTAGAATTATTAACAAAAAATGTAATTGTACAAATAGGAGAATATGAATTAAAAAACCCATTAATATTTCAATATAATGAAGCTACACTAGACATTATATTAGGAATGAATTTTAAAAACAATATGTCATTACACTTTAGTGTTTACTACACCTTGTAAGCACCAAGTCATCAAGATAATATGGTTAGATCAAGCAAATCTAGATACTCATCACCCGTCATGATAGTTATAAAACATAGTGAACAAAAAAGAGAAAAATCTAGGATGGTAATAAATTATAAAAAAATTAAATGAAATAGCCGTAAGAAATAGGTACCCTATCCCAAAAATAAAATTATTATTTAACTTAATCAAAGGAAAACAAATATTTAATAAATTTGATAATAAGTCAAGATTCTTCCAAATAAAGTTAGAAGAAGAAAGTAAGAAATATACAATTTTGAGTACATCAGAAGGATTATATGAATAGAATGTATTACCAATGGATTTTCACAATAGCCCGAGTATTTTCCAAGATTATGTAATGAAATAATTATTACCTATAAGAGATTTTGTAGTAATTTATATATATGATATTTTAATATTCTCTGAAAATGAAAAAGAACATGAAGAACATTTACAAAAATTTATGTCATTAATAGAAGAAAAAGGATTAAATATATCACAAAAGAAAACAGAATTAAGAAAAAGGAGAATAGGCTTTTTAGGACACTATATATCTAAGAAAGGAATAGAACTACAAGAACATATTAGCATAAAAGTATTAGACTTTTCATAAATAACAACCAAGAAAGAATTAAGATCATTTTTTGGATTGATTAATCAAGCAAAAAATTATATTCCAAATTTATCAAAATATACCTCTAAAATTTCAAAATTAGCAGGAGCAACAATTGAGTGGAAATGGGATGATAATGTCATATATGTAATTGAAAAAAAAAACATATATGTAAAAATTTCCCAAAACTTAACATACTTATAGAACAGCCAATAAAATGGATTATATATACAGATGCCTCAAAATATTATTGGGGAGTTGTATTATATTATGAAGATAAAGAAGGAATAGAAATAATAACAAAATATGCAAGCAGGAAATTTAATCTTAATCAAGCTAAATATCATTCAAATTGGACAGAATTTCTAACAGTTGTTAAAGCAGTAGAAAAATTTGAATTGTTAATAGTAAAATCAAGTTTTATTATAAGAACCGATAATACTCAAGGTAAACATTGGATAGATAGAGGAATAAGGTCAAATAAATTGTCTGATAAGATATTGATTAAAGGGCAAAGTGATTTAGCATATTATAAGTACTGTGTTGAATATATTAAAAGGAAGAATAACTTGATTGCTAACTATTTGAGCAGAGATGGAGCAACCGACTAATGAGAAAAATAATATGCAGTCAAATAGCCCATCTCAGGACCTAAACTCAACAACTATTGATCATTTAGCCGTATGATTATCCATGTTGAAAGTCAACGTGGGATTAGCACAATCTCAGACAAATAGCTAAATTAATAATATATCAAGCACTCTAAAGAGCATTATTGCTCAACTCAATCAACTAGATGAAGAAGTAAGAAAACTTTAATCTAGTTCATCTAACCAAGCTGACTCATCTAGCCAAAACCCAAGTCCAAGCCCAAAAATTAAAAATCCTATAACCCAAGAAAATCCAACTTTAAAAGGCCCAAAATCTACTCAAAAAGAAACTTTTTTAGAAAAAACCACAAAAGGAAAAGAGGTTGAAACCTCTAAACCTATATCTAACCCAACAAGAAAAACCTTAGCTTTAAGCCCATTAACTCTAGCTAAAGAAACCAATATTCCAACCCAACCAATAAAGAACCATGATCCCAAACTCAAAGAACAATTTGATTATTTCATACTTCTAATCCAATATTTGAATCACTTAAACCTACCTTCCATTAAAACCATTAAATTCATTTCCTACTCTGCCATTAATAAAGCAGTCATCTTTCCAGGAATAAATCCAGAGTTTGTAAGAACTTTATTTAGTTATAGTTTAATCCAGTCCATTTATCCCTCTACCAGTATGCAAGATATCTCTTTATTACCCAAATCATTAATCGAGACATCCAAACATTATTTTGGAATAGTAACACAATATCAGTTATATATTCAATGTTATTCTACAGTAGCCTAATTTACCTTAACCAAAATTTATCCACATATTAACTTTATCCGTTTTGGTACTACAAAACAACCCTTTAAATTCCAACAAAAGAAGGAAGACATTCTAGAAGAACACTTTTCAATATTATATCCAGACTTCAAGTCCAAGAAATGAACATTTTTAATGTTCTTCTCTTCTTATTGGAATTTAAATGGTTGTTTAGTAGTACCAAAACGGATAAGTTGTTTAGAGTGCTTGATATATTATTGATATAGCTATTTGTCTGAGATTGTGTCAATCCCACATTGACTTCCAGTATAGATAATCACACGGCTAATTGATCAATAGTTGTTGAGTTCAGATCTAAGTTGGGCTTTTTGGTTGCATATTACTTTTTTCATTAGTCAGCTGCTCCATCTCTATTTAAATAATCAGCAATCAAGTTATTATTCCCTTTAATATATTCAACACAACAATCATAATATGCATATTCTCAATTAATTCTTGTTCACTAATCTGACTCTATTTTTTTCTCTAAATATGGCTTCTTTCATGGTTGTCATAGTATTAATTTTCATATCCCTATTCTATTTTTACAACTTTCTCTTTTATTCCTAAGGTTCTTTTTACTAAACTACTTAGCTCTCGGATTTCCATTTTCATAATTTCTAGATCTAATTTTAATTCATAAAATTTTTGTTCTAAAGGTTTTGATAGCTCCTTTAATCTTTTCATAATATCCTCAGATTTTTCTTTTCCTAATATTTTCCTGATTTCTTTTGGTAGCCTTTTTAATGTTCCATCTAAATCATAGATTTCTAATTCCTCATTTAGATTTGGTTCAATATAACATCTTAATTGCTTCACCAAAAACATATTAGTCTAATTATTCTAATTTATATTTTCATCTCTTTCTCCATCTAAAACAAATGGAGTGGCAAATGCTACTACTTGATTATTCTGGTTAGGAATATATGAATATTTAGGTATCTTATTATTCTTTATACAATATATTCAAAGTTCTATGGCTTCTTTTTCTTTTCTTGTGTCAGCAAACGTTTTTTCTATTTTTTTAATTCAAGGGCTCAAATCAATTGAGTTAGCTAATTATGTATATATTATTGTCCTTCACCTACTTTTGCTTTCATCATTGTCCTTGTTATTTTGTGTGTTTGCTTTTCTTTTTCTTTTATCGATAGGCTTTCTTTTCTTATGCCGCCAATGTAGCCTCATTATATTGAAATATTAATGGGATTTTTAATTCATATTCTCTTATTTGTACGATTACATTTTCTATTAATAATTCTAATAAATGTATTTCTTTTCCTGCGTTAGTCATTTTTATTGTTTTTCCTTTTTTTCATTATTGTGGTGGTAAAACATTATACTTAGCTATAGTCATATTTGCTCCTGTATCTACCATGGTGTGATATTTTCTTGATTGATGTCTTATAATTGAATATTAACAAGATATAATATAACTTCATTTAAATCAATTTTATTTTTCCTAGAATTATCACTACTTGATTTATATTTAAAAGGATTCTATCTTTTTGAATTTTTTGTGGAGTTACTTGATTAAGAAAATGTTGTCCTAAAATTAATTTATGGTGTTCAATTTCACTAATTTCTTCATGTACCCATTTTTTTAATTTTAATATTTCTCTTTTTTCAAATCTTGGTATCATATTGGCTTTGGTTCATAATTCATCGATTTCTATATTGTTATTTGTGTATTCTAATTGTATTATACTTTTTTCTTGATTTGGATATATTATAGCTATTATTTCAAACCATATTTCTTCTTTTTGATTTCTAATAATACATAATTTGTTAAGCTTAAAGAATCTGTTAGATCTATTGTGGGAGTTGTTGTTCTTATTTAAG
This sequence comes from Delonix regia, assembly GCA_037074485.1. NCBI lineage: Eukaryota > Viridiplantae > Streptophyta > Magnoliopsida > Fabales > Fabaceae > Delonix > Delonix regia. The sequence continues at coordinate 1,848,472 of CM073455.1, read as the reverse complement.
TTAGATTTGATGACATTGGAATTTCTGCTAATTGGTGTCTTTCTAAACTAGATGTTCTAAAACATTCTATTCTAGATACAGGTCTATGTTCTTGGTAACTTAAACTTCTTGGATTAATATTAAGACTTACATCAGTGGGTGAATTTATTCTTATACTTCTTCTTTCCAAGTTATTATCATATTGGATTCATCTAATGTCTTCTTTGTTTCTTATTTCCCTATTGTTTTTCCTATTCTAGTTGTAATTTTAATTCTTCTAAAATTGGCATAAATTCTTTTCCTATTATTAGTTTTCCTTGATTCTTTTTATAGATTTTATGTTCATTAGATAATACAAGTCCTACCATTCTAGTTATATTAATTATTTTACTTCTTGGAGGCATCTTAATTCCTTCTAATTTATGATAAAACATTAAAGTTTTATTCATATTCATTTTAGCTTTAGACATTGTGAAAAAATAAAACCCAAGAAAATCCAACTTCAAAAGGCCCAATATCTACTCAAAAGGAAACTTTTTTACAAAAAAAACCATAAAAGGAAAAGAAGTTGAAACCTCTAAACCTATATCTAGTCCAACAAGAAAAAGCTTAGCTTTAAGCCCATTAGCTCCAACTTAAAAAACCAATATTCCAACCCGACCAATAAAGAACCATGATCCCAAACTTAAAGAACAATTTGATAATTTCATACTTCTAATCCAATATTTGAATCACCTAAACCTACCTTCCACTACAACCATTAAATTCATTTCCCATTATACCATTAATAAAGTCATCATCTTTCCAAGACCAAATCTAGAGTTTGTAAGAACTTTATTTAGCTATGGTTTAATCCAGTTCATCTATCCCTTTACCAGCAAGCAAGAAATCTCTTTATTACCCAAATCATTAGTCGAGACATCCAAACATTCTTTAGGAATAGTAACACAATATTAAGTATATATTCGATGTTATTCTATAGTAGCAGAATTTACCCCAACCAAATTTTATCCACCTATTAACCTTATTCGTTTTGATACTACTAAACAACCCTTTAAATTCCAATAAGAAGATAAGGAAGATATTCAAGAAGAACACTTTTCAATACTATATCCAAACTCCGAGCCCAAGAAATGAATTATTATGACAAAATTAACCAGGACACTAACTCAAGACAAAGCATAGTGGACCTATTTCACCAGTCCAACATGTATTTATTTTACAAGGAAGAATTGCCACCAATATAGATAATTCAAGAACTAGTACGATAAAGTCAAGACCAATAATATGGAGCATTCTAAACCAACTAAAATGAAAATTTATGAAAGATTATATGAATTCCAAGAACACCAATGTAAATGCTACCAAAAACAAATAGATTTTGAATATACACAATCAGCTAGCTCCATTGATTTGAGCACTTGAAAAAAAAAACTTGCTAACACAAGAAAAGAAAAAAAAAAAGCCTACCAACACAAGAAAATAAAAAGAAGCCTACCAACACAAGAAAAAGAAAAGCAAGCACACAAAATAACAAGGACAATGATGAAATCAAAAGTAGCTAAAGGACAATAATAGCCACCATCTCAAGTACGAGCTTATCAGAACATCTACTTTGAAAAAGAAAAGATTAGAAGGCATCTTGTATAGTATTACTAACTAGTTTATATAAGAACATTAATTTTCTTATAACAAGCATAGAGCCTTGAGAAGTTCACTTGAATTTTCAGTGCACTCAACCTCCAGCTTTCTCTGCTCTCTGTAAACACCCACTCTTATATAAAGTTTCCATAAATAATAGAAGAATATTTCCATCATCCAAGTCCATGTTCATTGTTTACTTCATCAACTTTTGAAGATTAATTACAGCACACTAAGGTATAGCTAACTAAACCTCTAAGGGGAAACTAAGATCAATTTATTTTCCACAACTTATAACGATGAGTTGATCCTATTGTATGATTACTGACAAGTTATTGTTTATTTTAAGCTTAGAATATAATATAGATTTAGTACACCTCCTGTAGGAAACGAAGAAAGGTTGTGCTGGATTATAATTGAAGGGGAAAGTCTGTGCTTGTTAAAGCACTATAAAAGACCTCTGTATGAAAGAGGATAGAGTTCCTTCTATCACTCGATCTTAATCGGGTCAAAGATTGATCCATGTCGTATTTTAGGTTTATTATAACCAATGATTACTTGTATATAGGCTAGAAACCCAAAATTGCAAGGCTACTGGTCCAAAAAGATCTAAAATGTAGATATGTGTTCTTAGTATAACAATGCCAAGTACAAGATTTGTCTGGTTGTCCATGTACATAAATATATTAATGTATGTATATATATATGTATGTATGTATATATATATATATATATATATATGTATGTGTGTATAGGTGTTGCTACTTTTTCTTTATTTTTGCAGTATTTACAATGGCGAGTTTGATAATCTTGAGTTTGTTGGCATATTCTTTTCTTGGTAGACTCTGGATGGTCAAAATTATTGGTCTAGACTTTATCATAAAATAGGCTAAATTGCCTACTTTGTCTGCTATTTCAGCCAATTGAATAAATGCATGTCGTTGGGCCTGTGAAGTATGTCCATTGAAGTGTATCATATTAGATTGTCCTATTCATCTCTGTATAAATGCCTTCCATTTCTTGGGCTCAGATTCTTGATAGTGTGGCTACAAATTCATCTGGGTCTATTATATAATATTCTATCTGCTCAAAGTTAAACGGTTGTTTAGTTGTCTCGAACTTAATGAGATTAATTGGTGCATAATATTTATCAACATTTATTTCTGCAACTATAAAGTAGCATCTTATGTAGATCATATATTGCATGACTATTCTAGAGTAATGTTTGGCTGCTTCTTGAATGGCTTGGGGTAAAAAGCTTATTCTCTGAGGTCATATGAAGGATATATGCAACGGATTAGTCCGAAACTAAATAGGGATTGGACTAGTTCTGGGTTGGTTCCTTGGTAGATGACGACTTTATTGATTGCATAATGAGAAATGTAATTAATTGTAGTGGCAGAGGTTATTTGGAAAGTATTTAATTTTTCAATTAAGAGGTACAAATATTGGTACTATCCCAAAAGTTTGGCTTTGGTTTGGGATTTTGGCTGTGGCTGTGAGGCTAGCTTTTGCATTATTTTTGAAGAGCTTTCTACTTTCTTTTTTATGGATTGGGCTTCTTTAGCAGATTTAGCCTCGTCACTATTCTCTGGGCGTTTTTCTTTTTGTTGGGTTTGCTAGGTAATAGCTAAAAAAGAAGTTGGCTTGTTAGGTGTAGGTGGACTTGGAGTAATAGTTTAAGGTTAGTTTTGTGGGCTTTTGGAGGAGTGGGTATTGCATGTCCTTCTAGTATTATCATTCTTTCCTCATAGTCATTCATCTGAGTAATAAATTTACTCATTGTTTGACTTAAAGAATTTATTGAGCTTGCAAAACTATTCAGCTACTCATCTATTGTTAAAGGAATTGATTATTCATTTCGAGGATATCAATCCTCATAACTAATTGTCCAATATTCGGCTGACTATTTGATTCCCCATTTTGAAGGCTACTAGGGTGATATGTGTCCTTTAACAGCTCCATCTCTACTAAGACAATCAACAACCAAGTTATTTTTTCCTTTAATATATTCGATAAAATAATCATAATGAGCTAAACTAGTGCTTTACTAGGGGGTTATTTGTGCATATAATAAAATGTGAATTTACCATTAATAATTCAAATTTTTTGACTACTTTTACTATGGCTAAAAATTTATTCCAATTTGAATGATATCTTCCTTGGTTATCATTAAATTTACCACTAGCATATCGAGTAATTATTTCTGTTCCCTTGTCATCATCATGGTACAAGGTTGCTCCCTAATAATTATCAAAAGCATCTGTCAATATGATCCATTTTATTGGTTCCTTATTTGGATTTTCAATTTCTCTATTTGTTAGTGTTTTGTTGATTAATGGTATTTTTAATACTCCTTCAGTCTGGGTTGCTTCTATTAGGTGTTTCTTTTGTAATACTATGCAGGCATGTTTATCCTTTTCTTTTGCCATAATAATTTTTCCTATTTTTGTCATTATTCCTTGTTGCTTTAGATCTTGGGATGTTAATTCTAATTGTTTGTTTCTAATTTTATCATATTGTTTTTGACTAAATTGCAATCTTCTTTCTATTATTCCTTCTTCAACATGTCTAAGTTCTTCATATTCTTGTTCTTGTTCTTATATCTGATTACTTGGTTCTCCTCTTATCATATTTATTTCATTTTCTTCTATTATATAGTCATATTCACTACTTTCTGAGCTTTCATCTAAACTACTTGAAGATTCTTTTTCCATCCTATAGATTTCTAAATCTGATTGGTATAATTCGTCTTCTGAAAATATATTGTATTCTATGAGTTCTAATCCGTAATCTTCTGCTAAGTCCATTATATTTATTACTTTTTTGTTTTTTGGTTTTGTGCATTCAATTTATATGTGTCCCATTTGGCCACAATTATTACATTGGCATTTGAAAGGATTTTTCTTATAATTTATTTTTCTTCCTTTCTTAAAATATTTTCATGGTTTATAATGTTTTTTGAGTCTATATTTTGGATATTTTTTGAATATATACTTCCTCTAGGGTTTTAAGAATTTTGATTTCTTTTTCTTATATGGTTTTCTTTCTACCTTACATCCCCATTTGGGAGGTGTTTATAACTAGCTACATTTATATATTTACTTATTAGTTTTATAATATTTGATATTTCGCTAGTCTGCCTCACATTTGTCAGATAAATATTCTCTTAAATAACCTTATCTTCTTCCAATGGTGTCTATTAATGGTATTAGTTCTTATCTATCATTAAAGGCTTTTCTATAACCTTCAAATATTGTTTCTAAGATTGATCTAGGTAGTTTTCTATAAAATAAGTCCATATAAAATTTCTTTTGTTCATCATTGGCAAATCTAACTTCATAATAATATTTTTTGAATTCACATATATAGGAGTTTATGTCATCTGGTTTTAGGGTGCAAATATCTATTTGATGTAATTTTTTTATTACTCTTTCTATTTTGGTTGTTTCATTGGCTCCTACACTTCTACCTAGAAATTCATTTCTTAATACTTGTTCATATTGTCTTATTAGTGTGGCATAAAACTCATTTCAGGTGTTATAATTATTAACTGTTCTTACTTAGGTCCTGAATTCTCCTGAGTTACTTTTCCACCAATCTTGGACTACTCTTGTGAAACTAGATTCTACTCGTAAGGGTATTACTATGGTTTTAATAATCCTGTTTAATACGGCTATTAATTGTGATTTTGCCCATCCCTCTATTCTTCTTCCATTATCTAGGTTGCATACTAAATTTAACCATATTCCTAAGCTAGGTATTTGTCTTGCTTCATATTGTTCTAATGGAGGTGGTGTGAAATTAGTTCTTTCTTTAGGAGTATAAGTTGTCTCATATAAGTTAAATCTTGAGATCTTAGTGGTTCTCTGTGTCATAATTCTTCTTGTTCTAGTTCTCTTTCTCTTTCTAGTCTGCTGCTACTACTTCTATTTATATTATATTCGAGATTTTGTAGGTTTGGAGGATTTATTGGTTCTTGTTGTTGGTTAGGATTGCTTGGCCCTCTATATATTATTGAACTTTGCATAATTATCTCATTTAAATCTCTTGCTGTTATTGTCATATTTCCTAGTTGTTGCCTTATTTCTTCTAATTTGTCTTCATCTTTTCCTATTATTTTTTCGATTTCATCATCTTGTTCTAATTCTTCTAATATTTGCATCATATTTATATGTCTAACTACTAGACTTTGTTCAAAGTTTTCTTTCTTTGGGATTAATCTTAGCATGAATTTAGGTAATTCCAATCCTACATGGCATGCTAGTTCTAGAATTTCATGGTCTTTTTTTACTTATTTCTTTGTGTTTTTCTAATTCTTCTTGTTTTTCATTTACTCCTTCTGACTTATCTCGTTTTAATATTTCATCATATATTGTCCATAAATTATTATTTATTATTTCATGTCCTTTCTTTAGTTGTTCTATTAGTATTCTTGTTTCTTCGATATTTTCATTCATCTGTTTATCTCTTATTTTTTCATTTATTTTTTCATCTTCTTTGAGTGCTTTCATCATATTAACTTCATATTGCTCTTTTATTGGTATAGGTTTTTCTTTGACTAAAACAGGTTTTATTAAATTCATTATCTTTCTCATTTCTTTTAATTCTTCTTTTATTTCTTCTAATTATAGTTTTATCTCATATATTTTTTGCTCTAATGGTTTAGCTATTTCTCTTAGTCTTCTAATCTTAAAGAATTGAGGTACTTCATTTAATATTTTCCTAATTTCTCCAGGGGTTCTCTCTATTGCTCCATCTAAATCATAAATTCTTTATGTATATTTGGCTCTATAAAACATCCTAATTGTTTCATTAGAAACATATTTATTCAGTTTACTTAATTAAATGTACTTTCGTCGTCACCATTTAACACAAAGGGCAATGCTATTAGGAATTCATTTTCTATTAGGATATATGAGCTCCTATGTATGTGCTTTTGTTCTATGTTATATATTCTTAGTTCTATTCTTTTTATAGCATACATTTTCAGTAACTAATAGTAAGCTTAAAGGAACTTCGAACAGATAATATGAGTTATAGGAAATTAAGGTTAATGAATTTCATCAACTTTAATCAATCAAGCTCTGATACCATATCATGACAACCTAGCAAAACCTTTGCACCTGACATTGTTATACCAAGAATACATATCTAAGACTTAGATCTCTTCAGACCAGTAGTCCTGCAATCTTGAGTTTCCAACCTATATATAAATAATTATTGGTTTTAATAAACTTAGAATAAAATATGGACTAATCTTTGACCGACACTAAACCGGGTAATAGAAGGAACTCTATCATCTTTCATGCAAAGATCTTTTATATGCTTCAATAGCAAGACCTTCCCCCTTCCATTTAGTACAACATAACCTTCCTTCATTTCCTACCAGAGACGTACTCAATACATATCCTATTCTAAGCTTAAAATAAACAATAACTTGTCGATAATCATATTATAGGATCACAACATATTGATTAGAGATTTAGAAATCAATCCCCTTAATTTCCTATAAGGAGTTTAGAACTCCATACCTTAATTATACCAATCAAATTTAAAAATCTATAAGATGGAAAAAAAATCTTCAAATAGTTCATATGAAAGCTTATAAAGTAGTGAATATGACTATATAATAGAAGAAAACGAAATAAATATGATGAGAGGAAAACCAAGTAATCAGATATCTGAACAAGAACAAGAACAATAATATAAAGAATATGAAGAACTTAGACATCCTGAAGAAGGAATAATAGAAAGAATACTACAATTTAGTCAAAAACAATATGATAAAATTAAAAACAAAGAATCATATTTAACATCCCAAGATCTAAGGCAACAAGGAATAATAACTTGTCCTGACTGTCTGAATAATTGTCCTTGCTAATCTACGTAAATATATATATATATATATATATATATATATAAACAACCCGACAACAAGCAATTATCGCTTATAAAAAACTTATAATAACATATGGATCAATTTTTGACCAATCTATGATCGAGTGATAGAAAGAACTTTGTTCTATTTCACACAAAAGTCTTTTACAGTGCTTAAACATGCATAAACCTTCTCCCTTCAACCATAAACCAACACAACCTTCCTTTGTTTCCTACAGGAGATGTACTCAATACATATCTTACTCTAAGTTTAAAATAAACAACAATCTTGCCAGTATTTCACACAATAGGATCAACTCATTGTTATAAATTCTGGAAAATAAGATCACCTTAGTTTGCCCTTAAAAGTTTAGTTAGTCATACCTTAGAGTGTTATAATCACTCTTATGGAATTGTTAAATTAAAAGAAGAACTCAACTTCTAATGATGATGAAAATATTTGTTCTATTATTGATGGAAACTGTTGTACAAAAACAGTGGGTGTTTACAAATAGTAATGAAGGCTGGAGGTTGAGTGCACTGAAAAACTCAAGTGAACATTTAAGGCTTTGTGCTTTTACAACGAAAACTAATGTGCTTATATAACCTAAAGGAAACTACTATACAAGATAACTTTAAATTAAAGTAATGGTCTTGAGGGTCTCGTACTAAAGATGTTGTGATAAATGTCCTTCTAATGCTCAATTATTGTTCCACGTGTTTTGTTTTTTATGTTGGCATTGATGATTGTCCTTACTTGTCGACAGACTCTGCATGCTTCCTTTTTTAATGTTGGTAGTGGTCTTCATAATTGTCCTTGCTCTTCTTTTGTCGATGTCAGCAAATTACTTTTTCCTTTTTCTTCTCTTTTTTTTTAAGTGCTCAATCAAGCTGGCTAATTGGGTATATTCAGAGTCTATTTGTTCCTAGAAATACTTACATTGATGTTCTTGAAACTCATAATTTTTCACATATTTTCATTTTAGTTGGCTCAGAATGGTCCATATTATTGGTCCTTACTTTATTATACCAATTTTTGAACTATCTATATTGGCCTCTATTTTTTCATGTAAAGTAAATACATGTTGTAGGACTTTTGAAGTAAGTCCACTGGACTTCATCTTTTGTTAGAGTTCTAGTTAATTCATTCATAATGATATGCATTTCCTGGGCCCTTAGTCTGGACATAGTGGAAAAAAAGTGTTCGGCTTGTATATCTTCTTTAGCTTCTTGGAATTTAAATGGTTGTTTAATGGTCCTAAAACGAATAAGATTAATTGATGGATAAAATATATTTAAGGTGAATTCAGCTACAATAGAGTAACAACGGATATAGACCTAATATTGAGTTACTATGCTGAAATAGTATTTAGAGGTTTCAATTAAAGACTTTGGAAATAAAGATATTTCTTGCATATTTAATGAAGGGTAAATGGACTGAATTAATCCATAACTAAATAATGTTCTGACAAATTCTGGGTCTATACCCGGAAAGATAACTGTTTTATTAATGGCATAGTATGAGATAAATTTAATGGTCTTGGTAATTGGAAGATTAAGGTTATTGAGATATTGGGTTAGGAGTTAGAAATAATCAAAGTATTCTTTGAGTTTTAGATCAAGATCTTTGTTGGTCAAGGTGGAGGATTAGTGACTTCCTTGGTTGGAGTTATTGGGCTTAAAGCTAAAGTTTTACTTACTGGGCTAGATGTTGGCTCAGAGGTTTCAACCTTTTTTCCTTTTTTGGTTTTTTCTGAAAAAGTCTACTTTTGAATAGGTGTTGGGCTTGGTTGGTCTTGTGCTATTGGGTTTGAAATGACAGGATTAAAGATTTGGCATGAAAAGCTGGCATGGTTAAATGAACCAAATTTTAATTTTCTTATTTCTTCGTCTTGTTGGTTGAGCTGAGCAATTATGCTCTTTAAAGTATTTAAGATATTATTTATATAGCTATTTGTCTGATATTGTGCTAAACCCACATTGACTTCCAACATGGACAAACACACCGCTAATTGATCAATAGTTGTAGAGTTTGTATCTCATGCTGGGCTATTTGACTGCACATTATTTATCTCTTTATTTGGCTGCCTCATCTCTGCTCAAATGATCAACAACCAAGTTATTTTTTCCTTTAACATATTTAACAGAATAATCATAATATGATAAATCACTTTGTCATTTAATTAACATTTTATCAGATAATTTACTAGACCTTATTCCTCTATCTCTCTCATGTTTAACTTGGATATTATCAGTTCTTATTATGAATTTAGAATTTACAATTAAAAGTTTAAATCTTTCAACTGCTTTAACAACTGCTAAGAATTCTTTCCAATGGACTTACTTCACGAGTCACACAATATGTATTTACTCTACTGGAAAAAATAGCCGCCAGTATAGACAGTTCAGAAATTGGTACAATAAAGTAAGGACCAACAATATGGACTATTCTAAGCCAACTAAAATGAAAATATGTGAAAAATTATCTAAGTTTTAAGAGTATCAATGTAAGTATTGTCAAGAACAAATAGACTCTAAATATACCTAATTAGCCAGCTCGATTGATTTGAGCACTTAAAAAAAAGAGAAGAAAAAGAAAAAAATAATCCACCAACATCAACAAAAGAAGAACAAGGACAATTATGAAGACCACTACCGACATCAAAAAAGGAAGCACACGTAGTCCGCTGACAAGTAAGGACAATCATCAATGTCGATATACAAAAAAAAGCACGTGGAACAATAATAGAACATCAGAAGGACAATTATCACAACATCTTTAGTACAAGACCCTCAAGACCATTACTTTAATTCGAAGTTATCATGTATAGTAGTTTCCTTCAGGTTATATAAGCACATTAGTTTTCATTGTAAAAGCACGGAGCCTTAAATATTCATTTGAGTTTTTCTGTGCACTCAACCTCTAGCCTTCATTACTCTTTGTAAATACCCAATGTTGTACAAAAGTTTCTATCAATAATAGAACAAATATATTCATCATCATTAGAAGTGGAATTCTTCTTTTCCTTTAGCAATTCTAGAAGAGTAATCACAGCACTCTAAGGAATGACTAACTAAACTTTTAAGGGCAAACTAAGGTGATCTCATATTCTAAAATTTAAAATAATGAGTTGATCCTATTATGTGAAATACCGACAAGATTATTATTTATTTTAAGCTTAAAGTAGGATCTGAATTGAGTACACCTACTGTAGAAAACGAAGGAAGGTTATACTGGTTTATGATTGAAAGGAGAATGTCTGTGCATGTTTGAGTACTGTAAAAGACCTCTGTGTGAAATATAATAGAGTTCCTTCTATCACCTGATCATAGACTGGTCAAAAATTGATCTATATGTTATTATAAGTTTCTTATAACTGATAATGGTTTGTTGCCAGGTTGTTCATGTAATGGTATGTATGTGTAGGTATATATATATACATAAAGAGAGAAAAAGAGAGAGAGAGAGATATATATATATATATATATATATGTATGTGTGTGTATATATATATGTATATATGTATATGTATATATATGTATATAAATATATAAGGCCAAAGAGAGAGAGAGAGAGGGAACTATATATATATATATATATATGTTTATATATACATATATGCATGTGTATATATATGTAGATATATATAAGGGGAGAGGGAGAGGGAGAGGGAGAGGGAAAGGGAGAGGGAGGGAGAGAGAGAGAGAGAGAGAGGGAGAGGGGGAGGGAGAGGGAGGGAGAGAGAAAGAGAGAAGGAGGGAGGGAGGGAAGGAAATATATTTAATGGTTTTTGAAATAAGTAGGCTGAGGTTATTGAGATGTAGGATTAAAAGTTGGAAATACTCGAATTGTTCTTTGGGCTTTGGATCTGATTTCTTTATTGGTCTTGGAGGTGGAATGGATACCTCCTTGGTTGGTGTTATTAGGCTCAAGGCTAAGGTTTTTCTGGCTAGGCTTAGAGTTTGTTCAGAGATTTTGATCCCTTTTCCTTTTTGGGCCTTTTCTTAAAAAGTTTGGTTTGGGTTAGTTGGAGTTAAACTTAGAGTTGGCCTTGAGGTAATAGGGTTAATTGTATTTGTTAAGTGTTTGCATTACTTAATAAGTCTTTTAAGTATTCTTACTGGTATAGAAGCATGTATTTACTAAGCAAAATAGAACAAAAAATGTATTGTATAGATGAGAAAAATATTCCTAAACATTCTTATTTCCCGAATCAAAATAATCAATCAGTAGTTTTCGCAACTCTTTTTACATTAGATGGTGAAGGAGATGAAACTTTTAATCAGAATAATTGGACCAATATGTATTTAATGAAACAATTAGGTTGTTACCTTAATACAAATTTAGCAGAAGAATTAGAAATAATTAATTTAGAAAAAATATTACAAAGATTATCTAAGGAAGCTAGAAAAATTTTAGAAAGAGAACAACCAGATCATATTTTAATACAGCTACAGGAATTAGCTAAACCCATAAAACAAAGAATTTATAAGTTAAAATTAGAAATAACCGTTATCCAACACAATGTAGGAATTATAAAAGCAAAAATGAAAAATTTAGCAAATTTAGTAAAAAGATCATTAGGAATTAAAGATAAAGTTAAAAATAAGGTAATAAAGATTGAACAAGGAAATGAAATTAACACTATGGCAGCCATGAGGGAAGCCTTGTTCGGTGAAAAACCAGAAGAACATATTAGTGAACAAGAATTAAATGAAAATATGCAAGAAACTAAAATTATAATAAGACAATTATAGAAAGGACAAGAAGTCTTAAATAAGAATTTATGGACAATTTATAATGAAATAGTAAGAAGAAACAAGCCCTGAGAAATATATAAAATTGAAACAATAATTGTAGAAAGAGGAAAAGAAAAGATAAATTATATTGAAGAAAATAATACATTAACAAACGAAGATTATAGGATTGCAAAATTTGCATGTCAATTAGGAATTGATATCCAAGGATTTCTAAAAAGATTAATTCCAAAAAGAAAAAATCAAACCAAAGAAATTAATATGTTAACCCTAGAGGAAATAGAAGATTTGGAACAGGAAGAAATAGAAAGAAGAATGGGAGGAAAAGGATTAGAAGCAATTATAATAGAATATGAAGATTTATTAATCACATATGATTCTCTCAGAGGAAATAGATATTTTGAAATACATATAAATCAAACTCAAACTAAAATCATTAGCATTACTAGAATGGTAGGATTAGTATTATCTAATGAACATAAAATTTATAAGAAAAATCAAGGAAAAATAACAATGTCAAGATTAAGAGCACAAGAAATACATATAATCATGAACAAATTGTCTCAAACATTAGCCCAAAATAACGCCTAATGGACTTATATCACCAGTCCGGCCACATGCATCATACCAGAACTAATTCCATATGTAGACACCTTAGGAAAAAGGAAAGATTATTTAAGGGAATATTTGTCTAATAAATATAAGGAAGCTTAGAAAATACATAAGTATTATAAGGCCAATAAATTAATTCTAAAATGTGAAAGAATATAATCACCTCATAAATGGGGCTGTAAGCCACCAAAACAACCATATATCCTTCAGCCAATATGAAAGAAATCTCCTACTAATTTTGATATTTTTTATGTGTATTTAGAAAAATTCATAATAAAATTTTTGGCTTGATTTACTAATCCAAAAAATGATCTTATACATGAGAGAGAGAGAGAGAGAGAGAGAAATAGATACATATATATATATATATATATATACATATATGTATATTAGATATCAAAGACAATATTACATAAATTTATATTTCAAGAATACAATTAATGATAAAAGCCTATTTACAATTAGGAATAGATACCCCTATAGAATTATTAATAACAGATAATAGAATAATAGACAGTATACCAAATAGCATCTTAGGAGCTTTAAATGGAAATTTAGTTTATCAAAAATTAAAGTTCACACTAAACACAAATTTTGCTATCTCTAGAGCAGAAATGAATATGAACAGAACTCTAATTAATATCATAAATTAGTGTATTGGATTAATCCATAACTAAATAGAGTTCTGACAACCTCTGGATCTGTACCCGTGAAGATAATGGCTTTGTTAATGGCATAATGAGAAATATACTTGACGATTTTTTATATTGGAAGGATGAAGTTATTTAGATATTGGATTAACATCGAGAAATAATCGAAGTGTTCCTAAAGTTTTGGGTCTGGATTTTTTGTTGGCTTTGGTAATGGATTATTGGCCTCTTTTACTAGAGTTAATGGACTCAGGGCTAAAGTTTTTCTTGTTGGGTTGACTAATGGTCCAAAGGTTTCAACTCTTTTTCTTTTTTGGCTTTTTCTAAAAAGGATTCTGGTTGGGAAGGAAATAGGTTTGGACTATTTGGTGGTTGTTGATCCCACGATATTAGGCTTGGAATTATTAGGCTAGTGGTTTGGCTAGAAGAACCTGCCTAGTTTGAAGAACCAAATTCTAATTGTCTTATTTTTTCACTATACTGATTTAATTGATCAATAATACTTTTTAATGTATTGGAGATATTTGTGAAATAATTAGAGTTCTGGGACTGTACTAACCCCACATTAACTTCTGACATGGAGAGCCTCATAGCTAATTGTTCAATAGATTGAGTAGTTGTTTCCTGTATAAGGCTATTTGACTAAGCCTTATTTATCTCACTATTTGCTGGCTCCATTTCTGCTCAAATACTCAGCAACCAAGTTATTCATGCCTTTAATATATTTAACAGAATAATCATAATAAGCTAAATCACTTTGCCATTTAATCAACATTTTATCATATAATTTACTTGATCTTATTCCTCTGTCTATTTGGGTGTTGTCATTTCTAATAATAAATTTAGAATTTACTATAGGCAACTCAAATTTTTCACTGCTTTTACGACTACTAAAAACTCCTTCCAATTATAATAGAATTTTGATTGGCTAGGATTAAATTTCCCACTAGCATATCTGGTTATTAATTCTCTTCCTTGTTCATCTTCATGATACAAAGTTACTCCCTAATAATTTTCTGAAGTATCAGTATATATAATTCATTTTATATGTTGAGCGATAGGGATACACAACTTAGGTAAATTTTTACATAAATGTTTAATTTTTTCTATAATATATTTACTATTTTCATCTCACTTCCATTCGGAAGTTTCTCCTACTAATTTTGATACTTTTGATGCATATTTAGATAAGTTTGAAATATAATTTCTAGCTTGGTTTACTAAACCTAAAAATGATCTTAGTTCCTTTTTTGTTGTTATTTCAGGGAAATTTAGAACTTTTTTACTAATGTGTTCTAGTAATTCTATACCGTCTTTTGATATATAATGACCTAGAAATTCTATCATTTGTTTCCTTAATTCTACTTTCTTTAGTGACATGTTTAATCATTTTTCTTCTATTAAGTACATAAATTTTTCTAAATGCATTTCATGTTCTGTTTTATTTTCTGAAAAGATTAAAATGTCATCTATATAAATTATAACAAAATCTCTTAATGGCAGTAATAACTTTATAACATAATCTTTAAATATGCTGGGACTATTGTGAAATCCCATTGGCAACACATTCCATTCATAAAGTCCTTCTTATGTACTAAAAGCTATATATTTCTTACTATCTTCTTCTAGCTTAATTTGAAAGAAACTTGACTTACAGTCAAATTTACTAAATATTTGATTTCCTTTTAGAAGATTAAATAATAATTCTATTTTTGGGATTGGATATCTATTTCAAACTACAATTTCATTTAATTTTTTGAAATTAATTACCATTCTAGATTTTCTTCTTCTTTCTTCACTATGTTTTACAACTATCATGGTAGGTGAAGAATACTTAAATTTACTTTCTCTAATTAAATCATATTGTTTCATTTCATTTATATACATAATAAATTTTTTCCTATTTTCTTCTGTCCACGAATAAGGTTTACTATTGATTTCTTTGCTATGATCTAAAAGTTCTATTTCTGCTAAAGGATTGGATTTTTCCCAATGAATTAAGGGATTATCATTGTAATTTTCTTCTAATCTTTGTTCTATTATTTTGGCATTAATATTATGAATTTTCCTCTTATAAGTTTTTATAGGTTCTTTATTTGGTACAAATAGAACTTCATTTTTAGATTTCTTCTTCCTAAAAATTGTATCTGTTCTCCTTTGTGGATCTAATATTCTAAGCACCCATGCTTGGTGCTTACAAGGAGTAGTAAATACTAATGCTTTTGGTGTAAAATGTAACATCATATAAAGTTCTAGAAAATCCATTCCTAAAATTATGTCAAGAGTAGCTTCATTATACTGATACATTATAGATATTTTTAACTCATAATCTCCTATTTGTACTATTACATTTTCTGCAAATAATTCTAAAAAATGAACTTCTTTACCTACACTAGTCATTTTAGTAGTTCTTCCTTTTTTCCATTGCTCTGGAGGTAGTATATTATATTTAGTTGTTGTCATATTGACTCATGTATCTACCATTGCATGATATTTTCTTGCTTGATATTTGTTATAATTGAATTTAAGCAATATATAATAAAATCTCATTCTAAACCAATTTTATTTTTCCTAGAATTACTACTACTTGGTTTATGTTTAAAAGAATTCTATCCTTCTGTATTCTATATGGAGTTACTTGGTTTAAGAAATCTTGTCCTAAGATTAGTTTATGACTTTCTGTTTCTTTTATTTCTTCATCTACCCATAATTTAATTTTCATTATTTCTCGTTTTTCAAATCTGAGAGTCATATTGGCCTTTGTTTGTTTAAATATTTCTATATCATTATTAGTATATTCTAGTTGAATTATACTATTTTCCTATTCTGGGTCTATAATCGCTATTATTTCTATCCATATTTCTTTTCTTTGTATTTCTACTAATACATAATTTATATTGTTCAAGGAATCTGTTAAGTCTATAGTAAGGGTACTAGTCCTTATTTATGTTAAATTTGTGGTTAAAGGTATTTCTACTAATATGTTTCTTTCTAAACTAGGAGTCCTAAAACTCTCTCGTCTAGATATTGATCTTGGTTTTTGGTAACTTAGACTTCTTAAGCTATTTTTTAGATTTATATTGATATTTATATCTGTTGGGTTATTTATCCTTATATTTCTTTTTCCAATGTTATTATCATATTGAATTCGTCTTTGTTTATAATCATCTCTTATTTCTTTATACTTTGGCGTTGTTTCACCAGAGGGACAG
Organism: Delonix regia; assembly: GCA_037074485.1. Lineage (NCBI taxonomy): Eukaryota > Viridiplantae > Streptophyta > Magnoliopsida > Fabales > Fabaceae > Delonix > Delonix regia. The sequence goes on along the minus strand of CM073455.1, from coordinate 1,831,740 downwards.
AGTACTTAAAGCTCTCTTCGTACCATTAGCCCTACGCCCTTAAGTTTCCATCCTTTATATAGATGATTACTAGTTATATTAAGCTCAAATCAAAACATAAACTAATTTTTTACTAGATTAGGATCAGGTTACGAAAGGAACTCTATTCTATTTCACACAGAGATCTTTTACAGTGCCTAAATGCACAGACCTTCTCCCTTCAATCCTAAACCAACACAATCTTCCTTCGTTTCCTACAGGAGGTGTACTTAATTCATATTTCAATTTAAACCTAAGACAATAACATTGCCGATGGTTCATACAATTGGATCAATTCATACTTATGAATTCTGGAAAATAAACTCTACCTTAGTTTCCCTCTAAGAGTTTAGTTCTACATACTTTAGAGTTCTTTAAATATTCTTTAGAGATAGTTGTTGACGAATGAAAACAGAAATAAACTTTGGAAGCAAATATTTGATGGAAATTATTCTGGAATTTTATTGATGATGAGGAAAATATACATGAGATGGAAAGATGGGAATACCAAGAATGGTTTTTGAGCATTAGAGGGATGATTGGTTAGAAAACTCAATATGCATTCAAGCTCTGATGCCCTTACAATACATTCTAATGGTCTCATATAGCCTAAGAAACTACTATACAAGATGTTAAAGGAATGGTCTTCAAGTCTTCGTACTAAAGCAGGTGAAATGATTGTCCTTCTAAATGCTCTGCGTGCTTTCTTTTCTTGTTCGGTGGTGATGATTGTCCTTCTTTGTCTGCTTTAGTAGTCTTCATAATTTTCATTCTTTTGCTTTTGGCTGTCGATAGGTGCTTTGCTTGTGTTAATGGTTTTCATAATTGTCTTTCTTGTCGACACAGTTGTTCATAATTGTCCTTGGTAGGTGTTTTCTTTTTCTTGTTCTTTTTCTTTTTTTTTCTCAGGTGCTTAAATCAATTGAGCAAGAGAGTTGGGTATATTCTGAGTCATTCTGTTCTTGGCAGTATTTACATGAATGTTCTTGAAATTCAAATATTTTTTCACATATTCACATTTTTGTTGGCTCCGAATGGTCCATGTTATTGGTTCGGACTCGATTATACCAATTCTTGAATTGTCTATATTGTCAACTATTCTTTCCTGTGGAATAAATGCATGTTGTTAGACTTGTGAAGTAGGTCCATTGGCCTCATCTTTAGTTAGTGTTATGGTCAACTCTTTCATAATGATATGCATCTTTTGGGATCTTAGTCTTGATCAAGTTGAGAGGAATGTCGTCTTTTGTTTCTTCTTGGAATTTAAAAGGCTGCTTAGTGATACTGAATCTGATAAGGTTTATTGGTTGGTAAAATTTATTGGCTGAGAATTTGGCTATAATTGAATAACATCTGATATATACCTTATATTGGATAACAATACCAAAATAATGTTTAGAGGTCTCAATTAAAGATTTAGGTAATAAAGAAATTTCTCGCATGTCTACATCCTTTTTCTTCTATTAAGGACATAAATTTTTCTAAATGAATTTCATGTTCAGTTTTATTTTCTGAAAAGATCAACATGTCATCTATATAAATTACAACAAAATCTCTTAATGGCAATAATAATTTCATAACATAATCTTGAAATATGCTGGAACTATTATAAAATCTCATTGGCAATACATTCCATTTATAAAGTCCTTCTGATGTACTAAGAAACTACTATACAAGATGCTAAAGGAATGGTCAGGTATTTATCCTTATATTTCTTTTTCCAATGTTATTATCATATTGAATTCGTCTTTGTTCATAATCATCTATTATTTATCTAGTATTATCCAATTCTAATTGCAGTTGTCTTGGGATTATGATTTTTATCGGATCTAGTTTAAGTTCTTCTAAAACTGGCATAAATTCTTTTCCTATTATTATTTTTCCTTGGTTTTTCTTATAAATTTCATGTTTATTAGAAAATACTAATCCTACCATTCTGGTAATAGTAATAATTTTACTTCCAAGAGGCATTTTTATTCCAGTAGAAGAAGCATATAAAACCGATATAGAAATCTATAAAATAGAAAGAATATCTGACTCAAACAAGTAGTACAAACACAGAAATGGAATATGAATCATTTAAAAATGAAAACGAAATAAATATGATGCAAGGAGAATCATCTAATCAACTAACAGAACAACAACAATATGACCAATACGAAGAATTTAGAAACCCTGAAGAAGGAACAGTTGAAAAAAGAATAAAATTCATAAAAGAACAATATGATAAAATTAGAAATAAAGAATTAAATATGTCAATAGAAGATTTATCAAAACCAAGTATAATAACAAAAATAGAAAAAAAAATACTTAAATCTAAACAAAAAGAGAAATATGCTTGTGTAATTTTGCAGAAGAAATACCCTATAAAAGCAACTCAAACTGAAGGAGTATTAAGGATCCCACTAATAAGTAAATCTATTATAGATCATGAAATAGAAAAATTAGATATCAAAGATGATATTACAAAAATTTGTATTCCAAGAATACAATTAATGATAAAAGCCTATTTTCAATCAGGAATAGATATCCCTATAGAATTATTAATAACAGATAATAGAATAATAGACAATATACCAAATAGCATCTTTGACCTTCTACTTCTGTGGCTTCCATAACATTGATAGTTTTCTTCTTTCTAGGTCTCTTACATTATGTAGATATATGTCCTAATTCTCCACAATTATAACATTAACATTTTTTAGGATATTTTTTATAATTAAATTTTCTACCTTTGTTAAAATATTTTTTTGGTTTATATTTTCTAATGATTTATCTTTTGAATATTTTCTAAATTTAAATTTTTAAAATTTTCTAAAAGGTTTATAAGGTTTCATATATTTGTTTTTAGTTGAATATTTATGTTGTTTTGGGGGTTTACATCCCCACTTGTGAGGTGACTCTAATCTTCCACATTTAAACATTAATTTATTGGCCTTATAATATTTATGTATTTTCCATGCCTCAAATAATCTTTATCTATAACTATATCTAATATGTATGTATGTATATTTAAAAGAGAGAGAGAGAGAGAGAGAGAGAGAGATATATATATATATATATATATATGTATGTGTATATATAATAGAGAGAGAGAGAAAGAGAGAGAAAAAAAAATATATATATATATATATATATATATCAAACGAACCCAACAAATGAGCTTTGAGCACAAATAATTGTTTGGGAATTATATGAAGATTTTATTGATAGTTGTGGAAATATACATAAAGAATGGAAATACAAGAGATGGTTTGAGCGCAAGAAGATTGAATGCTCTAAAAACTCAAGAGGCAATCAAGTTTCGATATGCTCTTACAATGAGGGCTTAAGGGTTTTTATAACATAAGAAGTTCCTGTACAAGATGCTAAAAGAGTGATCTTCAAATCTTTGTACTAAAGTTCATGCAATAATGTTCTTTCTTTCCTATTTTCTTTTGTCCACGAATATGGTTTGCTATTAATTTCTTTGCTATAGTCTAGGAGTTCTATTTTTGCTAATGGTTTGGATTTTTCCCAATGAATTAAGGGATTATCACTATAATTATCTTCTAATCTTTGTTCAATTGTTTTAGCATTAATATTAAGAATTTTCTTCCTTTCTTCTTTTATAGGTTCCTTATTTGGCACAAATTGGACTTCATCCTTAGTTGATTTCTTTCTTCTGAAGACTGTATCGATTCTTTTATGGGGATCTAAAATTCTTATTGCCCATGCTTGATGCTTACAGGGGTAGTAAAGACTAAAGCTTTTGGAGTAAAATGTAAAGACATATATAGTTCCAGAAAATCTACTCCTAAAATTATATCAAGTGTGGTTTCATTATATTGGTATACTAGAGGTATTTTTAATTCGTAATCTCCTATTTGTACTAATACATTTTCTGCAAATAATTCTAAAAAGTGAACTTCTTTACCTGTAGTCATCTTAGTGGTTCTTCCTTTTTTCCATTGTTCTAGAGGTAATACATTGTATTTAACGGATGTCATATTTGCTCCTGCGTCAACCATGGCATGATATTTTCTTGATTGATATTTGGTATAATTGAATTTAAGATATAGTAGAATCTCATTTTAAACCAATTTTACTTTTCCTAGAATTACTACTACTTAGTTAATGTTTAAAAGAATTCTATCTTTCTGGATTCTATATGGAGTTACTAAGTTGAAAAAATCTTGTCCTAAAATTAATTTATGGCTTTTTGTTTCTTTTATTTCTTCGTCTACCCAAATTTTAAGTTTAATGATTTCTCTTTTTTCAAATATGAGTGTTATATTGGCTTTCGTTCCTTATTCAGTTATTTCTATATCATTATTAGTATATTCTAGTTGGATTAGGCTTCTTATTTCCTGACTCAAAATAACTAATATGTAGTGTTTGCCACTCCGTTCATTTTAGATGGAGAAGGAGATGAGACCTTTAACCAGAATAACTGGACTAACATATATTTAATGAAACAATTAAGTTGTTATATTAATACAAATATTTCTAAAGATCTAGAAGTAAATGCTTTAGAAAAAAAACATTTAAAAGATTACCTAAAGAAGTTAGAAAAATTCTAGAATCTATACCCCTAACCAAATCATAAAATGATTAGAAGAATTAGCAAAGCCTATCGAACAAAAGGTTTATGAATTAAAGTTAGATATTAATTTAGTAAAACAAGAAGTCAAAGATATGAAATCAAAAATGGAAGAATTAACAGGCCTAGTAAAAAGAGCACTAAAAATTAAAGAGAAAGCAAAAGATGGATCTATAATTGCTATTATTTCTAACCATATTTCTTCTCTTTGTATTTCTACTAATACATAGTTTTCTTTTAATGATTCTGTTAAATCTATAGTGGGAGTATTAGTCCGTATTTCAGTTAGATTTATTGTTAATGGTATTTCTGCTAATCTATTTCTTTTTGTACTAGAGGTTCTAAAACTTCTTCTAAATACTGGTCTTGATTCTTGATAACTTAAACTTCTCAAGTTTCTTGGGTTAATATTTATATTTATATCTGTTGGTGTATTGATTTTGATACTTCTCCTTCCTATTCTATTATCATATTGAATTCTTCTTTGTTCATAGTCATCTCTCATCTCTCTAATATTATCTAATTCTAGTTGTAGTTGTCTAGGTATAGTGATTTTTATGAGATCTAATTTCAATTCTTCTAAAACTGACATAAATTCTTTTCCTATTATTACTTTACCTTGGTTTTTCTTATATGTTTTATGTTCGTTTGAAAATACTAGACCTACCATTCCAGTGATACTAATGATTTTACTTCCTCGAGGCATTTTTATCCCTCTTAATTTGTGATATACCATTAAAGTTCTGTTCATATTCATTTCAGCTCTAGAGATAGCAAAATTTGTATTTAATGTAAATTTTAATTTTTGGTATACTAAATTTCCATTCAAGGCTCCTAATATACTATTTGGTATACTGTCGATGATTTTGTTATCTATAATTAATAATTCTCTAGGTGTGTCAATTCCTAACTGGAAATAAGCTTTTATCATTAATTGTATTCCTGGAATATAAATTTCAGTAATATTGTCTTTTATGTCTAATTTTTCTATTTCATGGTCTATTATGGATATACTAATTAATGGAATTCTTAAGACTCCTTCAATCTGTGTTGCCTCTATAGGGTTTTTTTTTTTTTTTTGTAAGACTACACAAGCATATTTTTCTTTCTATTTTGTCTTGAGTATTTTTCCTATATTAGATATGATACTTTGTTTTGATAAGTCATTAGTTGACATATCTAATTCCTTATTTCTAATTTTATCATATTGTTCTTTTTTATAATTTTATTCTTCTTTCTACTATTCCTTTTTCAGGATGTCTAAATTCTTCGTATTGATCATATTCTTGTGGTTTTGCAAATTGGTTTGAAGATTCTCCTTGCATCATAATAATTTCATTTCTTCTCCTAAAGATTCATATTCAATTTCTGTATCTATGCTACTTTCTTCCAAATAAGATATTCTTTCTATTTTATATATTTCTATATCACTTTCGTAAGCTTCTTCTATTGGGAAATTATTAAATTCTATAGGTTCTAATTGTTGTAATTTTAATGCTTCCATAGTATTTATAGTTTTCTTTTTTCTTGGTCTTACGCATTCTGTGGATATATGTCATAATTCTATGCAATTATAGCATTGACATTTCTTTAGATATTTTTTGTAATTAAATTTTCGTCCTTTATTAAAATATTTCTTTAGTCTATATTTTTTAATAAATTTTTCTTTTCGATATTTTCTAAATTTATATCTTCTATGTTTCTTATAAGGTTTTTGGTGGCTTGTAGCCTCATTGATGTGGAGTTTCTAATTTTCCACATTTTAGGACTAATTTGTTGGTCTTGTAATATTTGTGTAATTTCCATGCCTCTTTACATTTATTTGATAAATATTATCTGAGATAATCTTTTCTTCTTCCTAAGGTGTCTACATATGGAATTAAATCTGGCCTGTCTGTTAAAGCATTATAATATTCTCTTATAATTTTATCTAAATTTCTTGGTAATTTTCTATAAAATAGATCTAAAAATACTTTACTATCACCATATGTTTTTAATCTTGCTTGGTAATAATATTTGTTAAATTCACATATATATCCATCTATATCTTCAGGGTCTAAAGTACATATTCATATTTGGTATAGATATTGGATTGCTATTTCTTGTCTAGTTGTTTCTTCAACTCCTACACTTTTATCTA